>CM037464.1:15197480-15797480 GCA_021014325.1 Plazaster borealis | reverse complement strand
GACCTATTGGATACCTGGGTAATGACCTTATTGCATACCTGTGTCATGACCTATGTCATACCTGGATCATGACCTTATTGGATACCTGGGTCATGACCTTATTGGATATCTGGGTTTTATATGCTCTTATTGCATACCTGGGTTATGACCTTATTGGATATCTGGGTTATGCTCTTATTGCGTACCTGGGTCATGACCTAATGCATACCTGGGTTTTACTTGTCCAGTCGTTTCAAGTCGCCCTCACAGCAGGTAGTCTTCAAACGGAAGTTGCTGATGTTGAGTTACACAGTCTAGAAAATCCATGGGAAACAAATGGCATCATTATCTAGGTAAGTCAATACATCATCCAGAGGCATTGGCATGAAGCTGGGGTTCTTTGAAAATACTGTGCTTCATACGTTTACGTGGCATTTAACCTTATTTCCCTTAAGTGGTGTCTGAAGCTTTGCATGGTGTGGATGTTAAGAAGTAACTATTTTTAGTAAAACTTGCAGGTAAACCGACCGACCGACTGACTGACCTGACCGACTGACTGTCCTGACCGACTGACGGACCTGATCGACCGACTAACCTGACGGACCGACAGACTGACCTGACCTGACCTGACCTGACCGACCGACCGACTGACATGACAAACTGACTGACTGACCAGACCGACTGACCTGACCGACAGACCGACCTGACCAACTGGCTGACCTGACTGACTGAACCACTAACCTGATCGACCGACAGACTGACCTGATGGACCAGACCAACCGATTGACCGACTGAAGGACACGACCGACAGACTGACCTGACCTGACTGACCTGACCGACTGACCGACCTGACGACTCACTGACTTGACCAACTGACCAGACCAACTGACCTTACCGACTGACTGAACTGACGGACCTGACCAACTGACTGACCTTAATGACTGAGTGACCTGACGACTGACTGACCTGGCTGACCAGACCAACTGACCTAACCGACTGACTGAACGGACCGACTGACTGACCTGAACGAACGACTGACTGACCTTAATGACTGAGTGACCCGACGACTGACTGACCTGACCGACTGACTGACTGACCAGACCAACTGACCTATCCGACTGACTGAACGGACCGACTGACTGACCTAACCGACTGACTGACCTGAACGACTGACTGACCTTAATGACTGAGTGACCTGACCGACTGAAGGACCTGACTGGCTGACTTACATGAAAGACAAACTGACCTGACCGACACACTTACTTACCTAACAACCACCTTTCTGAAACCACTGGTACTTCGTTTAGTTGGTTCTTTACTCCCCCGATGCATATACTAGCTTGTTTAATATTGCTACATTTCTGCCCACAGCAGAGTTCTAGTAGCTCCATGAGGTCTGCCTTGGGTGGTCTTGTTGTGTCATTAATGAACACCGCCCCCATGGTGGAGAAGAGATCTTGCTTGAAGGAGTTTGTGGTACTGGAACATTCTAATCTTGCTATCTGAAACAGGGTCAAGAAAGATGGAGGTTTAAGGGAAATAAAATAAAAACATGGATCCCTGGGGTGAGAGTCATTGCTGACAAAAAAGTCTGAAACTCGGTTCCAGATCTAAGCAGGGGCCAATTTCATAGCGCTGCATCACGGTAAGCAAATTTTCATGCTAACTGTAGCAGAAAAGTTTGATTAAGCGTAAGCGAATTTCACAGGTTAGCAAGAAAATTAGGCGGCCAGCTTGCGCATTCACCATGGATTTGCATTGGGACTTCATTCATTTTCATACAGTAAGCACCGAAAGGTTAGCATGCCTTTTAGTGTGCTTACGGTTAGCAGAGCTATGAAATGGAAACTCGCGCAGTAACCACAAAAACGGCCATTTAGCAGCTCTATGAAATTGGCCACAGATATGTTGAAATGATGACATTTCCACATTTTGGTAACCCCTGGAGTTATAGATTCAAAGGAGCTTTGGTGAACAGTATCCTCTGGACTAGAGAACTAGATCAAAGAGCATGACTTATTTTATTTTGAGAAAAATACAGCATTTTTGTGTTTACTAGGCAGACTTTAAAACGTCCAGATTTAAGATAAAAATCAGAAATTCAAACCATGTGGGTAGGGGCTACTTTGGTAATGACCACAACAAAAATATCGAATTTCTCTCTGAAAGCCTCCACAAGGGGAAATTATTTAAAATTTACCCACTCAGTTTCCCTTGTGGTTTACTAGTTGAGACTTAAAAGGAGAACAAATATCAAGACGGATTCGAACCTTAGCAGATGGGAAGAAATCCTTCACTTCATAAAGTTCTTCAGGAAGCCATTTCTCTGCTTCTAATGACTTCAGTACCTGCATAATGAACAAGAAAAACCCAGTCAAACTTATACACAATTGGCAATAACAGGAAAAAAAAGTTATTTTCAAACTCAAAGCTGGGTTAAGAACATGTTTTCTGTTTTCAAAGCAGCTCTTAGCACAGTTTTTATCTAATAACCATTGCTTCCACAAAGCAAAACAAACGGCATGCTAATTGCCGGCAGTTCTTGTAAGCAGATGAATGATGCAACAATGCAACAATGTGAACACACATTCACACTGTGAAAGTTGCCTGCCGGAATATAATATTATTTGGTTTTACCCGTACACCGATGTGTGTAAAACACTGTATACTCGGTACTTTCCCAAATCCTGTAATCAAAAACAACAGGCATACTCTGGTGGGACTCGAACCCTTTGCCGCCATTCTAGAGCAGATGTCTTACCACTAGACCACCAAGCTTGCCAGGTATCTAGAGGTAGGATCCTCTATTTTAGCAGCGGGTAGCGCAACAATGGGTAAAACCAAATAAAATTCTTTATTCCCGATGCAAATTCAACATCTAATATACCGGTAAATAACTTTTTGAAATCTGACCCACAGGTCAGCTGACAAAACACATGCCTCTAATAGACACAATCGGCGACCGGAGTCACGTGAGTCATAGTGGGTATACAATGTAAACAAACCAAGCAAGCAACGCATCAGTGTGCGTGGACAAGCATGGCTGCTTTCGAGTGCTTCTACTGTAGGTGCGGAAGAAGCAACACTTTTCCGCCCACACTGGACGTGGCTGCTTGGGTTGTTTACATTGTATGCACACTATGAGTCACGTGACTCCGGTTTTCGATTGTGTCTATTGTTCTGTCTACCTACCCACTCTAAGGAGAGCAACCAGCAACCTCTGGCGATACCCCGTAGGACATTCAATGTCCGTCGATTCTCACCGCAGATGATATGCGTTGTCGTCATGGAAACCCTCTCTTCTAAACTGAAGCCTTTGAGTTTCTTGACAACTGACACGACCAGGTCTTGATCACTTTGTAAGGAAGGAACGGACAAACTAAAAAGTCACACACATGGATTACAACTCGCACTAAAGGGTTCGTTTACATCGCCCTCTCTGACACTATAGTTATATCAAACCCACGGATGAGAGTCCTTGCTGATAAACAAATCTGAAACTGGGATCCAGATCTCTAGAGGTATATTAAAATGATGGTATTTTCACCTTTTGATAACCCATGGAGTTATATATTCCACAGGAGCTTTTGGGAACAGTATCCTCAGTGCTAGAGAAGTAGATCAAAGAGCATGACTTATTTTATTCAGAGATAAATACAGCATTTTTTGTTTACCAGGCAGACTTTAAAAGTCTGAATTCAGATAAAAGTCTGAAATTTCTCATCCCTGCCTAACCCCCTTGAGTCTTCAGCTAGAGACCCTCCCATATCATCCAAAATCCTCCACTCTATGGTAACCCAACACCCAAGCGTTTGGACTCTCATAAGATAGGTTAGCCAGTTCCAAAGGTAATCAGTTATCATTTGGGCCTGCAGGATCATATCCACCAAAGTTAGACAACTTTGTGAATAGCGGTTGAGACATCTGCTCAGGAATACGGAAGGTCTTTGGGTTCAAATCCAAACTGTTGTGTCTGATGATTAATACCATCTGGATTAAAAAAGGACAGAGTAGGCTATACCTTGCTTATAATTTTTTGCAAAATCAATGCATATCAAAACTCACATCTGGTTGTTTTCAGAACCATCAATTCTTCACAAACAATGAAATAGTTTTTATCACAAGGTTGTCACTTTGCAAAAAACAGGCCCGGAATTTCATCTTTGAGAGGACAGGGCAATTTCAATTTTTTGCAAAGGGGCACTTTCATTGCAAAATCTAAAAGTCTATGGGAAACTTTTAAAGAGGAACCAAGACTTCAGAGGCCATGGCCTCCGTGTAAATCCAGGCCTAAAAAAATAATTAAATTAGCTTGGTGTATACACCATGCAATTTTTCAACCTAAAAACAATTTGGACACATCATTTGAATTCTGAATTCTGCTCCATATCGTGATGTAAAATTTGTAAAAATATTACTCACCCTCCATGAATACTCGTCATCACAAGAGAGGGTTTATTGTGCTATAAGTGTAAGAAAGAAAGAAATAATAACAACAACAATGATCATCAAGCTCTACCATACATGTATCTTTAAAGGCACTGAACACATTGAGAATTGTCAAAGACCAGTGTTCTCACTTGGTGTATCCCAACATATGCATAAAATAACAAGCCTGTGAATATTTGGGCTCAATTGGTCATCGAAGTTGCAAGAAAATGATGAAAGAAAAAACACCCTTGTTGTACAAATTTGTGTGCTTTCAGATAGGAATAAAAACTTCTTACAAGAATTGTTTATTATTTTAGTGAGAAATTACCTCTTTCTCAAAAACTACGTTACTTCAGAGGGAGTCGTTTCCTACAATGTTTTATACTATCAACAGCTCTCCGTTGCTTGTTACCATGTAAGTTTTTATGCTAATATTTGTTTTGAGTCATTACCAAACGTGTGTGATACCTTTAAGTGAAGATTTTCAAAGTCAGGTACGTTTAAGGCGCAAAAAAAAGGATTCTGGTAGGCAATACACCTGCAATCCAGTGGACTGCCAGAACAGTCGACTGGACCACAACATTGTGCCGAACTACATGCAGGAATACGCGTGTTAGCATCATTAAAGTTCCAATGTAAAGTTCAGGCGGTCCAACCGACCGGTCCATGTACGCCCGATGGACTACTTAATCGACCCATTTAGAACATTCCTACTGTTAGGACTTTTAAGATGCTCCCTAAGATTTTGTGATAATTCTATAAAGTAAAGAAATTGGATAGTCTCAACATTAAAGGCAAAGTATACCTTTGGTTTTTGGAATCGTTTGATTGTTTTAACGCTTTAAAAATGCACATATATATACAATAAAAGTAACCTGTGAAAATTTTATTTCAAAAGGTGGTAGCGTTTTTGAGATATCACCGAAAATCTGGAGAGGTTTTGTCCATGCAGGAAGAATAATCTGTAATTGGAATACACAATCCAAAAAATATTTCATGCAGAAACGTTTCTCAGATTGAAATTTGTTTGAACCCCTCTCTCTAAAACCACATTCCTGAGAAGGGAATCATTTCTCAAAATAATGCTATACATTATCAACAGCTGCAGTGCTTCTTACCAAGTTAGTTTTTATGGTCATTAATTTTTGGAGTAATGACCAGGTATACCCTACCTTTAAGTGTTAACTGTCAAAATCAAAACAAGCAGTCTTACCTTTGTCTTCTTGGTGGATTTGCTCTTGCCTTGTCGTGCACCTTTCTCTCTGCAAACACTACTCTCTGAGCCATCTGATGACGAGTCCAACTTCCCCGACGTTTTAACCTCCCAATCTCTTGACAAAGAGTTGCTCGTCAGAGACATCGATCGACTGCCCTTCTTTCCTCTTAAGATCGTTGAGATGTCTTCTTCGCTGCTGCTCTCTCGGGTATCCGGATGCAGGGTTGCTAAGGGGACAGTCCTGTTGCCACGGGGTTTGGATCGTCCTTTGGTCTTGATACGGTTGAAGCGTTTCCGTTGGGAGAAGTCGTCCAGGCTTCTTCTGTTTGATGTGGTGTCACCTTTGCTTTGCTTGTGGGACTCCTCCGCTGACGATGTTGGCAAGACTTCTTTTGAATCGGCTTGTTTACAAAAAATCAAAGGAACAAAATTGACAAGTCTGTGGAAGAAGAACTTGGGTTCCTCATGAAAAACCCACACTTCCTACTCTACTACCTTCCAGTCACCTTGAGGTCCAGAGAGAATGTCGTTTTCAACAGAAGACCAGCTGTTTCCCAAGGGGACTCGAGGCTCAAATCGCCCACTGGAGCACTAGCCCGAGTCCAGTGATTTTGTTTAGCTTTGGGCCAATAATCTCAACATTGAACCAGTCCGGCGGTGTGGTGAATTAATATGGTCTAATTTAAACTTAAGCTTTTCAAGTACAAAGCTCATCCTCAAGAAGAAAAGAAATGATTCGTAGTTTGGTCTTCTAAAACTGTTCTTGGTTCAGTAAATTGTTCTGAGATACAAAACCTGTGGGCTAGTGGAAACTTTCTTGAAAATTTGAGCCATTGAAAAACTACAGAGGAATGTACTGGGCCTACGAGAAAATGTGTCAAAATGAATCATTTATAAATAATAGATTTAGAGAATCACCACGCATCGGAAGGGAACACTAATAGGTCCCAAGAAAAGTTAATGCTTCTGTTTGGATCAAGCATTCCCAAGTTATTCATTCCTAAGTTCTGAGAAAATTTGCAAACTCACCCTTTCTCTTCTTTGCAGCTTTCCCCGTCTCTTCCTCCGACGAACCTGATGATAAATCTTCTGTCTTTCTCTTCCTTGTTCCCTTGACCCCCCTGGAAGGCTTATTACCCTCAGATGTCTTGATCGAGATCGACACAGAGTCATCTTTGTTAGGAGATCTGTCAGTCAAGTCACCACGTTGATTATTGGATTGGCCTGTAGTACGGTCCCTCGAGTTGTTGAATTTCTCACCAAGGTTTTTAGATGTCTTGGAGGAGCGTCTGGGCTCCTTCTTCGGTTTCTCGGTCCCTTTTGTGATCTTTGAAGTGTTCTCTTTCAGGTCTCTAAGTTGTGTCTCCGAAAGGTCTGAGCCCCCACAATCCCCAGATCTGTCAAACTTCTCGCTGAGTTTTCTGGATGACTTAGAGGAACGTCTCGACTCCTTCGGTTGGTTCTCCTTCTTGCTTGATTTAGTTGGCTCAGTTAGAGCCTGATTCAGCCCAATGTCCAAGTTTGACGACAGAAGTTTCCGCTTTCTCTGGCTCCTAGTTGTGGGATCCGGACGTGAATCTGAATGTTCTTTAATAAAAGAGACGTTCTTAGTCGTTCTGGTCTCAGATGGATCTGAGGATGATTGATTCCCAGATTTCTTGATCAGAGGGGTAAGATTTCTCTGAGTTAATGTTATTTTGGTATCAGGATGGTTCGTTGCAGTAAGGCAGCTGTCTTCATCTGTTTCTAGCTCGCTCAAGGCTTTCTCGATTCGTAGCGATAATCTTCGTATCTTAGGGGATACCTTCTTGGCTGACCCTTGAACTGCTTCTGACCTACGACCTTAAAGACACAAGGGATGGTTGAATGACAGGTATCTTTTCATCTTTCAAACAATGTCTTTGAAGGGTTTCATAAAAGGAAACCGTTTTAAAAAATCACAATTAAACCTTTAGAGGCCATAGTGGCCAGAAATGGCTTGTACCAAAATGCCCATAGCGGCCGTAAACGGCTGCAAGATCTGACCTACTCAACCAAA
Organism: Plazaster borealis; assembly: GCA_021014325.1. NCBI lineage: Eukaryota > Metazoa > Echinodermata > Asteroidea > Forcipulatida > Labidiasteridae > Plazaster > Plazaster borealis. The sequence continues at coordinate 15,789,816 of CM037464.1, read as the reverse complement.
AAGCTCAAAGTAAAGGTGATGTCCAGAAATGACAATTTCCAATAACGGATCCAAATTTTAGGTGGTATGTTGAACCGTTTGATAACCCCTGGCGCTATAGAATCCAAGGAGCGTCTGGGACCAGTATCCTTCGCACCAGAGAAGTAGATAAAAAAGCATTACTTCTTTGTATCTGAAGAAAAATGAGCAGCTACTTCTCACCAGGCACGCATAAAAAAGTCAGAATTTAGACAACAAATTGATGATTCATGAATCGTTTAAAACTAGGTATTACCTTTCTTACTCTTACTCCTGTTTGCTGGTTTGGCGTTTGTTGCCTCAGTGCAGGGTGTGGAAGTAGATTCTGCATCAACCGACAGACTGAAACTTAACTTCTTCTGCAGAATATCTGGCTTTGTGCCGAAAGTTGGCGAGTCACCAACAATCAGTCTATCTGTTAAATCCAAACATCAGAATATAACAAGATGTCGTAAAAGGTTGGCAACATTTGTATATGCACCTGATATGCAGGTAATGCCGCTGTTTCTGTCTCGGCTTAGTGAATCTAAGCCTGCCCTCATACTCGCTGTATCAAGGATTAAAGGTAGGGTCATCGTTTGATAATGACCCCGACAAAAATGGTTTTATTTCTATTCGAAAGCTTACTTGTTATAAAGACGGTAATGGTAGTACGCATTCTGTGAAAATATTTCGTTGATTAGAAATCAATAAAAACATTTGAATCTGAGAAATAATGCATGAATCGTTTCTCAGACTTCTGAGGGTTGGTGTCTGTTTGCAAATGCTGCGGCCAGGGGTGCGCTTGGTACCTGCTGTCACCTCGCTGAACGTGGATGGATTAGACGTTCGCGTGAAAATACCTTGACAGTTCTTGCCATTTCTCAGCAAGTAGACACTGTATTGAGCTGAAACTTTCACAGGTGACTTTTACTGTATCTTTAAGGAAATTTTTCCTATATATCAGCACTAAGTTGACAAAACCAAACGATGACTCTACCTTTAGAGCGGTACTATACACACCTGATATGCGGGTACTGCTACTGTTTTTGACTCGGCTGAGTGCGTCCAAGCACGCCCTCATGCTCGCTGGTGTATCAGGGATTAACGAAGGTGTCAACTTTATGCCAGGTAGCTGAGGTGTTCCAACCTGATAGTGGTTATAATACCAGACTTGTTAATGTAATTTCATGGAGCTGCTTAAGCAGAAAAAGTAGCTAAGCACAACAAAATTATGCTAACTAGAATGGCTACCAGCCAAAATACCATGTCACATGTAGTGCTACCATTTGTGACTGGTACCACAGTGAATGATATTGAATGGTCAGATAGTAGGAGGGTTGACTGTGTACTGTGTAGATATAAAGTCAGCACATGATATCATGTTGCAGGCTGGCATAGTGCATCTATCATTCAAAACTAAATAGTCAGACAGTAGGAGGGTTGGTTGTGTACGATTGCAAAGATGCATTTATCACACGATTGGAAATTGGTATAAGTAAAAACCACAGTGGATGATAGTAAATGTCAAACAGTTAAATTGATAAATACTTTGAACCTTTCTTGACGACTGTATGATTAAAGAATCAATCTTCAGACTTACAGGTGTGTACGGATCTTGAGTCTCTTCAACGTAGACATGAGGCTGGATGGATGAAGCTAAACCTGTAAGATAAGGACAGACACAAGATTCTCAACTTTGCAAAGTCCTATTTTAATCCTGCCTTTCAACTCTGTATACCCTGGTTCCGATTCCACCTTAGACTGGAGCCTCATACCAACAGATTATGGTGATAGAGTCACTTTTGAGGGACCCTTGGCTTCATTCTCAAAAAAGAAGTTCCACATGAGAATAATAATGCGCAGTTCTTATACAGCGCTTTATCACACCCAAGGGCGTCTCAAAGCGCCCATAATTTTTTCTACAAGGTATGCAGAGCTATGTTTGAAATAAGACCCATTTATTTACAAGGTGCTGTGGTGTAATCTGCAGCCAACCATGCCAGAAAACACCGGGGCGAACCCCTCCTCTAATCGATAAGTGTACTGGGTTCTTTTACGTGCATTACAAGACACACCGGAACTACGGCTTAACGAAGGACGAAGCAATAATGATCAAGTGTCTTGCTTAAGGACACAAGAGTCAAGACCGGAACTCGAACCCACACTCTGCTGATAAGAAACACCAGAGCTTGAGTCCAGTGCACTTGACCACTTGGTTGGTTAATGATTGTTTAGATGCTTAATTGATTGAACAATTGATTGATTGATTGATTTATTAATTAGTCAGATTTGCCTTGACCCTTTATTGATCAAGGTAAGTCAAGGAAGAGGAGGCTGTTGAAGTGGTTAACAGAGGGATAGAGAGGACGTGTTTTTACCTGGTGAGTTAAGACGGACATTTAAGGGTTGTACGAGGACCTTCCTCTTTCTCTTCCTAGCTGCTCTCTCTGTGCTACTCTGAAGATCTTCCTCAAATGACTTGGGCTGCATGGACTTCAAACGCTGAGGAATAAACAAGGAAAGGAAGCTTCTCAAAAGCAATTTGATAAAAAAGGATCAGCCTTCTGCCTTCAGAAGAGTAAAGGAATTAAACCAATCTCAGTTGCCGAGTAAAATGTAAAGTTACAATCCGAATCACTGGGTGAAAGACAAAAATCTGGGAAGAAACGGGTGAAATCCTAATAGTCACTGTGCAAAAAAAAACACCCATAAAAGCTCAGAATTGGAGAACACTTTATTTGATTACACATCCAACAGCACAATTAGCGCCAATAACAGGATGAATAGGAAACGAGAAGAAATGCTTAGTTTTAGATGTGGGAGGAAAACCCCAATGGGGGAAAACCCTAGCAATCAGGTAGGGACTGAAAACCCAATCCACATGCAAGGCTCCAGTCTGAGGTGGGATTCGAACCGGGGTCCACAGAGGTGAAAGGCAGGGAAAGAAACCACTGAGCCAACCTGATCCCCAAGACTGCCTTGTGATCTATAGAGTGTTAAAGAGCTATAGATTAAAAACTAAAGCCTGGTTCAGGAAGCCAATGGCGTACCTTTATTTTTGGGATGATAATTGGACTGCCATTGTCTGTATCTGTCACAGGAAACATCGACTCAGCAACATGATGTTGATTCTGCTTGCAACTAAAATATTTGAAAACGTTGAAATTAATTTCATTAATTCAATTTCATTATATTGTGGGGGGATACACTTGTCTCTATCCTCAATGCAAGAATTAGATCTTTTAAATTATTTGTTGTTTGGGGAAGGGAGAGAGGATGACATGAGAGTTAACAATACACATCTTAATAGTGATCTATCTAAGACGTCTATTCTAGACAGCCAGTTATTTGCTTGGGGGAATTTAACCACATGTCGAATGACGTGTACTGAACACACACCAAACTTTTCTGAACTGACTAACGGTTTTGGTTACCGGGAACTACTTCAGAGCGCCCTCAATGTTTTGCAGTGAGTCAGATGGCTGACAGTAATATCAACCTGAACATTCCATTGGGTAGCCGGGACATACCGTGATATGCTTCGTTTCACCGTTACACAGAGGGACAGAAGGTACTGGAATTTATACACATAATCTCCCTTTTCCCGGGGTTATTTTGTAATCCACGATTCCAGACCATTGTCCCTTCGTTATCAAAATGTGGCATACAAGAATAGACAGGCTGCCTATAATTTTGTTTCAGCACAATTGGATGCAAGTTTGAGTGTTCTGAGATTCCCGCATACCATGGCAGATTACCAGCTGTGACCAAAGTTTGTCATTCACGGTGAATGCATACTCCTATTATGAAAACAACAAATCCCTGTGCATAATATGAAAACATTTGTTTTCTTTCCTTGTCAAGTCATGGTTTCATTGTGGCAACGGTATTTTGAAAGACAAATGGTTAATCCGGAAGTTCCAAAATGTTCAGAAAAATAACATCGGCGCAGAGGCACATAATTTATTTTTGAATACCGACCCAAAGTGGTTATAATGGTAGAGCAGGCCTGGAATTTCATCTTTAAGAAGGCAAGGGGTTTTTCATTTGCAAAGGGCACTTCATTGGAAAATGTTAAAGTCTATGGGAAACTTTTGAAGGGGCACAAAGGCCAAGACCAGGGCAACAGAGGCCATGACCTCCGTGGCCTCCATGTAATTATAAGCCTGGAACAGACCCCAGCAGTTCAGACATCTGTTCTAGAATGCCTAAGATCATTGGTAGACAATATTAAGAGATATTTTATTAATCCCTGTCAATCAGACACGTACCTGTCCACCCACAGTACCGAGACGAGATGTAGCCCTTTCTTCAGTGCCTTATCCTTGGTACTCTTCTTGCCGTCTTTCCAAATGACATGGGTTACCGGCTCATCGTTACTGAACCTCGTCACAACCTGATACCAAATGAAAATAACAAAGAGAGTTTAAACAAGTTCTTGGAAGACTGCGAGTCTCCCTCCTTGCTCAGTGGTCTAGTGGTAAAGAATGCGGGGTTGTGGGTTCGAGTCCCACCCGAGTAGTCTTTGGATTAGTTTCCTGAAAGACTTGGAAAGCACTGAGTATACAGTGCTTATTGGTGTAGAGTAAAAACCAAATTAATAGGCCTACATTCAATGAAAATTGTTAGCATAAATAAAAGGTTCTAGAAGACAGCAACCTGGATGCCAATTTTGTTAATTTTTCAGCAATTCTTGACACCCATTTCAAAATTCTGACATACATTGGGTTCAAACACCAGATTTAGTCTCACTATTTCACTTGGGTTTAAGTCGGGGGGGGGGGGGGTGGGTGGCACACAGTGATTATCTTACCTTTGCCCCAAGAAGCTCCAGCTGTTTCCTGACACTATTTGAACGATTCTCAGTTTTTGTTCTGACTTCAACATAAGCCACAACGTCTAGAAAGAAACAAGGTAAGAAAGGATAGTACAACATTTAGGCTTTTTGAAGACACCTTTGAAATATATTCTGACAGAGCTATTCTGCGTTGTTAATTAATGTTATTTTTGTAGCAATCAGGAATTATTGTAAAACCCTTCTTTTTGCTGTCGGATTTGAAAGATATCTGTAACCAAGCAGCAAACAGTCAATCTTAATTGGTAAAAAAACCTGTAAACTTTAACAGTATAGACCATGTAACCTTTGTTTACAAATAATTTGACCTTAAATTTGCAGTTTGTACATTTTTGGGCTCAGGGCTGCACCCTGTGGTCCAGTGTTAATTTGGAGCCCTGTATTTTTGAGGAATCAGAAGGGTGTCTCTAATAATTACCTTTTAGTACTCTGTTATCCAATAGCTCCATGTCTGGAATATCATTTTCATTATCGCTGTCTATGAGCATGGCCTCATCGGCAGAACTGCTCACCCCCGGGCTGGTAATGGAAGCATCCAGTGACAGAGAATTATGATGCTTCTGCTTCTAAAAACGAACAAACAAAAGTTAATTTTCATTAACAAATTCAAAACTAAGTAATCAAAAGACAAAGTTGTAATATAGCGGCGGCACGTCGGGAGATCGCAGGTCTCGACCCAGTAAATCTTTCTTTGTTCAAACCAACATTTTAAAAAATTTAACCAGTTAGTTTCCCTTTGTGGTTTATGGTTCATAACTTGAAAAAACCGGTATGCCGAACCGCACTAGGACATTACTCAGTACATGTGACGTGAGTAAAAATAAAGCTTGGACATGTTTATGTTAAATATTGTTATGTAGCCATTGTATTGTAGGTCTGTGTGCGTTTGTTAGTGAAATTTGACAGTTGACACGTTGCCTGATGAGTGAGCTTCTTTTTTTAGCATTTGCGGAGTGCTATTTCTAATTGTTGAATTCAGACTCCTCGGTTATTTCAATGGAGCAGTTGTAGTCCTGCTTTATTAAATTATTGCAAGTTATATTTAAAATCAATGACAAAATCAAATGGCAGTCGAATTCAGCATCTTTTCCAAATCAAGATATCAAACGATGTGTGTACACTACACTGTGCGCTGAGTGACTACCCAGCCATATCGTTACTGGTTAACACAAAAAATCATATAAGACCCCTATAGGCTATAGCCTAGGTTAGTAGTAGAATTCGTTACTCACCCGGCCGGCGGAAGGTAAAAAAAGCATAGGCCTATTTTCTTTTTTTCTGAACTTCAGTTTTGCTAAACAAATGAGAGTATGATCAACAGACTGATTTTCAAATGTGTGTCAAGAAACCGAAAATCCTTACCTGAAGAGACAAACAATTCAAAGACTTTCTCCTCCGTATGAACTCCATTGAAATGATAGAACAAGACTGGACTTGTCTTGAACTGTTTGGATTGTTGGTTTTGAAAATGGCGGCTTTCCATCTCTTGCGTTGACAACAGAGGGCGGCATTCAACTTGACCGGTTGGGGATGTGCAAATTAAACCCAATGACGTTTATTAAGGCCTTGTATCGATTAGGAAAACAAAACATACAACCTGATGTTTATACCTCAGAATGTAGGCTTACATTTTTTAGGCGAACACAAACAAGTTTTTGGGGGAATGGCAGAATACATTTTGTAAACAGCTGAGATGATCTTTCACGCATTTCAAATAAAAACACTTAGGCCTTCCAGTAACAATAACTGCATTGATTACGTTCACCTCAGAGAAGATGGTCACGTATATAAACGCGTGCTTTTGATTTCGCAAACACCAGTGAGCGATGAAAAGGTAGCGTTGACATTTTAGTAGTTTGAACATGGATGGTTTGAATGACCCTTGTTTGAAGTTGAAGCCATCTGCTTTTGTCAGCAGTGACAGGCTGACAAGACCCTCGAGTCCACGGTGGTACAAACCCATGCAAAACAAACCTTCCCTTTAAAGGGATTGTATACGTTTGGTAATTGAAACCCACTGTTTGTTTCAATCCTTCATAGTTGTAGATAATTATATACCATAAAACTAACCTGTGAAAATTTCATTTCATATGAGGTGGTAGCGTTTTTGAGATATTGCCAACAATTTGGAGCGGTTATGTCCACGCAGGAAGAATCTGCATTGGAATACACATTCTGAGAAACGTTACTGTCAGTAACGCTTCTCAGATTCAATTGTTTTGGGGATAAAAAGTGATATCTTTTTCCATAACCGCAGTTCTTCGAAGTGAAAAGTTTCTCAAAATGCATCCTAAGCTGCTGTACCTACTTCTTACAAAGTAAGTTTTTATTGCCATCAATTTTCAGAGTTATTACCAAACGTATACAGACCCTTTAAGCGGAGCAAGTGGTCTTATCTGTCGCACACTTCATTTTATTGTTCTTCCCCATAAATTGAGGTGGACAAAGAGGTCGAGGGTTCCCAATAAACCTGACCGGAGTCATTACCAAACGTACACTGGGCTAGGGGTCGATTTCACAAAGCACTAAGATTCATCTTAGGATGAGTTGTCAGTATTGCCATAGTGATTTGTATTGTGACATCACACTTTGCTTAGCAATTAAGATTGATTTGCACTTAAGATCAATCCTTACTCTTTGGGAAATCGAGTCCTGTCCCTTTAATAAAAGAGGTGAAATTAACGTGATTTCCACGACTTGAGATAAGGTGATTTTTATAAAAAATGTATGAATATAACTAGATTACTATGTAAGCAGAACGTGGTTACTTAATCAGTGTTCATGGCTGTTGGCTCAACTTTTGCATGTTTGGGGCAACAATATTTATTATGACATGAATGGATCCATTTTGCTAAGTGTGGGGGTGATGGAATAGCAACAAGATTGGAAAACAATAATAATGTTATATTTCTTCCAATGTTGGTCGTTGCATCAAGGGCCACAAAAGGTGGAGTGACAGCCAGGTACCGCACTCCGCACGTGACGCGTGGGCGGGTTCCTGCAAGATAAACCTGGAGGTCCTTGACTTTGGTATGGAACGTGCCGTGGAGTCATCTCAAGTGACAAGGAGAAGAAAACCAACAATGTCTCTCAAGGTGTCAGGCGTACTCCCTAAATATTATTCAAAAAAGACTTTTTTTCACCCCCAAGTCCAGGGCCCTCATGGGTCAAGAAGAATGGGCACACAACTGAGATAATATTGACAGTTTATTTAAATAATACATTTTGCACGCTTGTTTTCCTCAGGTATGGGTTGGACGAGGTCGCATATTCACGAATTTTGTAGGTTCCGCTGTTCCGTGCTGGAGGGCTCGAGGCCAGACTCAGACTGGGACTCGGACTCCCGGACGAAATAAACAGCGAAATACAGTTTGGATCAAAAGTTTGATTTGTTTTCCTGTCCGTCTCGTGAAAGTACTGGACACCAGAAAGCATCTGGGGCCAGAGATGCTCAACAAATCGTAAATCTATCAACATGGGGGTGGAATATTTATGAGAAGTCTAACCTCGGTTTGGAAAGGGAAAATTAAAAAGAGATACATCTAAGACAACGATACCTAAGGCTTCCCGTTTAAATGCAAATAAGCAAGCGTTGGTAATGACCGTACAAGCGTTAGGATTATGAAAGATTATTTATCACGAAAAGGTTTTCCTCTTCTCATTAAAAAAACAGTGATGATTTCATTGAACTTTAAACAAAATCATAAATTAAAATCGAGAGCCTTCAGCTGACGAAATTTCAAACAGCTGACGAAATTTCAAAGTTCAACCAAATTTGGCAGCATTAATACAGCCGCGAGTGGAAGCGAAATCTGTAATGGTGTTCATGCAACAGTCGTAAACAGGGTGTTTACTAAACGGGCCGCACCAAAAGCGAAAGTTTTAAGAAGGCTTCTTTAGTCGGCGCGCACGTGCCTACAAAAAACATGACATAAAGGGGTCACTGAGGTGCGAAACGAAATTATAGGCAATCAGCATTTAACTGGAAGACGTTGTCATGTGACCTTGATCCCCATAGTCACGTGGTCTTTACCTTTGTCCAACAAAACTAACACTAGCGCCCTTCAAAGCACTGGGGATTTAGAAGACCAATAGTATTCCAAACAATCGTAAACCATAATGGGCACTCTTGGTCCACATGTTTAATGCCCTGTAAAAGAGTTTGCACTTATGAAAACAGATTGCACACAATATCCTAAGTAGGTGGGTTCGAATCCACCATTGTGGATGTGGCGTGTTCACTATTGATTATACTAGAAATGAAACAATAATTATGATTGAGTGGATGGTATAATGAAAAAAAGTATCGGTAGGACCACAACACAATAATGTTCCTGTTGAATGAAAGTGAAGGGAATGGAAAAACACTGGTGGCGTACCGCATGGGTGGGGGCTGTTGGGGTGGGGATTAGGGGTGGTGAGTGAGGTGGGGAGGGTGGGGGCTGGGGAATGAGGTGGGGAAATGGGGGTGGGGAATGGGGGTGGGGAATGGGGGTGGGGAATGGGGTAGGGAACGGGGGTGGGGAATGGGGGTGGAGAATGGGGGGAACTACTCGTTAGTTTTGGTTTGGTTTGGTTTGGTGTATTTTGTATCATATTATTATCAAGAACAATGCATATAAATAATAGAAAAGATACGAGGGTGGGGAATGGGGCAGAGGGTGTCCCCAAAATGTTCCCATACTTCAACACAATATGTTCCTCTTGTACAGCAGGACAATGTGGAAAATGGGGGATGGGGAACGCCGGGGATAGGGAATGGGGCAAAGAATAGGGAATGGGAAAATGGGGAGAGGGTGGGGATGGGGGTGTTTTACAAAAGGGTACAAGTCTCAGTAACTTTATTTTCAATTAAATGAATAAAAAGGGAATTGGAAAATAGTTAATAAAACCGTATCTTGAAGTTTTGTTTCTAACTCAGCAGACTTGAATTGACAGGGCTTGTTGTTGATGAGGGTTAGGATAGCCGAGGGCAGTGTAGTGTTTGAAATGGCTCCATGGTTAACCACATCAACCCAAACCCTTCAAATCATCACCCCTTCTCCTCTGGGAACACAATGGCGAGTGCAACGGCCGGACTAGACATGTTTCCAAGAATATTGTCTTCGTTCACATAACCCTGCATTTTAGACTTGCTTCCATAGTGAAAGGATATGCACACCAAAGAACACGAAAACGTATGAATCTGCGATGACTAACTGAAAAAGGCAATACGATCTTCTTAAACCATAATTGCTTCTCAACACCAAGGAGTAAATCTCCAGAGTGAAAGTGGACAACAATATTCAACCCTACCACGGTCACAACTTTATGCAACTCGGTGCATCATCTCTACAAACTATATACGTCTTATTAGAACAGGTTTTTATTTTAGAGGCAGGAAAGTTTCATTTTGCAACGGCAGGAGCTTTGAATCGAAGCGGGTCAGGGCCATGACCCCGGCCGTATGAATTCACGCCTCATCGGTACACCATGTAGCTAAAATCCCGCTCCACCCCATTGTCCCCCCTTGCACAATATCGCAATTCAAAGGGGATTCAAGAAAAAGTACAATGCACAGTTCCAATTCGAAGAAAACATTTCGCAAACACAATCGCTGCACGCTGCTGTGTCAATGTGACTTTTAACTTATTTCGAAATTTCGTCTTTTCAAAAGCTGAGTGGGGGTGGCTTGGCCTTCGCTGAACAATAAACTGTTACGGCAGGAGTGAATATCATTTTTGGCGTACTCAGTAAGAAAATATACTCACTCGACCGAATGTTTTTCCTCAAATCTCGACTTTATCTCGTATCAAGTCGTGTATAATGGTGTGACGTCACCATGGTGTGTCAATAACCACTCGGCGTATTTAGGCCAGGGTATCACAACAGCGAAACTGGCATTGCTCGTGGAATCAACGGCTATTCCATGTCGCATGAAATCTCGATCTCTGTGTTGTAATCATGAGACTGCCTTGCACAACTCGACTACCCTTCCATGTTAAGCTGGGGAGGAATAAAGAAGTTGTATTTGAACTTTGTTTCAAAACGGTGCTGCAACCTGATTCGAGTACAAATCAAAATTAAAACAATAAGATACTCTTTTTACTTCCGCAAGATAAAATTTAATATTGTATGGGCGAGCCAAAGAACATGTCCAAATTAATTTCAAATCAATGAAAATGGAACAAGTACGCAAATAGAGTATTGCTGACCAAAGTTGGCATATTTATAGTCCGAGTAATTAGTGTTCGTGAAGCTTCGTCTGGATTTATTTTTTAGTATTCATAGGCCTATATATATGCGATTGGATTTTCTCTCGGAAATATCGGACGTCCCATGGCATTGGTATAATTTATTGCATGCAAAGTTAGAAGAATGGAACGAATTCCTGAAAGTAGAGGGACAATTTGCACAGCAGCCTTGCAAGTAATCTCAAATAAAATGGCTTTAAAAACAAATAAAATTGATTTAAAAACAATTGCATTTCAACTAAATCAACCCAACTACAAAAAGAAGAAACAAAATAATACCACACAAATCCACGTCATTTGATTGGTGGAACATGCGTCATCCGTTATTTTGCCATGTGTTTACTGCCGCGACACCCAACAATTTAATATAGGACAGGCGCCCGTCCAATATGGATGATTATTGGACGCTTCGGAGCGTCGTTCCCAAAATAATCGTCCCCATTTGTCCAAACGAGGCAAGGTCGTGTCACGACGGACAAGGTTGGTGTTACATGGAGTCGTCCACGTTGCTCAGAAGGGTTTTTTAATCAAAGTGTGGGGTGGACGAGTTTCCGTGTCTATTTTGTGCTAACAGTAAAAACAAATCAAACAAACATAGATCTATGTGTGAGTTGTATAAAACCAAAATGTTATGCATTCCGTTCGTGCATTGTCGCAGAATATAATCACTCGGTAAAATCTGCCTTTCAATTTTCTCGATTTCAATATAATAATAGTATGATATCCCTCGATGGATGGTTCTATACGAGTTAAAGGTATCATACACGTTTGGTAATGACTCAAAACAAATATTAGCATAAAATCTTACTTGGTAACAAGCAATGGAGAGCTGTTGATAGTATAAAACATTGTAGGAAACGACTCCCTCTGAATAACGTAGTTTTTGAGAAAGAGGTACTTTCTCACTAAAATAATAAAAACTTCGTGCAAGAAGTTTTTATTCCTATCTGAAAGCACACAATTGTACAACAAGGGTGTTTTTTCTTTCATAATTTTCTTGCAACTTGGATGACCAATTGAGCCCAAATTTCCACAGGCTTGTTATTTTATGCATATGTTGGGATACACCAAGTGAGAACACTGGTCTTTGACAATTTCCAAACGTGTTCAGTGCCTTAAAGGGCAAGGATGACTCCTATTTATACGAGACTGCAAGTTATAGCCATTCGTGAGTGTTGTGTAAATGGGGGAACGGCATTTTCACGAGCTCCCCATAAGCTTGAAATTAAAACAGCTATTATGGGAAAACTAATAGTTTCCCCACAAGGTAGATGTGACTACCTCCTGTGGCCTCCCGGTATAGTTTAATTATTTATTTATTTATTTGTTATTTACCCTGGGGAGACCTCTCAGCAAAACACTGTCTTTTTCAGAGGTGCCCAGCAGCTACAAACAAACATTAGTAGTTAGCATTTCATATTAGTTTATTATGTATGGTATAAACAGTATCCTTGTTTGCTGTGAACTTTTTAGTAATTCAGTTTTTTGTGTGTAAACTAGGTCGGGTTCAATTTACCATAGCTACCAGCGAAAATTTCCCCTTTCGCAAAATGATCCAATCCTGCACGCGCACACCACGCACACGAACTAGAATTTATATTATTGTCCATTTACAAAGCTAAAACCTAATGGACTGTTGTTCCGCGAACCATAAAATCTAATCTTTTATTTCTTGTTCCTTATTTAATATTTCCATAATTTTTTATAAATGACTATTATAATTATTTGAGATGATATATCTCGTGTGTGAATTCATTATTTTGCAACAGATAAAAAAAACACCCTCCGAGGGACTGGGGGACTTGAGAGGTAAACATGTCGATTGAAAAATGAGCGTACCACAAAACTGAATTTGACATTGGAGCCCCTCTCTAACCTTGTAGCGGAATTATGTAATAGCGTTGAGTAGTCTTGCTCCGTAATCCCAAGGGTCGTACTCAGGCCTTTGACACAAATAACCAATCCAACAGCCTTTGAGATAATTTACACTGAGTAACGTCTGGAACAAAGACTAACTTTATACCAAACATCAGCCTGTTGAAAAAACTAAAGCCTTGCACGACATTAAAGCTCTATTAAATAAAATAAAAAAGTATTGAAACAATGGAACGATAAAATAGGAAGTTTTCAAAGTATAATTATCAAAACAAGACCCAAGACCCAAAACGAGACCAAGAGAATAGCCTGCTACCTCCTAAGCAATCCTTATTTGTGCCTATGTAATAGGACTGGTACAGGGAACCAAACACAATATGGCTGCATTGTGATAATTTTTGTTCTTCTATAAATCTACAAACTTGATTTTTCAGTAAGATAGGCTACAGGCCATAAATATAATCTAAACGCAGGGTCATTTCTGGCATCACAAACAGTAATCTATTTTACTTCTGTAGTTATGGTTTTTTTATAGGGCAGGTCGATCCAAATAAAGGATTTTTTTCCCCGGTTCATTCCCCAAAGTGAAATCACAGCTGTGTTAATATTTTTGGGGTTGTTCCATCACGCACTGTGGACGGCGATGACCCGTTTCATAGAGCTGGACACACAGTATGCAAACAGCCGCAGTAAACAGATGTTTACGTTCCGGTCCAGCGAACCATGCAGAAGAAAGAAAGAAAGAGAAACAAAGAAAAAAACAACACAAAAAAACACAGACACATACATGGTCCGTTTTTGGACATAAACCTTTCCGTTGTATGCAAAAAGGGTGTGTTTTTTCTTTCATTATTTTCTAGCAACTTCGATGACCAATTGAGCCCAAATTTTCAGAGGTTTGTTATTTTCTGCATATTGTTGGGATACACCAAGTGAGGACACTGGTCTTTGACAATTACCAAAAGTATACCCTGCATTAAAGTTGTATCCGTATGCCATCTGCACCTCGTGCTAATAATGCTACGATAAACCATGGAGCCCCCCCCGAAGTACGAAATATAATATCATTAGTTTACAGTCGTCCCTGGGTAACCTCTATGTCCCCCCCCCCCTCCCCCCTCTGCTGGTTCAGTTCAGGAAGAGGGAATAGGGGCACCGTTTCCATCAAATCAATGATTGCTTTTTGATCGAGAAAATGACTGCAAGATAGTGGAACTCGCTAACGATGCCATCACTCATCAGCATTCGTGGACGTCTTGAGTGACTTTGGCTAAGCGAGCCTATCATTGGCTACCCGTTAACCACAGCCAAAAGTGCATACCAGGAAAGATTCTTGAACAAATGATTTTGGAACTAAAAATATAGCTGTTCGATACTCAAAGGGGATCAATAAAGCTTTGGCACGGGGACCTTAAAATTGGAGGGAGAAAGGGCCTCATGACAGAAATCTGACAAACGGCAACAAAAGTCAAATGCAAAAAGTTCGGATTCTGAAATACCAAATCACAGTGGGTTTATATCTATTTCCGACGCCTCCTTCAAGGCACTGAACACGTTTGTAAATTTTCAAAGACCAGTGTTCTCACTTGGTGTATCCCAGCATATGCATAAAATAACAAGCCTGTGAAAATTTGGGCTCAATTGGTCATCGAAGTTGCAAGAAAATGATGAAAGAAAAAAACCCTTGTTGTACAAATTTGTGTGCTTTCAGATAGGAATAAAAACTTCTTGCAAGAAGTTTTTATTATTTTAGTGAGAAATTACCTCTTTCTCAAAAACTACGTTACTTCAGAGGGAGTCGTTTCTCACAATGTTTTATACTATCAACAGCTCTCCGTTGCTTGTTACCAAGTTAGTTTTTATGCTAATATTTGTTTTGAGTCATTACCAAACGTGTACGATAACTTTAAGATAACCCCGTTACCATATGATATACCCATTCAATAAACAATCTCATTATAGTGCACCGTTCTAACTATTGCTGAACTATTATTATTACTTTTATCAAGCAGAATAACCGTTATCTGGATCGCATAACCAACCAGGATGAACCGGTCAACCTAGAGTTAAAGACGCAGTGTTGATTAATTTCACCAGAGCGAATAAGTTTTCTAAGTTTTCGACTAAGCAGTCACGCTGGACTCCTTTTAGTTACTTCAGACTTCTTTAAAGGGTGTGTACAACATTGGTAAGAATGAAAATATAAATGCTCACAGATTTGCACATACCTCACATGGTATTAAAGATGGTCATGGTAGAAAACTTCCCTTGAAATAGTTTTGCTTGAAATGCCATAGTTTTTACGAAATGAGTAAAATAATAGTATTTATCCTGCAGGATAAATTCCGATGTTTGAAAAAAAAGTTAAAACACAGAAGTTTTTTTCCTGTTTTCTCATGACTCCGAAGACCGATTTAGCTTAAACTTTCACAGGTTTGTTATTTCATTTATAGGTTGGGTCACATCGAGTTTGGATACAGGTCTTTGGCAATTACCAATGTTGTACACACCCTTTAAGACATAGAGCAAGGAAATTAGGTTTCAACGAGTTTTCGGTGCGTCCACCGTTATAAAGATACCGGCTTTGAATTATAACGGTGGTTGTAAGTGGTGTATAACGGTGGTTTTAATTGGTGTGTTGACTCAATGTGGTTTAGACGATCGTCAACTCACACACGTGTGTAAACACCGGCAATCGTGGACCCTCCTTTGTTCAACTCTTTGTGTTAGCAACCGTGGACCACAATGATTTCCTTTGTGATAGCAACCGTGGACCTATTATCCCTTTTGTTATAGGTCCACGGTTTGAATGTGGATACCTACCCATGGCATCATACATCTTCAGTATAGAGCGTCATTGTGGGTTTTCCCCCGTTTGTTTTCTATTATCCCTTTTCTTTAATCTTTCTTGTTAAAAACATTGCGGTGTTAACCCCACAATGTAAACAAATCCCCAAAGTACAGTTCCTAAAATCGACCCACTGTATATCTTGTATGAAGGCACCATGTTAACAGAAGTTCCGCATACAGAAGAGATCTAGATACACACTGACGGCACAAAGTGTATACACATAGACGATGTAACCTTTGTTTACAAAAAGGCAAGATACTAATAGAAAAATTTACATTGTGTCATAATATCCACATTAATTCAAGAGTTATAAAAATAACAGCTGGACAAGTTTGGAGAATGATGCCCCCCCTGTCATATCAAAAGTTGATAAAAATCTGAGTGCAATCTCCATGAAATATCAGATTGTAAGTTGTCTTCCATTGAGATGTGCATAAAATGATGTTTGTAGGAAGTTTTAGTCGCATTTGTAAACATGTGATGCCACAGGTCAAAAGGTCTATTTGAAGATACAAAATATGTATACATTTCATGGCGTTATCAGTGCAGATTTTATCAACGTTTCATTCAAAGAAAAGGGTAATTCACATCAGAAACTCCTACAGCTGCGATTCTTTAAAATAATAATTGATTCTACGTGGAAAAGACAACAAAAAAACTTCCCCTACCACAAACTTGGCTTCCGTGAGAGGCCCTAATAAAATCAAAGATCGGCCTCCAGAGCAAACAAGGTCACATGGTCTTTTTGAAACTAGCCAGCGGAACACGAATCTCTTTCTCTCTTGCAAGCAAAACCCAAATTTCATCTAAAATGCTTACGTTATCAAAAACCTCTATTCAGCCTAGTTTCCCGGAATACAACCTTGGCAAAGGATTAAATTTAAAGTAAGCTGCCGAGCTTTTAACGAGTTTAAGCGTACTTTATTATTTACTTTACTTTCAAACCAAAACATTACACAGAAAACTGCCGCACAACCCGAAGGCCGCAAAGTTTAGAGTATTATGTAATAAGCAAACACGCCATAAACACAAGAAGTGATTATTATTATAAGTCGAACCATTCTACCTTCAGCATGTAAGAGTCGTTAGAGTCGACTATAAATTCCATGAAAAATTGATAAATAATACGATTGCGCGGGAAACCGTGACTAATGTGGACATTTTCCGCCACTTGAATCAAGCACTACCAGCAAGTATACGTACACGACGGCGGACCGTGTGTGCGGCGTATATACGCATCGATGTAGGCTAGTATAATAGCTCTTTTTCATTCGCTCTTTTTCAACCGCTCATTTTCAATCGCTCTTTTTCAATCGCTCTTTTTTCATCGATGCTTTCCACCGATCGATCGATGCAAAGACCGATAGCTCGATGCAAAAGACCGATCGATCCGTGGGCAGGGGAGGGGGGGGGGGCACGAACACCATGTGGGGGAGGGGCACGCCCCCATCATGTCCCCCTTCAGTTGCACCACTGTTTGATAGTATTTCAAACGGGACTATTTCTCTGGAAGGATTGTATGAAGATTGATTGGTCATTTTCCCCAACAGTTATACAGCTTGTTTTCAGACTCCTAGCGCCATTCCAGGAAATCTCTCACTCCAAAATCTCCCTACTAATTACAAACAAATAATCCAATTTGCCCCAAGACCAGTTCCTAATAAGAGACCTTTTTACAATGACGGCATCGCAGCTGCTCGTGTTGCTCTACTCGCCATTATTACCATTCCTGTTAATATTACGTAACATCGTCACTGACGGTCAATGACTGTGTATTCATAAAATCATAATATCGAAGGTCACCCACTCTATTATTTTGAAGAGGCTTCCTGATTGTATAAGAACAATGTCAAGAGGAGGGATGAGGAGAGGGAGTGAGAGAGAGAGCCGAGGGCTTACCGGTTACGTCACTTCGCGGAAACCCTGGATGACTCAGCCTTGGTCCTGGTCCTATGGGCTGTTTTGAATGAGATGGTTTTGACGTATGGCGCGGTATGTTTTGACTGGGTTTCATCGTCCATGCTCGTACGAGTGTTCAGCTACCAGGGTCATGAACTGTGATATCATCGTGGTACTCCTGATGGGCGGAGTCGTACGCCCACCTGCTGGATAAGATTCAAGATTAATTTAATTATTGGATCATGGCTAAACAATAACAAAAGTGTAATTCCTGCTGGAACAAACAGTTCTAAATGTGGAAAATATAATATGTTTTAAAAAAAATACTAAAACTGTTAAACACCATTTTCTCCAAAACAAGATCACATTATTTTTTATGAATTGTCATTTTCCCTGAAGGAGCCTTCTTTTCTTAAAAGCTATTCCATAAAATAAGTTGCGGGTTCTCTCTTCTCAAAGAGAGATCCAACGCCCTCTCGTGGCAAGGTATAAAAGAGATTGTACCCCATGCCCAATATCATCTGAACCACCCCCCAAACCCCCCCCCCAAAAAAAAACCAACAACCTCGATTCCTATACCAAAACCATAACCATCTAAGAAAGTTTCTGAAACAAGGCTGCCCTTATGCAACAGCCGCAGCAGCAACAGCAACAGCAGCAACAGCATGCAGCAAAGGTGGCTTTGGGCCTATGGTCGTGTTTCTTGCGATCTCAGTTCTTGAGATCGCAGTTCAAGCTACGGCTACAGCTACGGCTGGATTGCCGCGTCATCATGCGTTGAAGTATAGGACGTCCTTAGCAACACCCTTAGCAACAGTCGTAGCCGTAGCTGTAACTGCCAATTCAGATACGGCCATAGTTCCCACACAATGTAAAGTCGACCATCTTTACGGACAATCATTTCAGAATGCACAACTTTGCGATATACGTAAACAACGAGTGTGGCATGGGGGAGTTTGATCAAATTCCTTAAATGATCGTTCGGTGAACCACTTGGTTGCATAGCAAAAATTAATAAGAACGCATGGCGCAGCTCACTGAGCCATACATGTAGCTAATCGAACGCCAACTTCCCCCAGCATTCACACAATGCAGCCTCGGACAGCCGACTGGAACTACTCTCATTTTGTGCATTAACGTCCGTGGATTCACGACAAGATCGTAAAATAATTATTCTCAAGATAAAACTGCAACGTTAAACTATTTTACAAGCCCACGTTGATACAAAAGTACTCGTTTTCGAATACAAAAATACTTTATGCTCACAAAGTCGCTGTTTTAAGGGTGAAAATGTGTGACAAACTAAAGTGTCCCGCTGAATTACAAACATAATGGTGACCATTTGGGAAAGTTTTTCGTCGTGACGATATGCACCGTTCGGTCGGCCCCAAGTGACCCCCTCCACAAGCAGGGTACTTGGGGCTGACCCAGGTGAGCCCGAGAATGACGTCAAAGCTATTCGAACGCACCGCGGGGAGACCTTGGTCGACCCGGGGAAGCTAATCGAACGCACCCTATCTTCTGTATGTGAACTATCCAGCCTAGCTACCATGGGCAGTGCGCCGTATCGATACCTCTCATTTCGTCATGATCGAAGGTATTCGGGGGAGGGGGTGGCGCAAGATCGTACACCACTGGGAACGAGGTTGGAAACTATCTATTCCATCTCGATCAGGGCCCAATTTCAAAAGCAGAACAAAATTGCTAAACAGTTTTCTTCTTAGTAGAAATCAGAAGGATACCAGTCACAAATCGTGCATGTGACATGGAAGTTTAGCTGGTAACCTTATTCTAGTAAACATACATTTGTTGTGCTTGAAAAAAAAAGTCTATGAAATTGGGCCCAGGTGCGGCGCCTGTCCAAGCCCCGGCTCGAATCAGCTTCAAAGTCGTAATTTTTTTAATTTTTAGTTTTGTCATAAACAGTAACGCTACATCGGCCACTACTTTTACGACACATGAACAACACAGCTTTTCTCTTGACACCCTAATCTGTACCCTCACACTGTAAACCAAAAATGTATTCAGCCAAAAAATAGTTTTAAAAACCCGGTTTATATTTTACATTTTGCGACTCGTTTCCGTTGACAACCCTGTACAGCCAAAATCTACATCCGATCATAATGCTATAAAAATCGGCTTTCCTATACCAGCAACAAGAATGTTTCGCGTAAAAGGGGATGTTGTAAAACAAAATTTAAAAGAAACACTACAAAATAGGGAATAAAACACACTGGTTTTTAACCTTGACATGTTGCTTATGAATAGAAGTGTTTCTTTTATGAGTATTTTGAACTTATAGTACAATATTTCATACTGAACTAGGTAGGCCTACCATAGTTTATTTTCACTGACAGAAATATAATTATTTTAGTTTGATTAGTATCCAACAAGACACCTTTATCATGGTGTTGCCATCTTGATTTTCTCCAATTTGAACCAATATAACCAAACCGAGGCTGGGAAAAAATATAGTCTGGTTCCATTTTCACTGCAATGAATACTACCAATTATATATTGGATGCAGGGAACATGACCAATATGGTGGCGGCAAGATAAAGGTCTAAATAATGTGTCTGGCGACACGCATGTCCACACACACACGTTTGTAAATCCCGCTTACCGAGGACTTCTCTTTGTTCTCCCATTGTTTGGACATAGGTTTTTTTAGCGACGTCCCCATTGGGTTTGTACACGAAAACGAAGCGAGGACGTCCTCACTGTCAAACACCCGGATCCCTTTGTTAAAGTTCTCGGTTTGAATGGATAGACACGCTCACACACACACACACAAGTGTGTAAACACAATCATGCACTCGGGGACCTCCTATTGTCTCTCTTTTGTTTGTACTTCAACATCTTGGCAACAGCTCCCATTGGTTTTGTACACACTTTCCAACTGTGGACCTTTCTCAACCGGGGACCCTATTGTCCTCTTTTGGTATATGTCCCCGGTTTGAATGTGTATACCTACCCACGCACACACAAAGTTATGGAGCTACTAATTAAAGATTAAAGAAGAAAAAAAACACTCTTCAAAACGAAAAAAGGAAAAACATGTTCCCGTAGTGTATAACTGCACTGGTTAAATTGAAAGCATGCTCAAATATTGTTATACACCCGATTCGGAAGGGTTACACATTGTGTTCCAACACCCCTGGTCCGACACCACTATGGTCCGAAAACCCTATGGTCCTAATGCCCCATGTTCCGACAGCTCTATGTTCCGACATCCCTATATATGTTCCGACATCCCTACAAATGTATGTTCCTATAATCCTAACCCAAAACCTCACCCTAACACAAGCGTTCAGATCACGAGGGGTTATCGAAACATAGGCGTGTCGAAACATAGAGCACTACTAGAAAAAACCCCCCAAAAAACATATTTTTGTACAACATTCATGGTTATATTTTTAATTGCATTCCACATAATAGGGAAAAGGTTTCCACGATCACGGAGATTTTCGAATTCATTAGAACATGGAAAGATTGGTCAATTTTCAGGGAACTTTCTGCAGAATCAGAGAGAATTGGCAGCTCTGCATTTCACTGGAATAATGTGAGAGAACTGACACACAAATTTACGCTGGTTGGATTACAGCGGACCCTCCTGACAAAAATGTAAACCGATTTTCTCTGTTGTCACCAAAACACGACCACGACATTTTTTCATATCATTTTGGTTGATTGGATGTTGAGGGGCTGTCGTGGGCGCATTTTAAAGCCGCGTAACAGATTTTTAACTAATATTTTCTTTTGCCTTTCGCAAATAGAGAAAAAAAGGACGAACAAAATCCAGGTACCAAATTAATGCAACAAAGAGAGCGATCAAACGGAACAAATCTCCATTCATTGACAAGCTGATAGAAATATTAAATTCAAATGGGGCAGAGGTTTACGCAATCAATGAATTGTGTGCCATTGTTTGGATAGCCCTGGAGCAACCATTGGTAAAAAAATAAAATAAAAAAATACAAGAAAAAACACACACTTCTGGATCCCTTTATGGTGGTCGAATAAGAAGTGGGCTTAATTTTATATATCGTTTAAGTTCCAATAAAGATGGACCAACCTACCAACCTCGATATGGTTACAATGAGTTCAACGGAAGAGAAACAACATGGCCTCACCATCCTCCATATCTATAAAGATGTGACTGAAGTGACGACGACCAGGACAATGGCGAGGACAAAGGACACTGATATTATGATGGAGTCAACATCGTATCTCCATTCTGCACGTCTCTTTAAAAAAAAGTCCCAAACCATCAAATCTTCCATCACGTCCATCATTTTCACGAACAATTCCATCATTTTCACAAACAATCATTTTCACAAACAATTCCATCATCTTCACGAACAATTCCATCATTTTCAAGTTAGAACAATTCAACCATTTTCAAGAACAATTCCATCATTTTCACAAATAATTCCATCATGTTCACGAACAATTCCATCATTTTCACAAATAGATCAATCATTTTCACAAACAAGTCCATCATTTTCACAAACATTTCCAAGCCATCGAATCTTCCACCACGTCCATCATTTTCAAAATTCACTCCCCATCCTATCATCATCTTTACGACAATTTTAACCAACAGCCTGTGATCTGGGATCCATAAACCTATCGTAACTAATCAAAACAATAATTTTTGACACCGTTTCAAATGTATTCCATACTTTCACCTAATTATGCCTTAAGTGGGTCGGATGAATCATCTCACTGTCAATTCAAACCCCGAAAACGCTTCATACAGACGAACTTTCACTTTCGTCAATTTATGTTTCCACGCTAGGACATCACGGCACTGGGGGGAGGCGGGGGTCGTTCGCTCTCCTCGTTAGAACCAAAAGACCTTGAGAAGGGAGTGTCGTCTCGTGACTAGGCCTAGGCCATGCTCGTGACTCACTGTGATTAACGTGTTACCTTCACACCTGTTGACAACGACTGATGTATACCGCTGGTTTCGTTCTACCTGTGCGCATGACTGGCAGCAGGTTGGCAGAAGGCAAGCCGAATTGGGAGGAGGTGCACATGGTGGGAGGAGGTATACATGGTGGAACAGCTAGCTAGGGAACTTAAGGAGCTTGTTTAGAATCTACCCTTATAAGGGTCTAGTCAAGACGTTGGTGTCGATCATCAGAAAAATGAAATATGGAGTTGTACATTGGAATGCTAACTTGTATGGACATGGAGGTAGGATTCTGATCCTACCTCCATGGTATGGATAAGGTTCTGCTAGAACCACATGCTCTAAGAGGGATGCCGCAAAAATGCTATCCTCTCCCAAAGTCGTGGTTATCCTCGTTGAGTTTTCCATTTATGCCACAACCTTATGACAATGAACACCATATTGTTTTCTGACCATTGAATTCGATAAACCAAACCGAGACTGGAAAACAATTTAGTCCGGTCCCTTTTTACTAACAGTAAGAAACTACCAGCATTGCCAAGGGGCATCGCCCGGAGAAGTGCAGGATGCGCGCGACCGTGACAAACATCAATAATCTCTGCGTAAAAACCAATCCTTCAGTGTTCTACGGTTTCAAATCCAGGGGCCTGTCAACGACGTCATTTTACCAATAGCACATAGTCACAGGTACCAGCCAATGTCACATTGGTGGGATGTTGTTTAGGTGGAAGCGTTTTTGAGTTATTGCCATTAATCTGGAGCGTTTATGTCCACGCAGGAAGAATAATCTGCAATTGGAATACACAATCTGAGAAACGTTACTGCAGTAACGCTTCTCAGATTCAAATTTGTGGGATAAAAAGTGTTATCTTTTTCCATAACCACAGTACTTCGAAGTGAAAAGTTTCTCAAAATTCATTATACTAAACAAAGCTGCTGTAATTCTTACCAAGTAAGTTTTATTGCACCAAGGGAAACGGCTAGAGAAAATCACTACACCATGTTATATAAAGTCTTAAAGGGACACGATGCCTTCGAATTTGGCGCTTTGGGCTATAAAAAGCGTTTGTTATGAAATGAATAATGGCTGGAAAGATGTTGTACAAGTAGAATATAATGATCCACACAACTTTACCTCGAAATTGGTTAGTTTTCCTTTTACTTCATGAGCTAACATACTATGGACGTCCGCCGTTTTGTAGAACCAAATGTTTGACTCCACAAAATGGTGGATCGTGTTAGTTCACGAAGTAAAAGGAAAACCACACAATTTCGAGGCATATTATTTTGTGTGGGTCATTATACTCTAAGTGTTAAACATCTTTCCAACCATAATCATTTCATAACAAACGCTTTGTTATAGCCCAAAGCGCCCAATCTAAGGCAACCTATCCCTTAAAGGCATCGTACACGTTTGGTAATTGTCAAAGACCAGTGTTCTCATTTGGTGTATCCCAACATATGCATAAAATAATAAGCCTGTGAAAATTTGGGCTCAATTGGTCATCGAAGTTGCAAGAAAATGATGAAAGAAAAACACCCTTGTTGTACAAATTGTGTGCTTTCAGATATAACAACTTCTTGCAAGAAGTTTTTATCATTTCAGTGAGAAATTACCTCTTTCTCAAAACTACGTTACTTCAGAGGGAGTCGTTTCTCACAATGTTTTATGCTATCAACAGCTCTCCGTTGCTCGTTACCAAGTCAGTTTGTATGTTAATATATATTTTGAGTAATTACCAAACGTGTACAGTACCTTTAAACCATGATATCACGTAAACAAAAAAAGAGGGGGTGGGGCTTACGGGGGTAGGTTGAATATCATTTGATAAATCTTTATATCCTTGCTCCAAATGCATTTCATATAAACGCTAGGATGCCTTTTGTGTGCCACGCACAAACTGTGAGTGACGGACAGAGACCTTTACAAATAAACACGCCTGCGAATTCTGCGAAACGACCCCCGCTGGAAAACACGTGCGATGTCAAAATCGATCCGGAGAAGGTTAAACACTAACTCATCCATTGGAAAAACATTAATAATATTGTGTGTACGCAGAGTGGATTGGTATCTGGTGTAGTTATTAATTCAGTTGTAATGTATCACCAAAACTCGATGAGATAAGCGAATTATTTATGAGGACAGCAGATCAAAAATAAAGTAACGTGTTCAAACTGAGTTTACCCTTGTTTACTGACATAAATGCATGGGTTTTGAATCGCATGCGTGGAAAACATAACATAATTATAAGTGGGTTTTTTCAGGGTCATGAGTTAAGGAAACATTACATTAAATATTTGTTTCATTTTGGTTGTACGCAATTCTGAATTAAGTAAATGGCCTTGCCAATATTATTTTGGCATGATGCCAACCTGTACGCCACAGGCCATACACACCTGTGCAACCGTAATGCAATCTTTTATACGTAGGGATTTCTAGGTTGTCAGTTTCTGCGTGTAGTTTTCCTTCCTCCGTGGTTTCGGATATCCTACGGCGTGAAAGAGTGGAAGTGATCCGAAAGAAGCCAATAACGTCCGGACAGCTCACTACTGCCCACCGGTCAGGTTTAGCTGGTACCCTGGCCCTCTTTGCCTACATCCGGTCAGGTTTATTGGGAACCCTCGACCCCTTTAAGTCCACCTCAATTTATGGGGAAGAACAATAACACAATTGAAGAGTGTGACAGATAAGACCATTAATGCTCCACTGAAAGGGTCTGTATACGTTTGGTAATAACTCTGAAAATTAATGGCAATAAATCCTTACTTGGTAAGAAGTACAGCAGCTTTGGATAGTATAATGCATTTTGAGAAACTTTTCACTTCGAAATACTGCGGTTATGGAAAAAGACATCACTTTTTATCCCCCAAAATTTGAATCTGAGAAGCGTTACTGACAGCAACGTTTCTCAGGTTGTGTATTCCAATTGCAGATTATTCTTCCTGCGCGGACATAACCGCTGCAGATTTCGGCAATATCTCAAAAACGCTACCACCTTTAGCAATGAAATTTTCACAAGATAGTTTTATGGCATATATTTACAACTATTTCAGATTGAAACAGTGGGTTCTAATTACCGAACGTATACAATCCCTTTAAGGTTTTGACCATCTCGCTTAATAATTTTTTTGTAATGATTACTTGGCGTTAAGTCCGGATCCCTAAATCACACTACTGATTCAGATTCAAGTTTAGTTTGGACCAGAAAAAAGAGTCACATTGACCCAGCATCGGGTCCCATCGAGTACCCTTATGCTGGGGCCCTATGGGAGGAGAGGGGTGTACATAGGCCCATTTTCAACATGACAAAACCCACCCACTGTTTTGAACATGGGTTGGACGGATTCAATATTTCATGTATCCAAGTCTAGGTCATAGTTGCTGAATTGAACCACGCATAAAGATGATGTCATACTTTCATGAACATGACCTTGTACATACCATGGCATTTCATGAATGGCGACAGTTCGGCGACATATCTGTATGTACACATTTCCACTTTTAGTTTCCGATAGCACCAAATGCAAAACAAATATTACCGGCTGTTACTTGCCTCAAAATAAAACTTAATACACAACCATCGATTGTATTTTCTTCTATCGATAGTTGCACAGTTTATGCACTAAGACCTTTCAATAGTTGAGATCTATTGAGAGTGATGTAATATCGGTGAAGAGTTATCTCCGTGCAGTTGGTTTCTGATGAATCAGGAAAAGTTTATGGCTACCACTCACCGTTTTTTTGACCGCATGAGGGCGCTTTCAACGGCGAATTTTCTTGCATCACAATTACAGTTTTATCTTATGTTGACAGCCTGTATGTTGTTTTCTTGAATCAATGGCAAATTAAACAATGAAAAAAGTTTAATTTGCTTATTTGTTTTGCATCATGTAAATTTGGTTCACACACGCCCTCACGCGGTAGGAAAGACATTGCATAGTCATATCGTACATTCATAAGGAACTTTGTCAGGGTGCGGCCATCTTGATTTTTCTCTCATTCAAATCAAGGTTACCAAACCGAGGCTGGAAGGAGAAATAGTCTGGTTCCTTTTTATACAATGAGTTTTAGCATTTATTACTGTTATTGGATACAGGGAATATGACCAAGTTGGTGGCAGCATGGTTAAGGTTATTATGAAACCCCTTTACGTGTGACATAACAAAATGATAATATCATAATACACTCACTTCCTTGACGTCAACAACCTTCTGGTATCGGAACCGAGCCCCTGTCGGAGGATGACAGTTTGTTGACCCCTTATGGAGATTGCTAAATGTTAGGGCAGCGCTCGTTATACGGGTGAGTTATTGCAATAGAAAGTTCACGAGATCACGAGGGACCATAGTATCAAGGTCTCGATATTTTTTGTGTGTGAGCGATTTCTTCGAACCGGGGTTTTCTGTCCTTGAGTTTAGGTGAACCCATAAGTGGGCGGGGATATTGAAAGAGAAAGGAGGGGGTGTTAGAATCGGAAATATGGCAAAAGAAAAAACACTGTTACGATGGACAATTGCCAATTTGGGTATTGGTATAAATCCGTCAAACAAGAGGTAGCCATTTTGTTTTCCTCTAATCCAAATCAATGCAACCGAAACGAGGCTGGTTGAGCAAAATAGTCTGATCCCCTTTATTAGATGGGAAACAATGGTATTCCCTGTGTACACCCAGGGAATAAGACAAAGGTTGTGGTGAAAGTGACTTGTGAAAATGAAAGTGACAATAACGAGCCAAGGGTTAGGCAATTTGTTTGAAAACTTTATGCATTGACAACGCTATTAATCTATCACCATGTTCGGAAAGCATTAACCCTACTTACAAAGCTTAATTTCAATGCAAGTTCCAATTGAATGGTTTAGTGAGGGGTCGTTTCAAACTTTAAAGGGTTGACTCTGTATACGTTTGGTATATGACTCTGAAAAATAATGGCAATAAAAGCATACTTGGTAAGAAGTACAGCAGCTTTGGATAGTATAATGCACTTTGAGAAACTATTCACTTAGAAATACTGCGGTTATGGAAAAAAGTATCACATTTTATCCCCAAAAATTTGAATCTGAGAAGCCTTACTGACAGTAACGTTTCTCAGATTATTCCAATTGCAGATTATTCTTCCTGCATGCGTGGACATAACCGCTCCAGATTTTCGGCAATATCTCAAAAACGCTACGACCTTTTAAAATGAAACTTGCACAGGTTAGTTTTATGGTAGGCCCTATATCTACAACTATATAGGATTGAAACAACTGTGGGTTCGAATTACCAAACGTATACAATCCCCTTAACATGTACAGGGTAAGTATAATGTGTTATCATCACCATGAAGGACTTTAGAAAGTTCAGTGATCTCAACATAGATCCACGTTTCTGGTACCGGTAACCACAGACTGACAGTGCCGTAGCAAGTACTTTTCAGTCGAGTATCAATTACTGCAGAGTACTAGGATGGCAGAGTAGTAGGCCAACTTGAGTACGAGTACTTGGGCCATCAAGTACGAGTACAAATGTCTGAGTGCCGAGTATTCTGGTATATGAGTACCGAGTCCAACAGCCGAGTACCAAGTACTTGGATCTCCGAGTACGAGTAAGGGACGATTACAAAAATAATACGAAATGAGGTGTTGCTTTTGGACTATATTCACTAGACGGCAATGATGCTTGATATGATAACTATATTTTAAACATGGATACATCATATACAACTTCAATTTTACTTTTTCCAGAGCTTTATTTCTCTGTATTCCTGGCATTAACGCACGTTTAGGGAAGTGGAAAGGAAAGGTGTATTTTGACCGACGAGTACGGTCGAAGTCCGAGTACTGCAAGACTGCTGACTGATCAAGTAGCTGACAATGTTGGCATTGGTCACTGGCCTCACCAGAATTCTGAAAGTGTGGGCAGTCGAGTAAATTTCAAACTTTGAAACATTGGTCGAGAGGTTCACATAATCACTAAGCAGAAAAACAGTCATGAAGTATAATCTGCTATACGCAATAACTACCGCGAACCAGCCACAACACAGTAACCGCCAACATGTCATTTCGGCTGGTAACCATCACCGTTTAGACAAACCATTCCAGTGCTAAGTAAAAAATGCAACAAGCTAGCCGAGTGGCATGTTTAGAAGTTAATAAACAACTTCAATTGCGGAGGCCCTTTGAAACACTGCATTTTTTTTATGTAACAAACTGACGCATCGCGTGTTCTACTTCACGATTTTCACTGAAAAAGAGCCCACAATGACCGTAATTAAATGTTTTAAAACCATGTTCCAATGTAATATCTGCGATAAGAGCTTATTCTTCCAGTCAACATCTCATTGTTGTATGAAGGCCTACCCTGGCTCATCGATACCCTCACAAAGAACTTCAAAGTGTAAGGTCCGGGATCAGACCAAAATGTATTCACTCAAACTATTATCGAATTAATAATTGAAAGCTGTAACTTGATGTGAACTTTGTATAAACGCATGTAATCCCAATGACACCGGTAGTGGGGTTTTTCTGTGGTTTGCTGAGCAGCTAAATAATTATGAAACTCAGCCCCGATCTTCAACGACGTAACATTTTATTTATTTATTTGTAGACCCCTTGCATAACGTCACAAGCCCAAACAGCGCCCTCACTGAGGTCAAAGGAAGACCTACCATTGGCTGAGTGTTAAGCGCGCGAACACGCGTACACGTTTCCATTTTTTGATTTCAGCGATGGCGGCCAATGCAAGGGGTCTATTTATTTCTCTATGTATTTATATTATTACATCCAACAGAACAATTAGTGCCAAGAAAGGATGAATAGGAAACGAGAAGAAATGTTCAGTTTTAGATAGGCCTATGGGATGATAACCCTAATAATGGGGAAAACCCACACAATCAGGTAGGGACTGAAAACCCAATCCACATGCAAAGGCTCTGGTCTGAGGTGGGATTCGAACCGAGGTCCACAGAGGTGAAAGGCAGGGCAACAAACCACTGACTCAACATGACCCCCAAACTTCAAAGCATCAACGTCACTCCAATTCCTACACCCCTACTCCAAACCCCTACTCCATCCCCTACTCCAAACCCCTACTCCACCCCTACCCCAAACCCCTACCCCAAACCCCTATTCTAAACCTACTCCAAACACCTACCCAAACCCCTACTCCAAACCCCTGTTCTAAACCCGCCCAAACCCCTACTCCAACCACCTACCCCAAACCCCTACTTCAAATCCCTACTCCAAACACCTACTCCAAACCCCTACTCCAACCAAAACGGTTCATCACAATTATACTCATGTAAGATAAAGCTTGAAACAATACTGCGCGATGTTTTCACAACTCCCGTTTATTTTAGTCATCATTTACCACACTGTGCAAATCATTAAAATTAACTTTTAGTTTCATCGTCTTCGAAAAGATTCATAGAATTCACTCTTCCAAAACATTCCTGACGCATTCACCTTCCCCCGTGTTTCCTGATGACTTTTCCGTTTCACGATAAAATGTAGTTTAACTTTACACAAGTTGTAAAGTACAAATGACGTGGTTATGAATATTTATTTTTTGAGTGTGATCTCTTGCACGCGACTTTCGCTAACAAAAAAAACAAAAACCACAGAGATAGTTTTAAAACACAAACAACAAACGTCATGAATTCATGAATAAAACTGGGGACCATTATATACTGCGAAGCGGGGCCGAGTTACTGTCAATAATGATAACGGATGTGGAAATAAACGTTTGTCTTTCCTGTTTGTGTGGTGAAGTGCTTTTTCCTATTTGCACTGGGAAAAAAACTTTCGAAATAACCACTAGAAAAACGATGTGCTACACAATCGTACCTTCAAATCATTAGTCAAATAAATTCATTAGAAATAAAAAACAAAACCCAGTGAATTCAACCCCAATAACAAACACACACACACACACACACACACGGGAGCGTTAACAGGGACATTGCGAGAGAGAAAAGAAAATTAAAAATCAAATTTATGACTTTATAGCTCATTACACTCTAATTATGATGTATAAGTCTTGAGTCACTCATTACTCGTGAGTAATTATGACTTTCTTCTATATTTTTCAATAACCCTTTGAAAAAGAACCAATGAATCTGTACGTTCACATTCTTCTTTTTACGGACATAATTGGACATCAAACGCAGCGACACACTGCAAAAACTTGGGTGTTAAAATTGACACCAGGGTGTTGTCACTTAGTACCAAACAAAAAAGAATCAACGGTTACATCATAGGGTGTTGAAATAACAGGAATTTCTGCCAACACAATTACATTGGTGTTATTTTACCATCCTATGATGTTAGTTTTAATCTTTTTGGGGGTAACGTTATGTGACAACACCCTGGTGTAAATTTTAATACCCAAGTTTTTGCAGTTTGCTTATGTGTAACTTTTTTTTCACATGTATAGAGAAGACAAAAATACATTTTGGTTTTGTAAATGAAATCAAAATAGGTAGTGGTGCTTTGCACTATTTCTGTCCGCCAGGATTGGCCGTGGTTTTGGTTCCTGTTGTTTGAACGTGGGTAGTTTTTTATAATCATAAGGTAGCGGAACTTCTCTTCCAGTCTACTGCTTTTAAAGAAACAAACAATTTGGATTTTGGCTCCCCACACCATCCTATGACAAATGGCGTGCTGTAGACGGCAATGTGTGATTCATTCTTACGAAATACATTATAGAATCACACAATATTGGTTTAAACAAGCTCGTTTGTGAGTTTGCAAACCAAAGATTAAAGGTTTATACAGGATTGGTAGAGCTGACAATTAGTGGCAGACAGTGTTCATGTTTTGTGTAATCAACAATATACATGAAATATCAAACATGTGAAAGTTTGGACTTAATCCGTTGTGTGAGTCAGGAGAAAATAGTGAAAAATAAAATGCAATATTTTCAGCACGTAAAACACATTGTCCTTAAGTTTGATTGTAACAACCGAAATCTGCTGTTGCGTTTATAGGTTTCTGATACAGTTTTTTCGAGTGACTTTATTTCAGGGGGAAATATTTCACAGAAAAAAATGGTTCTAATATGAAATTCATAATCAGTTAGCTTCCAGACTAAAATTAAATAATTACGTTTTTTATCCTTATAATTCATGTAAAATGCCTTTAAAACTATTGGGAATAGTAGACCCAAACTGTTGAAGCTTTACTTAAGGGTACATTTTTAAAGCACAAATTCTGGCACAATCTACGATATCAGAATCCAACATGACGGAGAACAAAGCACTCTCAATGGTGATATGACTGTTTCTATGTTACAGGGAATGTGGTTCTTTCCATTTGCCTGTGTTTCAAAAAATGATTATTTTTAACAAAATATTACGGGACGACAACATTTCATTTTCCATCATTTTCTGAGACACCTAAACAAATAACTAAAAAGAATCGCTCAATATCCCCCTTTTCCGTATAACAGGGAAAAAAGAAGAAAAAAAAAAATTGAAAAAAAATTAAAACAAATTATTACATATTTTATTTATATACAAAAATATTTCTAACCATACAGAGCACAAGCCACAAAAACAAAAAAGTAATAAGAAAGAAACAAAAACAGAAACAAAAACAGACCAAAAACATTGATTTAAAATAAATCAACAAATCAATTTAAAAAAACATGGTATTTTTCCCAAACGCAATAACTTTAATCAGTTGCAGATATATCATCCTATGAAATATGAAGTCTATAAAGGATAGCAACGGGTCAAAAAAGGGTATCGTAATAGCTTTATCAAAAATATCCTGAAAAAAAGAGGCTATAATTATTGCTCAATACAAACATTTTCAAAGCAAACTTAATTTGCAACTATCAGAAAAACCCATGCAAATAAACACCTTGATCCTTTCACGATGTCAACAAATCGAAGCTCAAACAAAACCACCTACGTTACGAATGATAAGAATTCCCCAGATATACAATTAGAACATTTGAGGGAAAAAACCCGAAGAAGTCCCCATAATAAAGTCACCACCAAATCTGCTCCAAAATACTTGATTAGATACCACGCACTTGAACCTTGCATTTAAAGTACAGATGTCAAATAATATAATTAATTCAACTTTGAACTCATTTGGAAAAAAACCGCAAAAGTGTGCAGGGAATACCTGCAGAGTTTTCGTCAACTCGTCGACTTTGGTCCGGGCTTTGACCGCTTTCTCCACTCCACAGCTGTCACTGAAAGAACGGTTTCTACGGCAACGCTCTAGATACCAGGCCCGGTTTGTTGACTCCGCGGTACAAAGCTCGCAAAAACAAGTTTACTGAAGCGTTTCGTGCTTTACAGAAACTGGGAATTTTGCCTTTCGGTGTGTGTGAGCGTGTGGTACGGCCAATGCTTACCCGAGGAACATTTCGAAATAAATAAGTGCAAAGTGCAAGAGTTTACCTGAAGTACCTGCTGACGAGGGTTTCTTTTTTGAAAGATGTTTTTGATTAAAATAGAAATGTTCTGACAGAGTAGTTTCCCACAATGATTGCGCAATTTCCAATTCTAAAGATTAAGTATTTCACGTAAACAATACTTACTGCACACACTGCGTCAAGCCAAAGAAATCAGTATTTAAATTGCATGCCAAACTAAGTTCATCATTTGAAATTAATTGAATACTTGTTTTGAACACAGTTTATTCACATTGATTAATTAGTACTAAAAAGGAACCAGCACCCAGATTATAGTATAGGAATTGCTGACATCTGAAATCATTACCTCTATCAAAGAGCAGGTACCAATTTTTTAACATGTATTAATTTGTAACAAAACGTGTAAGAATACCAATATCAATTTTAATGTGTATTGAAAATTGCACTTTGAATTAAAACCAGAAACCACCGCTGGTTATACAAGCTATGGTGAAACCAACGACTTACTATTTATTATTCATGAGTAAGCAATGAATATTCATCCGTGTTAAACGCTTGACAAGCTCAATAAAACGCTTCAAAATGAGTAAAACGAATACGTTCTCAGATGCAAATAAAATAAATTTAGCACAATCCACACCTAGTACACAATCCACACCTATACACAACCAACACCTACTACGCGATCCGCACCTGGCACACAATCCACACCTAGTACACAATCAACACCTACTACGCGATCCGCACCTGGCACACAATCCACACCTGGTACACAATTCACACCTAGTACACAATCCACACCTAGTACACAATCCACATCTTGTACAAAATCCACACCTAGTACACAATCACCACCTGGCCCACAATCCACACCTAGTGCACAGGCCACACCTGGTACACAATCCACACCTAGTACACAATCCACACCTAGTACACAATCCACACCTAGTACACAATCCACACCTGGTACACAATCTACACCTGGTACACTTTCCACACCTGGTATACAATCCACACCTGGTACACAATCCACACCTAGTACACAATCCACACCTAGTACACAGTCCACATACAAAATCCACACCTAGTACAAAATCCACACCTAGTACAAAATCCACACCTAGGTACATGCATAGATCAATGACCAGTCCTTGCTCTCTATGGTACATGTATTTTATAAAGTAATGGTCTAACTAAACTAATGGTACCTTTGACACCTTTGTGGATACATTTCTTTATTCAACCATACTTGGTATAATAGGGCCAACTACCCAACCAAATGCTTTGTCAACAGAAAGGCTTATATTGTTATACATTAAAAGTACAACAGAGAAAGTTGATTGTCAAGAGACCCACTGTTACACCCCTATGTTCCGATACCCCTATGTTCCGACACCCCTATGTTCTGAAAACCTTATAGTGTATTTTCCTAGCCCCAACCCTAGCCCCAACCCTAACCCTAACCCTAGCGAATAAATCACATGGGATTTTCGGAACATAGGGTTGTCGGAACAGGGGTGTTGAAATATAGAGCAGTCACGGAGACCGACACTAGAAGTTGTCTCCCGCAAAAGTTTTGCAAAGTATGAAACCATTCAGTGATAAAAAAATCACACCAAATAATTGTTGTTTTAATAATAACCCAATTTTTTTGTTCGCACAAATCGAAACAGGGGCTTCCCTGATAAAATTACTTGGTGTGTTGCAATGTATACTAAAAACGCAACATTGTTTGCACGTTCTTTTCAAATCGGTTGGGTGGGGGGGGGGGGGTCGTTAAGGCATCTGCCAAAAACTAATGGTTTATATTCACCCGGGGTCAAGTGCTTATTACTGACCAAAGATCAAGCTAAAAGGAGCTTGTTTACGACAAATTCAAGTTTACGTATGGGTGTTTCACCTACATTATTAAATGTTTATTTGTTATTACGAAGCCTCGGATCGATGACGTCATGTTGTTTCTGGACCAGCGTTGTTTTTTTAAAGGGGTATGATGTTGGTTGTTTTCAGAATATGGTGCATGCTTTTATCCTCTGTTATGGGTTTTGATGAAACACAACAGTCAGAGCTATACAAAGAAACCAACCTGTTTTGGGTCATGGCTTTTTGAGAATTGAACAGCGAGTGCGAGATTGATGGGCTTTCAGTGGGAATTTTGCAAGTAAACTTTCATATACAATGAAAAGATTTTGGGGGACTATTTGATCACAGTAAATTTGGGACCGGTATTAAGGTTTATTAATAACAATTTTTGGATCATCAATTACCCCCCCCCCCTGACTGAACGCAGAATTGTCTTTCTCAAGCGAATACTTAAATGCACTGGTTTCGCAGCGTACTAAATTTCAAACTATTTTTGTGTGCGAAAAAAACCCAACCCCAGAACAAATCTTTAGAATCCGAACAATTAAAAGAAAAACAAGATCAGCACACATTTTCATTTCAAACCATAATTATACAATTCCCCTTTACCTGAGTTTACACTCCAATTAGCGTAAGGAGAACAACAACTACCCTTTTTGTAATCCACGAGGGGTTTTTCTGGTCGTTATAATATAAGCACATGTTACGAAAATTGTTCACTGACAAAAGGTACTGTACCTTTTATTTATGGCGTTTCCATGGCGGTTTGCCAACGCACATTATCCGAAGCCCCTTTTAAACCTTGACCCACTGACACATATACCATCAAGTTTGCAACCTTAAACTACGATCCGTTCAAATTACAAGGAAGCAGGGAAGTCTACGGTTAATGTTGTCATTGAACGCATTTTACAGATTCGACACACGCATGGACTTAGTGAAAGAAAATATACATTTCTTTGGTCTTTGAAATGAGGAAATGAATGCACAAAGATTTTCTTGATGGGACATACACTGCAAAAACTGAGGTGTTAAGTTCGACACCATGGGTGTTGTCATATATAGACACCGAAGAGAGAATCAAACGTAACATCAGGGTGTTAAAATAACACCAATTCCTGCAAAAAAAATTACATTTGTGTTATTTTAACACCCCATAATAGTGTCTATTATAGTGTCAATTTGCAAATCCCAGTTGTTACAGTGTACACTCTAAAAATTTCCCGGAACAAACTGACCCGGATCCGGATCCCAGGGGGCTAGACCCATTTCTGGGTCAGTGTGACCCGGAATCTCAATTAAAATGACGCACAATCAGAGTTGAAATCACATTGTTAACCCGTTTTCGGATCAGCCTGACCCATAAATGGATCAGGGCCTCTGGGGTCCGGGGTCCGGGGTCCGGATCGATTCCGTGACCCGGAAGCTTTTAGAGAGTGCATGTATAGCTATTTGAATGATTGGGCAGGGATTCAGTGAAAAGAAAAACCATATCAACTGTTCTGCCCCTGGGCTCAATTTCATGGAGCTGCTTAAGCAGAAAACATGGCTTAACAAGTTTCTGCTAAGCAAAACTTAGCAGGATACCAGTCACAGATTGTACATGAGAAATGGCATTTTGGCTGGTAACCATATTTTGGTAAGCATACCTTTGTTGTGCTTAGCTACTTTTTGTGTTTAAGCAGCTCTATGAAATTGGGCCCTGGTTCTGACAGTCATTAAGTGCGTTTTTGTATACTGAGAAAAATCTAGGGATTCCATGAGGCGGATGACGTGATATATAACAATGAAGTGTGGTTTAGTTACGGTGTGTGTTGGGTGCCTGGGCCCAATTTCATAGAGCTGCTTAAGCACAAAAAGTAGC
The DNA here is from genome assembly GCA_021014325.1 of Plazaster borealis. NCBI lineage: Eukaryota > Metazoa > Echinodermata > Asteroidea > Forcipulatida > Labidiasteridae > Plazaster > Plazaster borealis. Next base: position 15,753,089 of record CM037464.1, on the reverse strand, counting down.
TAAGCACAACAAAGTTATGCTTACAAGAATAAGGTTACCAGCCAAACTACCATGTCACATATACAATTTGTGACTAGTATCCTGCTCATTTCTGCTTAGCAAACAATTTTTAAGCAAGATTTTCTGCTTAAGCAGCTCTATGAAATTGGGCCCTGGGAGGCGAAGGTAGGCGGGATGGGGTGGGGGGGGGGCGGTGCTGTCATGTAAAATCTGTAAATTCAACCATAGAGAGAGGACCACGGTCTTGTCGCTATGCTTCAACCGTGAGCGCTATGATTTCTTTTTGCGTAATTGATTGATGGATCATATTTTGTCAGAAGACAAATTAGGCCAAGGCAAGAATTAGTTTAATGGTCGGAGAGGGAAGCTTTGAAGGCTAACATTATAAATGAAACACAAGCCAAGACGCACACGATTGCACAAGAGTTTCCACCACAAGATAAATGACTCATGGATTCAAATCTAACTTCACTTGCATCGATATATAAGCGAAGGAAAATCATGTTCAGTTTGATGTAAATTGTAACTGAGTGTATGGTTAGCTCATGGTTGGATCACGGAGGCAATAAAACAGAAGAAATCTCTGGTTCCATTGCAGGGGGAACATGCGTCACTCTTCAAACACCTGTTGTAACCTAAACAACTGGTTTCCAGCCAACCATGCCGAAATGAGCGTTCAGCCTTAACAATAGTTGACACGAGTACCAGCCTCACCTGTTGACCACGCACGTGCTGATCCCATTGTACAAATAAGGAGGCCCCTGGAGATTTGCAGTTTGGATTCTCAACTACCTTGGGAGAAATATTGAGCCATGACTCACACAGAAGAATACAAACAAAATCCACGGCAACACTTGACTGACTGTTTTTTGTTATAAGAACAAAACGAGAAACATTGCCTCATCGTTATTTACGACCGTTGAATAGCCGTAGAATTGATTTTGCAGAGGCTTATGAAACACGTACCTGGGAGAAATGAGCTCCGAGTTGGCGCCATAAAAATAAGGCAATCAACCATGAATAATTTATTGTAGTTTTTACCTGAACCATTTATGAGCTCCAATTCTTTTGTTTTCCTCTATTCAATTTTCCATTCTTCTTAACAACAATACAGATAGGCCATTAATCTTCCCCACAATAGAAGCCTAGTTAATTAATTAAAAAAAAATAAGTCAACACGCGGGGATGGCTTTAAAAAATATGCTAACAAATTCAGGCTTACTCGAGGTGGAGCTTCAGTTGCCACACTGTTTCGTGTGGCCCGAAAAATCTGTAATATTTGCGCAAAGATGGCAAGGTTTTTTTCCGGCTAAATTTGACAAAACATGAAAAACAGAAAAACACTATACAGAAAAAACAGTTGTTTCTGAGGACCAAATTTTGAAGAAGTCTAAGTCCTTTGTTTGAACTGTTATCAAAACATAACCATGAATCATAAATATTAATTTAAAGGCTCTGAACACGTTTGGTAATTGTCAAAGACCAGTGTTCTCACTTGGTGTATCGCAACATAATAAACAAGCCTGTGGAAATGTTGGCTCAATTGGTCATCGAAGTTGCAAGAAAATGATGAATGAAAAAACACCCTTGTTGTACAAATTTGTGTGCTTTCAGATAGGAATAAAAAGCTTCTTGCAAGAAGTCTTTTATTGTTTTAGTGAGAAATTACCACTTTCTCAAAAACTACGTTACTTCAGAGGGAGTCGTTTTGTCACAATGTTTTATACTATCAACAGCTCTCTGTTGCTCGTTACCAAGTCAGTTTTTATGCTAAAATATATTTTGAGTAATTACCAAACGTGTACAGTACCTTTAAACAAACACACTGCACTGACCAGTTTGAGGGGGGAAAACATGAAATGTTGATATGGCTTACGTGGGTAAGGCCACGTATAATAAAGGAAAAACCACCACAGGTGCCAAGCTCAATTTTTTAGCGACCTTTGAACTTAATTTATCACTCAATGATTTATCATCGAAGGTAACTTATCAAGGGATGGTGGGTGGGTAGTTTATTTACTATACTGCTAAATGCAGGACTGTAAACAGTCAGAGTTCATTCGCTTGATCATCGTCAATAAATAGTCGCGTGCTCGCAAGAAGGCCCTCCGCTCCTCTTCCACACTCTGCAAACTCCCGGGTCAGGATTGATCCGGGTCCCGGGGGTCTGACCCATTTCCGGGTCAGGCTGAACTGGAAAGTGGTCACAAATTTGTTTTTTATCTCGGATTCTCAGTCAGTTTGACCCATGGATTATTTTGACACAGAGTAAGGGTCATACTGACCCGGAAATGGGTCAGGCCTCACAGGACCCGGATCCAGGTAAAGTCTCACCGGAAGGTTTTAGAGTGTAGGCACCCAAAGTACCAGGTAAACAGAAGGCATCAGGCAATAAAATGGCTCCTGATAAAACATACGGCATTATTATTGTTGCATTTTGTGTATCTAGAATTACCTCTGAGTCAAGTTTTCAAATTCTCATGCAGAATTTAATATTCCTATAATGATTTATTTATGACAAAAATAACAATTAAACTTTCACGCTCAGTTTTCTTAGACAATTTTGCACATTTAATTACTTAGGCCCTTTCTCAGGAAACTTTTCGTTACGTACTTCTTCCACGCACACGACGAAATGTTTTGGTATAATTTATTTAAATATATTTAAATATATTTAAATATATTTAAATTCATTTAAATATATTTAAATTTATTTAAATATATTTATACGAGATTCGGGTAGAGCTGACAAAATAGTCCCAGACAGTGTTCATGTTTTGTGTGATCAACCATACACATGAAATAAAAAACCTGTGAAAATTTGGGCTTAATCCGTTGTGTGAGTCAGGAGAAAAGGTAGTGAAAAACTAGCACGATTTTCAGCATGTAAACACATTGTCCTTATTTTGGGTTGTAACAACCGAAATCAGCTGTTGCGTTTTTCTAGGTTACTTTTCAGATAGGCCTACAGTTTTCTGAAGTAAAATAACGTAAAAGACAACTCCTTTGAACATAAATGTTGAAAAACAGAAACCACCTGCAGTTTGTTCAAAAGCCACCATGTTGAAAATTCACAATCTTTCACAAACGTATTAGTGCGTGTTGCACGTCCAACCATGGAGGAAGGAAATAGTCCAACCCATCGAGCTCGATAAGTCCAACAAATGCTAATGATTTCGAGTAATGATGAAAGCACTGAGAGACAAGTCGTGACATGCTTTTTTATCGACCAGGCACCGAATAAAAAGCAAGGCCACACTATAATGGGGATGAAGGTTTTTTAGGTAATCAAACGCCTCGTTAAAGGTATCGTACACGTTTGGTAATGACTCAAAACAAATATTCGCATAAAAACTTACTTGGAAACAAGCAACGGAGAGCTGTTGATGTATAAAACATTGTAGGAAACGACTCCTCTCTGAAGTAACGTAGTTTTTGAGAAAGAGGTAATTTCTCACTTAAATAATAAAAACTTCTTGCAAGAAGTTTTTATTCCTATCTGAAAGCACACAAATTTGTACAACAAGGGTGTTTTTTCTTTTATCATTTTCTTACAACTTCGATGACCAATTGAGCCCAAATTTTCACAGGCTTGTTATTGTATGCATATGTTGGGATACACAAAGTTACTACACTGGTCTTTGACAATTACCAAACGTGTTCGGTGCCTTTAAGTAATCAACCGCTTCAATAATGAGGGCTTTAATATAGCACGTACCGGTATATCACGCACGCACACACGCACCTCATTCCGAGAAAACTAAAATGGTGTGACCCTTGACCAGTGCTTCCACAATCAAAACGAAAATTCCTTAATATTATGCGAGCAAAATATCATTTTATTTCCCCCATTTTTTTTTTTTTTTTTTTGACCAAAAGGCATATAGTGGACCACTTTTCTAGCTTGCTAGAGAGTAATAGCAGAGATCAGTTCAGTGTATAAAATATTATCTGGGTTCTTTTTTGAAATCGAGTTTCTGCATGTGCAGCGTAGAACTCTCAGAAAACAGCATCTCAGTTACAACTTAGGCGCATGTGCGGCAATTATCCCATAGGCTAAGTCAATCTAAAATTGACAGGATAATCAAAAGAATGTACAGTTTAGGAGAACATTAAAAACAATTGCTCAAATTTGAACGATTTCCTTAGAATTTCTATATATTTTGAAGATTCCCTTAACCTTTCCTTCATTGTTTTCCATTTCCTTATAAATTCCTTGGAAAGCTAAATTTCCTGAAAAGTACTGCCCATGATGTTTTATTGGGTGTCAAAAAACTTGTTGATTGGGAGGTAGCGGGGTGGGGGTGGTTAGTCCCTGCTAAAAACACTGTTTCCTGCTATGTGTGTGATTGGATGGCGGGGGGGGGGGGTCAGTGTGCGGGACTATCTTGACCCTTATGCCAACTTTGATATGAAATTCAAGTTCCATTATGTCGAGATTATCAACTTAGTTTATGATAAACACTCATCAAAAATGCCCACCATTTGCCTGAAGTCAGAAAATTACAATATAGGCCTGTACACGGAATGAACAACCCACCAACCCTACCGCACTAAGCCCACCCTCACCATTTTTTCTTCAAGACAAACATGAAAAAAAGAAGAAGAGAAAACTAACAATTTTGCCGTTTAGGACAGTGATCAAGTCGATTGTAAAAGTACCATCTGGTACCCTGGACCCGATAAGAAATGTTTAGTGTGTTTATGGGTGTCATGGCCGAGCAGTTTAGAGCATCGAATTCAAGTTCTGGTGGTGAAGTCATCGGGGTGTGGGTTCGAGTCCCGGTCGTGACATTTGTGTCTTTGAGCAAGATGCTTTACTATAATTGCTTCTCTTCACCAAGGGGTATACAAAATGGGTACCTGCGAGGGTAGAGGTTGATATTGTGTTTGAAAAAGCCTTCGGAGCGCCACGGCAGCTCGGGGCTGTATACTCGCCAATGACCAGGGCACTAATGTAAAGCGCATTGATACGTTATTGTATAATGCACTTTATCAGAACTAGTTATTATTATTATTTAGCAGATTGGCATGAGCCCAGGATGGGACTCATGTAACACCGGTATAAACTTAAACAGCTACTTGAGCGAAAACAATTTAACGGGAATGCTATTTTAACTTGTTTATGATGTGTTTGTTTATTATTTAATTGTAATTTCGATAATTTGACACGTCTCAATTTTTTCGTAAATGTCGATCAAAAAATTAGGCCCCAACCTCAAGGTTTTGAAAAACTAGCTACACTTCTGCCGTTGACGGCGTGCGTCAAAATGACAATACTTTGACGTCATTTGCGGGAGGTTGAATTTGTTATACCTCCATGTTGCAACAAAGCGGCTATATAAAACGGAGCTCCCACAAATGACGTAACATGAGTGATGACGTAACATGACTTTTCGCGAATCCTTCTGAAAAGCACAGGAAAAGAGTGCTCAAAATGATTGTTTTTCTTACAGTTAAAATATTTTTAGTCCCATGTGAACTCGATTCCCTTATTAATTAAAGACATCTTAAATGAATTTCAGCAAAGATCACCTGCTGCCGTTTTCGTTCAAGCTGATCTTTAAAGGCACTGTACACGTTTGGTAATTACTCAAAATATATATTAACATAAAAACTTACTTGGTAACGAGCAACGGAGAGCTGTTGATAGTATAAAACATTGTGAGAAACGACTCCCTCTGAAGTAACGTAGTTTTTGAGAAAGAGGTAATTTCTCACTAAAATAATAAAAACTTCTTGCAAGAAGTTTTTATTCCTATCTGAAAGCACACAAATTTGTACAACAAGGGTGTTTTTCTTTCATCATTTTCTTGCAACTTCGATGACCAATTGAGCCCAAATTTTCACAGGCTCGTTATTTTATGCATATGTTGGGATACACCAAATGAGAACACTGGTCTTTGACAATTACCAAACGTGTACCATGCCTTTAACATACAAATCACACACACCCTGATTATTGTACTAAGTAGAAAAAAGACAAGGGTTTGAGGAAATATTCCATTGAGGATGACTTCCCGATAATTAATTCACTTTGATCGATTGCAATTCGTCATTTTGTAACGGTGACTAATACTCACTGACTGCTGATGACCCACTAACGAGAACTTCTAGGCCTTCCATTTCAATTCTTCACCCTTTAGAAACTACAAATCTAGCAGTTGTTCAACAAAGGGGTTGTTCCTTTTGCCAGAGCGCAGGTTTGTTTTTGAAAGAACTCCCGTCTTCGTACTAATACGAAGACTTCGTACTTATACGAAGACTTCGTACTTATACGAAGACTTCGTACTTATACGAAGACTTCGTACTTATTCGAAGACTTCGTACTTATACGAAGACGGGAACATTTCTTTGTTTTATACAACAAATTGTTGAGTTGATGCTGATTTGATGAAGTTGTTGTTGTTGTCATTTATTGTTTTTCTCCTGTCCCTGCAAGATTGAACAATCTAAGACCCTTTCAGTCCCAACCCCCCTTCTCCTCTCCATCCCACCTACCCCTTCCCGGCAATCTAAATTGGTTTAAAATGGATACAACTGTGCTTTTGAAAGAGTACAAACAGTTTTGTTCTAGCTTCCAAACTAACGTTTATAATTTCATTGCAAATTAGTTCCATATTTTTTGTTTTGTTTTGAAAACCAACTTTCGTTCATACGTTGTTTATACTTTACTGTTGACACTATTATTTTCCTTGAGTGAAGGTAACAAACCCAATATTTGACTTCAATCCAAATTGATTCAAAAAAGCAAAGGGTGAATTTCATTGGCCTTGAACAAACTTTACATTCGTCATTCTAAATTCATCTTCCCGATAGGTTTGGCGACTTTTTGCCCAATAACTACCTAAAATATGTTGAACATAACGTGCGAGTGCTCATAATCTAATGAATAATTTGTTGATTCAATCTTTACTGACAACCTTTAGCGAATTATTTTCCAGATGATAAACATCCTGTTTAATAACTCACCCAAAAAATTAGAAAAGATGAAAAAAGATGTGAGACTCTAATGAATTACGTACCGGGGTGTAGGGTGGGACCCCCAAAACAGTCTCTGTTGACCCCCTAAATCTGACCCCAACACCCCTCCTTTGTCCCTGTAATTACCATTCCAGATAATTACAGGTAGCAGTTTGAACGAGGAATATCCGCCCAGAGCCGGGCCTCTCTGCAACAAATTAAGGGGTGCGAATTCGGCAGGGAAGGGCGTAGATACTCGGCCCCAGGCAAGGGCTAACCCCCTGAAGAGAACCGGCCAAAACAATTTGGCCTCGCTCCCTACACAAAACCGAACTTCCCCTGAACGCCATCGACTAGTCTGGTCCTTGCTCTATGGTCTAATCAAGTTAATCATGACACCGGTTCTAATGATGCATTGTGTTTAGTAATTACTTAAACAAATGGTTTGACAGATTATTGTGTTAAAGGGTCTGTATACGTTTGGTAATGACTCTGGAAATTAATGGCAGTAAAAAGTTACTTGCTAAAGAAGTACAGCAGCTTTGGATAGTCTCAAGCATTTTTGAGAAACTTTTCACTTCAAAGTACTGCGGTTGTGGAAAAAGTTATCACTTTTTCTCCCCCAAAATTTTAATCTGAGAAACGCTTCTCAGATTGTGTTTTGCAACTGCAGACTATTCTTCCTGCGTGCCGCTCCAGATTTTCGGCATTATCACAAAAACGCTACCACATTTTGAAATGAAATATTCACAGGTTAGTTTTAAGGTGTATATTTACAACTATATGTTTGAAACAAACAGAGGGTTCAAATTACCAAACGTATACAATTTCTTTAAACAAAATGGTTTGACAGGTTATTATTGTACTAATTAATCCAACGATGAGCTAAGTGGGCAAGTTGTGTTTATTAGTACTCTAATTCGTTTTAATATGTTGCATCCATGTTTAATTTCAGATCAGTAATCATTAAGATTACTCACTCACTCAATCACAGCTTAGCTGGCTCAAATTAACGTAGGCCTATTCCTTAACGGATCCACTTCCGTTTTTACGGATACACTTTCAACTACGATTTGTTGCACCGTTATAACGGATACTTTTCAAACGTTACAATTTGCTGCACCGTTCTTACCGATACACGTTCAACCATTACGACTTGTTGCACCGTTATAACGGATACACGTTCAACCATTACGACTTGTTGCACCGTTATAACGGATACACTTTCAACCATTACGATTTGTTGCACCGTTATAACGGATACACTTTCAACCAGAACGATTTGTTGCACCGTTAGTACGGATACACTTTCAACCATTGCGATGTGTTGCACCGTTATTACAGATACATTTTCAACCATTGCGATTTGTTGCACCGTTATTACGGATAATTTTTCAATCATTATGGTTTGTTGCACCGTTATTACTGACACACTTTCAACCATTACGAATTGCTGCACCATTATTACGGATACACTTTCAACCATTACGAATTACCACACCGTTATTAAGGATACACGTTCAACCATTACGATTTGTTGCACCGTATAACGGATACACTTTCAACCACTACGATTCGTTGCATCGTTATTACGGATACACTTCCAACATTACAGAGTATTAATCGCTTATTACGGATGCGATCTCTTATACGTTACGGGTTTAGAAGCCAATTTATAAGAAGTGATCGATTAAGTTTTGAAAGGGCTTCCAACATTCCACATCGATGCCGGTACAAAACAGAAAATTCCGAACATCATTTCTATCACCATTAAACCTATAATGAGGTTTGGTGGATTATCTCATTTTACGGTTTCGATCTGGTTTTGAGGGATTTACGGTAGCGCTAATCCCATCACTGTTCGTGGTTTCTGACCAGCAATTGGCTAACCACTCGTCTCAGATCGGTTAAAGGAACCAGACTATAAAACCCTGTTACGCTGCCATTAGCCTTTGGTGATATGGTGGACACTATAGGAGTGCACTGTAGGATTTGGGTGATATACAGACAAATTTACCCAAACCCTGTGGGTCCTTTCTCTATGGTTATAGTAATGTATCCGCCATGTCTCAAAATGGCTTATTGGGTTTAAGATGCTCATGCAACGAATACAAGGGCGTAAGTTAATAGCGTGCATAAGCTGGGCTCGCCCCAATCTACCAGTTTTAGTTAAACAAAAAGTGGAAGGGAAAGTGGTGTCCAAAATCAGGTTTTTTTTAAGGCACTGAAACGGAGAGGGATGTTGGCACACCTCAGAAACCTGACGTTCTACAATAGCATTTTCTTTAACTTTAAACAATTAACATTACAATGACAATTTACAATGACAATTTATATGGCGTTATTCCATCCAGATCATAGCGTATATAATACAACTTAAGATGGATAGAGTTGAGTATTAAAAGTATCGTACACGTTTGGTAATGACTCAAAACAAATATTAGCATAACAACTTACTTGGTAACAAGCAACGGTAATTTCTCACTAAAATAATAAACATTTCTTACAAGAACTTTTTATTCCTATCTGAAAGCACATAAATTTGTACAACAATTGGGTGTTTTTTCTTTCATCATTTTCTTGCAACTTCGATGACCAATTGAGCCCAAATTTTCACAGGCTTGTTATTTTAGGCATATGTTGGGATACACCAAGTGAGAACACTGGTCTTTGACAATTACCAAACGTGTTCAGTATCATTAATAAGAGCTTTTTACGAAATAAATTCCCTAATGACAGGAGGATGATCCATTGGTCCAGTTACCCTGAATGTTTTTTGGCCCGTTCAAAAGAGCTGGTACGAAAATCTTTAGATATTTGTGAAGAACAAAGGTACAGGGGGGGGGGCGGAGCAGAAAGATAACAGCGTGACAGAACAGGAAGCGTTCGGATAACGATAACGGTTTCAAGTTTAGGAGAAGGACACTCTCGTCAACAACCGTCCATCAATGTCAAATTAATGACAGTGTTTACATATCTATGGAGCTAAAGGTGTTACAGGTTGTGTTTTGAATGTTAAATGGTCTAAAAACAGGAGATTGAGTCTAGGGTCGTCAGTCAATGACCGTCTAGACTAGGAGGGGAGGGGGTAAGGGAAGGTAGGGGGATTATATCTGTCTTACTTCAAGTTCAGCGGGAAAATCCTGTATATAGACCTAACCGGGAATTGGTATGATGGTCAAACTGTCCGGCCGCAGCTTGCCGGTCACTAGACACTCGTATCTATACCTGTCTTGTCTCGGGGATGGTGACACACCCAAGACTCGACTATGAGACTCACCTGTGATTAGGGTCGAATATCCGGTGACAGGTCAGTTACCGCACCGGCAGACTACGGGGATCAACACACGTGGAACGTGATGGCTGGGTGCAGTATCGATTACGTACAAGTATCGTCAAATGTGGGTAGGAGAGTCGGAGTCGAATTCAGGTCCTCCTGATGCAAACGAGACCAAGGTGTAGAACAAAACAACTCAATTATTCGTTTTGAGAGTGGCTATTGAAATTCAAAACTAAAATGATTACTGCATGCTCTGCTTCAAAAACACTTTTTAATCACTCTATCAGAATCTCTCTCAAAGGCTAAAAGGCTGTGGTCAAAACGCGAGGCAATTACCACTTCTTTGCATTAAAGCCACTTATTAACATATTGGTTCGTAAGCAGTTTTGCAACAGCTATTTTCCCAGGTATTAAGGGGTAATTTTGCAGGCTTTTTAAAAGGGATAATTTAGCCGGTTTTATTTTATAAAAAGGGTAGTTTTGCCGGCTTAAAAAAGGTAATTTTGCCGGCTTAAAAAAAAGGTAAGTCTGCCGGCTTTAAATTAAAGTCGACACTTCAATAAAAACTTGTTTGTGCAACACAAAATCGAATACTAGTATTCGAAAAGTAAAAAACTCAGCAATCGACTCACAGACCCGTGCTTGACTGGCGGGTCTATAGTCAACCTGTCGACCCTGATCCCACCTGTAATATATTGAATATTGAACACAGCTTGTTTACAGGTGTACTAGTGGTTCAAGTTGAAAATATGGCTGTCCGAATTTCCCACAAGTTACTTCTTTGACGGGATGTGAGTTGATTTGTGAAGTCAGAATGATGGTTGTCTATGATTGTGGTTATTGGTGAAAGCTATCAACCTCGGCTTATTAATTGTACTCACGAGAGAAACAATCACGATTCTGTCAGGTTAGGGGGGGGGGCTTGAATGGAGACATATTTCTTTTTTAAAGAAGGGGTTCATTTTGGGACGATGGAACGTCCCATTGGCTGTAGACTCATAAATTCAGTTTGTGTCAAACAGTATCCTTCACACTGATTGCAACGACGACCAATAGTCCAAAGTTAACAATCCCACCAATTGTTTTTCTTTATAATAACTTAAAATATTAATAATAATAATAATAATAACAAAATAACTAATAAATTAAATAAAATGATATGAAATAAAATAAACAAATAAATAAATAAATAAAGAGACAAATAAATAAATAAATAAATAAATTCCAGCAGAAAAATCCCTCAATTAAAACAGTGTGTTGTTCTTAAAAAAAGAAACATGGATCTGAGACCAACATGTGAGACCAACTTGGTTTCTGTCCGACCTACCAACCATTTAATTTGTTACCATTCCAATCATATCAATGAAACCAAACCGAGGCTGGAAGGTAAAATAGTCTGGCTCCTTTATACACAATCCATTTAGTCACTTGTTTTTTCACCAACAAAATTGAATCAGAGAAAGGCTTCAGGCATCTGAAAACAAGGATGTTTTTTTCTCTCATTTTTTTCTTGCATTTAATTGAGTCCAAATTTTCACAGGCTTGTTATTTTATGCATATGTTGGGATACACCAAGTGAGAATACTGGTCTTTGACAATCACCAAACGTACACCCTGCCTTTAATTGGAAAGCAATCCCTTTCAAATGTTCCCCACTTGATCCGTACAAGCTCCCGCCAAATCTTGATTTTATAACCCATCAGCCTGGTTGAAGGATATCAACATGTTGACATCCGTAGCAACTAATGACTTCCTTCACCTGATGGCTGGTCAATGCGACGAACGGTATACCGATCCAGTCAATACCAATAAAGAAACACATCTGTGCAAATTATAAAAACCTTTTCCTGGAACTACAAGATACTGAGAGGGTATCGGAGCATCTCTCGCACGTGTACGTTCGTCAACCTGGCATATTCTATCTCCGGTCATTGACCCCCCTCCCAAAACCAGGAAGGAAACGGTTTGTTAATGTGCCAAGAACTTTACGGACTTTAAAGCAGAAGTAGATGAGTGGCCACTGGACATCATCGAAAACCAAAACGAATCTCATTCTGAAAGCATATTGTAAAGTATATCGACTGAGTCTGCGGCTATGGTTGCTACATTGGTTTATATTGCAGTGCCATAGCCAGAGTCGGGTGGTCAAACCCGATGGTTTGTCCTGCAGTCGCCAATCCACTTGGACTTCTCCCAAACCAGCCATGCCTAGCCGGGCAACCAATCCACTGGATGGGACTAGTCTCCAAAACCAGCCATGCCTAGCCGGGCAACTAATTATTATTTCTACAAGACGTTAACTAAAATTGACCGTGACACAAAGGTATCCAAATTAAAATGCTCTCCTAACGAAAGGAGACTTAAATTTCCTGTTTGAGTGCTTTACTCTACACCAATTGTTCTTACAGCTTCAGTGAGTTAATCTGGTGTTCACTTTATACTTGACTTAAACAAACAACATCTTAATTAATCCTAGTTCCACGAATTAACTTTTTGAATTAGGTTGTCATGATTAAGAGGAACCAACAAAAAATAGTTCACGTTTTGTCATGGATGTTGTGTACATTTTCCATCAAACTATTTTGATTGTGGCAATCGAAATACGCAGGTTAAAATGAGGTTTTCAAATACCACTTAGACAGTACTTCAGATTGTGTTTCTTTAGAGGATTGGTACTGACATGACTTTGATAATCATTGAGCTTTCATATTGAAACTAATGATTTTTTCTTCTTAAAAATAGTTACACACCTATGTTCCGATACCCCTATGTTCCCAACCCTAACCCTAACCATAACCCTAATCTTAACCATAACCACAACACTAACCCTAACCATAACTATAACCCTAAGCCTAACCATAACCCTAACTCCGGTGTGTAGATCACGAGGGGATTGTCGGAACATACGGTGTCGGAACATGCAGTCTCCCCTAAAAATCCACGGCTCTTAAAAAATCTGACTCATGGGGTGGGTGGGATGATTTGAGAAAATTATTTGGGAAAAAAACAACAAATTAGTCAATTTAGTTTGAAGTCATTAACATTACAAATCACCCTGAGTGAAAAGGGTTTGATTTAAACGTAGGTCCCGACTCTCCTTTAATTTCCAAATCAATAATTGACAATAGAGTATCTCTTGTTTTGTTTTTAAATCATTCAACAGTGCCGACGTCACTCGACAAGCCTTAACATGCCCGCCAGTATTTTTCAATCAAACAAACCAATGCGAAACTCTAGTACCCTAGAAACCGCACAAAGCAAAGGGCAACAAAACGAAACCAAGTTGTTTTAATTGAAATAAAAAAAACATGTTACGTCAAACACTATCATAATAACACACTGTGTTTCACTCTTGTTAGAACACTGAAACAACGTTAACCTTTTGTCTAACTAGAGAGACAAGTTCATTGATGCTCCGAGAGAAATGTAAACAAACAATCTCTTGTTTCCATGGAAAAATATTAACAAAATCAAAGAAACGTCAACAGATTTCAACCGGAAGAATCGTATTAAATAGAATCGCCAAAACCCACGTTGTGGGTAAAGTTCTATCTCAGTTTGTGGGTCAAGCTTTTTCTTTCGTCCAACTCAGTTTGCAAGTCAAACAGAAACAGATTCTTTATAATCAAGTTTCTGGGTCAAACTTGTAGTTTCGTCGAACCCAGTGTGCCGGTCAAACGCATTCACTATAACCAAGTTTCTGTGTCAACCTTGTTTCGTCTGACCCAATTTCGAGTATCGAGCACATTCACTATAACTGAGTTTCGCCTAACCTAGTTTGAGGGTCAAATACATTCATTATAACAAAGTTTATGGGTCAACCTTGTTTCGTCTGACCCAATTTCGAGGATCGGACATAATATTCACTATTCAAACTTGTTTCGTCTAACCTAGTTTGAGGGTCAAACAAATTCATTATAACCAAGTTTCTGGGTCAAACTAGTTTAGTCTAACCTAGTTTGAGGGTCAAACACATTCATTATAACCAAGTTTCTGGGTCAAACTAGTTTAGTCTAACCTAGTTTGATGGTCAAACACATTCATTATAACCAAGTTTCTGGGTCAAACTAGTTTAGTCTAACCTAGTTTGAGGGTCAAATACATTCATTATTATAACCTAACCAAGTTTCTGGTCAAACTTGTTTCGTTAACTCGAGTTTAAGGGTCAAACCCATTCATTATAACCAAAATTCTGGGTCAAACTAGTTTACTCTACCTAGATTGAGGGTCAAACACATTCATTTTAACCAAGTTTCTGAGTCAAAAAGGGTTTTGTCTATACACCCTAGTTTATAGGTCAAACCATAGTCAAACATAATTCTAACCCACTCTCCCAATCAGCTGAATAGTTTCTGCCCATTTTATCAAAATGCTAAAGTATTTTCCGACTGAGTAACGAAACGATCCCGTTAGGCCAATTCACCACCTCTGTACTTAAACAATTTAACCCTGTTTTACCGTAAAACTTCCCGCCGGTATGACAACGAGTACACCGTCTCCTCACGTGTAGGTATTCAGGTACAAAGAACCCCAAACTGCCCCCTTACAAGTCACAACTCCTCAACAGAAAGCCTTGTCCCTAAAACTATTCTATGTGCAAAGATACCCGCACTAAGGTCCACCTTATTTTCTCAAAAGGCCCGCCAACCCAATGCCCTTAACTTTCTCAAACCAAAAACATCCCGCCGCTCTTTCAACCCCCACCCCTCACCATCAGGAACCCATCTCAACCCTCTACTCATCTCCTCAGCTCGCACAGCAAGAAAAAACCTCAGCCAGTCAACACCCACTCATCACATCTTAAATTATGTAACACCACTACCGTTTGATTGCTCATCGCGTTTACCTCTAACCGCACACGTCTGGCACGGGCCGTTTGCCGTAAACAAGGTGTTCGGGCATTTACAGTGCCCGCCCTAATAATACTCGATGACTCATGCAGGAAAACCATAAGGTTTGATCCGATGATCTCAATTAGTAAGATAACGAGCTGACTAAATGTAATGGTTCCTGTGAACAAATTGGCGGGCTGTAATTCAAAAAAACAACTCGCACTAGCAGCGCGCCAAAATGCGTGATGCATCACTGGGGTTTAAAGGGATTGTATACGTTTTGTAATTGGAACCCACAGTTTGTTTCAATCCTATATACAGTAGTTGTAGATATACCATAAAACTTACCTGTGAAAATTTCATTTCAAAAGGTGGTAGCGTTTTTGAGATATTTCCGAAAAATCTGGAGCGGTTATGTCCACGCAGGAAGAATAATCTGCAACTGGAATACACTATCTGAGTAACGCTTCTGAGATTCAAATTTTTTGGGGATAACAAATTATACCTTTTCCCATAACCGCAGTACTTCGAAGTGAAAAGTTTCCCAAAACGCATCATACTGTCAGAAGCTGCTGTACTTCTTACCAAGTAATTTTGTATTGCCATCAATTTTCAGAGTCATTACCAAACGTATACAGACCCTTTAAAAGGGTACATTCATATTCAAGTCACTTTAGTTTAAAAAACTAAAGATATCATGAAGGTTGCACCAATATTGGTTTTGGATAGAGTAGGCCGTCATTGATTTGAAATCCCGTAGTTTTCAGTAAACACACAGTACATTTCAACCAACCTGTGAAAGTATAAAGGAGTTTGTAAATGTTTAAATGTTTTTTATGATCGAGAGCTGAAGCGTCACGGACTGTTTGAAATTATTTCCGACGGAAGGCAGCAGATAAGGGCTTTGTTCTTCAATGTTTGATGTTCCAATGACTTGAAGAGAGTACATTCGTTCCATTTTGTAGTTTTACCATACAATACTAAACACAACTAACGAAGCTGTGAACATTTCACAGAATTACACTGCAAAACTGGGGTGTTAAAATTTACATCATGGGTGTTGTCACATTATATATACCGAAGAGAGAATCAAAATTAACATACATGGTGTTAGAATAACACCAATGTTATTGTTTTAGCCGAACTTAGTGTTATTTTAACATCCTATGGTGTAAATTTTGATGATTTTTTTGGTATCTACATAATGACAATATCCATGGTGTCAATTTTAACACCCAAGTTTTTGCAGTGTATAGGAGGTTGCGTCTTCGAGTAACTGCCGCAAAAGATTTCAGCCTCGCAAGGTTTTTGGCTACACAAAATGTACATGAAGAATCTCTCTTACTCGAGTTATATGGTGGTTCTAGAAAGAACCGATGGTTTATATATTGAACAATCTACGTTTCGATCCGTATACTCTGATTGTCTTCAGGAGAAGGCATTCTGTTCTGTCAAAGATTGTGTTAATACTTTGGGATTGAATATAGAATTGAATAGTTGAAGTGTTTGGCAGTATTTCTGACGTATTTCCGACATTGCTGTCAAGTTTACAGACAAAAATCCTCAAGTTCCATCATGTATTTTTGTGGTCAAAACAAATGTTGAGCCTATCTCACGGCGTATACCTTTATTCGAAACTGTCTTCAGCGTGTTAGAGAAGAGACAATAAGGTTCTATGACCGACAGTTGAATACCTCATCACAGTCCTTTGGCAATTCGCCAAGTGTGTATACATATCTATCTTAACTTTTTCTTTCGAATATCCCAAACACGTCAATATCAACAACTTCATGATATAGCCTAGTTTACAAAAACAACTGAACTATTTGCTCCGTATATAAAGGTATTATACAGGATTGGTAAGGATAAAATACACTATTGTTTAATTTTAGACCGAAACTGATTATGAAGTTTATCTAGAACCATTTTTTCTGTAAAATATTTCCAACTGAAATGAAGTCATATTCGAGAAAACTGTATCTGAAAACCTAAAATAAAATACCGCAACAGCCGAAATCGGTCGTTACAACCAAAATTAAGGACAATGTGTTTACATGCTGTAAACTGTGCATGGTTTTCACTATTCTCTCCTGACTCACACAACGGATTATGCCCACATTTTCACTTGTTTTATTTTATTTCATGACTATTTTGTCAGTTCTACCAATAACACCTTTAAGTGTTAACAAAAATGCACTAACAAGCATTGAACAAGTTATATTTTCTTTTCATTCTTTCCAAGTGTTTAATCTAGTCTAATTATTCAATACAATAGTTTATCGGATGTACATTGACAACGTTTTTCCTTTCCAATAAAAATTTAAAATGTACTTATGTAACTATGTCAATATTTCTTTGTGTGTCATTTAATTCCAGGCATGGATTTGATTGTTTGCTTTTGTGTATGTAAATAATGTAATTTAAGTGTTTTGTTATTGTAAAAAACCCCAAAACAACTAATATTCTTTATCCCCGATGAAAAATCAGTATTGTAATCTTGTTGCAATTCAATTTTATACAGCTGCCTATACAATACAGATCAATAAACTATTGCAAGTTACTGAACATATCTAAACAGATTGACTGTTCATATTTAAACTTTCATATCAATCATTAAACCAAAAATGAAACCAATTTAACGTATGGACAAGTGGAAATTCTGGCAGATTTGATAATGGATGAAATCATGGAAGTATTGCAGACATGGGCGTACGGGGGGACTCTGTGGTATGGGGAGGGGGTGGGGCAGAGTGGTTGATATGCCCGATATTTGACAAAGATTAAAACATAAGTACCAATTTCTAATATACCGGATAAAAAAAGTCGAATTGCTTTCTCTTGCCAACTATTTTGTTATTGCTGTGTCTGACTTGTCACCACTGCTTTGACCGAATTTGGGGGGGGGGGGGGTAGCTTTGATGGCCCAGGTCAAACCCTGAACTGAAAGTTGCAAAAATCTAAATGTTTTTAAAAAAACATTCTTGCACTTTTTTTACCGGTTGACCGTCGCGTCTCCTGGATAAAGCGGGACACTGGTCACCCGTGTTTTGACCCCAGAGTGAACCATTGCACTAAACCCTGCAGCCGCTAGTGGATGACTAGGCTCCCGTAGAACTAGAGGTCAATGACCGGAGCTTGAGGGCACAGCTTCCAATACGCTACGGGGAAAGGGCAGTATGTTTGTTGACATTTAAACTAATTCCCCATCCTCTGGTTTTTAAGAAACAAACTAAACAATCATCAAGTGAAAGTCTCAGTAAAAAGGAGGAGGTCACGTTACATTAATTTAAAAAAAGAAAATGCATTTAATGCTCGCTCAATCGAAATAGCCATTAGGGGTGGTTGTTGTGTTGTTGGTTTTCGTTGTTGGTGTTTTTGTGTGTGCTGTATATTTGATTTATTTATTTATTTATTTATTTATAATGTATGTATTGTAATGTCATGTTATGTTAAGTAATGTCATGTAATGTAATGTAATGTAATGTAATGTAATGTAATGTAATGTAATGTAATGTAATGTAATGTAATGTAATGTTTGCAGTTTGTCGTTCGCCGTTTACCTTTTGCCAGTTTGCCAGTTTTCCATTTGTCATTTGCCATTTGCCGTTGCCTTTTGTAATTTGCCTTTTGCTATTTGCCTTTTGCCTTTTGCCAATTTTCCATTCGCCTTTTGCCAGTTTGCGATTTGCCATTTACCTTTTGCAATTTTTGTTTAGCAAGGTACCAGTACAGACAATTATCTGATTTTGCTAAGAACTTAATCCGTGGCACGCAGGGTCTCATGAAATTTACACAGGGTAAGAGTTTTTAGATAAACCTTTTGATTGATCCCCCACAACATACATCGAACAATTTTAACATTTGTTTGTTAATGTGAAGGGGGGCTTATGCAAGCAAATTATTAATTTCTGATCCAAGCAACTAGTGCCTGCTACCAGCAGAGGTTATAATGATGCCAAAGGTCAGCCGAGGGTCACTCAATTTTGTTTTGGTTTGTTATTGTTAGAAAATGCATTCTCTTTAATATTCTTTCGGGTTTTTCTCTTGATACATTTGTGCAAAGGTTGCAGAGATAACAAAGAAAACAAAATCCACGTGATTGGAGAGAGCACCATTCGCTGTCATAATTCCTAAAAAATAGAATAAATACCAAAATGCAATTAACGAACCAACCACTGGACGGCAGACTAGCTTAGTCTGACCCCTTGGTAGAAAGTGAATCAGTAGTCATAATTGCTAATGCACAAAGGGAACACGACCAAAAGTTGACAGTATTATGTCCATCCAAATTAGCAGCGCGGCTAAGGCTTTGTCGTCACGTGATGCACTCTGGCTTAGGATCCCCATAGCAACACCCTTAGCAACAGCCGCAGCAGTAGCCGTCAATTCGGACACTGTTTACCCAAAATGAAGCCAAATTGATCAAAATAATGGAGGGCCAAGATGGACGCACCTGCGTTTACTTCGTGACTAAACATCGCTAAAAATGCGGAAGTACGAGCGACCTTCACTTACGAAGCCATCCGTTCGGCTGGTACTGCCCGCAACATTCCTTAAACGAAAACCGACTCATACAAACCATGTCAAGCATACCACTTACCTCATCTCATGAAAATAGATTACTATAATATTGACACACTGAACGTTGGGTTTACGAGACAGCATATGTTCACATTATTTGAAAATTTGTTGGGTTTAGAGAATATTATTTCAAGACTCTCGTTGCTTATTTCGATTGCCTTGATTGCCGTGATCGAAATAAAGCCCGATGAAAAAACTACACAAAATCCCTGACAATTCGTTGTTATCTTGAAAAGAGGGCGCCGGATTTAAAGAAGCTTTCTCACATTGGTCTTATGGTGAGATGATTGAAAACCAAATGATACAAATTAATGTTCTCCTAAACAATGGCTTTACCTAATCAAGGGCCCGATTTTACAGACCTGCTTTAAGCACAAATAGTAGCTAAGCACAATCAAATTTGCTTACAGGAATGAGGTTACCAGCCAAACTACCATGTGACATGTACCATCTGTGGCTAGTGTCCTGCTCATTTATGCTGAGCAGAAAACTATTAACCAATATGAAATTGAGACTAGGATCTCGTTCAAAAGCATTATTAGACCAACTCGATATATTCGTTCTTCCTTCCTCAACTTCTTGCAACCTCTTTGGAATATACAGACCAAAATGTTGTTGATGTCCGATGACGGAGTATCAAATAAAATGACACTTTCACCATTTTAAAATGAGGTTAGAGACTTGTTGTGTCCCCCCACCCCACTTATATGATAACTCTATCTATTGAAAAATGAGTACATCACAAAACTTTATTTGACCTTGGAGCGTAGTTATCGTACACGTTTGGTAATTGTCAAAGACCAGTGTTCTCACTTGGTGTATCCCAACATATGCATAAAATAACAAGCCTGTGAAAATTTGGGCTCAATTGGTCATCGAAGTTGCAAGAAAATGATGAAAGAAACACCCTTGTTGTACAAATTTGTGCTTTCAGATACAGGATTAAAAACTTCTTGCAAGAAGTTTTTTATTATTTTAGTGAGAAATTACCTCTTTCTCAAAAACTACGTTACTTCAGAGGGAGTCGTTTCCTACAATGTTTTATACAACAGCTCTATGTTGCTTGTTACCAAGTAAGTTTTCATGCTAATATATATTTTGAGTAATTACCAAACGTGTACGATGCCTTTAAGGAAAACGGTAAGTATAAACCTGCTATTCAAAATTATGCAATTTCTTCTTTTAAAATCTGGCCTAAAAAGTGCAAGTGTCGCTTAAAGGTTATGAGCGAAAATTTGTCCTTGTCTGTTTTTGTATTTTTAACCTCAAGCTGCTGGCACAATCATACTGCCCTTATCTAGCATCATCGTTAAATGCACTTGACTTTGTTTTACCATAGAGCTAGGACACCTATGACATTTCAATGTACTTTTTCATTGTTACAGAGCTCTGGAAGTGCCATCCGAAATGTTGAGATCCTGAGATAATTTACTGCAGGAGGATGACATCATAAACGTTAAGATGACGACACCGTGAGATGATTTATCTCGGGATGACGGCATCCTAAAGTAAGATGTCGTCTCAGGTCCCGATATATTTTATCTTAGGATGTCGACATTAGGAAAGTAAGATGTCGACTTCATGAAAGTAAAATATGTCGACATCCTGAAAGTAATTATTTCAGGATGTCGACATCCTGAATGTCTGATGTCGACTAAATCATCTTGGGTTGATAACATCATTAAAATTTCGAGAACCCAAGATAAATTGTCTTAGAAGACGACATCCTACTTTCAAGATGTCTTAATCCATAGATAAATCATCTCAAGATGTCGCCATCTTACGTTTATGATGTCGTCATCCCGCAGTAAATTATCTCAGGATCTCAAGAAGTTGGATGGCACCTCTAGAGCTCCGTACATTGTTGAAACCCGTGTGGAAAATTTGTCTCATATGAGATTAACCTTTTCCAACGGATTGAACCTTCTTCCTACTATTATTCCCTCCTCCATGCCACTCCCACCCCTATCTGGTTGGATTATAGAGAAAAGCCCTCAGCGCCCACAAAACATTAGTTTTAATCGCTATCAACATTCATAAAATCATCCTTATTTACGGATTCACAAAACAATTTAAATAAGAACAAATAAATAATTAAATAAACGTTAATAATAAAGAACGACAGACTGTAGTACAATATTGAGTACGTTACTTAATATTATTGACGACGAGGGAAATATAGAAACACCTGTATATCAAACAATCCCAGACCCCCCCCCCCGTATTCCCAAGCAACGCCTTCACCAGAAATTTAATTTGGGTCCCAATAGTTTACACGGTGAAGACCTGAAACGTGACCACCTTCAATGACTCATTTGCATATGGTAATAAATTAAAGCTCATTAAATCAACAAGGTTGAAGGATTTTAATTACCATGTTTCACATAATGTGCGGTGTACACGTTCTGACTGTTAACAAGGAGTGGCAATTAAAACGGTACGAAAACGAGTGTCAAGTCGAAGCCAGGCAAACACGTATAGCAGTAGTTTGGCCTGTAGTGGGAAAGATTGGGAGAGGGTGGGCTGTGTCTTTCGTACAGTTAGATAAGTGCAGACTTTTCGATTGAAAGTACATTTCATATGATTGTATGTTTATCTACAATAAGAAATTTAAACTAAACCTGACGGAAAATGCCTGTAATAGATTTACTCCAGGGTTGACTAAAACGTAGGCTGGTCATCTCGCCCCCTTGCAAGCTCGCCCCCAACAAAGTCGCCCCCTAGCCGGCTCGCCCCGGGTTCTTACAGAGTCGCCCCCTGGCAATGTCGCCCCCTGGCAATGTCGCCCCCTAGCAAAGTCGCCCCCTGACAATTATTATTCTGGTCAGCTTTTGCCAAATTATGAAGCTGATTATGACCTATAAATAAAAATAAATATATAAAATTAAAATAAACAAATAATAATAATTCAAAAAAAATAAACCAATAAATAAAATTAATAAAAACATACACACAAAAATTAAATGTCTAGTTACGTCACTGACTCGAAAGAGAGAAAGGAAATACAGAAAGACTGTTACAAGTCTAGTATGACGTCATATCGAAAATCACCCCCCACCCGACGGTGCTTGTTTTGATTTATGGAATACGTTTAAACACACAAGACGGTTATTTATTAACAAACTGGTCACTAGAATATTAAGTGTAATGGGAGACGGGGACGCGACTCAAGTTGGTTTCCACCCCGTAACAGAAAACCTAACTACATGAGAGTTCGCATTGGTCGGATTAGCTTCTTTAAACATTAACGGCATTAACATTTCGGCGTTATACTCACGATGTGGTGAAGGAACTAGTTTCAAAGAGCCTCTAAATTGCATTCACTTCAGTATTTATAAGAAGAAACAAATCTTGGAGTCGGCCCAATGTCATAAAGCTGTTAAAGGCATCGTACAAGTTTTGTCAAAGACCAGTGTTCTCATTTGGTGTATCCCAACATATGCATAAAATAACAAGCCTGTGAAAATTTGGGCTCGATTGGTCATCGAAGTTGCAAGAAAATGATGAAAGAAAAAACACCCTTGTTGTACAAACTTGTGTGCTTTCAGATAGGAATACAAAATTCTTGCAAGAAGTTTTATTATTTCAGTGAGAAATTTCCTCTTTCTCAAAAACTACGTTACTTCAGAGGGAGTCGTTTCATTTCTCACAATGTTTTATACTATCAACAGCTCTCTGTTGCTCGTTACCAAGTCAGTTTTTATGCTAATATATATTTTGAGTAATTACCAAACGTGTACAGTGCATTTAAGCAGAAAATACCAGTTGACAAACTTCTTTTCTAAACAAAAATTGAGCGGGGCGCAAGTCACAACAGAGCAAACTTAATGTAATTTTGACTGGTAACCTGCTAAGCAGTACTTTTCTATGCTTAGCAAGTTTTTGTGCTTACAGGCTTATGAAATTGGGCCCAGGTTCCCAATAATAAATTGAAGCTTAAACTCGATGGAAAAGGTCTTGGTACTTTGTCTCGTCCCGATTTCTTTGTAAAAGTAAGAGGTTCGAAGGGCAGGTTTATACACATCACTTTGGGTTGGTAAAATAAAAGCCACTTTTCTCGTACGCTTAATAGGCAACTTTATACAACATCTATACAAATTTCCTCAGAATGTGACATGAATTATTCATTAAACAAACAAATAAAACCCAAGGATACCCAACATTTCCTAAATTATGCGTACGTGATAAATAAAGAATAATTAAAAACAAAATATTGACAATGTTTTATGCCAGCTGTTTCAGCAAACATGACTCAACATGATTTCGTGTTAAAAAACAGAGCTTGCACTTTTCTATCCTTCTTACCAATACGACATGTGTTAAAAACCGGGTTTTATTACTCGCTATAGTATCGTATTAGCAAAAAGAATGATGAAATATTTGCAGTTGCTCGGTCCACAGTCCGATTGCCGCGACAAGCGCAAACTTGTACCATTGCTTTAAAGGCATCGTACACGTTTGGAATGACTCTGATAATTAATGGCAATAAAAACTTACTTGGTACGAAGTACAGCAGCTTTGGATAGTATAATGCATTTTGAGAAACTTTTCACTTCTAAGTAGGCCTACAGGGTTATGGAAAAGGATATCACTTTTTATCCCCAAAACATTTGAATCTGAGAAGCGTTACGCGTATTAACGCTTCTCAGAGTGTGTATTCCAGTGCAGATTATTCTTCCTGCGTGGACATAACCGCTCCAGATTTTCGGCAATATCTCAAAAACGCTACCACCTTTTGAAATGAAATTTTCACAAGTTAGTTTTATGGTGTATTTCTACAACTATGATAGGTTTGAAACAAACAGTAGGCTCCAATTATCGAACGTGTACGATGCCTTTAAAGGCCAGATAGTACCGGTATCGTACCAAACCGAAACTCAGTCCAATAAAATGAAATATTGAGTGATAATTATTGGTTTTCTGAGTAAGATATGCAGAAAGCAGATATGGAGTTTGCATCGTAAAATATCAAGCGGGGATTTCTCTTGGTTCAAAATGCAGTTTAAGTACAGCAGCTTTCGATAGTATAAAGCATTTTGAGAATCATTTCACTTCGAAGAAATGTGGTTATGGAAAAAGATATAAGTTTTTATCCAACAAAATTTGAATCTGAGAAACGTTACTGTCAGATACCTTTCTCGGATTGTGTATTCCAATTACAGATTAATCTTCCTATGTGGACATAACAGCTCGTGAATTTCGGCGATATCTCAGACACGCTACCACCTTTTGAAATGAAATTTCCACAGGTTAGTTTTACTGTATATATCTACATTTATATAAGATTAAACAATCGAACGTTTCCAAACACCAAATGTTTACGTTTCCTTTAAAGAAACATGAGCAACCAATTGATCCGAGGATAATTATGTTTGGCATGGGTTTTGTTTTGCTCGTTTAGCTGTTTGGATATAGGCTTTTAGATCTATCCATTCAAAATACGAACTGGGGTGTTTGGGGACAATGTTCCCATAGCAGTCTATAAAACGACAGTAAGTCCTAACGACAATTCTGAATTAACAAAATGTTTCATTTTTTTTGTTCAGATTACTTCAAATAATTGATGTAATTGTTCTCTTACAGAGAGAAGAAAAAGAGCAAAAAACCATCCCAGCTATAAAAACAAACACCCACAAATCAAAACAGACAGTGTCGGCTGTTTTTTTCCGGCGGCCATTTTGCTGTTTTCTCTTATACAGTGTAACCAAATTGAGACATGAAAAGTACAAGCCGATTTTAATAAGAAATCATTCTGAAATTTCAAGTTAGGCAGTCCCAGGAGGAAAGCTCTTCCAGCCCCCTCGGGTGGGAGCTGAACCCACGACCTTTCACTTTCTTTACAACAGGTGTCTTAACCGCAAGATCTTACAGAAAGCTTATGCAGTGTTTCATAAAAAACATAGGTAGAGGGCAAAAAAACAAACAAAAATTGATCATTATCACCCACGTACGAACTACATTAACAAATGACCTTTGACCCTGTGATATTTGTTTTAGAGTGCCTCAACATCGAGGCCTTGCAATGTGTTCATAAAAAAACTATAGTCAGATAAAATCAAAAGCTGATTTCAGCGTTCAAAATAGCCCCGGCCCTTCATCAACACACACACACAGTCAAGTCCGCAGATATTCCGAACATCACAAACCGTTCACATTACAGTAAATTTGCACTTTTCAGCGCCCCAACAATGAGTTGTTTTGCTGCTACTTCGGATTGGTCAAACAAAGAGACAAAGGTGTCTTTTGTTGCCCTTGTTTGTTCCCTGGTGCACTCTCACGAGCCACGGGCATGACCGGGCATGCGCACACCGTCCAAACTTTTAAAGAGGGATACCGGTAATGCTATCAACGCATCGTATTTTACACTTTGACCAAAGTCGAGTCTATTTAAAGCCAACTTGTTATTTTGTGGTCTTTGTTCGATTGTAGATATAGGAATTTTTGAAATCATTGCCAAAAAGTTGCAAACAGAAAACTCAGTGGATCAAATCGTCCAGCAAAATATTGATATTCTTCGGGAAAAAAGGGAAAAAAGAGAGAAAAGAATGACTTTGTGTAGCCTATAAATCCGATTGTGTGGGCCTACCTGCCATAATTATCAAAGTGGTGTCAGGTTATACTTTGCAATGCGAGGGGTGAGGGAAAATATTCACACGAGTTAGCTGATAATTATTTACAAAAATAAAGTACAAATAATAAAATAAAACATACTTGAGCGTAATGCTTCCGAGGATCAACACTGCATTCTTGTACTACTGTTTGCACTTTAACTACGGGTTACTTCAATCTTCCTCCATGCTTCAATCATGGATGTACCTACATGCTTCAATCAAGCATAGTTAATTCTTTGATTCAATAAACATATTCTACGAAGGGTGTTGTTGTTTTTCTGTATAAACTCGCATATTTTTGTGCAATCTTCAACAATCGTGTTTGAATGACAATTTAACAATGTGTTTGAACAGTTGACATAACAATGCTGTTTATCTGTACTTAAAAAACGTCAACAGTTTCGACAACAACCACAAAATAGATATTCGGTCACCAACGACTAGTTGTTAATTACTCACGATCGAATTGCAAACCGTAAACAGCTTAAACGCATTTTTTAACAGTCTGTTGTTCGCCTTCAACACAATACGAAAGTCTGAAAACTCGATTTTATGTTCTATTTTTGAAACGAGAAGCTTTTTACCCCAGTCAGCTGTTCATTCTAACAACAACGACAAACAAGTTGTGTTCTCAAGTTGCGGTCGAGCCAGGGTTGTTTACAACTTCCCAGAACTGGCTGTGACTGACAGGCTGTAAATGGGATAGTAATTGACAGAGAGGGGTGGTGGTTGAGGGGGTGGGGGGGGTGGGGGTGGGGGGACGTTGAGAGAGAGAGAAAACCCGTGAAGTTCTAGCCGTGTGTAAATCGGCTGGGCTCTATACGATGATCTGTTTTAATCTCTTTAGTCATCTAATCTTGTAGCGTGAGCCGCTTGTTAACCAGGTAATGACAGTGCAATGACATTACCTCATCTTTTAAACGAGACCTTAAAAGTTTGTTTACGGTGGCGAAAACTATTAAGGACGAGAGTTAACTAGAAATGCTTTTGCTTCCAAGTTAAGGGGGTGGAGGGAGCATGGAGGGAGAGTGGTGGGATGACTTTTGCACGAAATCATCGTTTGTATGACATCCTACCAAAGGAAAGTAGTTTTGAAATAAAGTTCCCCACCGTGTCTAATTTCCAAGTTCTCAACGTGCTCAATACACTGTGTGTCGAGTTGTTTACTTCATCCTTTGAAAAACGCTCTGTTTACTTTATGATAATTATTTAAATGCAGTTTCTAACAACATATTATATTCCATACAAAGGCGCTGCGGACTTTGAGAGGCCTGTGTAGCAAATTTATGCTAATTTGTTGATGACCCCAACAAACAATTACGTCATAACACAGAGGTTGAAAAAAAGTAAACGCAAATATGTTTCATTGCTTTAAATCATACATAGTCAGACATTGTCAACCATTAATGATTAACTATGAACTGCTAACAGCTGAGTTCATTGTAAGGTGTTACCGCAAACAATAACTGAACTGTTTAGACTTTCGGAATTGATCGGATTAACAGTAATCCTCTTCTTAATCCAACAAGGACTCACGTATATACCTCAAATTAGGGACAGCGGATTCACCCTAATCTCATATAATCCATTCTATTATTGCGAGATTTCTTTAGAGGCCGGGGATTTATGTTTTCTGGTTTTCTCAGTCTCAAATAAACAATAACTCTTGTACAATTGTGATAATGCCCCTTTTGTTGCAGTATCAATTTAGAAGTCTGAACCTCGATTTTAAAACCATTTTCGACTCTTCAAACCCAATGCGACCAAACCGAGGTTGGCAGGAAACAAATAGGCTGGCACCACAATGGTTCAATGGGAGTAATCGTTTATTTAGTGGTAGTGCGAACGGGAAGCAAGACATGATATATAATCCCAATCGGACGGAACGTGAACCTACGACCACACGTTCGAAAGAAGATGTCTGGCCGATAATACGTAGATTTATAAATATTTTTTGAAACCAAGGATTCCTCATAAGTGAACTTAATCACTGTAACTCGCAAGCCTGGGGAAACTTTAAACAAAGGTGCTTGCTATGTGAACCAGAAAACACCGGGGTTAACCCTTGCTCTTCCACGATAAGTGTTCTGGGTTCTTTTATTTGCACTACCAATCCTAGTACACGGGACCTACGGCTTTAAAATGTCCCATCTGAAGAACTAAAGCAATTATGGTAAAGCATATTGCTCAAGGACACAAGTGCTACGACCGGGACTCGAACCCACACTCTGCTGATCAGAAACACCAGAGCTTGAGCCCGGTGTTCTTTATCGCTCGGCCACGGTACGAAGATAAAGATTGATGAACTTGTTCATTACACGGTTGCAATCATTACTATAATTGGTTAAAACATGTATTTTCAAAAACTAAAAAAACAATATATATATATATATATATATATAAAAACCAATAGAGCAAGGAAGTAAAAACTCACTTTTGATCTGAGCTTATTTAGTACCCTTCTTCCATTATGTCACTTTCTTTGGAATACCGCAATGGGTCCAGACTAGAAACGTTGGGGGTCAGGGTTGCTGAAACACCACGGGGGCCGAACTGTCAAAAAAAAAAAGTACACCAAAAAATAATTATCAATTTTAAGTTCCGGATGCTTGGAAAATCAACTTCCCTTCAAAGTCTTCTGAACCCACACCCCTTTAATTTTTTTTGCTGGGGTAGGTGTCAGGGTGGAGGGGAAAAGGTACACGAAATACAAGATTTATGGTGGCCTGGTTAACATTTGTGGGATGATGGACATTAGGTGCTGTAATTTGAATCTAATTAGTGTGCGATGTGGGAATACGGAACAAATTCAATCTTTCCTCTGATCTTAGCCAGAAAGGTGCAAATTATTTTTTGACAGATTACCATAACATTTTAGCATATAGGGCGAAACCCCACTAGATGCCAGCTGTTATCATTATTCATAATTATAATGACTGGTTTCCCAAAGTAAAACAAATAAATTTTTGAAGTGGGTCACTTTGAGCGGTGAATTTTTCATTTTGTTAATTACTTAATTTTTAAAGCCAAAATAACAACAGCTATTTTAAAAGTTGTTTATTTCTAATTAAATTCTCCAGTGGGACTAATTAAGGATTTTTCAACTGTAAACATGTGGTCATCGTCAAGAGATTAAAAAACAAAGAGTTTGAAAATTTAAATTTTAGTTTTCAAATATCGAAAAGAGGGGGGTATAGAGCATGCTTGTTCCTTAAAGGCACTGAACACGTTTGGTAATCGTCAAAGACCAGTGTTCTCACTTGGTGTATCCCAACATATTATGCATAAAATAACACGCCTGTGAAAATTTGGGCTCAATTGGTCATCGAAGTTGCAAGAAAATGATGAAAGAAAGAACACCCTTGTTGTACAAATTTGTGTGCTTTCAGATAGGAATAAAAACTTCTTGCAAGAAGTTTTTACTATTTTAGTGAGAAATTACCTCTTTCTCAAAAACTACGTTACTTCAGAGGGAGTCGTTTCTCACAATGTTTTATATTATCAACAGCTCTCTGTTGCTCGTTACCAAGTAAGTTTTTACGGTAATATATATTTTGAGTAATTACCAAACGTGTACAGTGCATTTAAAACATACAACATTCAAAACAGCATGATTGTGGGAAAGAAAGTTCACGGATTAATTTTTTACCAAAAGTCCTAAAAATAATAGAATCCCGGACGAAAACATTTGTTTATGATGTGGATGAAAGAATTATTGTAACCAAGTTTCTCGCAGTCACTGGTCAGATTGAAATGGGCAAATCTATTTCTTTGAAGAAGAAGTGTAAATCATCAAAACCTTGTCACACCTATGAGGTATACTTTTGGTATTTACTCCAAAAATTAATGACCATAAAAACTTACTTGGTAAAGAGCACATGGAGAGCTGTTGATATTATAAAACAGAGAAAGTGGTAATTTTTCACCAACAAACTATATGCAACAAGGGTGTTTTTCCTTTCTTTATTTTCTTCGATGACCAATTGAGCTCAAATTTTCACAGGTTTGTTATGGATATGTTGGGATACACCAAGTGAGGATACTGGTCTTTGACAATTACAAAAAGTATTACCTGCCTTTAAGAATATTACAAGTTGTATCTGCAGTTCTAATTTCATTTTAGGGTGACAATGAAACAGAACATCAACGGTAAAACCAACAGCTTTGCCATCTTCATTCTCTACCGTTCAAAGAGATATGTGACCAAAGCGAGGCTGAAAGGGAAATAGCATGGTCCTCCACGTCAATAGAACCAACACAATGGGTATCCTTTATAGGGAACACGACGTTAATGGCGAAGCAAGATAAAGATCAATCAAATCCACACTGAACTTCTTTCTACATTCCAAAGTAGCCCAGTCTTCAAGAGCAGGTAAATCGCATGCACTCAAAATTCCACCACACTTCAACTAGAATGGTGCAATCATCAAATTCTATTCCAGAGAAAAAATTTCCAAATTAAATTATGATTAAGTTTACCATAACTAAAACCTTTAATCTACCGGAATATAACAAAAGGTGCTGCTAACGTTAATTGCTTGGGATGGAGTAACAGTACAGATTGGTCATTGTTTGATTTATCGCGGCAAACTTGATGGAAAAAACCCTTATCGACTCTTATAGTACGTGCCTCACGTCAAGGCTTTGGGGGAAAACCTGTATGAGATTTTTAACACCAGCTTGCGACCCATTGCACAGGTAACAATCCCGCAGTAATCAATCATGCCTTCAGCTCCATGCAACTCCAAGAATCTCAAGGTCATAAACAACACGCACTCCATTTCGATTTTGTTATTACGCCATAATTGCAGGCCTGTCAGATGCTGGTATCAACATCAGGGCATGCGTTAACTGCCTTTTAACGCACGGGACAACAACCGGTAAGCCATGAACGTAGAGGGCGGGCGTCTGAGTCACTACTCTCCCGCACTATAAGCGAGTCGACTTTAGGCTCCTCCCATGGGAGGAGCTTAGCAGTCATACCGATTGCTTCATGCGGGTTAAGCATAGCAACAGTCATCTCGTCGACGCTGATTGGTTCACCGCTTCCATCGCAGGGGCCCCATGATTTAACGCGGTTTAATATCTCAATGAGCCACAGCTGTTAGCCAGCTGATCGGGCCAGTAAAAGGGGACACTTCACTTATTTCATCAACACAAACTTTTGAGAGCTCAGTGTGGTAACACGCTGGCAAACAAGCGCATCTTCACACCAGTAATCGCCAACTTGTACTGAAATTTTTTACAAAAATATATAGAAAGCTTCCACCATGAGAACCGTTTCGGAAATGCTACAGCAGGACTTAAATCTCTCGAGGAATAATTTAATGATCCGTGGAGGAGGAGTAGGTGGGGGCCTGAACACGGCTGCCCTTCTCGCTGCCGCTGAGCCGGGGACTGCGTCTCTGCTCCACGGTTGCAAGTGGCTGGAGGAGATGAAGGATAAGAACGCAGAGGCTGCCAGTAACGGCAGAGGAGGCAAGCGGGAGACGAGGATAAGACGGCCGATGAATGCCTTCATGGTGTGGGCCAAGGATGAGCGAAAGAGGCTCGCTGACCAGAATCCAGATCTGCACAATGCCGACCTCAGTAAAATGCTTGGTGAGTAGAAACAAATATACCACAACACACACAAAAAAAAACTTGACATCAAATTCAGAACACTCATGTTGCACAACTTACATGTCATGTCAAACTTGCTCAGCGTTGAACGTCGCGCAATTTTGAGAAAACAAATAATACCCGGCTAAACAGGTGGGAAGTTTGAGCTGCCACATTTAGTGAACAACAACTTAAAGTATCCCGCGTATCGACAAAAAACTCACCACTGACTTATGACATCAGGCAGAAACTAAAACCATGACTATATCTTTCCAACCAGCATAGTTTTTGATCACTCTGACCATTATAATAATCTGAAATAACCGTACAGAAATAACCACTGCGTTTTTATGTACACACATCGCCACACATTATTCTTCACTAGTGTACAATGCAAACCATAATAATAAACGTACAATACATGTAAACACATCGTACAGTGTACACCATACACTCACTGCGCACACACCGTAGGCTCGCTCCGTTCATAACACCGTGAATCGCGCATTATTAGCTCACCGCGTTGTGTCAAGGCCATTCGGCCCCCAAGCCGTAGCTGTTCGTGTAAATCATCCGACAGCTCCGCTACTCAAGTTTCAGTAAACACTGCTTCAAACGAAGGGACCCACGTGAAAATTCTTTGAGAAGGTCCGGATGAAAAAAAGTGACGGCCACAATAAAATACACTGGTGTTTACCATGGATGGTAATTCTTTTGAGAAACGTAATAACAGTGGTAGTGAAAATTTGTGAAATTGTCATCAGTCACAAAGTGGTTGAAGGCGATATACATATAGAAAACCATAGAGCATAAATCTTATTTCTGATGATCTGGAAGCTTGTGATATATTTCACTATTATTTGTAAAAGTTAACCAGCGGTTATTTATATCACAGCCATTCTTCCACTCTCCTATCCATCACTGCAAGGGTAGATAGTGTAACATCTACAAGCAACATCTGTACAATATTTTGATCATATGAATTCTGTATCGAGTTCGTATAA
Organism: Plazaster borealis; assembly: GCA_021014325.1. Classification (NCBI taxonomy): domain Eukaryota; kingdom Metazoa; phylum Echinodermata; class Asteroidea; order Forcipulatida; family Labidiasteridae; genus Plazaster; species Plazaster borealis. The sequence continues at coordinate 15,720,217 of CM037464.1, read as the reverse complement.
ACGAGCAGAGCCATTTTGCACTTTTGATAAATAACACCCGTCAACAGTTGCAGATAAAAACCATTCTTCAAACGGTACCTCGATCGGTGCTACATTACACTGCACTACACAAACCCAGTCCCTGTACTGCCACTCAATACCCCACCCCCCCCCCCCAAGTAACAACTTGTTTATCGGACCCCTTAAGATACTTCTCTTCTGCCCCGTGATACATGGGATCAAACCCGGTCACTGAACATCAAACATAATATAGTTTTATGTAAGATGCGTGTGTGCGTGGTTCACTGTACGTACGTGGTCGCAATGTTCTGACAGTTCCGCCGAGTGCCGGTTATTGCTCGAATTGAAGAGATGTTTCTTTGGCAAATTTTCAAATAGATAACACTTTAAAAAAAAAGATTTTGGGTAGTTACTGAACACAACATCCTGTTCAAGTAGATAACACTTTAAAAAAATAATAGATTTGGGACATTTACTGTATGTACACAACATCCTGTTAAATAAGACTCTGTGAAACATTAATGTTTGAGTTCAATTTACTTGGCTTTGAACGTAGAGAGTAAACAAAATATTGCGTGTTCACGTGCCTAATGTTTTAAATATACGCGATATTGTGCACACGTACGTTACGATCAAGCAACCGAACATGTACATGTACATGTACATCCTAAATTCTGCACACGTTTACTATGTGGGTATTTCCCAATGGCTCCGTCTTGTCAACACATATTAACTGAACACAGATTCTGTAAACACAACATATGGAACCAGACTAGTCAATCCCGCCTCAGTGTGGTATTATTGGGTTGGAATGGTGGCAAAAAAGCTCACCATAACGGATAATGTTAACAGTAACACCCATCTCAATATTTAATTTGAAGCATGAACGCATTACATACTTACAGTGAACATGTAATGTACATGTACATACGTTCTGTCACCGTGAACGAGTAAATATGCCCGGCTGTGTTGAAATTGAAACCAGCTCTCCATACCATATGTTATAGTGTATTGAAGGGGTTGTGCTGGTGAAATTGACTGGTTCCCGCAATCGATTGACCCCGGACTGTGAGCAATTCATTCATGTGACAGCATTATAATAACATAAGCATTTTATATTATGTGCGGTAAAAGGGGTTGTGTGTGTGCGTGTATGCCTGTATGATCTACATGTAAATGTACATGTACATGTACATTGTACTGTAAGTTATTGGTGCAGTGAACGCTATTCAACCGCTGCAATGCAGTGAAATAAAGAAAAATGTGCAGCATTTGACGCATGCTTTATGTACAGTACATGTACACACTGCATTTATAATGGCACGATCACTTGGTTGTGTACGTGTACATGTACATGAACATGCTGAAATCTATACATGGGTGTTGAAAGGGTATTGAAATTTACATTCGTGGCTCGTTCAGTTGCTACCGTGTGATGCATGTAGCTTTGTAAAATCGACTGAGAATTCATAGCTGATGATATAGGAAAAACACATTTCATTCTTCACTTTGTTAATTTTTACTCCTGGATGTGGGGAAGCAAGTAAACACGAGTTTAAATCCCACCTTGCTTTATAGGCTGGCAAAAGTGTTAACATGTTTCGATTGTATTTATTCAAGACGCTATTTTTGATTTCCAAGTGGCAATTATGGCAGTAGGACCCCATTTCTAACTGAAGGGTATTTTTATAAGTGGATTTTGCAAGTAATTTTTTGGTCATGAACTGATGAAAGGTTCCTCTATGAACTTTTTGTCTTTGGCTCGACTCAATACAACACATGGACCCGTCCTTCACTCGGGATGATCCCGGCATTAGTCATTACTCGCCGATCTGGAATCTGGCGAAATACGTAGAGTCATTCCGTCTTATTCCCAGAGCCTCCGCGGTGAAATTTGAAACAGATGGCGGTGTGCACAACGTGAAACAACAAATCCTTGTATCTTCTTTTTACCCCTGTGTTAGTTGTTATGATGGTAAGTCAGTTAAATCTCGATACGAAAAGGATCTCGAGGTCTAGGGTGGCTGGTGACTTTGTTAAAGGCATGTGCTCTGTCTGTTCAGACATATCACTGGAACAAAGAATTCAAAATCATGGCGATGTGTTTACGCTTGTTTCCCTTTACTGTTTTGAAAACTATGTTCTGACTATATACATTACAAGGAAGATAAAGCTAAATGCCCAAGTGTTAAACATGCGTGGAGTGACTATAATATGGAACAAATTGTTCAACAACGTCCCCAGTCGTTCACCAGTATATTTCGAGTTTGCTGTGTGATACCAACTAACATGGTTTGCAGTGTTATGATACCTGGAAAAACCTTGAATTGCATTGCACACAACAAATACACGAGTTGTCCCTGGACACAGGCCGTTGCAATTATTATCATGCATTTGCAATACGAGCTGGCCTTGCGAGCACGATCATGTACACTGCAATGGCGATTGCATAAAATATTACGTAACAATAATGGATATTTGCGGAACTGCGTATCGTACTGGTTGCATATGGCTTTGGCAAAATGGAAATAATAAGGTTTTAGTGCAAGGATAGCTGGGAAATTGATGAATATTACAATTACACCACCTGGGTACCAGTTGATTCTGAAGTGTTGGAAAGGCTATGAATACTATTATACCAGGGACTTCCCTGGTGCCGTTTCACGGATCGTAAGAAATAAAGAGAAACTATGAAAACAAGTTTTAAGTCTTGTAGTTTTGTTCTACTTTGCGTAAACACCCATTGTCGAGCTTGTATTAAAATCATGGAGGTTATTAATTTATAAGGTTGGTGTCACAGGTATAAACGAATTGCAGAGCTGTTGCTGTCATAAAAATTAAATTAAAAAACTTTGTATTCTCACCACACCTTTGTGTCTGAACACAACATACCCATTGTGTTAGCTGAAACTAGGACGATCTGCGCATGTACTGATGAGATTTAACTTGACACGCTCATCTGATTGGACAAGGGTCCTCGTTTCGCAATGCTTAGCTGACCCCGCGACCTCAAGAGTACGGATTTCTCTCTGCACATCATCTCTTTGGGGTTGCCCTGTCTGTTATCTGTAAACTCCGCCCCCAAGGTCACGTGGTTTGCTTTAATCGAGGCACCTTCTGAACCTCTTATATTCTGAACCTCGTCAGTAAAAAGGGGTTTGCTGTCATGCGTGTGTCAAGTAAATAGTATGCATTCAGGGACTGTATGCTGAAAATAAAAAAAGTTTTGTTTCTTGTGATTTGTGAGAGCAACAAAGTGCAAGTGCCTTTTCTTGTAAAAAAAACAAAATTGGCAGATAGGGTATTTTTTACTTTGAGGCACTTGGAGCGTGTCCGTTTGATCTATACATGTTATTTCGCAGACTCGCTATGATGTAATTTCGCTGGTAGAGATGAAATTGAAAACCGGTTATTGTGTAAAGCGGTTGGTCACTGCTGTCTCGCACTCTTGTGGTTGTTTAGTTTGTGGGGGGAATGTTTTGTGGTCTCTTGTGAACTTTTTCTCCACCCCTCGAATCCCTTCTCATTTGCATACAGTGGCAACTTAACTGGGGATGTTGTGTCACACTCATAGAAAGAGAGGGGGAAATTGTTAAAGAATCCGGTGTTTACAGTTATAGGGGATTGTTATTGGAGTGAAAAACATGCGGACCGCAGCGACCGAGCGTATTAAGGGAGTGCGGTCAAGCGATTCCAGTCATAATTGTCAGCTGGCCAAGCAACTTGGGTTATTTATGCACTGGGAGTTACCAGCGTACCTGGGAAAATTATTACCCTACAGCTCGGTTGAGCAATAACAAGGTTTTTGGTGTGTAGTTTTTTTTCTCAGAGTGACCGTGGATTTGCAGTGTATAACATTTGTCAACAACTCGGCGGTGGACGGGATAAGTCCTAGTGAATTGAAAGTTAGCCACCCCCACTTAAATATTCTTTGAACTTTTGTTAGAGACGGGTGTTTTAAATGATCAAAAGTTAATAAGTGACCAGTAGGTTTTTTTTTGTTTTGTTGAAAACGTATTTTCCCACTTTAAACTTGAAGGTATATAATAAACACCTTATTTGTTCTTGATTATTGGAGGGCAATCTTCAGTAACTCTTTGAGTACGTTAAAACAATTCACATTATTTGTAAAAATAGTTGAACCAAATTATATGTTGCTGAGTAGCCAGTTTTTACCAGGAATCACACTTAGTTTACTCAAGATTTCGCAATTAAAAATATACACGTAAACTAACGAAAAAGAACAAATCTATGGAGAGTTTATCACAACTGTCAGTGAAACAACAGCACCGTGTAGTCGATGACAGCTTTTAACTGAAAATTGAATGTAGACTAAAATGCAAAAATGGCATGAAGTGACGTAAAAACAATATTCCCCTGTCTTAAAAAAAATCAATAAAACATTCACAAACAAATAAACACCCGTCCCCCAAAAAACCAAAACAACAACAACAAAAACAACAACAACAAACCAAACAAAAAAATAAACACGCACAAAAAACACCAAACAAACAAGAACAGTTTTGTTGTGTAAAGTATTATACGGTGTGTTATGCAAATTTTGTTCAGGGTACACTCGAGTAGACCACCTGAAACATTCCCTATAACATTGACTGTGACCATGGAGGTAGAATTCTACCTCCATGCTGTGACCGACCATTTCTATACACTTTCAATGGTTGGCCAATAACGCCTGGGTTATGTACGTAACTCCTTTAAACAGTTTACCGCGAGTTCCCTATTGATACGCGAGTATGACTAATGGCCCCGTGACCTCGACGCCAGCTGATCGAGCCCACTTGCCTCGAGATGTTGAAAGGGGATGTCCTATTGACGTGCGTGGGGGGGTCCTTGGTTTCCCAGAAGGCAAACTGGTACATGGGATTCCACTCACACAAACAGAAAGGCGCTACTAATATCCAAAACCAACGGAAAACACCACGCATTCCGTCTGTTATCTTTGTGTTTTTCTCATTCAGCGAGTTGGTTGGTATATAGGAACTGGTGGAAGTTTACGTGTTGCGTTTTTATCTTATCTATGGCCTTGCACGCGTTGACCTGACAAAGTCACCTCCAACGATGTTGTAAATTTGACTAATTGCACTCAACAAATCGATTCCACACTTCATAAAAAACCAATGACCATGTCCAGCCTGTGCGTGATAAAGTTTTGTATACACAGTTGAAGGTCCGTTTATAATGATAAGCAGAATTGTGGGGTCTGAGAAGCGCTGTCTTCGACTAAAATCGCTGTATCCGAATATTTGATACCGGAAACCGTCTGTTTTTGACAAATACTATTGTAGCATACTTACGTGGTTATGTTTGCGTTCCTTGGACGAATAATACATAAGTACTATTGAAAACAATGTGAGATTACAAGTATCCTTGTTGGCTATGCAAACATTGCATAGTGCAAGTGAGAGTATGGGTACCTGACTATTTCGAAAAGAGAGAAAAATAGGAAACTTCAAAACTCTGAACTTAATTTGCTTTTATGGTTTCTCGTTTATGCAGGTAAATCATGGCGCAGTCTGACCCTGATGGAGAAGCGTCCCTTCATTGATGAAGCCGAGAGACTGAGAGTCAAACACATGGCCGATCATCCTGACTACAAATACCGACCAAGACGCCGCAAGGGTCCCAAGAGAACCATGAAGAGAAACTCCAGCAACGTCTCCGCTGCTGGCTCCACGTCCACATCAACCAGTCCAAGCTCCCCCCTCTCCGCTCCACCAACTCCATTATCAATGGCAGCAAGCTCACCAGAGCACATGGGAACAAGCACCCTGCAAACCCCAGACGTCACTCCCCGCACTTCCCCAACTCCCATGGACAATGTCAATGCCGGGCCCGACATCAAGTTCAAAATTCATCCCATCAACACCATCGATCTGAGCTACACCAGCTATTCCGAGCCCCTGGCTGCCATGGGTCTTCCAACCCCCGAAATGTCCCCCTTGGAGATGATGGAGGACAACGTCTTCACTTTCCCCAACCCTGGACTTGAGAGAACGGGGGTGGTCTCCCAGTTGCAGCCGTATGCCACCAGTGCACAGAGTCCTCCAACACCCATGGTGGAGCCTGACAGAGTGTGTTACTTCAGTCCAATCAAGAGTGAGCCTGGTGCCCATGGAGGCGATAATTTGAACATGTCTGCAAGTGCTACCCTCAGCAGCCTCCGCGCTTTGGTAAATGCTCCCCCACAGACATGTGGTAACAGTAACACACCAATGACTGAGCTAATCTCACAGGCATTGACGCAGGCACAGCAACAGCAACTGCAGCAGTTGCAGCAGCAACAACAGCAGGAGCAGCTGCAGCAGATGAACAACATCTCAAACCACCAGACAAGAACCCAAACGACCGAGAGTTTCCCACAACCCCAGTACAACACCGGCAGCAATGACGAACTCAATGGGAATGGGCTGCCGCAAGAGTACATGGCAACATTGACAGGCCTGATGCAACTTAGTGATGCCGAGTTGCTCTTTGAACTCAACCGGGATGACATGGACATGTACCTGGAGGCCCCAATGCCAGACACGAGTAACTACAGCTCAGACATCATGACGAACTGTCTCTTGTAAAGCCAACTTGATGGCCTTCTCTATGAACTGACATTGTTCCCCAAAAGACTTGGCAAGGGGTTGGTTTGGAAGCTGGTTCTTCAAAACCACTAACTTCTTTGAAACAATGACTTGAGTGCATGCTCGGTACATGAGGAACCGAGTGACAACCCGTTTCTTGTACTAGATGTGCATAACATTATGTAGTATTGAAACAAACATCTCAGCTCAGGATGAGATATCAACGGTGAACTCTATTCAGAGTCCACAATAAAAGAAGTTGATTGGTGGGTGTAAATTGTTCTCAAGTTTTGGTTGAAAACATGCTCTCGATTCTCAAAAGTGAAACAGTTTTAAACATTAAGTACGCTTAATCAGTTGGAATTGCAAAACATCAACTGATGTATAAAAGTAAATATGATTAACATGCATTTTCCCAGTTATATTATTGTGTATTTTAGTTTCACTTTTTTTAATGTAATGCAAAACGCAGTAGGTGCAAACGTTTACTTAGAGTATATACAGAAACAAATTAAGTTTCATTTGTTTTCCCTTCTCATTTTTGTGATGTTTCTGTAGACGAGTGCTTTTGGTAGAATGTGCAATCTTGGAGGGGTCACGTGCTGTTGACGTCATATCCATTTAAGCATCTAATGCGCGTGCGTGAAACAGTTTCACGATTATGCAAATCAGTGAAATGGACGCAATTGCATGGGGCCCACACCAATGGTTATATATGCTGCAACAACAAACTGTAGACATAGACTTTCGAAAGAGATATCGATAACTATTTTTTTTTAATGAGTTTAAAATTTCAGGTTATGCACATAATTACGTTTTTTTTGTTAATGACCAGTTCACGATTACGTAACATTAATTTTTTATACAATACTCTCTTTTTTCCACTATATGCATTCATCAATACGCCCCCACTGCTTATGTAATTATTGGTTTGCCTATAGGTTCCTGATGCTTCTTGTTGGACTTTAGACTCTAATTTTGTCAGCAGTATTACGATAAAATAAATCTTATCTGATTGTTTCATTTGTGTAAAAGATAACTATTTCGCAAGACTTTGTTTAGTCAAACAAAAACGGGCATTAGCATTTTGTTTCACAACGGTCTAAAATAGACCCTACTTTCTAGGGTTAAGAGTCAAGTAGATGAACAATCTTGTCGCTGGAATCTGTGACTGTGCGGCCATTTTGTTTTTTATTCCACGCAAAATAGACGTGTCGATAGCGAGGCTGGGCGAGAAAAGAGATCCAGCCATTTTTTATATGTGAATGAGAATTCGTTGTGGAGTAGGAAGAAGATATTATTCGTTGTAAAGAATGGAATAATGTGACAGAGTGTAAAGTTTTCAAGTTGAGGTTAGCAATAAAAAATAGTCGGGCCCTTTTACGCATATCAACGAATCAGTGTTGGAAATACATTATAGAACATAGAGAACTAGACCAAGATGGCTACGTCTTTGTATACAACATGCACATTCAGGAGTAGGTTCCTACAAAGAGAGTGGGAGAAATGCCTCAAGTAAGAACGGCATCAGTGCAAAGAGCACTTCATTTTGTATTGAGACACTGTCTTAACATGTCAAGAAGATTAAAATTCCACATCTTCCTACATCGGCCAAGATTTCTCATCCGCGTGTAAAAGCGTTCAGAGTGGTTCCCACGAGGGCCCTTGCACAACTTCAAAGGAAGCAATCGGTTTCAGTGCCCATGAGGACCGAGCCCATTCTCCTATACAACATGACAGACGATATAGAGCTTGAATATCGCAGGACCAGGGGGGTTTTATTTCGACCGCGGCTCCTTACGGCTGATACTCGATATTATAACTAAACCCGTGCCTTATAGATTTTCCTTCAACTACCCGCAATGATTCACACCTTGGGGAAATGCCACTTACACTTTTTGGCGCCAAGATCTTCTCTCATGAATATTTATGTGTTCCTCTTTCCCCCCAATACAAGAATGTGATTGGTTGAACAGTTTCGTGGTGCTGGTCCTCATTGGATGGCTCTCCACTCGAAATGCGCACGGTTGAAGTGCGCATACTCAGTGGAGTGACTTTAAACAAAAGGTGCTGAGGCTTGTTCAATCAGAGCATTGTTTTAGTTTGGGCGGGAAATGTTGGACAATTTGGAATTGAAATCACTGTAACTTCCCGAAAATGTCTTCCGATTATAGTATACAGTATTAATGTTAATATTATACTTGGGTGTGGTTGTGTGTGCGTTACTAACATGGTTTTAAAAACAGTGTAAGTTAAGAAAGAAGTCTTTGTAAAATGTAAAAGGAGAATTTTTTCTGTCTTTACAACCGACTATCTGTATGAGAAATGAACAGTTTAAAAACAAATTGAGGCAGAAAAACCTTTGGAAGCAAACTGAGCAAAAAATGAAAAGAGTTAAATTATTTGATTAAAAATAACAATAATTCGGTTGATTTCTTGGGGTCTTAATGTCAGGTGACATTATGTGTTTTTCTTTTTAAAGTTTCATGCAATTATTGAGGTTCGATTGTAAGAAAATGGCGGCGCTGGATCGTCGTGAAGTTTTGGCTGAAAATTGAAGGGAAAAAAGGAAGTAAAATAAGGTAGTACAGTAAAATAATTTAATTGTTCACTTAAATAATAATGTCTTAACTGTAGTCTGTGCGTCGTTTAAGGTGATGACTGTAGATAAAAAGCGAACAAAGATTCAATTTCTGATTATCCTTCTGACACCAAGATTTTTCTATGAATTTGAGGTAAAATAAACCAAACTTTTACAAACTGATATGTCGTGAGTCCAAATGTATGATTTTTACTTTGATTTTGTTTTTGTTGTTGTCTGTTACTTGATTTGAGTACTTGATCGAGCTGATGCATGTGGACATGAGATAGATCCAATTCATTGAGAAACAAAGCTTGGAGTGGGGTTGAGAGTGAGATTAAAGGAAACAATTTATTTATTTTGGTGGAAGTTTGTCTTTTATAGTATTTCGTTTGGATTCTCAGGATTTCCGAGGAGGCGTTGGAGGGGGGGGGGGGTCGGGTTTAAGACCGGTGGGGACGAGCGAAGCCATGTCATCATAATGAGTCACTGTATGGGTCAGTCGCAAAGCAAATACTACCGTCCTGTGATATGATAAGAGGTCGAGGTTGAAGTACAGTCACGTGGTCAACAGAAAATCTCACCTTGAACAAAGTTTGAATCGGCTCCCCATGGGAGATAGCACCCTCAAAAAATTATTGTGAATACTTGATACTCAAACTTAACGGTATCAAGCGACATTTATGTCTGAGAATTATCTGGGAATCGGGAATGAAATGAAGTCAGAAGTTTGAAAGTAAAATCAAATGAGTTGGTTTTTTTCCAAACAATACATTCACGGTATAGTGTGAAGTGTACATTCTGACTGATACACGATGTAGTACACCATTACACAGCAGCTTTACATATGGTTTACTGTAGACTAGTAGTGATTCATGCCCCCCCCCCCCGCAATACATAGCCATTCACCACCACCAATCAAATCAGTGGTCCACCAATATAAAGGACTAAAGACATGAGCAAAGCAAATTGTCAAAAACACCAGGAAAAAACAAGTGTATGTGTTTATTATAGACGTATCTTAATAGTTACAGATCTTAACTGACCACTGTTTAAAGGGATTGTATCGTTTGGTAATTGGAACCCATTGTTTGTTTCAATCCTGTATTAGTTCTAGATATATACCATAAAACTAACCCGTGGAAATTTCATTTCAAAAAGTGGTAGCGTTTTTGAGATGTTGCCGAAAATCTGGAGCGGTTATGTGCGTCAACGCAGGAAGAATAATCTGCAATTGGATTACACTATCTGAGAAACGTTACTGCAGTAACGCTTCTCAGATTCAATTTTTTGGGGGATAATAAAAGTGATATCTTTCTCATTAACCGCAGTACTTCGAAGTGAAAAGTTTCTCAAAATGCATTATACTATCCAAAGCTGCTGTACTTCTTATTACCAAGTAAGTTTTTATTGCCATTCATTTTCAGAGTCATTACTAAACGTATACAGACCCTTTAATCATGGAGGTTAGGTTTTCACAGCTTGGTGGTTGATAACATTACAATTGTTTGACATCACCAAGCCCTCCAGCCCCGCCTCCTCCCCCTCCATCTTTGCAAATCCCAGGGTCCTTGGTGGTGATCCAAAGCTGTCGTCTCCCATGTCCCGAGTGGACTGAAGACAGTATCACTACACCTGGGTTCTTATACAAATAAACACCCCTCAAACCTTGGGGTACGAGCCTCTGAAAGATCCCATCACTATGAGGCAAACATATACCGGGCACTTGAGCAATAATTGACGGGGGGGAAAGTGACAGTGAGTGACAGCTCTCTTGACCGGTGTCATCATTAACACTGACCCTAAAAACAGACGGTGGTATCGGTGAGAGAGTTTACACCCCAGCTTCCAAGACAATAAAGACAAATATCTCAAGAAAGAAATCCATCAAAACAGGTAGCTTATTTGAGCAGAGAAAAACCACATCGTTTACAAGTTTCCCAATACGTCACATGATTGTTGATTTATCTCTTGACATGCAAGATGAAAAATGTAAACGTCCTGGATCGGAAAGAAATTCAGACGGGAATCCGTGTTAAAAGATCGGTGTGCCAGAACCAATTGTTCAATTTCAAAGCAGTCAGTTTAATTGCCAATGACCACCAAACAATAAGACAGGAAAGACATGGAGTACAGTGGGCTTTTGTTTGAGTATTTTGTACTTGCAATAAAAACGAGGACTTATAATTACAAAGGGCCGATACGTTCTAGCAATACATCAGGAAGAGTGTCAAATTTGTTCACCAGAACATGAACAAAATGGTTTATTTTTAGGGAACTTTCTGCATGATCGAGGAGAGTTGGCAGCTACGTTTTCAACCCATGTCTACCCAGGTTTTACATCGATTTCCAAAAAAGGAAGATTGCTTGCCCAAATCACCCACACACCCCATCCGACACCATGTTTAGAATGATTGCAGTTTGTGATGTCACAATAACGCACCGTGTACCACCGGCGGCATGGCCATGGTGTCCCGTGGCTCTCGGTCGGTGTACATCCTCCCTAGGACGTCCGTACCGTCTGACTGACAATGTCACACTGTTTTCGAAGAAACCAGGTTTTGTAACAATTCATATCCGATATGGATCATGAGTTGATGATCAATTTCCACGTTCGAATGAATAAACACACTCCGTTACAAATTAGAGTGAAACATTTCACACTTTTGATCGGTCCATATGTGCGTGTGAAGCCACACATCTGAAAATGAGACGCGTGTGAAATTAAGGGGATTTGGGGTCAAACACTGCGCTGTGACACCCACTACAAAAGCACGAGAACGACAAACAAGGTTGCAGTACAACGATGGTTTGTGAAGTCCACGCCATTCTAACCATGTTGCAATCACCTAGCTATCTTAATCAAGAAAGAAAAATAATGAAAACCTTGCAATAAAACGAGCCTAAAACAGTACAAATCTTCAGAATGTTCTCCGAAAAAGCAAATTTTAAAAATGTTTAGCGTTTTTATTTATCATGAACGATGTGCACACGTGAATTTGATTATATCCTTCGTGTTGGAAAATGCTACAAAATGTTGTGCAATTACTTAAAACCCATACATTACGTAACGACAGACTCTCCAATACACCCCTCCCCTCCCCTCTCTTCCCCTGGCCAACAGGGCCTAAAGTAACAGGGCCTCCAGCCTCTTCACGTTTTCCAAGTGAGCGTCTCGCAGATTCAAGGACTTACCAGGTGACAAGGTAAACAGAGACCCTGTAAGCCAACGATTATAATCCCACAAATCCATTTGGCTTGAACGTAGAGCATGATTTCAAGGACAAAGATCTTTACCGTAGGTTGGGGGGGGAGGACCCTTGGTACGGGGGTACATTTGGTGCTCGATATGTGGCATAGTGTACCCCTCCTTCATTTTGTTCTGGGAATCTCAGCAATTATTTAGAGGACTTCAGAGGGGGAGGGTACTTCTTTACACTGCAAAAACTGGACAAGAGTGGTGTTATATTAAGTGTGGGAACATTGGTGTGTGGGGAGGGCACCCTCTGCCATATATCGGGTAGGACAGTCTCTGGCCCTTATTCGTTACTGCTTACGGGCACATTGTTTGTTATAATTGATAAATGTGTATTGCGTTATCACAAAATGACAGCCACATCTAATATATCATATTTATTTAACCTGTGCCGAGATAGGGTAAGCCTACATGCAGCAGCATAGCAAGGGCCAAATTTCATAGAGCTGCAGCTTAAGCAGAAAATATAGTTTAACAGATTTATGCTGAGCAAAAAAGAAGCGGAATACCAGTCACAGATGTGATTTAGGCTGGTAACCCTATTCTGTATTACCCTATTCTGGTAACCCTAAGCAGAATTTTGTTGTGCTTAGCTACTTTTTGTGCTTAAGCAGCTCAATGAAATTGGGCCCTGCAGGTTGTTTTCACTGGGGCACAGAAGGGGTGGGGCATTGCTTTTCAGTGGGGGGGAGGGCCCCTGTTTTATAATGTTGGGGTCGTGCTTTTTGTTTTTAAGAAGGGGGAACTTCAGGGGGCATAGGCATACATCTATATGCGTATTTATTCAGGATATAACTTGTCAAGATTTTGATTAATCTCGTTATTTTCCCTCTGTTTTCCTTTTTCTTTTTGAGGGCACTATACATGCATCAGGATTTGTTCTTTGGGGCACCTGAGGGCGCTGGACAATTGGAGGGGGCGGGGCATGTGCCCTTAGCCCCACCCATCGGGTTCATGCACTATTGGTAATTACTGTAAACCTGTCCCACTCAATTAAAGCTTACATTTAAGAGCTAATGACTTACTGAAAGGGTATTTCCATTCCAATCCTCCAGTCTCTAGTGTAAACACATCTTACACAGCACAACTATAGAGGCACAACTAACTTGTGGAAATAAAGATGGTCAGATTTGCGAGAAAGAAAACAAAACACCGGCCAAGGAAATATCCATTAATCAGAAGATTGGGAATGTTCATGTCAAAAACATTCACAAAAACCCAAGTACTCGATATAAGTTAGAGAGAAAACCACCGTCCGGTTGAGCAGGCAAAAATCACGGTATATTGAATGCTGTTGAATGTCAGAAATGTTCCACAACGTAGAGCTCACTTTATATGGGTGTGCCCCCTAAGAAACCCAACTTTCAAAACTGTTCTTGGATCCACAAAACATCCGGAGGTTTCACCAGAATCTGATCGATTGATCACTGACCCCCATGGTTAATTCTTTCCACAAAGTTTTGTGAAAATCCATACAAAGCTTTGTTTAAAACTATCCTGCTAATAACAAACAGAAAGACATACATGTTTAGTAGAGCAACATTGTGGGCTTTCCCCAGGTATTGTCTGTGATCCCTGTTCTTTAATCTTTCCTGTTAAAAACATTGTGGGGTGCACCACACAGGGTCAAAACACCCCACAAGTATACAGTTCATACCTAAAAATTACACCACAACGTCTATCATGTAAGCGTAGATGGACAGACAGACAGACTGACTAACAAACAAACAAGGGCAAAAACATAAACACCTTAGAGAAGGTAATCGCACGAAATGTGGGATCTGATGTCGATTTCACAAAACTCTTCCTAACTTAGGACTAGTCCTATAGGCAATTCTAAGAGATAGGACTAGTCTTAAGTTAAGACCAGTTACTGGTCCTAACTTCAGATAAGACTAGTCTTATCTCTTTGTGAAATCGGCCCTGTGCCCAATTTCATAGAGCTGCTAAGCACAACAATTTGCTTAGCATGAAATTTCTTCCTTGATAAAAACAGGATTACCAACCAAATTTCCATGTGTTGCATATCGCTTGTTACTGGTATTCAGCTGTTGTTTGCTTATCCTGAAAATCACCTGGAAATTTGGTTAGTAATCCTGTTTTTATCAAGGAAGAAATTTCATGCTAAGCAAATTGTTGTGCTTAGCAGCTCTATGAAATTGGGACCTGGTCAGCATTGATCTATGCCCTGCCTCGCTGCGGATAGGGCTTCATGTATCAATTTCCAACGACCCCAAAACTCTTTTTGTTCTCACAAAAGTTCTCACAATTCTGTCCTTCCAGTCCAATCACTGTCCTTTACCAATCGTACGTAACTAAGTAATTGGAAGACGCAGTCACCCAAATTAGTTAATTAAGCAAAAAGCAGAAGACAGCTCCAAGATTAGCCAATCACTTCTCATTAACCAAAAGGAACTCTACGCTTATGAGGGGGACTTTCCCTGGGCCATACGCATTAAATTTGGGTGGCCACCATCCTGTACACAAAGGGTGGGGGCCCACCGCATTTCCTCCCTCTATAATTCATGTCAGTTGAAGCGAATTACAGGAATCTCATTACACATGGATCCAACGGAAATCTTTGCAAGAAGGAAACATATTACTTTGAAACGGGCAATGTATGTTTTCGTGTTGTGTAGTAGCTACACGCAACCCTCCCCGCGTCACGCCCATCGGGAGAAAAGGTGTTAAACATGTCAATTTTGGGAATTATTGAAGATGAGAATATGGTATCAGGAAAGCTTGCTAAAGCAACAATATATGTGGAAGGAAAAAAATCACAACCACTGATTTAACAATGCCTTATCATACAGCGGCGTATAGCCACGGGGGGGGGGGAGGGAGGGGGAAGTGGTGCCCCCATGAAAACAATCCAGATACAATGTAGTGCCCTCAAAAAAGGTAAAACGTGGCCCGTGGCCCCTGCCCCCTCTGGAAAACAATGCCTACCTGTGCCCCCATTGAACGAAACCTGGCTACGACACTGATCATACATAATAAATAAGAGTATGGCACTACATAATTATAGGCCTACTTATAGGTGTTAAACTGAGGAGTTACTTTTGAGTTTTCTATATTTCTTTATACAGCCCTCACCCCGAGTGGCACTCTGGGCCCAATTTCATAGAGCTGCTTAAGCACAAAAACTAGCTAAGCACAACAAAATTATGCTTACCAGAAAAAGGTTACCAGCTAAAACACCATTTCCCATGTAACATTGACTGGTATCCTGCTTATTGTTGCTAATAGCAGAAATGTTTTGAGCAATATTTTCTGATAAAGCAGCTCTATGAAATTGGGCCCAGGTTTTGTTAGGGGTGATTTTTCATATTAGAGAAAATGGAGAAAAGCAAACTAGCGTGCTTAGCTCTTTCTTCTAACTACACCCAGACGCGAAGTTGTTTTTGGGGCAGTTTTAAATTTCTGTTTTCCCTCGATATACTTGTTTTCGTATTCAAATTGCACAACTAATTAAAACTCATTAATACAAATTATAACTTAAAAAACAACATTCAGATAAATTATAAGAGAACAGGAAACTAACCACTTAGAATCTCTGATGATGATTGGAATTAATGACGAGAATAAAGTAGATGCAATCTTGTTATTTTTTACACCCATTATTATGGTGTTAAAGTTAAGTTAAATTGGGGATGAAATAAACAATATTTCAAGGTATTTTATGTGCCTTTATTGGTCCGTGTTGAAAAGAAAGACGACAGTATGCTTAATGCGTTTACAAGAAAGTTTCAGCATATTTCGTGAAGACGTGGTCACAAAAACACGTCCCCCTCTTGTCTTAACGAATTGTCTTATTATTTCATTGTTTTAACATTTGAGACCTGCGACATATTGTCAGAGGGGTTACTTTTAACCCAGCCACATTCCAAGAATCGAGATAAAGTTAGACGTACCAACATCAGGCAAACAAATAAGATCAAAGACATCATGAAAAAAGATCAAGGAAATAAAATGGAGATGGGCAAGACACTTCTCAAGAAGACATGACAACAGATGGACCAAAAGTCTAACCAAATGGCAACCTAGAAATGGAAAAAGAAGAAGAGGAAGACAAAAGAGAAGATGGAGAGACGAAATCCAAACTACAGTACTACACAAACACAACAACTTGGACTAGAATAGCAAGAAGGAGAAGAGAATGGAAATTGCATGAGGAGGGCTTCATCCAACAACGGACGAACACAGCCCGATGATGATGAAACACATATCAGGGAATCCTGCAATCTGTTTTGCGTTTGTTTTATTTTTAACAATTTAATACTTGTTGGTTTTGGTGATCCGTTTGAGAAAGGGAAGGATAATCAGATCGGCGTCCCCACTCCGCGAGTCCAATCACTCTGTAAACAATCGATCAAAACAGCAACCGCGATTCCAAGCTACACCTATACGAAGACTTAAGATAATTTGTACCACCAATCCCACATCTGATCTTTAAAGTGAAAGTCTTGGCTTTACGGTAAGACGGATGGGGTGTTTACCTTTTCCAATTTGTTATCTGGGTGGCCGATCGGGAATGGGGAGCTGTTAATTACATCAGATGAGAACGACAACATCGAGTTTATCAAAGTCCCACCTAGGAACTGCCGAATTAAAAATATCAGGCCCGCTTCTAGGTGTTGCCGCATTTTGGGGGTTTCTGTTTGCTCAGGAAACGATTTAATCTATCGTTGATGAAAACTGACAATAAAATCTAGCGTGATTATCTTGCCCACCCCAACAGACGACGTTAGAGGGAAGTAGCCGTCTCTCTCACACTACTGATTGGCTTGGCAAAAATGGAAAGGCACAGCGTGGTGCAACCCCTAGGGAGAAGTGAGATTCAGACCCAGTTTTCTTGTGATCTTCTTCCCCCATGAGACGCGGTTTCAGGTTCTTATCAATCATCTTATTTAATTGAAATGTAACTCAAGTTGTTTCTTTGCTGCCAAGTTTGGCTTTGGCTTATATAGGCATGCATCTAGAAGTTAGCGATGATGCTACCAGAGGATTCGATTCCAACTGGGGCTGGTATCTATAGCAATTCAGTACAACATCGCCAGGAAATGGTGTTAATGTACCATGCACGTCAGTGAGGGACCAACACCAAATTGAACTAAATACAGTGTTGCTACTCCGTACTACAAAATTCTACAGATTTCAAGAAAAGTGTACAAAACTTGCACCGGTATCTGTGGGGAGCAAGGTTTGTGAAGTGCGCGTTTTGTCATGCCGTTGGAGCTCGATATGTGGCATTGGGTACTCCCCTCCTATACTGTGTCTTTATTTTGTTCTGGGGGTTGCAGGTGTTCTTCAGAGGATTTGAGAGGGGGGTACTTTTGTTCAAGAGGAAGAGAGTGTGAACATTTGGGGGAGGGGGCACCCTCTGCCTCATATCGGTCATGGATTACATGCAGAGCGCACTGTAACTGACTTAAACTGTCCGTTAACAGATTAAGCCGAATCTGTCATCGGATGTTTCCGTAATGGATCGGTTCATTTCGGGCAACTTCGTGTACCTAATTACGAAGTGTCTGCGAGGTAATTAACGGTGGGGAAGGGAAAGAGTGCACTTGAGGTTTAGCCATAGACGCGTGTACCCAGGAAATCTGCAATTACGCTCAATTAACAAAATATGAGAACATTGTCTAATTAACGGTCGCATACCCTACCCCAGATTATATAATTATCAATTAGTGTTTGGTAATTAATCACTGTGATTCACAAGGGAATTCAGCAGACACGCCTTTTGCACTAAGTACAGACTTACTTCTCTCGACTGCGGTGATTGTGGGACTTATTGCGTTGATTTTGTTCGAAGGGTATAAACCTGTGGGTCGACTTTGGACATGGTACTGCAAACCCGCACGTTTATGCTGGGCTTCAATTTCAATCCATAATGACATTTAGCAGAAATAAATGCTTTATCAGTGTTTTTGGCTTCATTTCAATTCAAGTTTTATGTTCATTTGTCATGGTTATTTCCTCGATTTTGATAGTATTTTAGAAGAAACTATATTCCCAATGAATGAATTTATAATGGTTATGAACTAACAAATTATACGTAAATATTTTGTATTGCAAGACAAAGAAACTCCTAAATACACAGACATAAGACATGAACAAAAGCCACACACCGAAGGATATACGAAATGAGAAAAAAAAACCCAGAAAAAACAAACAAAAAAAACTGGGCACTTTATCATTAGCGAGCTTTCAGTTTAAAGCTAATGATTTTTTTATGGATAAATACCAATTCTGTATTTTGACTTAAAACGAGACAGTCCTCTACTGCTATCTGTTTTATTTATTTCAATGAAACTAAATTTTCTGTTAAAAGATTTCTTATTTATATTTAAAGGCCCTGGGGGTCCTCGCATATTTTGGTGCTTCTATGTACACATCTTATCAAGTGTGTTTTTGTCCTGATCAATATACGTGAAATCAAATAAAATTTAGACTTTTTTTAGCTTTAGAGAAAGACTCCTAGAATTACGAGCCATGAACAATTTTTTTGAGTTAAATACTGAAGGTCATTTTGGAAAAGCAGCTTGCAATAGCTATTCCCTTTTTTCTCTTTTTTTTATACATCACGCACACATTTTTTATGAATACTTAATTCCTCTTTAAACATCGTCCCTGAACCTTATCTCCAACTTAAGATGCTTAATTATACGCTGACCTTTTATCAGCGATTTTAAATTAAGCCCAACGTCTATTTCAACACGGAGAGCCTCTAAAACGCAGTTTCTAACCGACCGTTATATTTAATGTACCTCAAATCGGTTCTAATCTCAATCGTTTAAACACACAGACTTTTATTTGAACGGCTATTGATAAAAATAATGAGGTGCAGTGGTCATCGCGGCATTTACGACTGAAGATTCCCAGGGGTCGATTTCACAAAACTCTTCCTAACTTCGGACTAGTCCTAGGCAATGCTAAGAGATAGGACTATAGTTAAGACCAGTTACTGGTCCTAACTTCGGATAAGACTAGTCTTATCTCTTTGTGAAATCGGACCCAGGTTCTTTGGCTTAACAAACATATGGTCCCGGTAGAGAGACAAAGATTATAATATTTCAGCGTGGAATTTCACAAAGCACTACGATTCATCTTAAGATGAGTTGACAATGTCACCATAGTGATTTGTATCGTGACGTCACACTTTGCTTAGCAATTAAGATTGATACACACGTTAAGATCGATCTTGGCTCTTTGTGAAATCGGCCCCTAAGTGTTGGAAATATTCTCTCCAATTCCCTCGGACGTAAAGGCGGATCTTGAGGGGCCAAATAGTGCAATGTCACCCCCTGGACTAAATAAAACAATCCACACGCCTCATTTAATTAAACAGAGGAAACAGATAAAACGAAACCACCTGAATACATGAGAAAGAACCGATCTTGCTCACCTCAGGGTTTGGGATGGAGGTTGTGGTGGTTTTAGTCCTCCTACCCAGATGAACGTCTCACACCAGTCCTTTCCTCGTTGGAACATTGGTCCAGCGGCTGTATTGCAGTGGGATGCTGTGGTAATTCTTCCTCCATGGTAATACTAACTGTATTGGCTTCATGCCGTTTTCACTGTGTCCTTTTTTTTCAAACAGCTCTTCAGCAGATCTGCGTGTCCTGTTGAAATAAAAAAACAAGATTTGTCTAACAGTGAATTCTGTAAAACAAATGAGGAATTACAGGTTGAAAATATAAGTGTTCACAGATTTGCATAAACCTTAAGGGTATAAAGATGGTAATGGTGGAAAACTTCCCTTGAAATAGTTTTACCTGAAATGCTATAGTTTTTAGGAAATGAGTAAAACGAGTAGTCTTGATCACTGGTGATAAAATCCGATGTTTGAAAACAGAAATAAATAATGTTTTTTTCCCCACTGTTTTAGACTCCGAAGACCGATTTAGCTGAAACTTTCACAGGTTTGCTATTTCATGTACATGTTGTGTCACATCAAGTGTGAATACTGGTCTTTGACAATTACCAATGTTGTACATTTGCTTTAAATAACCATATGGACAAACTGCAAATACATTTCCAAAATTGTAATCTTTGTTTACCTTCTTCCATAAGGGTGAACAATTTGTGTTCATGGCCTTTGTTTGAAAATGTTTAGAGGTCTCCGATGGTTTGACCAGATTGTGAATCGGTCGGATTTAGAATCCGCAACAGTGACGGATTGCAGGGGACTATTGTATAATATAACGAAAAATTTGTTGGTTTTGGGGTGGGGTTTTTTTGCGCTCATGGGCTTTCGTAGTCTTATCAAGTCAGACCGAACCAAATTTTATAGGTTCAGCGCCTCCATGATTAGCAACACAGTGTCTTCAAGGCTTGATGCAGTTATTTACGCTATCGAGATATTGGTCTGAAATCAATAACGTAACCTGAATACACAGTATATGGGTTACTGTTCACATATGGTGGTATGGAGGATGCTAAAGTTGCTCCAAATCCTCTTTTTGAGTGACAGGAATGTGTGCAGTAATATTATGCATATATAATCATATTGAATAACATGGTTATAAGCGATGATACTATACTAGCGTGTTAAATCAACACACAGGGGTCCAATGTTGTCTATCGTACAGAGATGCAGTTGCTCAATGCTACCTCCATGCTCAATGACACACAACAGGTAAAAGGGCAGTTGGCATTAATGAGAAAAACTGATAGTTTAAGAAATAAATAACAGTATAGTGTTATGAAAGTGCTCATTACTTTTTGATAATTTAATTGTTATAACGAAATACTAATTACGGTTAGTGACAAACAATGTCGTCAAACATCCGAATTAGCATCAAAATTATGTCTGAACTCTGAAAGCCCCTGGTCAGAGTTGATCCGGTTGACCTGGTCTGACCTGGTCAGAGTTGACCCGGTTGACCTGGTCTGACCTGGTCAGAGTTTACCCGGTTGACCTGGTCTGACCTGGTCAGAGTTGACCCGGTTGACCTGGTCTGACCTGGTCAGAGTTGACCCGGTTGACCTGGTCTGACCTGGTCAGAGGGACCTGGTGACCTGGACCTGACCTGACCTGGTCTGACTGGTCCGACCTTGGTCTGTTGACCTGGTCTGTGCTCATCAGAGACCAGGTTGTTGACCTCTGACATTTTTTTTTCACTTTTGACTTGACCTGATCTGACCTGATCTGACCTGGTCAGAGGTTACCCGGTTGACCTGGTCTGACCTGGTCAGAGTTAAACCGGTTGACCTGGTCTGACCTGGTCAGAGTTAACCTGGTTGACCTGGTCATAGGTTACCGGTGGACTGGTCTGACCTGGTCAGAGTTGACCCGGTTGACCTGGTCTGACCTGGTTGATCTGGTCTGACCTGGTCAGAGTTGACCCAGTTCCCGAGTTAGAGTTGACCCGGATACTGGGTCAGAGTTGACCCCGGCTCCTGAGTCAGAGTTGACCCTGAGAAAGCATGATCCGTGTTCCAGGTCAACTCGCCTGGGTTCACGAATTTGCTCTATGTGTTTTTCACTCAGACCCATAGGTCTTGCTGACACTCAATTCGGTTAAGCTTGACCCAACAGAATCCGACCCCATCTTGGATTCGAGTCAATCTTGACCCATGATGTTTTAAGACTGCAGCTCTTTAAAACTTGCTAGTATTTGGCGAGCCAGCCGAAATGACCAAACACTATTACCAGTTAACCAACGTCCATTGCATGTGTAAGAGTATTGTCACAGGACTCAGGAAAGTACCGAGTATACAGTGCTTAACACACATCGGTTTATGGGTAAAAAACCCAAACAATATTCTTTATCCCCGATGCAAATTTAACATCTCTTAAATAGTGTATATTTAAGGTCATTAACATCAAGGAATCCTCTTGCAGTCATCTGGTGTCATCGTACCAATATTAATGTGAATAATATTAGCTTATTAGTTATGTCATGCTCCCATTCTGATACTGTAACGCATCGCCAGCTCAATCCAGATACATTTCATAACCAGTGGATACATGTCACTTGTTTTCTTCGAAAATGGCAACAACTCAAGAAGAACGTCAACTGCTCGCTATTACCTCTAATAACCGTAATGCCATCATAAGCAGCATGAGGGGGTGTGGGAGGGGGACCATTACCACCTCCAAGTATGTACCTACTGTACACTGCAAACACTGGGGTGTTCAAATTGACACCACGGGTGTTGTCACATATAGATACCGAAGAGAGAACCATAAAATTAACATCTTAGGGTGTTAAAATAACACCACTGTAATTGATTTTGCAGAAATAAGTGTTATTTTACCACCCTATAGTGTTACTTTTGATTCTCTCTTCGGTACCTAGTGATAACACCCATAGTGTCAAATTAACACCCCAGTTTTTACGATACTTGCCCACTTCACCCCCTCCCCATCCAAACACTGGGTAAGATATGCTGATGTCATACCATGCAGTAGGCTAGGTTTGATTGTAATGCCTCCCGTCTTCGTCCAAGAGTCCGTCCAGACTACGTACACGCATACGCAGTACACTCACGGGGTACTGCGTGAGTGCGTGCGTGTGTTTGAGTAGCGTACTTTGGATAGCGCACAACTTGATGCACTGCGTGTGCGTGAGTCTCTGGTGCACGGATTGCGCAAGACAGCCTTGCTATCACGGCTAGCAGCAGGGCCCAATTTCATAGAGCTGAGCACAACAAAATTGGGCTTAACAGAAAAAGGTTACCAGCTATAATACCATCTCACTAGCATCTGTGACTGGTATCCTGCTTATTGTTGCTTAGCAAAAATTTGTTAAGCAACATTTTCTGCTTAAGCAACTCTGTGAAATTGGGCCCAGGTCTTCACGTGCCATGGTTTTAAATATACCTTTCATAGCCGTTACCAATAAATCACCTTCCCTTTATTGGTACAGTATAATGATCTGGGCTCAATTTCATAGAGTTGCTTATAGCACAAAAAGTAGCTAAGCATAACAACATTACGCTTACCAGAATAAGGTTACCAGCCAAACTACCATGTCACAAGTACAATTTTTGACTGGTATCCTGCTCATTTCTGCTTAGCAGGAAATTGTTAAGCAATATTGTCTGCTTAAGCAGCTCTATGAAATTGGGCCGTGGTATTATGCACATCACGTTGTGAAAGCGGTAGTTATTGCCAATAATTTCGGTCACCGTGGTATAACTATGGAGGAAGCCTTCCTGCATGTATAAACTAACATCCCCGTACAGTTCAACATACTGAAGCAAAAAACCACACACTCCATTCCAAATCTGCCATTTCGCTATATATAGCCCTGTCGCTAGGCTACACCAGCTGGAACAGGTCAACCAATCAGAGCACTTGCTCATATCACGGGGTCAAAGTCAGCAGTGTTGGAGGGTTTGTTTGTCAAAATACAACTGTCAGAAAAACACTTGCATTTTATCGCGCACGTGTTCAGTTCATGGTTGGGTAAGTATTAACTACACGAGAGCCAAATAACACGTCGCTTGTTATTGGGTAATTTGATACATTTCAATGTCATAGCACGATGCAGGCACGCAAAGGGGATACCTTTGGTGGAAAAGGAATTAACTTAAATCATTAAGTTCCACATGCAATAGGAAATGTATATAAAAAATACTCTTCAGATGTCAAATTATATCATTAAAAATTTATTTTATACGGATCATGCTCTATTTCATGTACGCAACCTTTCAGGATTGACAACAAAAGTTGTTTGTTTTGTACGATATGAGAAGTTCATACATTGAAAACTACTGGATAGGTGTAAATGTACTTCCCAAAACCCCAGTAATGTAAAATCCCTTTCAACTGACAATGCGCGGGGTCAGAAACTTACAATGTGTCAGGCGGAAGAACTGTGGCAGCCTACTGTACATAACGTTTTTATCTTGTGTTCATGTTTTTGTATGGCAGTTCGCGCATATAAGTATTGTGGATCTTTATCAATGGTGTTCAATCCCATGAAATAACAGGAATCGTGGAAACTTCCAGACAGAAATGGCTGACAGAAAGAATCGGTGTTATTGTTGGGAAATTAAGTCGTGCTTTAAATGGTCTGTAGCCTACACGTTTGGTAATGACTCTGAAAATTAATGGCAATAAAAACTTACTTGGTAAGAAGTACACCAGCTTTGGATAGTATAATGCTTTTTTTAATTAACCTTTCACTTCGAAGTACTGCGGCTATGGAAAAAGATATCACTTTGTATTCCAAAAAAATTCAATCTGAGAAGCGTTACTAACAGTAACGTTTCTCAGATTGTGAATTCCAATTGCAGATTTTTCTTCCTGCGTGGACATAACCGCTCCAGATTTTCGGCAATATTTCAAAAACAATACCACCTTTTGAAATGAAATTTTCACAGGTTAGTTTTATGGTATATTGTCTACAATTATATAGGATTGAAACAAACAGTGGGTTCCAGTTACCAAACGTATACCATCCCTTTAATTTTGCGTCACTTTGTATAAATATAAGTTTCTTAACAAGTTGTACAGAACATAATTCTTTGAATTGCCTCACTGCGGATGGATAAGGAAAAGGCGACCTTAAGAACCAAACATTACGGCTTTAACATCGCGTGAAAAAGGATTTTTTGAAGAAGACAAACAATTCTGTCGTTGTTCAGCGACGCATTACGAACCCCCTAAAAGACACTCGCCCTCAAGAATCAACACTCCAAATAACCCGATTCAATATCAATTTCCGAGGCCCTCAACTCGAAACATCGCCAAAATTCAACAAGAAAACACTTTTGGTGTGAGTTCGCGTCCGGGAAAGTACACAGTAACCATGGTGATTTATTTTAAGAGATTTTTTTGTCAGTGTCTTGTGTTGAGCGCCAGAACGCCGAGATCAATGAAATCCATTTCGCAGTGATAGTGTAGTTGGTGATGAATCGTAAATCAATAGAAACGTATTGGTTACAACGTCGGGTCTTGGGAACAGCAGCTACACGTTTTGAACTACATTGATCTGTCAATCGGTGGCGGCTCCAGTACGGCGGCCATCCAAAGACGAGTGGAATCGTGCGCGTTTTTTAATGGCATCTCAATATGAATACGTTCAGTCAAATTACAAGAAAATCTAGTATTGCTTTTGATCCAATTTGAAGGCCTTTAGGGTTGGAAAAATAAACCGGTTGTTATCTTTATGGATATAGTTGGGAGTGGCTTATAGACTCGCTGGAGTCGCAAGCGCTGATAGACAAAACGCGATCCGTGTGCCAACTTTGATTTAAAGGGCGAGAGCAGGGCTGATCTGTGGCCTGAGGTAAACGTATATCGTCACCGGACTGGAAAGGAAGAAAATGCTCCACCGTAAATCATGAGTGGTTTTAACTATTGTTTCAAGCTTAAATGACATGTAATCAAATGGAGGAAACTTGTTACCGCTGACTTGTTTTTGTTTGACTGTTAAATAAATTGCAAATCCGTTGTAGACAATACGTTTCTATGGCGTCATCCATGATAAAACCACTGATTGAAGCTCAAAGGGTAATACGTTTGGTAATGACTCTGAAAATTAATGGCAATAAAAACTTACTCGGTAATAAGTACAGCAGCTTCGGATAGTATAATGCATTTTGAGAAACTTTTCACTTAGAACAAACTGCGGTTACGGAAAAAGATATCACTTTTTATCCCCCAAAAATTAATTGTGAGATGAAAAAAAATGTGGTTCCAAAATCAAAAGCTGTCAAACTAACTCAGGCCATATCCGAATTGGCGGCTACGGCTACGACTGTTGCTAAGGGTGTTGCTAAGGACGTCCTATACTTCAACGCATGATGACGCGGCAATCCAGCCGTAGCCGTAGCCGTAGCCGCCAAGTCAGACACGGCCTCAGACTATTGATTCAAAACAAGAAGCCAAACTGCTCACAAAAAGTTAGGAAACTTTTTTTAATCAAGTATATTTTTATTATTTATTACTCTCTGTGTATATGTTATATATCAACGCAAAGCTGAAGTGTTCCTCTTTAAAATGATACCACATTTGCAATGATTACATGTTGCTGAATTTGGCTACATGAATGACAATGAGGCAACGTCACAAATCAAATGTGCCAAAATTACCGCATGTTTGAATTACAGTGTCAATTTGTTTGTTCACACAGTAACACAAAATTGCTAATTTTGGCACATTTGATTTGTGACTTTGTCTCATTCTCATTAATGTGGCCAAGTCCAGCAACATGTCATCATTGCACATTTGGTATCATTTTAAAGAAGAACACTTCAGCTTTCTATTGATATGCAACATAATACAAGAGGGTAATAAATAATAAAAATATACATGATTAAAAAAAGTTTCCTAACTTTTTGTGAGCAGTTCAAACTACTTGCTGACCCAGATTCGGACTTTGACCTGAAGTGCCGACCTCGGAATAGTCCTTTCCCAAACACAACTAAAGATGCTTTGAGGAAGCTGAACTACTTTTAAAGACTAACGTGCACATTTAAACCAAGTAGGTCATGAAATGTGACAGTTTATTTTTCAACATTTAATGTTCCACAACCAAACAACACATCAAATAAAAAAGTTGAAGGACCCAGACGGAACTACAAATATAATAAAAACATACATTTTATGGGGAAAATGAAAATCGGTTTATTACAACTGAACCTTGATGTTTGTCTGAAACAATTATCTGGCAGTTGGTAACCGTCATTGTCGTGAGATACCGTTCATTGTTTGAGCATGTAAATTGTCAAAATGTAATGGAGTGCTGGTACTTTGGCGACCTGCGATGAGGAAAGGACCTAACACCACCCCTTGCGGAACACCATCCACGTGAGTTGGAGAAGGAGTTATAACCATGTTTCTTCTGTATACATCACGGACAAACTTAACATTACATACATCCCTCTGATGAGTTCGCCATCTTAATTCTTATTCCCCGACTAAACACATTACACTGTGTACATTCAATTCAGAAACCTGACTGTTTTCTCTTATTGTCGACAATACTTTCAAAGTGGCTTGGTATTGGGCATCATTTGGGGGAAATTGAATTTGTTTCCTCACGTCAGCCATGACACCTCTCTTTTCAAATGATCCAACTATTGGTCTTCATTGCTCATGATGCATGCCTGGATCATGAATAAGCCGAAATGTAACCTGGATCCAACCAACATTTGGGTTTGAGTGACGCACCGATCGAGCTGAGTCATCTTTTGTGACTTGGCTTTCGCCTGCAGGGCCCAGGCCACCCGTCCCCAGTACGACTAGCAAAGATGACGCTGCGAAGGGGACACTCCACCGCGGCGGACCGCCCGAGAACTTGCTGTTGAAAACCCCGTCGACCATGTAGTCAAGATGACAACACCCCCTCCCATTAAAATTAAACCTTGATGTAAATGATGCAACGTGTATAGTAGAAGTAGACCACCTTCACGCTGATATATTTTTTTATCTCCTGGTTTGACGACCGCAACGACCATCAATCTGCAGTTTGACAAATATATTTTTTTGTTGCTGGTGGTAGGATCACCCGAGGCACATTCGCTGTCGTCGGGTCGTCGCGACAGTCTGTCCCAGCTTAGCGGCGATTGACCATCAGCAAGCTCGACTAATAACACAAGTCTCCCCCAATAAAATAACTGTCAAGAATTGACAGAGGATCCTGCCGAATGTTTTTAGTAAAGGTTCTTCATGTTTATATTAAAGTTTAGCAAAATGAAGGACTACGAGCAAAAACGCATGATGGAAAGGTTAACTCGTGGACCTTCGGGGCAAACTGGAAACATGTGGAGGAGGATCTATGTGTGTCGTGTCGAATACAAATGGTGGATTACACAAAAAGGCGGAACTCGTCAAAGGGAAGTTTAGCCAAGTTTGTACCTGATTGACAAACGGAGGCTGGTGGAGGACACGAACTTTATCCCTTCTCTGTAGTCCTCAAATCTGCACTGGGTTATGTTTTAAGTTGACAGATAACTTGGCTGCTGCGTAGCTTTGCATTAACCTGTTTAAAACGGAGTTCTAACAATGCATTACAGATCGTAATACGGAGGGGTGGGGGTGGAGTCATTGAGAGCGAATGATAACCCCAAAATGAAAGGAAATTGCCGCGGTCTTCTGATGAACCGCAAGCCTCTTAAATAATGATCTCATCTCCTCTCAATGAATGCTGTATTGAGTTTCTTAAGCTCTAATGTTTCGTACTTAAATCTTCTTCGTTTCAAACCCACAGCCTCATTCTTGGAGAAGACAAACTGAGAACTTTTGCATTGCCTCATACGTCGAGAATGTCACGCGGCCTGAGCGAGATGACGTCAGCACAAGTTTTGTTGAGCGACGATGTGGTTAGCGATGAATCATAACGGTTCTTGCGTTATTAAGGACTACCCTGGCGGTTACAGTGCAGCTCGAACTCCCGAGCATGATGTCAGGGTGGAATGGGGGTGAACCAGGGGGCATCACACCCCAACCAGAATGAATGATCCAATACCGATGATGAGAATGAGGACGACGATGATGAAGCGGTTACACTGACGTAATGGTTATGACGTAGGCATTAACCACTAACAAGCCACATGAGACAGATTGAAGATTTATCCCGTTGCAACAAAGGCACACGTGTTCACTCTCATATTTTTTATTTGATTTATGGGACCTTGTATAGGATAATTTAAAATAGGGTCCTTCTTCAAATTGGTGCCAGACATTTCGGAAATATCCAAGGCCATAAAGTAGCTAATTACATGGTTTTTGCTTATTCTATTATTTTCCATTTTGATTGAACGGGCGTGTATACTTGAAGACTTGTTTAAAAAAAAACAATGTCTGCGTCAATCGATGCAAGATGACAAAGTTACCATTAGCAGGGATTAGATTGGATGGATTTGAAGATTCCTGAAAAATGGCTTGGTGCTGGTGGCCTGGGTTCTCTAGACCCTGAACCTCACAGATGTTCACTGGTGTACAGACTGTGCATCACCATAAAATACAAAACCTTGTTTGGACACAATGTGGACTGTTTCTCTCTCCCGTTGCTGACTGCTTTACTTCTTTCAAATTTGTTAAAGGCCCTGTACACTATTCGTAAGATCGAAAAACACAAATGTTCACAGATTCACACACAACTTACATGATTTAAAGTAAGTAATGGTTGAAAGGGTTCCTTAAAATATTTCTACCTAAAATGCTATCGTTCCCGAGAAATGAGTAAAACAATAGTTTTTATCACGCGCAATATTTTGAAAAAACAGAAAAAAGATAAGGTCTCTTTTCACTATTTTCTCGTGATCTCGATGATCAATTGAGCTCATACTTTCACAGGTTTGTTTGTTCATGTTGAATCACACAAAATGTGGACACTGATTTAAAGGCACAAGGAGATTTTGAGAAAAATACTGAATCAGGAAAAAATCCTGAAAAAACAAATGCCTGTAGAAAAGATCGGCGGTCAGCTTTTACGAAAACTTAAACACAGGAGGTCGTTGGTTCCAATCTCAACCGAGGTACCTGTGGAATTTTCTGATAGGACCTGCAAGCCGGCACCGAGTGCTAAACTATACCATTCATTGGTTACTGGTGATCATTAAACATGTACGGCAACTCAGGTTTGATATTGGCAAAAGTTGAAGTACATCAGCAATAAACATCAACTGTCAGATAACATAATCACAAGGACTTTGTTTCAGTTTAACAGCCACTGGTACAAGCAGAAACGATAAAAATCAGACATCGTGGCGCGAGATGTAATAATTTCAGTATTGGTATTTCGGCCACTAAGGAGATAGAGGGCCACTTCTAAGTTCTAGCGTATTTGTAATTGATTGCAGGGGAAAAACTAATTACACCGCATGATTATTACGGACACAGCCAAATTATTACACGACCTCGCTGGTGTTTGGTATAATTCTGGTGCTGGTAACTTCCATCTGAAATGCCACACCGAGGAAAGTCCGTAATTATAAAACATGATTGATATAAACATGGAGGTAGCTACCTCCATGATTGTTATAACCAATGTCTGGAAAGACAATGCAAATTTTAATGGCACGATTCTAATGACACACATGGTGCTAATTATTCTCAGAAAACTCCCCATCTGAGTTATATGAGAAATTTGACCCTCAAACATCAGATCTGAATAGCCTCGTAACTAATTATGGGTCAAATGATCCGATTAGGGTCAACTCTAATCTAAGAAGTTTTGGAGTATAGGGTAAACTGTTTATGATTTAAGAGTTTTTAAAGCAAATATACAACATTGGTAATTGTCAAAGACCAGTATCCATCCACACTTGATGTGACCCAACATATACATTAAATAACAAACATGTGAAAGTTTAACCTAAATCGGTCTTATGAGTCATGAGAAAACAGTGGAAAAAAAGATCATATATATATATATATTTTTTTTTAAAGATACCAAAATATGGGCAGATGATCCGAAGGGGTCAATTCTGACTCGTAAGTTTGTTAAGCTTTCGGGACGGATTGAAAGGGTTTGTAAGGACAAGTGAGTGATGCTGAAATCCACGGTGAACGCGCGAGCTGACCGCTTAATTTTCTTGCTAACCTGTGAAATACGCTTACGCTTAAGCAAATTTGTTCTGATATAGTCACACACGAAACTGTGCCATGTGCCATGAAGTTGGCCTCAGGTCGCCCCTTGACGCAAATTGGGGGTCGGGTGATCCCACAGGGTTCAACTCAGACCCTTGGGGTTTAAAGTTTTGGGTAACTGTTTTTGATTTGAGGAGTTTTAATGACAAGTAACCCAGCAAGCGAGGCAGCCAGTCACCCCTATGTCTGGCTTTCTTCGATGCGAAGTATGGGTCAGATGATCCCATGGGGGTCACTTCTCTGACCCAAAAGTTGTTTTTAGTTTGGGGTCACTTTTTTATCATCGAGAAGCTTTAATGAGCGAGGCAGCCACTCACCTTTAACAAAAATTATTTCATAGATCTGGCTTCATTTGATGCGAAATATAGGTCAGATGATACCATAGGGGTCACTTCTGACCTATACGTTTTTGAGTTTAAGTGTCACTGTTTATGATTTAAGGATTATTAACGACAAGTGAGTGACTCCCAGCGAGTCAGAGACCAACCCAGCCAGACGTCCAGCCGTCTTTACGGACGGTCTGAATTACACTACGTTACGATCCATCATGATCGGAGTGCCGTTCGTCCCTTGATGACATGTACACCACAGGGAGGAGAGGCATAGATGATGTGGAAATCTAAGAAAGCAAGAGATAAATCCTGGATGATACAACGTAAATCAGTGGAGGGCTGCCCCCGGGATGGGAGGGGATTACACGGCATGAATGTTGGCTCAGGAGCTTGAACCGAACTGGGTGACATTTTTCTTCTTGTTGTCTATCAATATTGTTGAATGCTATTTAGTGTCATGCAAACCTCCTTATATCTGTCACACTGTAATGCATCCATCAGGGTAAATCTTTGGGGACATTTCAAATCGGTACTATCCCTTAAAGGTAAACTTCGTTAAAGGCAAAGTATACCTTTTGTTTTTGGAACCGTTCGATTGTTTTAATCATATAAATGAAGATATATACAGTAAAACTATAGCCTGTGAAAATTTCGTTTCAAAAGGTGGTAGCGTTTTGGAGATATCACCGAAAATCCGGAGCGGTTATGTCAACGCAGGAAGAACAATCCGTAATTGGAATACACAATCTGCAAAACTTAGACAGTTACGTTTCTCAGATTCAAATTTGGGGGATACAAACTGATATCTTTTTCTATATAGCAACATTACTTCGAAAGGAAATGATTCTTAAAATGCTTTATACTATCGAAAGCTGCTGTACTTCTAACCAAGTCATTTTTTATTGCCATTAATTTTAAGAGTGATTACCAAACGTATATCTTCCCTTTAAGCTCCATATTCTGTGAAGTTCTTTCTGTTGTAAGATTGACCATATAGGTCCAGCTACCGCCACTCTACACTCGTCCTTCCAAAAATACACATCTCCAATAATTGAATATACCACAAGTTAACACTAACAGAAAGCTCTATCTACTAAATTATACCAAATTTTCTATACTGACTTTGTGCACCAGACACTCTCTAAACAAAACCCAGATCAGCATTGACCAGGATTCCGAATCCAGTTGGGTCTGACCCATTTCTGGGTCAGTATGACCCGGAAATAGGTTCGGTGCCCCATTTCTACCAGGGAGTCTTTATAAGAGTGCAGTTCATCTAATGACGAACATTGAAAACTAATCACTTAACCCCAAATCATGGTACAGCATTCCAGCTGAAAGGTGACAGATAATAATTTACTGAATTCAACTAAAATCATCAATTAACTTGTACGAAAGTAAAAACCAACAACGCTACAACAGCCACCAAAACAGTTCCGGTTTCAACTTAATCATGGATCTAGATCGTCGACAAACCATCCAATACGACCAATACATAACAAGCTATACATAAAGGGCCATTGTGCGCCAGGCTGAAGACCGAAGGCTAACTTGTACGAAACGTCAAAAATGTTCGTGATCAGCGGTCAAGAGCTCAGTTCTATTGACCGTATAAGAGCTGAATTCCACAGAAAGCAGTGCACTGAAACTAGGCCCTGTGGAATGGAAGACGAAGTTGGACAAGCAAGGCCGATTTCCATTGACCATGGAAGTAGAAATGCATTGACCTACCCTAATCTTATAAACTTTAATTCTCAAATAGTCCCCTTAAAAAGTAACTTTCCAAGGCGCTCATTTAAATACAATTAATACAATAAATACTGCTATCTGGCGTAAGCGTTCTAAAAATAGAGGTTTATTTTTAGACCCACTTTTTATATATTTGTTGCTTCACATAAAGAGGGGGATTAGAGTCGCGCACATGCGGTTTGTTGTCGAGTTTTCTTCTTCTTTTGTCAGCTTGGGGAGATGAACATATAACAATGACTCATACTGCTCTGTACGATGATTTACGCACATGGTACACCACAATATCGGGATTGTTTAATTCGATTTGAAAGCAAGTCAGTGAAGCATGCACTGATTCATTTGTTGGAGGATATTGCTGGGTCGAGGATGGGTGGCACACAATAGAGTAAAGCGGATTGTAAGCCAACAAGTTGAAACTTGTCTTATCTGGCAATATTGAGTGCCCCTTCATACAGGTATGACTGAAGAAGCCATTCACGATCACTGATGATCACAACAAACATGGACATCGTAGTATCAAAATGTTCAGGAAAAATTCACAGAGCCTGGACTTCTGGCAGACAGAAAAAACAACTCAAAGGAAGAAAACATCTTATATTATGCCGATTTGAAGTTTGAAGTTTGAAAGTTCCGCACTGCAAAAACTCTGGTGTTACATTGACTATTGCAACAACACCGATTCGGTGTACCAACAATATAAACAATGGTAATAACTAACACAGTGTCGATGTTATCACATCATAGATAACTGAAAGAAACAATTTAACAATAGAGTTTGTGCAGTGCGGCAAATTATTACTTTTGGTATGAAAATGAAGAAGCAGAAGAAGAAGAAGAAGAATGAATGTACAACTCAACACTTCAGCAGTTAGATATTTTACAATCGTTGAGCTTTTAACAAAGTTTTCGTTCATCGATGAAGAGAAACATCAAACCTCGGTGCAACATTTGCACTCTTGCCCCAATGAAATGTCCCGCATCAGCATGACGATGCAGTCACCACATCCAATGATGCAAAAACCTGCAAAACAATATTGGTGTAATCGTTTTCATTTTGTGACCCTAGAGAGTGAGTGCCAGCTTCCAAATAAATACATTAACCCGGTTTTAAGAGCTTACTGGTGCACGGGTAGATCTTTCAGTTGACGCCCAGAGTCATTTCCTGCGTTGAGATTCTCTTCCGGAACCAGTGGAGTTTATTCAAGGTTCTGCTTCGGTTTCTCCAGGAAGCGAGTTTTTAAAGGCACTGAACACGTTCGGAAATTGTCAAAGACCAGTGTTCTCACTTGGTGGATCCCAACATTTTTTATGCATAAAATAACAAGCCTGTGAAAAATTTGGCTCAATTGGTCATCGAATTGCAAGAAAATTATGAAAGAAAAAACACCCTTGTTGTACAAATTTGTGTGCTTTCAGATAGGAATAAAAACTTCTTGCAGGAAGTTTTTATTATTTTAGTGAGAAATTACCTCTTTCTCAAAAACTACGTTACTTCAGAGGGAGTCGTTTCCTACAATGTTTTATACCATCAACAGCTCTCCGTTGCTTGTTACCAAGTACGTTTTTATGCTAATACTTGTTTTGAGTCATTACCAAACGTGTACGATACCTTTAAAGAAATAAAACCATAACAAGAAACATATCTCATAGAAGTAAAGAATGACCGATGCCGAAGTCAAACAGTATATATTTTTGAAATACTCGGTGTTTTTCCCAAGTTCTACAAAAACCATAATTGTGGTGCTTGGGCAAGAAGGTGGTGGCCGGTTAAACTACCCATTGGACTCGGTTGTTAACTGGGTGAAATTTTCATGGGCTGCTCGCCTTAGACTTAAAATGGTCAAATTACCAGTTTGATCGGTTATAGTTCACCCCCAAAAGCCAAATGCGAAAACGGCTTAAGACTGCAGTAAAAGTGCCCAATTACGAATCGGTCTTTGGTGAACGTATCTATAGCCCTTTTCGAAACCGCGTTTCGGCTTGGGGTTCTGGCTCAGGCTCCGTCAGTTTGTTGGAAGATGTGCGCTTTCCCTACGGGGTTTCCATACAGGCAGACGGAGCCTTAGCCATCGAAGCCTGAGCAGAAATCAGTGACTTCGAAAAGGGTCTCTACACCGCGCTGTACACGAGTTCTGCTTATTATTGAGTCCACCGGCAAGTTGGGTTGGATTCGAACCACCGTTAACATGTTGCGTTCCGGGCGGTATAATTGTACTCCGGTGTTACAAAATATATTCTAAAGTACGCCTTACGAGTATATAACAATTGTATTGTTAGATGTAATTATTATTATCATTAATACTTTGCGTCAAATCATGTAATTTTGTATATACAATTCGTTGCAATTTTTCCTCTGGCAACAAGTTCGGATTTTTAATAAACCATGAATAATATCAAATCATTGGATTGTCTCAAATGTACAGTTTGTCATAAAATAAAAAAATTCAATCTGCTTCCGGATCATGGGACAATTTAAATTAAAAAAGCAATTGTATTGTATTTTTTAATTCACCTGTTGACAAAATTTCATCTATTTTTCTCACAAGAAATGTTCACCATGCTTTTGAAATGTCGACGTTTCATCCCCACATTTGCAATAATTGCCACAATCCATTACAGCACGTCGTTGGCGTGTACAAAAATGACGTGTCCGCTATTTCCAGCTAACAAACAACGATGTTGATATCTTCGATTTTTTGTCAACAACTGTTTATTGATCGGTCCTCGGCTGGTCAGTGCCCGTCTGCCAAACAAACACCTCTCTTCTTTTGTCATCATTACGCCGAGCGGCATTATCACGGCACCCGCCCCGATCGATGTAGCAATTCATCGGTAGCTTGATCGCCTCCGTACCGGCACTGATTCCGTAAAATTCCGGGGGGATCCCTCATGACTAATCGCACGCAAGTTGAAGACTATTTGTGTTCCGTGAATTGAATCTCACAATTTTGTCAATCGGGTGGAGTTTTGGTAAAAGTGGTAACGCTAAGAAATAACAAATTTAGTCAAACAAAATTCCCCTTTTCATTCGTGTAAACTCCAACGTACTTAAACCTATTCGGGTGGAAATATCAGTAACGCACACATGGGGTTTTAAAAAAACATATTATTGCTTCAAAAATTACTTCTCTATGATTGATGGTGTTACGAGCTTCGTTTTGAAAAACTAAGCCATACATGCATGCACCTATACAGTTATTGGCAATTATTATGGGTATTTTTGGTAGTTCCTATATACATTGATGGTTTATTGGTGAATTTTCCAACAATGTTGAAAATTACTTCTTGCACCATCGAATGATCTGTTGCAATGCGACACAGTCATGGTTCCGGTAAAAACAAAACATCTGCTTTATAAATAAATAAAAATTGTTAAACATGTGTGGTGCAGAACACTACAGAACTAAATAGAGAGAAACTCCAGTGCAGAGCCTCATTAATCAAATGCCAACCCACAACTTTTCTGAAAAATCTAAAATTTGAAGGTCATGGTTTTTATGGATTGTTGAATAATTATCCAATATTGCGCCCCTGGGGTTGTTGGCTTTCAACCTGGAGCATTTGGGGTACACTAGCCCTCTAAAAATGACCCCATTTTGCTGAAAAGTGTAGAGAAAAATTTTCAAAGATGGAGACAGTCTTACTCGTTCAGGGGTGTTTGTATTGTGGATGAGCCTAGCTTATAAGCTAAACGGCTAAACCTACTATTGAAGAAAAATGAAGTTTAGCTATCACAAAATACATATGATTTTGTTTTCAAGAGGCTGAGAGACTTTTGAACAGGATTTGATGATCCATATCCAATAAAATTTATTGAAAGGGGGAGCCCCAGGGTTACAATATTTTCTTTAGAATCCTGTTCGTTGTATGACAACCGTTCATTGTGGATATTTCAAGGTACAATGTTTAAAGTACAACAATACGTTTTAAAGGTGGGGTGCATAAACATTTATTTTTTTTAGAAACACGGTCATGCCTTCGTTTAGGTTTTCAAAAAAGGAAATTCTGCTCACAAGAACAAGAATCAACGTTGGAACCTACCTCATTCAAGCCTTGTACCTCTTTTTATTGATTGTTTTTTATTTTGTATGAAAGATCGCTTAACATCACAAGACTGGACGGCCACTTCAAGGTGAGGGCTACACTTAATTGATTTGGGCTATCGACCCAAATCAACTGTCACCAGGGGCACGTTGCAACCTACTCGGCTGAAACAGGGTTGCCCCCTTTACAGATATGGATGTACATGCATAGGCATGGGTATCATCCATAGGAGCATGGCTGGTAGAGCAGAATGCACTGCCTTCCCAACTTTTTCCGAAGCAACTGTGGTTTAAGTGCCTTGCTCAAGGGCACAAGTGTCATGACCGGGTATCGAACCCACACTCTACTGCTGACAACACCAGAGCTTGGGTTTTGTGAACTAGATCGCTCAGTGAGGACACGCCTATATCTTTAGAAAATATTGTTATTGCCTTGTTGTGGTTTTTACATGGTTGTATATATACCGTTCAATACTATTTCTGATCTTCTTTACAGCAAAGGTCGGCCTACATTACGATTATCACAACTTTAAAAAACTCATTTTCCAAAAACTATTTTTCAAGAAGGGAGTTAAGACGATAAAAACTGTGTCACTCCAATTTTGTTCTCGTGTATTCGAGAAAAACAAATCATACCTCAAATTACTTTATATTTTGGTAAGAATATTAAGGGACATATTTTGAACATTTTGTTCAAATTGAATCAATAGGACATGCATCATCACGTCAGCCCATAGTAATGTCACCGTCATTCAATCAGAACTTGTTTATGAATTACGGTAATATCTACAAATACCTCTGCGGTAAATGCATTACCTACAATTGTGAAATCTGCTTAGTCGAAATAAAGTGTGACTAATGCTTTGCAAGTAGTAAATAAGGCTTTGTAATCATGTCACGGCATCAATATTCATGGACAAACATGATGTTTCCATGACAGTGAGGAATGGAATTTTGTGTGAAGTTAATAATTAATATAGAAATAAGGAATAAATTCTGCCGGGGTCGAAACGTCAAGCCATTAACTATTTTTTTGCATTTATACCACACACTGCAAAAACTGGGTGTTAAATTGACACCATGGGTGTTGCCACACATATAGATACCCCAACAAATCAAAATTTACACCACAGGGTGTTAAAATTACACTGATTTCTGCAAATTATTTTACAATGGTGTTATTTTAACACCCTACGGTGTTAATTTTTATTCTCTGTTCGGTATCTTTATGTGACAACACCCATGGTATCAATTTTAACATCCCAATTTTTGCAGTACAGGTCCTTTTTGTTGGTATACAGTTTGCAACAGCTAATTCTATTTTCTCAGAAATAAAGAAGACGTACATTTTTTAAAACAGCAGAGATACAAGCATTTTGTTTGTGCCGTCTTTCACAACATCGATGTCCCCGTCACTTATTTTCTTAAAATCATCAACGTTCAAATATATTTCAAGTTGTTTGAATTGTGACCCAAGTGAGTGTGACTCGCGTAACATGTTCGGTGACTCTGATTCGGTCACGTTCATTTCAGACTCTGGACCCGGAGTCAGACGTTTAACTGTCTGACTTGACCGGCACTAAACGTCAGGATGCCGTCATAAATTACCGGTATTCAAACGAAATAAGTCATGTCATAGTCCCCATACCGGGCCGCTACCCGGGCCGGGGGTGAATTTGCCTGGTAGCACCAACTCGTCAAACAAAAAAAGAGCTTGTGAAAATATGTCATCTCATGAAACAGGGTTATTTTACAAAATAGTGAATATCATCGAGGAAACTGCCTGCTGGGAAAGGATCATTGGTGATTGACGATGTACAATATCGGATAACATTTCACGTGTACTTGTTTTCTCCGCAGGAACAAAGACAACTGAGGTAATATCACATGATATGATTTCAGTTGAAATGTCGTCATTCTGATACCAGTTTAGATTTGATTACATTATTGACAAAATAAAAATGATAAGTTTTAATCTGAAAGCTGGTTAAAAGCCAATATACAAATGTCAATACCCAATCTTTCAGAGAAATACATTCACAATCAGTAACGCTTCTTTGATTCAAATTGTTGGGGATAATAAGTGATATCTTTTTCCATCACCGCAGTACTTCTGAGTGAACAGTTTCTCAAAATGCATTACACTGTCCAAAGCTGCTGTACTTCTTACCAAGTAAGTTTTTATTGCCATTAATTTTCAGAGTCATTACCAAACGTACACAGACCCTTTAACCCACGCAGGTGTTATTCACTCCAAAACCATAAAGAAAGCACCGTGGACGGTGCTATCGTTGAATCATTTGTGTGTACCTAATGACTCACAGTCAATATTGTGAACAGTGATGGTAGCTCACTCGTAACAGGTCGAACCCCGGTAAATACACTATTGATTTACATACACAGGCTTAAAGTCAAATACAAATAAATATTATTTTGACTATACCGGGAATTCACAAAGTTGTTTATTCCAAAATGAAATCTCTTGATTGACGTTTAACCTTATACTTGTGTCATAATTTTGACACGCCGTAGTGTAATATCACAAAGAGGGACAAACACTTCAGAAACATTCCAATCGCTTGACAACAAGGGGTGGAATTTGTACAGTAACAACTTGTCAAAGCGTTCTCGATACCGGGTTGGCAAAACTGTTATTTGTAACGTTTCCTCCTACTTTTCTGCTCCACGCCCCTTTCACGGGTCCGCATAAAGGATGACATGTACATGTATGTAAATTCAAAAGTACGTATTTATACAATGCATTTGTGTTTAACGGCAAGGTACTTGGTAAATGTCAAAGACCAGTATCCTAACTTGGTATATCCCAACATATGCATACAATAACACACCTGTGAAAATTTGGGCCCAATTGGTCATCGAAGTTGCAAGAAAATGATGAAAGAAAAAACACCCTTGTTGCATTGAATTGTGTGTTTTCAGATGCCTGAGAAAGGCTTCATGCCTGAAGCCTTTTTAAGATTCAAATTTTGTGGTGAAAAAA
This sequence comes from Plazaster borealis, assembly GCA_021014325.1. Classification (NCBI taxonomy): domain Eukaryota; kingdom Metazoa; phylum Echinodermata; class Asteroidea; order Forcipulatida; family Labidiasteridae; genus Plazaster; species Plazaster borealis. The sequence goes on along the minus strand of CM037464.1, from coordinate 15,680,106 downwards.
ATTACCTCTTTCTCCAAAACTACATTACCTCAAAGGGGGTCGTTTTTAACAATGTTTTATAATATCAGCAGCTCTCCAGTGCTCTTTACCAAGTAAGTTTTTATGGTCATTAACTTGTGGGGTAAGTACACCCTCCCTTTAACGATGACACCTTGTCACCTTTTATTGCAAACACACCTACACTATTTTCAACAAGAAATACATACACGATATCTTCTTATGCATGTTTTTGCCAACAAACAGCTGAATGTTTAAATTTATCTTTAACATGATTCACTGCGTATACTAAGAACTTTTTAATCCATAATCAGTTTTGAGAATCACGACAAGAAGTCCAGACAAGTTGTTGTTCTCATCGTGTGGGGGCAGGTAAATGTTTACAAAAACTTAATTATTTCGGTGTGAACATCAAATGTCAATACAGCGAAAAGCCTCGACTAATAAACATTGTACGCACGTCGCCTACAAAGTAATCATTTTTAAAGGACACCCTTAAATCGTAAACATGTGTTGCATGGTTCAGGTCTTGTTGGTCAGACTAGACCATGGTCAGACGGGATCTATGGTATATAAACAAGGACAAATCTCATTTGTGGGTTGATCATTAATGATAATGCTGGAGTTTTAGAATGATAGTGGTGTTTACTCTTTGATGATGCGGTTTATTGGAGACAGACACTTTAAACGGAGCCATGGGGGGGGGGGGTGGACTTCACTGACTCCAACAACAAATATAATACAATCAGTGTATACACTTATGAAAACCAAAACTAAACAAATACTAAATGGTGAAATGCAAGGCAAGCCAATTGAAATTGGCAAACATCCACCCAAATCAAATTGCATGTTTACTGTCCTATAAAAGGAGGTTTCTATTCACTTGATTTTGATTATTTAAATGATGTTGTAACTGATAAGTGCATGATTAATACGGACCTTCAGATTTAAGAGTATCTTTAGATTTGAAAAGCAGACAATGAACTCCTTATTGGGTTTAAGAAGAAATACAAATTGCACTTGAAAATAAAACCTACACCTTCTAAGCCAGTGCAAAATTAAAGCAAACAGTTGTTTTACTAAGCGAACCCGTGTACACGAGAAGCTTGAATCAGTCATAATTATACAGTAGTTCACCTTGGACATCTACTGTACCTTTATTAATGCGTAAACGTGTCACGACATGAACGTATTTCCCATTACGCTGAGCTAATTAACCACGATTTAATGACAGTTCTTTGTTGATTCTAAATCCCATTTACAAGTTCCAACACGCAAAAACGAACCCGTCAGGCATCACCGATAATCTCATAATAATAGAGCTGTCTTGTACACAGTTAACGGACTTTATAAACGAACAGAAAACAACATTTATAATCTGTTGATTGGAAGGTGGGTAGAATAAAGACCTAGGATTATTAAGTGGCGATAGTCCAGTCCAATCACTAAAACCACCTTTGGCCGGCAGCGCGAGTTGCGGGTGTCCGGTGCGGAGAGCCCGGTATTCATTGACCCACGTCAGTCAGGATTTTAACAAAGTAACAAATGTGATAGAAAGTGTGGTTTTGAGATAAGGTACACACGTTGGAGTTGTTTGTTAACCACAAAACTTCTACAACTGGTCAAACTGACTTTCCTTGAGCCACGATTAGACACAAAGTCACGATAAGACACAAAGCAGCGAAGAAACTTGTTGCTTCCGGTAGATGTACATTCATTCAACCAAGAAAAGTACATCGTTGTCAAAAATGCTGTTCATTTCACATGTGGCTCTCTAAATAGACCTTGTGCACATGACGTCATTTGAGTAGGGCGCCCTCAGATGTCAAAAAAAGTCAGGCCCCATGCTCATTGGCTGATCCTGTGCGCCGCGCGTACACCTGCGCGTTTTCCGTTGTTCAGTCATAAGTTTTACCTCTAAAGATGGCGGCTTGATGACGTCAATGCATAAGGTCTATTAGCAAAGATGGAATGCAGCACGGTACTGCTTCTGATACGCCTAAAGCGCGTACTGTCTTTGAATCAATATAAGGTACAGCAGGGACAATGTTACAGGGAAGTGCTGCTTCTGGTTGAGACAAACCCAATACAACTGAGATCATGAGTTCTAGTTTGCACCATCATTGCATCACTCCCACTTTCATAAACCTGTCAAGCACAAACATCGCTTAGCGCAGACAATGTTGCTCAGCAGTAGAAACAGGTTATCAGCCAAAATACCATAACATGGAAATTGTCTGCGACTGGTTCCCCGCTAATTTTTGCTTAGCACGAAATTTGCTAAGCACCATTTTCTGCTTACTATAACAGCTTTACAGAAAAGGGACCACAGGCCATTAAAAATAACTATTACTAGTAAAATTGCGGGTACAACAACCATGTTTAATTCTGTTTTGGGATGAGTGTTGTGGCTCTGACAAGCGCATGGTTCAATTTCATAGAGCTGCTTAAACACAAAAACAAGCTAAGCACACAAAAATTATGCTTACCAGAATAAGGTTACCAGCAACACTACCATGTCACATGTACAATTTGTGACTGGTATCCTGCTCATTTCTGCTTAGCAGAAATTGTTAAGCAATAATTTCTGCTTAAGCAGATATGAAATTGGGCCTCGACGTTTCGAACAGTAAATATCACATGTACAATTTGTGACTGGTATCCTGTTTATTTCTGCTTAGCAGCAAATTTTCAAGCAATAATTTTCTGCTTTAGCAGCTCTATGAGATTGGGCCCTGGTGTGGTCTCGACGTTTCGAACAGTTGTATATAAAATGCTCGTCTTCAGCGTCACCACAGGCCATTATTGTTATAAAAATGCTAACTAAATACAAACTTGAACAATGTTTCAAAAAAATGACAGTCTTCCATTTTTGTGTATACACAATTTACATGTACAGCCTAACTGAACTATGAGTTGTAGCGGACGCGCATGGCTGATAAGCAAGGGGGTGGGCGGGACATCAGCTCCCACCCCCATTTCAATCAAACTCCAGACTAACACTGATTTTAAAAAACAAATTTTGTTGATCACATTTTTTACAGTCAATCAATCATATCAGTCAATCATCAATAACCAATCATCATTTATCCAGAGCCTCGGGGGGAACAGTTCACTATAAACTGTTGGGGCTATACCCTGGTAAAATAAAACTGAAGAAGTAATAAGTATATAATTCTCTTAAAAAACAAGGTTTACACCGTAAAATTTAATTTGTTGGCCGGTGGCGCCACTGTCAAAGGGACACTTTATTATTTCTCTAAGATCCACGGATTATAAAATCATAATAATACATTATTTTCTTTTGTCAGCTCACCCAGGCATGACAACCGAGCGTGGCTCATAAAAATTGCTGGCTCCTACAATGTTGATCCACCAATGAAAATACCATGATATCACAGACGTGCGTGGCGGCGGTGTTGTACCCTTGACTGAAGCCAAACCCTTCAGATTATTACTCGAAACTTGTTATTGTTAGAAGTTTAAAGGCACTGAACACGTTTGGAAATTGTCCAAGACCAATGTTCTCACTTGGTGTATCCCAACGTATGCATAAAATAACAAGCCTGTGAAAATTTGGGCTCACTTGGTCATCGAAGTAGCAAGAAAATGATGAAAGAAAAACACCCTTGTTGTCAGATAGGAACAAAAACTTCTTGCAAGAAGTTTGTTTCTTATTTTAGTGAGAAATTACCTCTTTCTCAAAAACTACGTTGCTTCAGAGGGAGTCGTTTCTCACAATGTTTTATACTATCAACAGCTCTCCGTTGCTTGTTACCAAGTAAGTTTTGATGCTAATGTTTGTTTTGAGTCATTACCAAACGTGTACGATACCTTTAACAACAAAAGGCGAGGAATCCAACATTTCAAATTCGGACGGTTGATTTTCTTTTCAATGAGCTTTTTACAGTTCAGTTGAAACTATGTGTAAACTTGGCTTAGCATTTTGCGAGTCTTTGAACAATCGACATGCAATTACATGTTGACGTCTATGACTTTTTGTATAGATTCACAGTACTTGGTCATGTCGTTACGGTTTTGAATTTCCACAGTGACAGTCCTTGGAGACGAACAAAAGCATGTACTTTTAATAAAACACAAATCTCAATAAGTCAGAACGGGTATACATCACTGGTTTCTATGAGGCAACATTTATCACAATCAATCAGTTTTTGTGAGAAAAAAAACACACACAATAAAAACCATCCACCATGTGAAAAATGAAATTGTGCTGCTCCTGAATGGGGCCGTGGTATTGACAGCAGAAGTCTCGCGGGGGGCACGCAGTCTTGCGAGAGTAGAGTCGCCTGAGAGCCGTTACGACAAACATTAAACGACTTGTCCACAAGTCTATGTATTTACCCCCTCCACGTCCTTGAAATCAGCCATTTGTTTGAGAAGTTCGTTTCCAGTCCACACCTTTACCAAGAATGTATTTTTAAATGATGTTTGTCGACTTCGGCTAAGCATAGGCCCATTGCTTCTACATTTAGCGATCTTCTCATTTCAGAAACTGACTTGTAACAAGGTAGTTTCAGGCTGTTACCTATACTTGTGGACCAGTCGTTTAACGGTTGTCGCAGTGATATATAGCGTAACGGCTCTCTCGCAACTATACTCTCGCGAGACTGCTGCTCCGCGCGAGACCTTATTGATGCCAAGTTATCCGCTCATACCAGTTACCACATCCCCATTTTCCAAACCTAACCTAACTGGACAACCTCGTCCCCAAGGTGTGTCGAGCAGTACGAGGTTGACCGCTCTCTTACCCTGGTATTGGATCATTTGCATATCCAAATTTGTTTGATACGTATGCAAATTAGAATAGTCTGGCTGTGAACATGGTGAATACTGAATGAGTACAACTTAACATTTTTACGTTAGACTTTTGTACACCGGTCGTTGTCCAATCAGGGTCCAAGTAAGGAGTTTCCTGCTACTTACTATTGTAAACATGGTTGGAAATAAAGTAAACCATGGGGACGAGGTTGCTAACTGGATTATTGCTCTGCCCCCCCCCCCACAAAATGGGAAAACAAAACCTAGCACTTGAAAACACTCTCCCAATCACCGATGTACTTCCTACAAAGTGATTTTATTTTAACTCCTTGTTGGACGGATACCATAGCCAGTTAATCTAGTTTATGGACCAATACCAAATAAACAACATCGTTATTTATGTTGACCCTGTTTCTACAACCGCGAAAATAGATTACTTATACGACTTCAGTTCATTTTATCTGGGTCGATGACACGAATCTCGGTTGCTTACATTTTCCTCTTTAGTGCTGGTCATAATTAAACCATTTAAAAGGAAAGTACTTCCTGTGTAAACAGACGTGATTAAAACACATACGCGATCGAAGATATAACATGAATTGAACAAAATTTTCTATTTGTATGAAGAAAAAAAAATACTGGTATTTGAATCTGAATTGCTGTCATCATTCAAGAAAATTATTGTGCATTAATTTAAAACGAAAAAACGAGAGCACTGTTTCCATAGGTTTTTAAAAGCGGGTTGAATGATTGATGGACTTTTTCTCCAAACCTTGTAACCTGAAACAACTTGTATAGCACTCTGAAAAGTTCCGGGTTAAAATTGAGCCGGAACTGATTATGAAAAGAAGTAAACACGAAATGGTATTGGAATGGAATCACATAGTTCCGAGGTATCATCACACACAAATAATATGCGTTATTATAGAAGAAGGTCAAACTGCATTAGGGGTCTACATCAGTGCAGTGAACAACACGGACATCTCAAGTGTACTTGATCTTGTAAACACATTCACGGATCAATTCTTGGATGGGTTCCGCAATCCGAAATGTCCGGAAATTGACCTGAAGGGGCTTTGGTATCACTTGACCTTCCTTGTAATTGCAACCAGCATTTCTACCATCAAAACATTTGATATTGATATACAGGTATGCTATGGCCAGAAAACACGTTGTAGTCATCGGGAAGGCCACAACAGATTTGTCTTATTAAATATTTCATTTAAAGGCAGGGTGTACTTTTGGTAGTTGTCAAAGATCAGTATCCTCACTTGGTGTATCCCAACATATGCATAAAATAACAAGCCTGTGAAAAGTTGGGCTCAACTGGTTATCGAAGTTGCAAGAAAATAATGAAAGAAAAAACACACTTGTTGCATAGAATTGTGTGCTTTCAGATGCCTGAGAATTGTCTTAGATTCAAATTAATTGTAGTGAAAAATTACCTCTTGCTCTAAAACTGCATTGCTTCAAATGGTGTTGTTTCTAACAATGTTTTATAACATCAACAGTTATCCAGTTGCTCTTTAAAGGTATCGTACACGTTTGGTAATGACTCAAAACAAATATTAGCATAACAACTTACTTGGAAACAAGCAACGAAGAGCTGTTGATAGTATAAAACATTGTAGGAAACGACTCCCTCTGAAGTAACGTAGTTTTTGAGAAAGAGGTAATTTCTCACTAAAATAATAAACACTTCTTGCAAGAAAACTTCTTGCAAGAAGTTTTTATTCCTCCTTACTGAAAGCACACAAATTTGTACAACAAGGGTGTTTTTTCTTTCATCCTTTTCTTGCAACTTCGATGACCAATTGAGCCCAAATTTTCACAGGCTTGTTATTTTATGCATATGTTGGGATACACCAAGTGAGAATACCGGTCTTTGACAATTACCAAACGTGTTCAGTGCCTTTAACAAGTAAGTTTTTATGGTCATTAACTTGTAAAGTAATTACCAAAAGTACACCCTGCCTTTAAAACAAAATACAGAATTGTTCGTAAAAATGTGCCTACAGATTTTTAAAAACGCGCAGTCCCGTTTCGTCTTTAGAAAAACCCATAAATAAAACGGTTTTTACCTTTTGACCATGTTAAAATATTTAAACTTATCACCTTATGTATCGATACAAGTTCATTGTAACAATAAACTTCCTGGTATTCCTCACAAAATAAAACAAAGGTCATGTCAACCCATCGACCGAGCAATGACAAAGACGCAAAACTGTAAAACAGCGTTTACTCCGAGGAAGAGCATTGCAATGCCATGAGTCCCAGAGACGCCACGCCGTTGAATTGGCCGATAAGCCGGGCCAGGGTTACCGGACAGTCCCGCTGACCTTGGAGACAATAGGAAGACGAGTTGTTGTCTGTCCTCAAAAAACACTCCCATTATCTTCTGTCTTCCTTTTGATGTGGTATTGATTCTTAAACCTCGGACGTATCTTCCTCAAGGACTTAATCTCTTTTAAGGCCACGAAGAACAAATAATTGGTTAGCGTCCCTGCCTGACAATCAAAACAGCCCGATGAAATGTATTTCTTGAATTAAAAAGGACATCTAACTACTTCAGTCATAGAAAATTGTAAATCTCTTGATTCTGTACACAAACAAAATCAGCATCGTTTCACGTGAAACCATTTCATCCATGTACCTTGGTTTATTGGGGACAAAAAGATAAACAAACAACAAATCTCAAAGACAGGAAGTAATTTTGTGTTTTGTTTTATTTGGCCTCATACCGTGGATTAAGAGATCTTCAAATCGAAAGAGTTTCTATCTCTTGGTTGGGGATGAGCGTCGGTTCATTGTGTTTTGTCTTCACTGTTCCATTGATTTTCAAACGTCCCTGACCGTACGGTGAATTATCTATACCACGGTGTGGAATGAGTTTATTTCGCAATTAAAATTTAAAGTCGAGCTAGAATGAGAAAGGGGAGAAGCAAAGTGTGCAATCGATTAAAGACAAGGAATGTCTCGTGAGACATGTTCCAACAGTGAGAGTTCAGATAAAGTTCAATCTAACGAATGAGAGAATGTTGCAACAATTTAATTTCTGGAATGAATTTTGAAAACTTGGATTTAATCTAACTTCAGATATAAGAGGCAAGTAAAAAATTAGATCATTTTCATCTTCCCTAAACTAACTGTTTTAAACTTGGCCCAACAATTGAGCTTTTATGAAGAATACAACTTTGCTTAGCACTTTAAAGTGTTGCTTAGCAGATACAGGTTACCAGTTAAAATGCCTTGAACGTTGCTTGTTTGTGACTGGTTCCCCGCTAATTAGTTTTCTCAGTGGAGAAATTCGAGAGCAACATGCTGAACAACATAAGACGAAAACAAAAAACAATCTGAGTGAATATTATTTAAAGTTTTCCCTTCACCAATATCCAATAAAGCTTTGTCTCAAGTCCTGCGGAAAATAATGCATACTACCCGGGCGGGATTCGAACCTACGACCCTTTCCTCCATTGGACACTGAGCGTGCTCAGATTTGAGCGACCTTTGCACCCTCTGGGCGAAAAACAATTTAGCAAAGTTTTTTTTTTCAAAATTAAAACAAAATCCTGACAATACAAGAGTGCTGTTTTCGCATTTCCCTCAGGACATTATGTGCAGTGTTAAATATCAATGGAGGTTCAGACTATCGCCTGCTAGTAGTAAATCACCCAACAAAAAGAACATTTCAAACAAGACAGTTTTTACACAATGTGGATTAACATTTTCCTGGTGATAACTTCACCATTTGCAGAATTCATTATTAAAAAATCGAAGGAAAGTCGTAAAACTGGGTACAGGCCCATCAAATGCATTAACTGCCATGCTGTGATCCTATATAACAGTTTGTCAAACTCAATATTAATGTGGTGGGTTTTTTTTCTCTGCAGACCTTGTCAGCGCTTCTCGGACATCCTGCCTTTTTTGTCAGAAGTTGCACCATATCAGTGTGACACTTCGTCATTATCTCGTAGTATTTTTATCAAGGTTACGACATTTTTTTGCTATGTGCTAGGGTCATATCATTCTACCTGTTGCTTGTGGGGTTTTACTGTTTATAGGGTGTGTTGATACTTTGATAGGTATAATACAAGGAGAGGAATTTAGAATTTACAAAACGTAAATCCACGCAGGATGTTAGCTTTTGCAGGAAGTATTTCGATTATCGCCAAGGACCATCTTCAAGCAGTTTCTGTTTCCTTTATATTGAGGAAGTCAAGAGAGCTGTTCAAATAATCCCACAGGTATTAGGTATTCTCACAAATTCTCATTTCCCCGTTTGGAAGTATCTATTTACTTATTTAAAGGTATAATACAGGTGAGAATAACATATCATTGTTTGATTTTAGTCTCAAAGCGATTATGAGGTTTAAACTAATACCATTATTTCTCAGAAATATTTCCCTCTGAAATGAAATCATCTTCGAGAAAACTGTATCTGAAAACCTAAAAGAAACCCACAACAGCTAATTTCGCTTGTTACAACCAAAATAAAGGACAATGTGTTTATATGGATTGCTGAACATTTGATGGTTTTTCACTCCTTTTCTCTTGACTCACACAATGGATTAAGCCCAAATTTTCACAGGTTTGACTTTTCATGTATAGGCTGTCTGCGACTATTTTGTTCATCAGCTTTACCAATTCTGTAAACACATTTAACTGCTGAATTTGCAAGAAAACGGTTGATCTGCAATGGCTAAAAAAGCTTTTTACGATAACACTACGTAATAAAAATTGCTTTATTTGTTAGTTATCACTTTTTTACGATATCAATTAATTTTGAGTTTGACGGAATTTTGAAAATAATCGATATAATTTCACTGCAAAAACTGGGGTGTTAAAATTGACACATGGGTGTTGTCACATACAGATACCGAAGAGAGAATCAAAATTAACACCATATGGTGTTAAAATAACACCAATGTAATTGTTTTTGCAGAAATTAGTGTTATGTTAACACCCTATGGTGAAAATTTGATTCTTCTTTTTGGTATCTATATGTGACAACACCCATGGTGTCAATTTTAACACCCCAATTTTTGCAGTGTAAGTGTTATTTTAACACCCTATGGTGTAAAATTTGATTCTTCTTTTTGCAGTGTGGAAACAGTTCCTACGTTCCCGTCTGATATTGTTTTCGCGCTAGACTACGTTCCTTCTAAACCTCGGTTTACTGGTAATAGCCGCAGCCGAGTTTTATGGCTTCGGTCGTGGCTATGGCTGCGATCGCTCAAAAGGCCTATTCTCTAATGCTGCCCCTGTAGCCAATGGCTGTAGCCGTATAGCCGTAGCCGTAGCTACTTAATTTGGACGCTGCCCTTCATTGCTTGGATGCAATCTGGCTGTCCCATCATAGCCAATTGTACCTGTATAAAGTTCGGCACCCTGTCTTGATTTAAAGTCACGTTACCCGATCGAGGTCGAAAGGAAATCCGATTGGATCCCCCTCAAACGTATGAAGAAGTAACGCGCAGGAAATCTTATCTGACATCCAAGCGCTGTTTGTAAACTCTAATCAAGATCTGCAATCTTAAGTTCGGAAAACAACGAGCAAGACAAAGTTTCACAATCTGAAGCGGTTAAAACTCTAACAGTTTTAGCTGTAACTCTAACTGTAGAAACCTACAGTCATGTGGGTTGGACTGATAAACTATGGGGCCCACGAAGGTCGTTTTGTAAATGTTACAAATGTGCGGCTCTTTATCATATTCGTGGGTTAAGTACGGTATGGTAAAAGTTGCTGTATGGTCAAAAATGGTCAAAGTAATTGTTTATTTGAGTGGGATACAGTGATAGGAACTCTCTATCAATCTTATGTGAATACAAAGTTCCTTTGCGTTGGTTTTGAAAATGATTAAAGATATTTGTACAATAGTGATCATTACAACTCTTATGCCTAATCTTGTAAACAAGTAATCAAAAGTTTGCTCAATTGAAAATGGTATGAAGAACAGCCCGAGTTGAGAAAGAAAATACCGGTATACGTTTTAGGAAAAATAGAATTAGCACGCCAATTCTAAAAACAATTCATATGCGACTTTTAATAAGATTTTTATATGTTTTCTCAACTCATCGATATCAGAATACACACTATTGTATACCGGTATTTCACAAGTTCACACGTAACAAAAGATTGGGACGATTATCTTCTTTTTCATGCAAACTGTCACTATTGAAATAGAGATTTGAGAATGGATTTATGTTTGTTTGAACTTAGGGGCGGGGGGGGGGGTCTTGTACAATAAATAGTACCACTGACTAATCGGGTGAATTGGGTCAAAATTACTTTTGTTGATTCATTTTTGTTTCAGGTTTACACAACTGGCAAGAGTTACAGGAGTAAACTTCCAAACACAAATGTTGTACTAAAACCATCAGAAATGTTTCTCCTGATGAAGACAGATCACACTGCTTGAAACGTCGGGTTAATCTCAGAGCCACACAATACTATGACATGGTGTCACCGCAACCCTTAATCTCATTGTACCTCTTTTCGACATGCAAACCTTTAACTAATTCTTACAATTTTAGTCTTTCTTCTATCTATTTTGTTTATGCGTTTATCATTTCTTTTGCAAAACAACTTAATGGCCTCATGGTCGACCCTTGCGGAGCCTTTCTCGGAGGTCAAAATCAAGGGCTGTGTGGTTAATACTGGTTGGACAATACTGTTTGGATAACAACACTATCTCTGGCGGCAGGGTGGTCTGTTTTAAAAAGAGACAGCTTAAAATGATATTTGGGGCTGATTATTGGGTTAACGGTTCTTGATTCAAACTCATTGACCTGGAATAAGTGTGGCTGGAGAGCTGACCCGATATCCCTAGAGTTACGGCATGGATGCTTCGGTCAATGGGCGGTCAATGACCGTCACTTAAAGGGATGGTACGGTTACTATTAATTTTTATAAAAAGATGATACCATTTCAAATAATCTAGTGAACTTCCCAAACATAAGCAGAGGAAATAACGCCGATCTTGTTGTTCATGATAACAGCACGTGACAATACCAAAGAAGAAAACATGGGACAAATGGTTTCAAAAAGGATAAACTCTTTTGGAATTTTGTTTTATAATAATTTTGTTTCCAATTAATTTTCCTAAAACTGTTAACAATAGATTCACAGTTGTTTCATGATGGTCCATAATGTATTTTTAATCGAAACGCATGCACAGAATTACCAACAACAAATAGGCCAATATGGCGACGAAACTATAGGCCTAGGCCTAACCTGTTACATCACATTTTACAATAGAGCTACAGAGCCTGTACTTCCTGCAGGCACAATTTGTACACAGCTCAAAGATGACAATAAGTCTGATATTTTATGGAGATTGCGCTGTCTGAGGAAGAAAGGGGAAAGGGCACAACTCAGAACCTGTTCAGCTGATACTTTTATTACTGTTGTACTTAGGTGGAAATGATCACAAAATGTAAAATTTACCATATGACCAGTGTAGCATCTTGCCTGTCAGAAAGGCCCTGGTAAGGACAAGGTCACTCTCATTGTAAACAAAGTCTACACGTAGTCCTATTTGACCTTGACAAAAACTGTACTGTATTATTACAGACCAGCCTGTTCTACCCGTTCTGGTGAATCTAAATTCAAGGATTAATCAAATTTATTTCAAATAATTCTAGGTGAAATATGTCCGACCCACATCACTGAGCCACAGCATGCACCTGGTAGATTATGATCATCAAATTTTATGATCTATAACAATGTGGAAACGAAACTATAAAGCATCCAAACAACGCTCTTGGAAATTAATACAGAACGTGAATGTGTGGAGTACATGGTACCATCAAGTCCAAGTGGTGAAGGACGAACTTCAATTAATTATACAGTCGTCATTATTCAGTCGGGTGTGAAGTGATTTGTCAATAATATGCCGATTTGGCTGTGATTACCATGATTGTACAAACAGCATCGGTGCCAACTTCATGGCCATCGTAATGGCGAATCTTAATTTTCAAAGCAGACGTAATAAAGTCTATGTTATTGACATTCTAACAACAGTGAGGCTTGAAGGTTAGAATATAGTCTGGTTAGGTTAGTCTGTGTACAAAATCCGTAATGGAAATTGCCAATGTGAATACAGGGAGCATAGCGAAGATGAAAACTTTGCTCAAACTGGTATACAATGATCAAACTTTCCAAACTTTTGCCCTCTCCTTTTAAAGGTGTTTACTTTCACGAATGAACGCATCTAACAAACAGGTCGCCGAAGAGACGTCGAATAATTCCATTACTGTCAAGGTTCAATTAATGAAACACACATTCGTGTCAACATTAATCCGCTATATCGTACAAAGTAATCCCTTTTAAGGCATTTCAAATTACTAATTTGTTAAAAGGAGCTCCAAGGTCGAATCTAGTTTTGTGATGCACTCATTTTCCAAAAGATATAGTCCTCATGAAAGTAAAAAGTAAATGTACAAGTCTCTGTAAGTTACCTCAAGTTACATTAGTGTAAAATGTCACTGTGTTTGATAACCTCCCAGTGTGAATTTTGTCAACATACAACAAAATCCAATGACGTCACACTTCAAATAATTGGTCTGAATATACAGTTTTGCACAGGCCTTTTTTGTATTCCTTAATTTGATTATAATTATGACATTCAGTCAAAACGGCATCGAATTTGATCTTCAGACTGATGCAAAAATTCCTCTTTGGAATACAGACACATTTGTTGTTGATATCAAATGACGTCATGTTTCAAATTTCGCTCTGGAAGAGTATAAAAGAAAGTGGCATTTTTACACCACTCCCCACTTTCATAAGGACTCTTTCTTTAGGAAAATGAGTGCATCACAAAACTGAATTTGACCTTGGAGCCCCCTCTTTAAGATATTAATATCTTAATTGGCATCAAAAGTTGGACTTGGTATCGTCAATCTGATTGAATAATCCCGTGTGAAATGCAGTCACGCTCGAGAAAAGTGTTTGAATCTCGAGACTTTAAAGGCATCGCACACGTTTGGTAATGACTCTGATAATTAATGGCAATAACAACTTACTTGGTAAGAAGTACAGCAGCTTTGGGTATTATAATGCATTTTGAGAAACCTTTCACTTCGAGAAACTTTTTTTTTTATAGAAAAGGATATCACTTGTTATCCCCCAAAAATTTGAATCTGAGAAGCGTTACTGCAGTAACGTTTCTCAGATAGTGTATTCCAATTGCAAATTATTCTTCCTGCGTGAACATAACCGTTCCAGATTTTCGGCAATATCTCAAAAACGCTACCACCTTTTAAAATTAAATTTCCACAAATTAGTTTTATGGTATATATCTACAACTGAACAGGATTACAACAAACAGTGGGTTCCAATTATCAAACGTATACAATCCCTTTAAATAAAAAAAACTTAATTGAATAAAAGAATTAGACCAGAGCATTATTACACTTTAAAACAACAAAGATCACATCCGTCCCACGTCAATTTAAAAAAAAGAAAAAAAGTTCACCGAGTTGACAAGTCGACATCTGCAGTCAATCGATCGGGAAGCATTCACGTTTGGAAGGACTCTGCCCTCATTACGTCTCTCAATCAATTATCTCAGATCATTGTGACATTTTGAACGGGGTCAAGGTGAAGATCCACCAATGACGTCACACAAATACCGAAGACCACGTATTGACAGTCGGCTCAAGTAATTCTCATCAAAGGGGGGAACAATAAAAGAAAAGTCAGCCATGGGGTGTTGTTTGCTTATAAGATTGTCTCTGAGCAAAACATTGTCTCCGAACAATGCAGTAAACAAATACGGACTGTGAACGTGTCAGACCAATTTCTTTTCAATTTTTGAAGCGTGCACCCGTCAATGGAGGGCGGTATACACACCCGTAAGGAAGAACACTAAATTCAAACTAAAGTTGATTAACATTATACCTCTTCGAAATTTTGGTAGCACCTCAACCCTTTAAGGAGGGAGACTACGACAGGAAAAACCCAAATGACCAGTAAAGGCTCAAACTTTCTCCACGTTCTTGAATCTACCCAGGGACGGGATCACGAACCGGGTTCCACGGAGGTGAAAGACCATAGAAAGAAACCAAAACAAATAGACCTCGAGAATGGTTTGTGATGTTACTAAACCAAGTGAGTTTTATGGATATTAAAGGGACACGTTGCCTTCGGGTTGGGCGCTGTTGGGCGCTTTTGGGCTATAACAAGCGTTTGATGTATAATGAGCACGGTCGGGAAGATGTTTAAAAAGTAGAATATAATTATCCACACAAACGTGCCTTAGAAATGCTTCGCTTTTGCTCACTTTCGCGAAACAAAACGCTCCGCCATTTATGGGAGTCAAGATTTTGACTCCCATAAATGGCGGACAAATTCTATTAGTCTTATTTCCAGTCGCAGCTGTTGAACTACGACTGAGCAATTATTTTATTAAAAATGTTACGATTACCATCTGTTTATTGTATTCCAATAAATATCCAACACCGAGCTGAATCTAGCACAGTATTGGGCCCGATATAGCCAGCCAGCGATGAGAACACATGCAGTACAGGGAGGTGAACCAAATGTGATAGTTTGTCTCCTCCCTGTACTGCATGTGTTCTAATATTCTGAATATGCGGCTGGCCGTTCCGCAAATACGCGGCTGGATATTTCGGACCCAATACTGAGCTAGCTTTAGCACGGTTTACAAGTTGCGAGCGAGGTAGAAAATGAGATTATTACCCGGTTTTCATCTGACCATAGAGCAAGGAGATCTGACTGGTTTAGGCCTACCAGGCCACTGACTACGGCACGAGCGTAACGACTGTTCGTCGCGCATTTTGCCCATTACATGGACGGTGGTATTTACGGCTGGAAATACGTATACGTTTCGCGGGGCAGATCTCGGGGTCAGATGGCAATGTTTTTTTTTTTTAATCACCATTCACTAATTATAACACATTAAAGGCATGTTATTGCACGAACAACTCTTAATAAGGATATGGAACACTTCCAAACAGCAAAATTTCTTGAGATTTTAAGGCAACGTGTTCCTTTAATTTGATGACCGTGCCAATCCTACCGTCCTGAAAGCCCCCTATCATTGGTTGTAAACAACCTTGCAAGAAACGCAAAGTACTTTCAACTGCTAGTTCTACAGACTGCGATAAACAGGGTCCTGCAAGCAGCTCTACGTTTGAAGCAAACAGCCAGCTCAAGTTTGTTGCTTTGCTGCCGAGGAATGAAAATTTAAAAAAAAAAATACAAATAAATGTTGACTTCTGCTCTCGGTCCCTCGGGTTAAATATCCCTTCAATCTGGTGATCTTTAGTAGCTAGTAGCGACTTCAACCGCAGGGCTATTTCCGGTTTTGGGTGTTTTTTTATGAGATATCGCCCAACTCACAAGGCCGGACGGCCACTTCAAGGTGAGGGCTACACTTAACTGATTTGGGCTTTTTGACCCAAATCAACTGTCACCAGGGGCACGTTGCCACCTACTCCTGGGGCTGAAACAGGGTTGCCCCCTTTACAGTCCGTAAGGATGTAGGCATGTGTATCATCAACTAGGAGCCTGGCTGGTAAAGCAGAATGCAATACCTTCCCAACTTTTACGAAGCAATTATGGTTAAGTGCCTTGCTCAAGGGCTCAAGTGTCACGACCGGGATTCGAACCCACACTCTGCTGCTGACAACACCAGAGCTTGGGTCCGGTGAACTAGACCCGCTCGTCCACGACACGCCACGTTGGCTGCAAGGATCCAGCCATAGCCACTGCCAAGGTCGGTGCGGACCCGCCTTAATCATAGAGAAAGGACTGCACCGTAGAGGGGTTCTTTTTTCGGGGGCGGGGGCGGGGGCGGGGTTACTACCGGTACTGACTGAAAGTCTCACATCCAAAGTGTCATGAGTAATGTGTCTGTAATAAGACGTACAGCAAACAAGACAAGCGCTTGCCACAACCTCAATGCTACAGCGGCTTAAACACCGCCCCAATGTGTTCCGTACATGTCGAGTTTTGTTTGATCTGCTGTCAACACCAATCGAATCAATTGTCGACGACGGGCCACGATGAGTGAAAGTCCTTGGTCAGAAAGTTTGTCATCGCCCCGGCTGTTTGCAATCAAACTCAATGTTACAGCGGTAGAGCTTGCTGTGATGGATAGACGAGATAATATCAGGGTGAAGGAGAGGTGTCTGAACCGCAATCAGCGATGAGATCATTTCTATTTTTTTTTAGCATTTTGAAATAAATGATTAGGTTTTGACTGGGTGTTATACACTATTGTAATGGGTGATTGTGGGTCAATTGATGAATATATAATTATCAGATCACGTATGTTTAAAGGCACTGTACACGTTTGGTAAATACTCAAAATATATTAGCATAAAAACTGACTTGGTAACGAGCAACAGAGAGCTGTTGATAGTATAGAACATTGTGAGAAACGACTCCCTCTGATGTAACGTAGTTTTTGAGAAAGAGGTAATTTCTCACTCAAATAATAAACACTTCTTGCAAGAAGTTTTTATTCCTATCTGAAAGCACACAAATTTGTACAACAAGGGTGTTTTTTCTTTCATCATTTTCTTGCAACTTCGATGACCAATTGAGCCCAAATTTTCACAGGCTTGTTATTTTATGCATATGTTGTGATACACCAAGTGAGAACACTGGTCTTTGACAATTTCCAAACGTGTTCAGTGCCTTTAAGGACCTGTGCCATTTACATTTTCATATTCATCAACTCGAAGTACTATTTTATGCAATTCGTTATTAAACCTAAGTCAGATTTCACAAACCTTGTGTCAGGTTTTGACCAGATGTCATGTTTGGGGTCATCCCGGGGTTATTGGGTTATCGCGAGTATTTGAAGGGTAGGTTGGGGCTGCGTTTGACGCTCTTCGTTTTCTTCCTGCATGCGCCCCATAGTTTAACAATGATATTTGGAGGGCCACATTTTGGGTGGGCGATGCACGTTTGGTCGTGGTAGGATCATCCTCATAAATATTTAGTAGGTCAAACTGTGAGCGCAAGTGTCACATGTTAGATTGTTCTGAGGAAGCCAACTGAGGTCAGGGTTTGTCTGGGTGTCAAAAGTTTGGATGGACTTGGTAATTTTAATGAATATATTCATTGGTAAAATAAGAAGTTTGCGAATCATCAGTTTCACATTATCCCAGACGTACACTGCAGAAACTGGGGTGTTCAAATTGACACCATGGGTGTTGTCAAATATAAATGCCGAACAGACAATCAAAATTAACATCTTAGGGTGTTAAAATAACACATATGTAATTGTTTTTGCATATAAAAGTGTTGTCTTAACACCCTATGGTGTGAATTGTTATTCTTTTTGGGTATCTATAAGTGACAACACCCATGTGTCAAGTTTAACACCCCAGTTTCTGCAGTGTACACATTTCCAAATTGACACAAACAAAAACCGATTCATCAACTTCATACACGTATTCTTGTTGATGTGCCTTGACAGACCTGGACAAAAACCACTGAAACATCATGTTTATTTGCCATCAACATCTGATACGTTACAAACTTCCCCTATCTTCAAATTCGCGCCAGCCAACTCATAACACCGTAGCGGTAGGGACCGCCGTGCATAACACCACTCGTACAAACAAGTCAGAAAATCTCAAAACGAAAACCACACGCTTCCCTGTGTAGCTTTCGAAAAGTTAACAACCACCGTCTGCGATTTCAACATAACTAATAAACAAGTACAGTTGCCATTGAACAATCTTGGTATAACGCAGACAGGTCCACTTTCACTTGTCAACAAAACCAACCTTCTTGACAATTGAGGCGAATCAAGGCATCAAATTACTCTCAAAAATTCCATTTAAACAAAAAATCATTTAAAACTTTCCACTCTCTTTATAGCGTGGAGCTATTTGACGAGAAAACGCCTGAACACCAACCTCAAAGCATCATGGCAGCACAACCTGCACGCGTGAACAGAAAAACTTTATGGTCTACGATTCGGCCAATCAGGAGCTCCGTTTCATCTGAACCAGAGCGCCCTTCAGGTGACCTGGCCAGGGGCGAGGTCACGTTCAAAATCAGTTGTGTAAGCTATCATCGCAACTATCGGAAACCGAATAGACGAACTGATAAAAAGGCATGGCTGGGAAATCTCTTTTAGTTGTTTTTATTTAATGAAATGTTATGGTATTAAAAACCAGAGAGAATATTTCCCGAATCAATATCCTTCAACCTAAAATCTTTTTAATTTATTTCTTCATATTTTAAAAGGCATATCATGTTGCATTCAGTCATCATGTGTTTATCTTTAACTCAATGTTACCAAACTGCGGCTTGAGGGCAAAAATAGTCTGTTCCTTTTTTGTTGGTATTATAACAAATATTTATAACCGCAATTGATCGCAGGGACACGACCCAGGTGGTGGCACTAACACCATAATAACACGCACACAATTAACGGGCCTTTTCGAAACCCGGGCTCCAGCTTCGGCGGCTCCTCCATCAAGTTGGTGCAATGTGCATGTTGCACGGTGCTTCAATATCAGCCGGAGCCGCAGCCGACGTTTGTAAAAAAAGCCTTATGGTTTGACTATGCTTATCAAAACACATTACTATCATCTGCAACGGATGAATTCACATGCATACAATTTTGATCACTGGTGTAGGAGCATCAATTATCAAAATGAAGCTTAGGGCCTATATATATTTTTCGATCAGATTGGATCCTAGAGGAGTTTCCAGTCTTCTGCTGATCAAACCATGACTTGAATATATAGCAACCAGTGACGTGACGATGTGCAATAATACAGCTGCTGTAGTGTCTACGTGTACGTCATCACGTACACACTACCTAACTTACTCTTTTTCTGTAACAGTCAGGTTGATTCAAAGATTTGGGGTTACACTTCAGACTCTTCGTTATCCTCAGGATCTCGGGTGGAGAAGAGGGGGGAGGGGTGAGGGGTTGACAACATTGTTCGCAAGAGTTGGGAGTTTATGCATAGAGAACCTGGACAGAAAGAACATCTTTATGGGTGGGGGTTTAAAATAATTGGGGTTTGATGCGATCTGAGAAGGCTCAACTGTGAGGATGTAATAAATGTAGCCATCTTTCTGAAGTTGACACTTCCACTATTCTATTTTAAGCCGTCCAGTTTACTTTAAGGCAACATCAACACCATCAAAAACAGCAATAATATCAACATCATGAGAAACAACAGTAGAAACAACAGCAGCAACATCAACAGCAACAACAACAGCCACAGAAATAGAAGCAGCAACAGTAACTGCATCAACAACAGCAACAACAAAAGCAGCATCAACATTAACAGCAACACAAGCAACAGCAACATCAACATCAACAACAGCAACATCAACAACAGCAGCAACACCAACAACAGCAGCAACACCAACAATAGCACCAGCAACTTAACTTCAACAACATCAACAGCAACATCATCAATAACATCAACAGCATCAACAACAGCAGCAACAGCAACATCAACAGCATCAACAACAGCAACAACAGCATCAACAACATCAACATCAACAGCAACATCAATATCAACAGCAACAGCAATATCAACAGCAACAGCAACATCAACAGCAACAACAACAGCAACAAAAGCACCAACAACAGCAACAAAAGCATCAACAACAGCAACAACATAAACACCTGTGCAACAACATCAATCAACAGCAAAACAGCAACAACATCAACAAAATCAATGACAGCAACAACAACAACAACAGGAACAGCAACAACAGAAACAACAGAAACAACAGCAACAACACTAACACCATCAATAACAGCAACAACAACATCGACAATAAAGTTCAACCTAATTTGTCCCCCCTCCTTCCTTCCTTCCTTACTTCCTTCCAACTTCTTGGAGCTTATCAAGATAAGCCAGTCCCTTGACTGACTTCATAAACACCGCTAAAGTAGATCACACATCTCACAAGGTCTAACCCCTCTACGTCAACCTCATTAGTATCGATATCATTATAGCACAGGAACTAATTTATTCTTAATACACACTCCATATTAATTACCGAAGGTTTATGAGAATTAATTAGTCCATCATGTTGCGGGTCACGCAACCTACGTTAGGGGGATGGGCTAGGGGTATAAAAAGCCGACCCCCTATTTATAGGTTTTCATTTCATGAGGATGTCCCGGCTGGCAAGACCCACTACTGACACGGGGTGGAGTTGTATGATCATCACCGTAAAACAAATATTTACTACTATTATTCACTACAATTACTTACACCTATAATTATCTTATAAAGAAATTATGACTTTCTAATAAAGTCCCTTCCATCAGTGTTTGTCCATTCTGTATTTGTATGTTTCCTTGTTTTGTATTTGTGTAAAGTCAATGGTGACAATAAAATAATACTAGAAATAATAATCAAACCACTAAGAAAACATTCTCCTGTAAAACATGGTTTGATAATACCAATTCTTATCCAGTTGTGCAGACTTGTGTATTTATTTAGGCCTAATGGCTAATTGTAGTTACCATGTATTTTCCTTTGTCTGATAAGGGTTGACCGTAGCCTCCTATACACTGGTACACAATTAAAGCCCTTAGGATCCCATTAACGGTGGCCTCAAATCTATAACGATCGGTCTCGTACAATAGACCTTTATCATGGTGTGGCCATCTTGATTTTTTTCCCATTCAACTCAATGTAATCAAACCGAGGCTGGAAGGAAAAATAGTCTGGTTCCTTTTTGTACAATGAATATCAGCATCTGTTTCTGTTACTGGAAACAGGGAACATAACCAAGATGGTGGCAGCATGATAAAGGTCTATTGTTATTCTAAGGCCGGCGGTTTTAAAGGCGTATTATGATCTGTACTGATCCAAACTTACTGACGGTTTTACAAATCTTAAAGTTACTTTGTATGAACTCGACATCGGTAAGACTTGTCCTGTATACAACGATGGTTACCTGACTAATCCACCTCTCCCGTACAAAATGTTCACAAACTTTGAACAATTACGGGGCACCTGGACTGTGGCAGAACATCTTCCAACTTATACGAGGGAGCAACAGAGAGAGAACCGTCGGGTTGGAGTTGAATGCTTTCCATTTTTGTTTGATCGCATGCCCGAGTACTGGACGAGACTCAATTCCCTGAAAAAAGTGGGTTCGATTTCTGTACCGGCCGGTCGCTGGCCAGTCATTAAAACACTTTGTTGCTTCTCTTCACCAAGGAGTGCAGTAATCTAATTGGTACCTATGAGGGCAAAGACTGTTGGCAACACATGATGCATAGGGAGCTGAGAGGGTTTATAAGAATAAATTGACAGGGGGATGGTGGTCATATTCTATGACATCACAGCTACCTCAAAAATATGTTAACATTGACCGACCCAGAGGCGCCAGGCGAAACCAAGCACAGATCAAATTACCGCAAATGAAACTAAAAGCAGTTAAATACACAAGGACACAACGCCAGGGATATCAGGACAGAAAAACAATTTACAATTTCGAGCACGAGATGTGCACGAACACCTAATAAATATACTCCATAGCAACAGATCATGTTGGACTTGACATTTCCTTTTGGCGCTCTCTGTCGAGGTGAACTCTTTGACAAATCGGCCGTGGACTCAACAAGTACCAATCAAGGTCGTAATACATAGTGTTTAGGATTACTTTGATGCATTTATGGCTTTGGCTTATTGATATTCACAGGATTAATGGTACATTTCAGACCAAATCCCCGATAAATTACCCCCGGGAGTCAATAGTTGTTCAGTTTATAATATTGGACTCGTGAAGGTCAATGCAATATAACTTCAAGTTGACCTGAGCGGGTTTGTCGAAGGGCTTTGCCACCATAAAAAATAAACACAATTAATATGGAGCACAATATAATAAAATACAATAAATTGTTGGCCAGAGGAGATGCGATTGGAAAAGTTCAAGTGACATGAAAATGTACATGTACATTTACATGTCCATTAACTCTGCCACTCTTAAATACAATACATGTTGTCAATAGAGGAACTATTGTATGCGAATCCAAAATGCGCATCATTCTGATAATGCGCATCCGACAATGCGAATCCAATAATGCATCTGATAATGCGCTTTAGCCTGTATATCTGTATCCGTACAAACAACTGAAGAGGTTGTCGTACGTAGGGTTTAAGACCTTTTCACACGAGAGCAATTTAGCAGGGGTCCCCTGCTTTATTTTAGCATGGTTGTACAATTTCACAAATTGCACTTCGTTTGAAAAGGACAACAATATTTTGGACTCTCAATGGTCCCTTGTGAAATCTTCTTGTGGGTCTGAATGCAACGTAGCTTGACAAACCATTAGATGCTATAATGCGCTGTGTCTATATCACTTGGTTGATGTTGATGGAGTATGGCGCAGCTAGATCATGGCCTCTTCCCAACCCTCGGCTTGGGGCTCCGGCTACGGCTTTGGCTCCGGCTACGGCTTGGCATCCGGCTACGGCCTGGTCTACGTCATCAATTTTGGATCAGTGTGTACATTTTGAATGGTGTTTCTAACATCAGACGAAGCCCAGAGACGCTGAACCTAAAAGCCGAGGTTTGGAGAAAAAAAGCCCATACGCCCCGAGGTGTGCGCGCGCTGCGTGTATGTCACGTGACTGCTCCCCAACTATCTGACTGGGGCAAAGTTGACGTGGCGGTAGGGGTAGGTAGGTGGATGGAGGTATATAGATCAGAACAAGATTCCATTCTCAGCACAAAGTAGTAAATGACACCGGAAGCCAGGACTTTAAATGTTTTTCACTCTCCATCAGAATGTAATCGTGGTTGACAGGCAGATTTATTTCGCATTAAAAAGTACCGCCATGTATTACGTTACAATTTATCTCGAGTGACATAACTTATCCAAAGTTATATCATCAATGTTTTTACAATCATCAATTTCCGTGAAACCCAAAACGGTTATGTATCTGCCATGTTACATAATCCGGTGGACCGTTTTTTCTTTATTTAACGGCCTCGCCGCTAATTTCGCTTTGACATGTTACTCTTTCGGAAGATTTCCTTTTATGACGAAATAATAGTTCCTAAATGGAGGTTATCGATTCAATGCACTTATGGTGAACTCTAACTAGATAGAAATCGAAAACCACTCACACCATTAACCACCTATCACTTCCTCATCAATGCACGCTACCTCTGTTTCCTCGCAGTATTAATACTTTGAGGGGAAAAACATAAGGAAATGCATAAGAAAAAAATCGATGGAAGACAACTATAACTTTGGTTATGCATTCACCTTTAAATGAACTTTCAAAGTGATTTTTGTGGGTTTCAGCGTAGAAAGAGGTTTTTGGTTTTTTTGAGATGGATAAGAGAAAGATTGCTTGTGAAGTACGAGCTGTGTTAGTGTGGTGTGGCTGGGTGGGCTCAAGGTTACTCAGGGTGGGTGATGACAGAACGGGGGGACCGCAATAAATGAATAATGATGATGAAGGGGGATCGGGGCGAGGAAAACGATGTACGGTTTGGGTTTAAATGTGGAACCACACGGTACAATGGTTTGCGTCTTTCATTAGGGGCAACAGAGACAATCCAAACTTGGAGGGGTCGAAATACCAGCCTATCGGAACCCAAAGGCAGGGTATACTTTTGGTAATTGTCAAAGACCAGTATTACTGCAGTATCCTCACTTGGTGTATCCCAAGATATGCATAAGATAACAAACCTGTGAAAATTTTTGCTCAATTGTCATCGAAGTTGCAAGAAAATGATGAAAGAAAAAACACCCTTGTTGCATGGAGTTGTGTGCTTTCAGATGCCTGAGAAAGGCTTTAAAGTCTTTCTCAGATTCAAATTTGTTGGTGAACAATTTAATATCTCTTTCTCTAAAACTAGATTCAAAGGGAGTCGTTTCTAACGATGTTTTATAGTATCATTCAACAGCTCTCCAGTGGTATTTACCAAGTAAGTTTTTTATCCAAGAACTGACTCCGCGGTAGTACAGTTAATTACGATCCTATAAGCTAAAGTAGTAGTCCCAGCCTATTTCTATACCTTCCGCCCAGGTAATAGTTAATAAACAGGACAGTTCTTTTCAGAACCGAGAAGTCTCCCGAACACCCGAACAATCTACTCCGCGGTAGTAGAATTAAGCAAGACAGTTCTCTAAGAACAAACTCTACCTGGCAAGTAGACACATGGTGTTACCGCAAACCAAATATATTGATACCTCACCATGCAATGCCTCAAATCCTATATAAGTTTTTTATGGTCATTAAATTTTGGAGTAATTACCAAAGTTATACCATCCCTTTAAAGCAAAAGAAGGTGAAACAAGACTGCTTTAAGATGATGTGGACGACAACGAGACGGTTTCCAGACTCCCAGATTATAGATTGGGAGTTAGTTTGAAATTCGGATGTGAAAAGTACAGGGGAACACATTAATCTATGAACAGCCTATTCAATCTTACACCTCCACGATCTTACTGAGAAACGCAAGTGGATGGCATAATAACAAACAGAGACAACACTATTATTATTATATATTTATGGTAATGAAACCAAGGATGCCTCATATAAGTGAACTTAATCACTGTAGCTCGCAAGCCTGAGGAAACCTGTAAACAAGAGTGCTTTCTATGTGAACCTGAAACACCGGGGTTAACCCCTACTCTTCCACGATAAGTGTTCTGGGTTCGTGCACTACCAATCATAGTACACGGGACCTATAGTCACCACATCCGAAGGACAATGCAATTATGGTAAAGTATCTTGCAAAAGGACACAAGTGCCATGACCGGGACTCGAACCCACACTCTGCTGTTCAGAAACACCAGAGCTTGAGTCCGGTACTCTTAACAGCTCGGCCACGACACGCCACAGGGGGAGTCTCCGGAGAGGGGGAACTTACATGTCGCCCCAAGCCACCCCACTACCACAGTTCCTGGTGGGGAAGGACGGAATGGTGTGTGGCCTACTGATTCAAACGGATTTAAACTGAAATGGTTTATACAATTACCACCCATTGATGGTGTAAAGCATTTGTATCATGCTGATGTGGTTACCATCTTTGTCAAATGTAAAATGTGTCCAACAATTTTTGTAGCCGATCGTGGGGAAGAATCATCTTCTAGTGATTGTATTTCCGTTGACAGGTTTTAGGATTGACACATGAGATTCCCTTGTGAGAAGCACCATCCTCCATGGTAGCACTACATGGTGTGCATTCTGACAGTCATTTCCCTTATCATTCAACCCGCATTTGTGTTTCAAGATAGGACGAGCTTGTCACTGTATAGACCCATTGCATAACGCGCAGCGTACTCACGTGCGCCTGTCCTGGGTGTCATTTTGGGTGTCAAAATCGTATACAAACATGCACAAAGGTGAGTTTTGACACCCAAAATGACGCGCATTGTTCGGAGGCGCGCTCCGGGTCTATAGAAATCAATGGATCCCCCTTGCATAACGCGAAACGCTACAGATACGCTGAGGTCACGCGCACGTTTTTACGCACAGAGAACAGCTAGCGTCCAATGATCTGCCTCCTTTTTCAGAGTGTGACGTCATATGCAATGGGTCTATACACGAGTTACAATTCAAGAAAGTGTGCCTATCTATGAGCAAACATTGCTACTTTACACGAGTTCTGATATTGAGCAGAGATACGCATATATATGGGCACTGCAACCTGGAGTTTAGTATTTCAACAACAAAAAAACAAGTACGGAAACCGATCCCAAAAGTAGTACCTGGTATAAGTTACAGGTTATACAGGCTAAGTACTTGAGTACGACTGGTACTATAGGGGGTAAAGAGGCACATACAGAAACCATGGAGTTGAGTATTTCAACGAGTACAAGCACGGGAACCAATCCAAAAAACTAGTACCTGGTGTGAACAGGTACTAAAACAGGCTTAAGTACTTGAGTACGACTGGTAAAGGTTAAGAGGCACATACAGAAAACGTGGAGTTGAGTATTTCAACGAGTACAAGCACGGAAACCATCCCAAATCCTAGTACCTGGTGTGAATTACAGGTACTAAAACAGGCTAAAGTACTTGAGTACGACTGGTAAAGGTTAAGAGGCACATAAAATGGAGTTGAGTATTTCAACGAGTACAAGTACGGGAGCCAATCCAAAAACCTAGTACCTGGTGTGAATTACAGGTACTAAAACAGGCTAAAGTACTTGAGTACGGGTAGGACTAGGGAGACTACACACCTGGAGCTGTGTATTTTCAAGAGTACGGGTACAGAAACTAATTTTAAAACCTGGCACCTCGTACGGTGGGTTAAGAGTACTAACACAGGCTAAAGTACTTGAGTATCAGTTGGGAGACTAAAAACCTGGACTGAGGCGTGTATTTTCACGAGACGAGTACGGAAACCCTGAAAACCTAGCACCTATAATAGTACTAGTTACATGTAAAGTAGTTGAGTATGAGTCGGGAGCAGGGAGGTTTTAAAATGAAACACAGAGCTATACATTTTACACGAGACGAGTCTTAAAACTTGGCACCTAGTACTATTTACAAGTACTATCAGGCTAAAGTACTGTAGCACGAGATAGGAGCAGGGAGACTAAAACATGTTGCTGTGTATTTTCACGACTACAAGTATTAGAACTAATCTATAATTTAGCTTAGTACTATTTACAGGTACTATATACGACTAAAGATAGTACCAACTTGAGTATAAGTAGGAGTAAGGAGACACACTTTGGGAAAACCTGAATAAGTGTATTTTCATTGTCAGTGGTCTCCAATAAGCCATTTTGAAATAATGCTGGACCCTTGCTCTATGGATAGGTGGTCACATTATAATATCGTACTATTTGGTTTGGTTACATGTCAATCTTTCTGTACACCCAAACCGAACAATGTTTCTCCTACAAATTCCACCATAGCTCAACAAGGCTAATGAAATTAAGAATTACTTATAGGTCGTTCAATGTTCACTGTTGAGATTTCAATTTGAAAGTTCTACTTTAGTACTATAGTCCAAATCTATAGTTCATGTTCATTAAACTGTATTATCTTTTTAAAAAAATACCGTAAAATAAAACCGTTTGTACAAAATCGAAACCTTAAACTGCCGGCAAGCTACCCCTAAAACAAATATTCTTATTAAGTGAAAACAGGTACAGCAAACAACACATTACACAATGTAAAAGCGAAACAAGCACAACTTGTTGGTTGAACATGTACTTTTAAAAATATATGACCACGAAATGGTATTTCCTAATATTGAAAGCAAGCACCAGTGAGTTTATGCAACTCTGATAACGGTCAGTCCAGGGCTTACCTAAAACGCACTCCCAGGGCAGGCCTAAAAAGAAAGAACAAATATGACCGAGGTATTTTCCTCGATCCTAACGAGCGTCACTGTCACGAGAACGGAACCGTCCCTAGTTCAATGGCTTCTGGACTTAAGATAAACACAGGGAAGGATAGTGGGAATGTATTCTGCAAAGATAAAAAAGAGACTAGAGTTATGTAAAAGGACGATGCCACGGTCGATTCGATACCATGGACAGCTGGTGAGGATGTTTAGATAACTGTGCAGGAAACCGCAAAGGGTTGTTTACTGCTTTTGTAGAATGCTCAGGAGTAGCGAAGTGAAACGTTGGGGGTAGTTATTGATATTTTCATAAATTTGTCAGGGTCTCTTACAATGAGGTGGTGGGGGGGGGGGGCAGATGATCGAGGGGCCAGCAGCCCGTCAGCGTGACTTCACCGAAGCTTGATTTTCTAATATCTGTATTTAAAGAGGGTCTTCAAGGTCAAAGTCAATTTTGTGATGCACTCATTTTCCAAAAGATAGAGTCCGTATGAAAACGGGGACAAAATTATAAGTCTCCAACCTCACGTTAAAATGGTGTAAAATGCCGCTGTGTTTGATACCCTTCAAATGCATTTTTTGTCAAAATCTAAAAACATTGGGTGACCGTCACATTTCAAATATTTAATCACACATGAGGAATACGGTACATTTGACGTCATCATGCACTCACTTACCCAGAAGTGAGAATTGTACCGGGGGATCAGGGTGCATGGTGGATGTCATTCGTACATCAGTCTTGGGACTGTTGATAATTCAATAATTCACATAAAGTAGTGTGTATGGATTACATTGAAATAACCACGCTTTTTGTGGAGCAAATGTGGACTCGCTTGCACTTCACCCTACAGCACCAACTCAGCGACTGGACAAGCTTCGTGTCTTCATCGAGCAATATCGATAAATTTCCAGTCGAAAGTTTGATAAGTGTGATGATAACACTCAGCACAGCCAATGAGTCATAACTTCCACGTTGCTGGTGCGACTTATCCAGCACAGTGCATCCCCACCAAACTCTGATAGCAAACCCGCACAAACCCCGGTCAAGAAGATCTTTACAGAAGCGTTAGAGTTATCATCTGCTGATGGTGTTAAAGCCCTTTTTTCATGGTCGAGGCTTGGGTGAACAAACAGTCTGGCCCCATTTAGTCAAATTGGAAATTAGAACTGTAGTTGTCATTGTGTAAACAGGATACAAAGCAAAGATTAAGGCAGCTCGATACGATTCTGCATTTCTTCTGTTTCAAAAGAAAATACCCGCTGACGATGTTCGTACCCAATGATGCACATTTTTAGGGCTCGGGCAACATCTATAGGGACCGCACATGCATCCGTGCCCGGGTCTCCCCCTTCATCGTCCCGGGAGCCACACAAAGGACAAACGGCAGCCATGCATAAGGGCACCTGGGCGCCTCAGTGGTGTTTCGCTCCGTAGCGGATAATGTCAACCTCATGGCTGCAGTTTTGTTTCTTGTTTTACTGGAGTGGATTAGTGTAATTATGAACAGTCTGTACAGGGTGCAAGTTTCTTTTTTTGTGAGACCAAATTGATGAGTTCCCGAATGTAATGCTCCCAGCATCTGCTATTTGACAAATCGTTCCTTACAATGATTTTGTTTTAGAACCTCACATTTAAATACTAACAAATAGCCACAAAACAATAACAACAAAACAGCATCAAAGAAACTACGTATAATTTTATCTGTGACAATAATTTCCGCAAAGTTTTACGTGTCTTGATCTGGAAAAGGCGCCAAGGAGGCCGTTATCTGAGGTTCGTTATTAAGGGTTCGGATTCCCGTCAAGTCATCCATTCCCATGCACAAGAGTACTTTAAACCAGTTTCTCCCCTTACTCCAGGAGTACAATTTGGTTGTTATACAGTGCTAATGTATAGAACTATGCCGATTCTCTGACGGGTATAGGAGTGACCTTTTGTCACCACCAACCAAAGCCCTTCATTGGCTCAATATCATAGAACCACCATCTTGCTTTCCTTCCCCTATCTTAATGTGACCAGACCGAGGCTTGGTGTACAATGGCTTCTTTTGGTAAAATATTATTCAGTATGCATAATTGCTATTGCACATGCGCAATGACATTGACAGTGTCAAGAGGTTCCAAGTACGTATAAAGGACATGTGAGTTTAATTATTCCCAAAAAATGTACAGCCCTGAAAAAGTAAAAGCGACAAGTTGATTTGTAGTGTAATTTTATATTTCGCGGTACGGTATTAGAGGAGTGCACCGTTGTGGTGAATATTTCAACAGAGGAGACTAAAAGTGTGACAGTCAAGTCTAATGATGAATCATCAGGCAGGAATGCCGTGTGGACGCGTGGCAGACAGCAGTAAAAAACGAGGCCGCTATCCGTTAACACACATACACACGCCCGGAACCTAGCCACAACCACGTGGTGGCGAGCCGGCAACTTTCAAATTCAACCGTATTACCTGATGGCGTGTGTGGTATATACCTTTACGGCCTGTTTGCAATCGAGACAGTCGGTCTGTTTGATGATCAAATCCCTGCTTAATATGTGACACATTGCTACGAATCCAAGCATGCCGAGACTAAATCCCTCTTAATGCTTCATTAATGCTGTGTGTAGGGTTTTGGGCTACGTGGAATTCCAAAATGAATTATTACTTAGACCAAGCTTAGACAAACTCGTATTGGCATATAATTACACTCTCATAACTGTTGACGCGAAAATGCGACGATGGAACGAGTTAACAATAATGTTTGTTCACGTCTACATTCCAGTACCGTTTAGTTCATGTACACAATGTTGTCACAATCAATAAAACGTTATATCGCATTTACTGATATAGGCCTCACCAAGCATCTCTCTACTTAACATTATTTTCTGTGCTTTATACAAAGTCATTTTAGGTACAGCCCCAAAACTTGACCATGGGCTAAACACCTCCTTTCGAAGAATAAGTCGCAATGGAAAAAAATATATATCAAAAACATGAGCCAATGTGGATCACTCAGTTATTATTTGGACCAATCCATAATTATTTCGCATCATGCATTCATCCCTTTCGGCATTTTCTACCAATGTACACTTTGTCTTCTAAAATAATTTATTGTTTTAATAGTCCAATGGGTGTCCGTCTTATAGACCAACATGGGCTCATTTATTTCCGTGACTTTAAAACAAAATCACCCCACGACTACAATTCACATGACAATGGTTCGATAAGAGAGATCGGCAAAACTTCTCCAAATACGGAGAAGTAACAACGTCCTTCCTTTTTGTACATAAGGGCCTACCATCGCTTACACATACACATCAAATTGTGGTCTTTTCCCTGTTTATTTTGAGAAAAAGTGCGGATGTTATTTCACTTTTAAAACCGAACTGCGATGAAGTTGGGTTTTTTATATTATTTTGTAATGCAAATTCGCCAAAAAACAAGGCAAAAATCCACTCTTGGTATGTACGGGGCTATAAGAAGAAAACATTTGAGATGAAAATAAAAACTCAGGGGAGCTGAAGTTAGGAATTGATATTCCTCTTAAAACAATCTAGATTGTAGGATGGAGGGAAACATGCACCAGGCAAGGAGTTCGAAAGAGATACAGTACGTGGAATTGCTCTTTGTTCTTTATCTCAGCAAAGCAAGAGTGTATGGGTGAGAAGAAGCAGAAAGCCTGGTTTCACGCTCAAACACTGTTAAGTGTTAGAGGAACTGGGTCGGACACACTGGTGGCAAATTTACTTAACTTTAAAAGTGATGACTTGGTATTTTCTTTAATGTTGGGTCACATAAAGTGCGGATATATAGGCTACCGGTCTTTGACAATTTCCAATGTTGGTCGCGTGCCAGCAAAACCAGCAAACTAGTTTCGGCAACCGTTTACAACTCATAAATTTCAATATTTGACATTAGGTTTACGTAATTTTGAAATCAGCTGGCTAACGAGGTTTTTTTCCCTTTTTTTCTAGGCATTTAGCGTTTCCTCGTCCATTCTCAAATGGAGAAAAGGCTCGTATTTCGTATGTCAAAGCACAGGATATAATATAAAAACAATTTAATTTTTTTGTAATAACTAACCCAGGCATTATATTTGTTCTTCTTGGAAATTAAGTACACCGAGACCTTGTCAAAAGGTTTTAAATAAACATGATTTCGAATTTCTCCATTGTTCACCAGGGGTCAGAGACAGTGCAACTAGTGTTCACACCATGATGAAATAATACAAAATACAATTTTTAAAATAAATCAAACAATAAATTCCATTTGCAACGCTTTCAATTTAAGAAAAAGTGGGATTACGAAACTTATGTCACTTTTTTTATATGTGACTTAAAAACAGGTGTCCCTTTTGCTTTTCTTGGCAGGTTCACTGATTAACTTCAATGGTTTTGTTACAACTTGGAGTACAATAACAGATGGCTGATGAGACCCGTCAAACCACAGCTACCACAGCAATGTTGTCACAAGTTGGTTCGAATCCTGGCCGGTTAAGTGATGCTTCTGTCGTTCAACAAGACAGTTACGGTAACCCATAATTGATCCCCTTCGCACAGGAATATAATTAGTACCAGAATAATGATTGTCGTATAGGGGTATATAGCTAGTTTTATTTGTTTAAGATAATCCCCTATATGGAGCCATGACAACTATAATATACGATGCCCGGAACTACTATCAATCAATACACTTCACCATAATTGATTCACTTTGCCCGGGTGTATTATCGACAAGTAAAATAATGATTACGTCACATCGGAGATACCGGTTATGCACAAGTTTTACTTCATTACAAACTAACCATGAGGCAGCTATCATTGAACCTGATGCACCATGTTGGTCTCAACGTAAAATCCACTGTATTCGTATGTTTTTGAAAGAAACCGCAGTACTTTAATCCGAGGAATACAGTTCACCATAAGTGCTACCCTTCACCCAGGTGTATTTTTGATAAACAATGTTTCATTTATATGATACTAACAAATATGTAAACATGTTATCCAGAACAAGGTTCTCAAATCCAAAAGTAGCTTGTTATTAAACAAGGATCCCCAGCAGGGCTTAGCACTGAAGCTAACGAAGCACATAGTCTTGAAGTAAGAAAGGACAACGCGGATTATTCAGTCTTTGCAATCGGACTTCTCTTGGGGAAAAACCACACAGGGACTGAACCAAAGTGCGAGGCTCTGGTGCAAAGTGAGATTCGATTCGGAGTCCATCAGAGATAGAAGGAAAGGAAGATACTAAAAACCATTTGCCGTATCACAACTGTCAAGCTTCCCAACTACTACAGAACTTTCACCCACTCCTTATGAGAATAACAGACCAAAAACCACGTGTGTATTAAATTAATGTCCATGAGGAGATCCGACCATATGTTTGTTTATAGTTAAAACAGGGAAGGAACCACCAAGCCTAACCTTTCCCCCATTAGGCTACAAACCAAGAGAAAGAGATGGGTCAAAACTCATGTTAGTGGACTAGGACCTTCACCCTTTCCATGGGTGGGGTTTATGGTTTGAAGTGGATTCGAACCGGCGTCCACACAAAGGTGAAAGACGGTGCATGAAACAGTTATAACCAACCAGATCATAACAACACAAATTGGGACAACTCATGGTATTCCAATATCAAGCCTTCCGGTCTGAGGTGGGATTCGAACCTGCGTTTACACTCAGGTGAAACTAGAAAGCAGTACAACTAGTATACCATATGCCAACTGAATCTTCCAACAACAAAAACGGATGAAAACTCACCATATTGGACTGACGAGGTTTTGATCTGAGGTGAAAATCAAACCTTGCTCCACATGGGGGAAATGGTGAGGAAAAGGATACCCTTATATACAAAACTAAAAAAGCAGTTTGTCAGAATAATATATTGCTATTATACTGCAATATTCAGGGATGAGATTGTGTGAAAATGAAAAATCCTGAAAATTTGATAAAAGTTCCCTCTTCGTGATGTGGAGATAAAGCCAATAGAATTGCAAAAGGTTAAATCGTAGAGGTTTGCAGACTCTCTACATCTATCTATCTGATAGTTTGGTCACTACAAGGGCCAAGTCTTTCACCAGTCTGTGATGTCAATTTTGCCTCTTTTCCAGAAAATCTGAAGGTACAGGGAGACCAGTGACAAATCCTGAAATCAGGACAAATCCTGAATAAATTCACATGCCTGAAAATCGTCAGCACTATTTTTCGCTGGTGATGTGCTTTTTGTTTCACAGAAGGCTGTCCTAACCATAAACACAGGATGTTTCGCAATTTTCTCTTTTCATGTTATCTCTCGCTAGTCTCTAAAGATGTTAGCGCCCGAACAAACTTTGTCTTCAGAGTTCAATCCGCTTGGAATCCAGGGACCAGGATGGCTCATAGCAGAGGATACAGAAATATTGATCTACTGGTATCTTGTTTGTTCTGGGTAACTTGATCTGTGATAACCCCCCCCCCCCCCCTTAGCAAAGCAGCTTTGTAGGAGTAACGACAAGGAAAAGATATGCACGTGACGTTTGCGATGGTGGGAAAACTAACACTAATATTTTCAATCGGGGAATGTCCAGTGTAAAGAAAGTTGGGAATATTATACGAAATACAAAAATAAAATGTGTACATCGAGGCTGCTGGTGCGGCTCGAATTACCCGCGACCACGGAAACACTCAGCAGAAGATGAAACGATGGCGAAGTGGTAGTAAAGGTGACTGCCCTGTGTTCCGATAGCCCTATGTTAAGATGACCCCTCACATGGTGGGGTTAGGGTTGGGTTAACATCAGGAAAATACATTAAACCTAGCTCTTTTTCTAATATAACTCTATTTCTACCTCCATTCTCGAACCCTCAGGTATGATAAAGCCCTTCCTTGCCAGTATTTTATCCCCATACCCTATTAACAAACACACCAATAGACCCCTTGCATGTGACGTCACAAGCTCGAACAGCGCCCTCACTGGGGTCAGAGGAAGACCTATCATTGGTTGAGAGTTGTGCTTGGCGCGAACGCGCTCGCACGTTTCCATTGTTTGACTTCAGTGATGGCGGCCTACATGCAAGGGGTGTATTTGGCTGAACTGCATTTACGACTCAGTGGCAAGTTAATATGGAAAGTGGGCGGGGCGAAGCTAAGGGAAGTGAGGTAATGTCGCCGAACGGGGGAATTTCAAACACAATCAATGTTCAAAATACGCAACAGCGTTGGATATGTTTTTCGTTTTGGGTAGACTTCAATCTGCAACATTTCATGTGAGGGCTTATAACGGTACAGTACAGTACAAAATCACTATGATGTGAATTTGTTTCCATTTTAAGAGACGCAAAAAGTGGTCGTTTCCAACCTGAATAGATCTCTTGTTCCTTAATTCATAAAAAATAAACATGGAGGATGCATTTTGACTACCGTGTCTTTTGTAAAAAAGATTGCTATATGGTTTTAATGAGAGGGCATTGTTGTATTATGATTGGTGTATTTCTTGGTTAGATTGTAAGCATGCCAGTAGCAGCAGTTTTGAGTGACAGGCTGTCCCCTTTTGAAACACACCAGAACACATCAAATACGGGCAATATTCTACTTTCCATCAGAACCTGTTTCAGTGTCTGCACTTGACCTAATCCCCGTGTTATCTCACGGAACCGAAGGTTACCACCTTATATAGAAATCTCACAGCACCAATGGAACATGATAAGTCCATCAATTTCTATTATTGGAATCAAGTAGGGACATTACCTCATCCTCGCATCCGGTATCACATGGGTCTGGAACCAGCGAGGTACCATCGTGTTGCTAGGCGACGGGGTCTTTCCCGCCATATTGGGCCAGAAAAACCCCGGGAAATCTTCCTGCGAGCGGCGACTGCGGGGTCTCGTAGTGCAGCCGGAGTCTGGTGCGGTGGAAGACGTGGAAGACTAGCCTGGGGATCGAGGAAGAGATAAAACAGGGCCATGTTTAGCTCAGAGGCTACTGTGCATGCTGTGTGGCACATTTCAGACTTAAAGGGTACTTGCAACTGAAACACTTCCAATTTAATTGCATAAGATCGACGTTATTGCTCTCTGTTTAATTGCAAAGTATATAGAGGGAGAATGTTCATACATGTGGCTCCTACTACTTTATGCATTTAAAGTAAGCAACGTTGGAGACTTCTGCTTAATTTGCATATTCATGAGCATATATGTAAATTCGGGTACCACCGTCGCGTTGTACATTCAATACATCGTTTTTGAAATACTAATCTTTAAATACTTCACAAATAAAATAATTGTTGTATTGTTTATTAGCTGAAACAAGGTTTAACAAAAGGAAAAATAATTGTTTTATTTTTAAGGAAGGATACCCTTTTTGTTGTCCCTGTTGTGATCGCACCGAACAGCGCCCTCATTGGTCACTGATATCAATCACAGGGGAAATGTATCACCAAAGCACTGCTGACAATTGAACCGGGTTTTTTCCCAACTTGAACTTGAAGGAAGACATTTTCAGAGGTTGGGCGGACGGTGTGTGTGTGTTGAAAATTCGAGTACGGCAATTCACTCTTTCCAAAAAATACGGGTGAATATTCCCTTTAATGATGACGGACCCCGTGAGCTGCACCCGTGATGACTGCCAAGCAAAATACATTCACCAGCAGCTGCAGGGGGGTATCGGGTATTACTAGGCCTGAACGAGCCCCGTTAAGACACCCCCAAGTCATCAATGACGCCATCGGTGGTACAGAAGTGACATTAAGGACCACTTCTTACATGGGAGTAAATCTGCGTGTATGCCATCAGTGACAATTACTATTTATGTCACTTCGGGAGTCGAGTTTGTGTGTCATTTTGCCGGCTGTTGTTGTACCGGTACACCATTTGTTGTAGGATTACAAGACAGACGGAAGACAACGATTGTGGGTGTAAACCCGCAATCCCATCATGTTCTTCATGGTGTTAGGTTAAAAAGTCAAACAAAAGGCATGATATTTGGCCCTTGGATGAAAAGTAGTACAAGGGCTGGCCTATATAAAAGTATAGGCTTTTACAGACTTTTCAAGCTATTTAATAACAATTTTGCTGACCTTTCTGAGGGCAAACAATTGGCAATCAGACTTAAGTAGGAATACTATCATGCCTTGATGGCAAGGACAATGAACACATTACCCGATGAACGGAGGAAATTAATAATGTGGTTTGACAGAACGAGACGTCCTCTGTTCAGTTTTGTAAGCCAAACAAAACGGGGAAACTACCAAATAAAACTAATCCAAACACAGGCAGAAGAATAAGAATTCCCACATTTACCGGGTCCAGAAACAAGCGTTCGCATAGAGACAGGCCTTGAATTAAACGGAGGCTAAGAGGCCATGTTATCCGTGCCCTGGCTCTTGGCCTTGGTGCCCCTTCACAAGTTTCCCATAGACTTAAAGAGCTTCCAATGCAAATACCCTTCGCAAAATGAAAATGGCCTTGCCCTCATTCCAGGCCTTTGGATAGAGACATTGGAATCGAACATTTTGTCAGCCCGAAAGCGGTCATGATATTGATTGACATGTAAAACAAAATTAATAGATTTTGGGGCTGCTTTTGCAAACGCCACCTCAGGCCTGGAAATCAAATCCACCACTGAAATGATCGCGTCAAAAGCGTCAACTCAGTACTGGTTCTGTTAGAGCTTGTCTTACATTGGGCCGCCTCTAACCTTTTCCTCAAGGCGACACCTGGGCCATGATGGGAAGTCAAGCCCGCTCGAGCCCCTGTAAAAATGTTGAACAACTGCCGTGTGTTACATCCAATAATGCAATGTGCGTGCCCCGAGTTATTATGTGATACGAGCTACGCTCCGCGGGAATCCAAGTTTCCTGGAAACTACGGAGCGACATATTAAGCTCAATCAATTAATTGATCCACTGGTTTAAGAGTCACACATGTCGAAGGCTAACTTGACAGTCACGGCATCACCACTGCGAGTATCGTTTGACGCCAAGAAACCTCGATCCCAAAATGTCAGGTATAGTGTCGACCCTGCGACTTTTCTTTCCCATCACCAGGCATGACGTCACAACAATGCAAAATCGTAGGGCCTTTTCGAAACCACGGGTTCAACTTTCGCCTCCCGGCTTAGGTTCCGTCAGTACTGTTGAAAATGTGCACTTTCCGTACAAAGCTTATAATTAGCAAACGGAGCTTGCCGGAGCCAGAACCTCTGTTTCGCAAAAGGCCATAGTATAATAGGTGCCCAAATAGGAACGCAGTCACTAAGCGCGTACAACTGGACAATAAGTTATTTACATTTTCATATTTAACAAAGTGAGAAAATAGAATTAGCTGTTGCAAACTGCTTACCAACCAAAAGGACATATGGTATAAGTGCAAAAGATAGTTCATGGGCTGGCATTTCGACCCTAGCAGAGTCTTCCTCGAAGGCCAAAACGACAACACAACACACAACAACAGTTCTGAATTTATCACGACGGTGAATTTCCTTGACGATTTGAGAATTCGTATTTGGGCATTGTGAAAGAGTCTGATTGGATGGAACTTATTCCACACGCTAGGATCCGTGATACATCGTTGGCAACCGGGGTCTGGTGGTGTTGAGGTTGCATCTGCCATGCTTCGAATGATATCCCCCCCCCCCCCCTCAGCGCCGTAGTCAAGGAACACGACTAGACGTCGGCAGCCAGGGTTCGGTGTCGAGAACAAACCATCTACGGGGACGAGGATGGCAAGTAGGTCGCGGCACATGAACATAATTGCTCTCTAAACTCGTCTTGGTCAAGGACGGGCGAGATATAGGATGCACGGTGTATACTGAACCAAGTATGTCTTAAAGGTATTCAGGATTGGTAAGGATAAAAACATCAAAGCTTTACTGATTTAATCAGTAAGCTTTCAGACTAAAATATTAATCAGTGATTTTCTGTGAAATATTTCCTTCTGGAATGAAGTCATATTCGAGAAAACAATTAAGGACAATGTGTCTACATGCTGAAAATTGTACATGTTTTTTCACTATTTTCTCCTGACTCACACAATGAAAGCCAAAATGTTCACCAATCTGATATTTTAATGTATGTAGTTGATCACACAAAACTTGAATACTGTCTGTGACTATTTTGTCAGCTTATACCAATCCTGTATAATTACCTTTAACACCGAGTGCAACTGAATCACCGATGAAATTAAAACTGAAACCAACTCCGAATTCCGTTTCCCATCAAGTCAGCTCTTTCCTCAGAAAAAAACACTGCTAAAAATAATACAAATATGAAACATGTTCACAATTTATCACTGAACAAACAAATGGAAATGTGTTGGAATGTTTTAGGCTGCACGTGAGCTTTTTACGAGGCGGCAAAAAGGTGTCTCCAAATTTAAACAAGTTGAAATTTAACTAAACAAGTTAAAATTTAACTTCAAATCGGAAAGGGTGGTTGGTAGCTGGAATTTGCAGAAACCACTGAGAGTGAAACCGTGTTAGTAATAGGAAC
The DNA here is from genome assembly GCA_021014325.1 of Plazaster borealis. NCBI lineage: Eukaryota > Metazoa > Echinodermata > Asteroidea > Forcipulatida > Labidiasteridae > Plazaster > Plazaster borealis. Next base: position 15,640,581 of record CM037464.1, on the reverse strand, counting down.
TGAAACTCACAGAATGTCAAATTAAATACTTATGATTAAAGGTACTGAACACATTTGGTAATTGTCAAAGACCAGTATTCTCACTTGGTGTATCATATGCATAAAATAACAAGCCTGTGAAAATTTGGGCTCAATTGGTCATCGAAGTTGCAAGAAAATTATGAAAGAAAAAACACCCTTGTTGTACAAATTTGTGTGCTTTCAGATAGGAATAAAAGGCTTCAGGCCTGAAGTATTTTATTATTTTAGTGAGAAATTACCTCTTTCTCAAAAACTACGTTACTTCAGAGGGAGTCGTTTCTCACAATGTTTTATACTATCAACAGCTCCCCGTTGCTCATTACCAAGTAAGTTTTTATGCTAATATATATTTTGAGTAATTACCAAACGTGTACAGTGCCTTTAATATTGTGTATAACTTTATAGTGCCATTTTTAAGACGTCACTGTTGAGACTGAAAGGGGATTGGTAAATACAAAAGTTAGAATGGACCAATGAGCTGCCGTATACGGTAAGAAGCTTCACAAACGGAGTCAGCCCGTATAATCAAGTTTTGCAACCGAAAGAGACAAAACTAAGTAAAAAGTGCCTTGCAAAATGGAAGGGCAACACTATTCGAAAAAGAGGAGAAATTAAGAGTGGTACAAAATAAAGTACCGGGTAGTCCATTGATTTGTCTGTTTCCCCCTTTTTTAAACTGAGGTAGATTTGGAATTTGTTTTGTTCGGTTGCGAGAAGTGGAAGGTAAACGCGTACAGCGACCATACACTTCACATTACACACCCTCCAGTATAAGAAAAAAGGTTCAATTATAAAATATTTTCGACCAAATATAGTACATTGAGGGAAAACGACTAGGTCATCTGTTGAGCTTAGGACTCGGATGTTTTCCCCATTAAAAAAAATCTCAAGTAAACAAAAGACGATGATGCGTTTCAGACACTCTGCGATTACTCGACTTGCGTGACTCCAAATGTCATTGCAATGTGATATATTGCTGCAAAATTCATAATGCCCGATAATAATAATAACCATAGCACTAGGCGGGTCACTGACCGCCTCGCTAGTTATAAATTAGCTACAGCTATCCAAGGATGTACTCACAACAAAGATGTTTACGTGTTTGGCAAGGGCACCCCTCTGAGCAGACCCCCAAATAGAAGTTAAGCTCGAACTGTGCAGGTGAGTCGTCTGGACAGTCACATTTCAGCGAAAACCGGGTTCACGGTTTCCCAACCTAAATGGGGGTCGACTAAGGGTCAACGTTTGGAGTATTAATGCACGGAGAGTCATCGAACCCGCGGTATTCGAATACGGGTATTCGTTTAAGTGTAATCGATATCTTTGGTTTGGACGGTTAATAATGAGCGGACAGCAATGCAAGTCGCTGATTAGATGAGACATTGATAGGTGAAGTAAAGGGGATACAGGTTTCGAGTTTTTGTCTACACACTTTGTAAAGCGACTTAGCAGAACTTTCGCTGTATATAATTTGCTTACAAATTATAACAATATGACGCAAAATAACCCACGACAATTTTTTACTAAAAGATAACCTGAGCCTAATTTTGTGTAAGCACACAAAAAAGTAGTAAGCACAGAAAATAACTTTGCTAAGCAGAAACAGGATACCAGACTAAGTGTCGTGACTTTACATTGTTATTATAAACTGTCTCCGTACCCTAGGGATTGATACGGCCCACATGCTACCAAGTAAGCATCAAGCTATAAAATCAATCACAAGAACCATCTCTGCCGTCACAGATACCCATTTATACTCCTGGGTGAAGAGAATCAATTAAGTGTCTCAAGGACAAATCAAAAGAATGTCATGACCGGGATTCGAACCCACAATCTGATGACACCCCATGTACACTAGACCATTAGGCCACAACAAGCCAGCAACGAAAATAAGGGATCATCAAAGTCCCTGGAAATATTGACAGAATCTAAAGACGTAAACAAAATTCACCTTCAGTCAAGGAGAGCGAAACACTAAATGGGGGCGGGGCTGGGGGGGCTCAAAACAAATCCAGTCCACATGCGAGGGTGAGGCCAAGATAGGGACTTCGGGCCACATTCAAGATGGGATTAGAACCGGAGTCCCACATATGTGAAAGGTAGTTAAACTGCATGCATAAACCCACTCCATAAGTCTATAATCAGATAACAAAATTTGTTTCTTTAGATGACATTTCTATATTCTATGAGAGAAACTTGACTACAGCAAGCATGCGTTCTACCCAATCAATACAAACCTCTCAGCCCAACTGTACAATATCAGCGTACAACAACTGGATGTAGAAACACTCTTCCTTCCCATGCAAGCCCACGTAATTTATTCACCAGTTCAGCGAAAGGTGGTGATTCATTAAATAATGTTACGGAGGCAAGGTTAAAAACATGACCTACATGTGCAGAAGAGCTCACGGTTTATTGAATTCGCAACTCGCCCCCACATTTCACATGGCACTTGACAGTTCATTGCATGAATGAAAATCTAATACTGTCGGTTTTGCTTACACTAATACACATTATCCAGTAAAGTTTCCCGGTCGAAAATGTCGTAATGCAATTGGAAATTTCAGCTATGAAGTAATACATTATTTCCCAAGCGTATTCTACGACTATAGTTCACGCAATAGGAATCAGAAGCGGGTCAAATGATAACCCCAGTATGTTTAATGAGGGTCCTCGTACTGTCATTTCTTTAGAGCCCCTTCCAAATTATATGGACTGGTTTAATGCTGCCTGTTGCGTTTTATTTATCACGATTGCTGGGAAATTTTGATATATTTGCAGGTATTTTATAAAGAAGAAAACAAAACCTCCATCCATTTTTATTGAAAGCGGAACCCATAAAAGTTAACCTTAATTTACCGGTCATTTTTTCTCCGGCACCGAGCAATGATGAGATCTCAATATTCGCTTACTGTGATCTGCAGTAGTCATGGGTAATTTAATTTGCACAAGTTCATCTGCCATTTTGATCAACTGCATTCCAATGTTTCATCATGATTGTCAATAATCGTTAAACGGTCACTCTAGAGTGGTTAGTTTTACAGGTTTCGTAAAGGGCTTCAAGTTGAAGAAATTTCCAGAATTTTGAGAAGTAGCGATATCGAACTTCGCCCGCGATCAGTCACCCATTGTGTAATCATTGTATAGTGGTTCAGACTGCGCGTGCGCAACTACACGTCACCGGGCAACGGTTGGAGTTGATTAGATTGGATCCCAATCCTTCCAGCTGTTCCACCCGTGCAAACACTATAGGGTGTCTGACTAATCAGGGGGGTCACGTGTAGAATATTCACCAGTTTGCGCTTGAGTTGAAGAACGGGTTAAGTACTAATGAGTGCATGTGCATGTACATTCGCTTCATTTGCAAATCAAATTCTAGTTGCTGGCTTTTTCTGGACAGCTAACGGCGGTAACCATTCAAGGTTTTCCTTGAATTACCAGTTCGATGACCGAACTCTTGCTTTTGTCGCTTCTGGGATCCGTGGGCGAGGTTTCTTCGGGTTGGCTGCCCGTATAGTCGAAAAAAGGGTGATGAACTAACTGATTCGGAAAAGACGTTTCCCCGAACAGAAGTATGGGTGATTAAACAAATTTACAGCAGCGGTGGTGTATCCAGGGGTGGTGTTTTTAATAAAGCAAATATTTAAAGATTCCTCGAAAAAATGACACAGGGCACTGTACTGATGATGCGGATGTTTCTACAGCGACGACAGAAGCTACACCACCTAGCATCAGGGCCCACTATCCCTCTTTCCCTGTCCTTGGTTGGCACTCCATTAAAGGCCCTGTACACTATTGGTAAGATCGAAAAACACTATGGTCACAGATTCACACATAACTTACATGATTTAAAGTAAGTAATGGTAGAAAGGGTCCCTCAAAATATTTCTGCCTAAAATGCTATCGTTTCTGAAAACTGAGTAAAACAACAGTTTTTATCACGCGCGATAGTTTGAAAAAAAAACAGAAAACACATAAGGTCTCTTTTCACTATTTTCTCGTGACCTCGATGGCCAATTAAGCTCAAACTTTCACAGGTTTGTTTGTTCATGCATAATGTTGAATCACACAAAATGTGGACACTGATTTTGAGCTTTAAAATTTACCAAAAGTGTACAATACTTTTAAAGTTTTGTTGTCTATATTCTGTTTTTCGTTCTCTCTTACGGTCACTAACTCTAGTATTCTTTCGTATGTGACCCTGCCCTTGAATTACACTGCCTTTTCAGCCGGACACAGTTTGTATTCTACACTGCACAAACTGGGGTGTTAAAATTGACACCATGGTTGTTGTCAAATATAGATACTCAAGAAAGAATCAAAATTAACACCATGTTAAAATAACACCAATGTAATTGTTTTGCAGACATTATTGTTATTTTAACACCTTTTTATGATGTTAATGTTGATTCTCTCTTCGGTATCTATATGTGACAACACCCATGGTGTCAATTTTAACACCCCGGTTTTTGCAGTGTATCTGTTTTTGGTCCTTGGTTCTGCCCGTAGGTGATTGTTCACAGCACATACTGATAAAATATTATGTATAATACTCCACAAATATTGTCAAAAAAAACCCAGGCCCAATACATTGAAGACTCACCCATGCTAAAATATGGTTTGTTTAAGGACCACCAAAATTATAGTGTGTTTAATCGGTGTTAAGTAACTCCAACGCATTCAAATTACGTAAGCACCATAACAGGATATTTGAACGCATAATCAATACACCACCCATGGGAAGAAAACAAGCAATGGGGAAGACATTTTAACACTCGACCCCTCTCAAAAAAACAAAAAGAGAAACATGAAATGTCAACAAAATAAATCAATACATAAAATATCTAAATGAAAAGTATATTTAAATCATATAACAAAATACGCGTTTTTCTCTTTAAGTGCAATCCCATCTGCCCTGTGTACTCAACCCCAATTCACTGCTCGCACCTGCTTACTTCAACTCATAAGATGACCAACTTAAAAAAGTACACATTTTCAGTTCAAAAATAGAAATCTCCATGCCCTGAGCGGCAAAACCCGCGTGGCGTCCTGTACAAAAATAGACATCTACACCGAGAGAACACTGAGTCAACAACAACCACAGGGACAGCGCAGCGCGTGCGCCGCGTCACCTTCTATAACCAAAGTCCAACAATCTTTCTCAGAAGTCCTAAGTGCTGAATTTTGATCACCTGCGTGGACTGCCCGTAGCAACGATGTGGAGAAAAGAAATCTCTCTATTTCTGTTGTGTGGCGATCCCAGGGCAGCCGAGATGGTTTCCAAGAAAAGGCATAAGTGACACATTGATTTTAAAGGTGCATGCAGTGACTCTTATTGACAGTTAAAGTGGAGATGTTTTCCAAGGCTATATTTCCCCATTGATGACAAAGTGCAAGAGGCTGCTAAGTGCTACCACCATTTTGTGTTGTTCCCCATATGCAATAGGAATAATGAATACAACTTCACATTTGGCATAAAGGGGTTCTGACTATTTTGCCCATTCAGTCTCGATTTGGTGACATTGTTTTTGTAGGGGAGAGAAACTTGCTGCAGCCTATACGAAGATGTTTTTTCCTCAAAATACAATTCCTTCCAAAGGAAAATTACATTATTTTACATTCTGTCAAAACAACCAAAGAGCACAATATGGTCAAGTTAGTGGCCGTGATATTAAACAAAACCAACAACAACACCATTAAGCAATGACTTATCCATAATTTAACAAAAATTGAGTGATACTGATAGCTTGAAAATAAGCCTCGATTTTAACATTGTTGAACTTAGGTCTGAAAGCTTAATGGTTATGAAGTTCAGACTAGAAATATTTCCCTCTGAAATCGAGTCATTTTCGAGAAAACTGTATCTGAAAACCTGAAAAAACCCCGAAACAGCTGATTTCGATTGTTACAACCAAAATTCAGGACAATGTGTTTACATGCTGAAAATTGTGCTGGTTTGTCACTATTTTCTCTTGACTCACACAACAGATTAAGCCCAAATTTTCACAGGTTTGTCATTTCATGTATATGGTTGATCACACAACAAAACACGAACACAACTTTGTCAGCTCTACCAATCCTGCATAATACCTTTAACTTGAACGGGATTATCCATCACCCCCACCAGTCGACCCCCCGCCCCCTCCTCCGCCATGACACAAGATAATGACATCAAACTCATAAATCAAATCACAACCTCCCTTACTTAAATAAACAAAAAAGTCATCGGGTCACGTTTCCATCAAACTGTAACTATATACAAACGGTAATCAAATATTATTTCTGGGAATGATTTTGGTGCAAGTAATAATATAAATGGTTTTGTTCGGAATAAATACGTTTAGATTGTATGTCATCATGCATTTACTTTACAACTACTTTCTCTTCACAGTGTTGGGCATTGAACTTTTCAACTGTGTAAAAATAAGCAAATAAGATCATGTGGAAAAACCAATACACCAAAAAGCCAATAAACTAATTAGGATTTTAATTGGGTGAGAACCTGACGATGAAACCAAGCATGTACAGACACACCGTTTGAAATTAACGCCACCCGTCCGTCCGTAAAAAAATAGGCGTCCATGGCTGGGGTATGTATAACACCATAGAGAACACTACCTAAACAGTATTAAGGCTAGCGGCGAATTCCATTCCCCATCTCATCTTTATTAACAATCGCATCATCCACTCTGCTTGCTCTCTAGTCGTCGTATTGACCGAGTGTCCACACACTCAGTCTCTACCGTAAATGCAATTATAAGCGATTCGCAGAACCTTGATCGGCGAGCGGGTTTTTAGACACCGTGGAGTCACGAGCTCCCGCGAGCATCTGGAGGCAGCGCGGGGAGAATTTCCCAGAAAATCGCGGATTTGTTCGGCGACTCCGGGGATGCGTGAGATGCGATGATGCAAAATGAAGATGGGGGATAATATTAATGATGTGGGGATGTGGAGAGGAGGTAATTTTTGTTAAAGATGAATTGAACGCTGAAGGAGTTCTTGGAATTGATATTGCCAGAGGAGTTTGAATCTGGGATTGGAACGTGGGAAGGAGGAGGAACGGGGTGTCGAGGGAAAAAAGACGCCGGTAATCCCACCTAACACCTCTGGGCGTCGTGCTGCATCGGACTGGCTCAATTAAAAGTCATTTTCGGTCGGTTTCCCAACACCGACGATGATGGTGCCTGGTAAAGGAAATCGCTGAGGTGAAATTGAAAAAAAAAAGTATAGGAAATGAAAAAGAGAAATCGAGTCGATAGTATAGAAAGTGACAGGCAGGAAAGTTTGACAGGCCAATAAACTGCAAAATGGCCCCTACAGCGTTTCTCTGAACCCGACATCTGGAGTCGGGTATCAGACTTCTAGTCTGGCCACGCAATGTCTATCATGGTGTGGTTACCGACCGCTATGAAATAGGTATTGACCGCTCACGACAGTCAATAAACCCCCTAATATTTGACTGTGTCGGAACGGGTGACCGCATGTCTTGCAGGACAGACGGACAGCTGGTTTGACGTCCGGGAATGCGGAGATGCCGCCAAGGTATAAAGGGAACTTAACTGGATATTAAAAACAAACCGGGCATACATCACTCGTGAGACAAATCAGAACTATCTAAATTAATTTCTACATTTGCCATCCACACATACCACTTTCAATGAATACTACTTAAAACGGATACCATTAATTATTTATTGTATATTGATTGATGTATTTAGACAGGGTAGCTTAATCAGTATTTTAACTATCCCTTGGGGCCCTATGTAACAAACAGTAAAATACTATAGTTAACAATTTAGACATCAAAGTGATAACCCGTGCCCTATAAATGGAATGGTAGTGCAAAATACATGCACTCCCTTGTTGATTCGCTCATAACTCCACAACTAAACCATGTATCAAAAGCGAAGGTTTTTGGCTGATTTAACTCATGTTCAAAACATGCAACTTTGTATATAGCAAGCACCCTTGTTTACAGGTTTCCTCAGGCTTGCGAGCTACAGTGATTAAGTTCACTTATGAGGCAGCCTTGGTTTCATTACCAGAAATTAAAATAATGATAACAATGGCTGATCAGGTGAAAAGTTGTAGGACTGGTACATTCAGTTTATTGTCACAAATAAAAGGGTTTGCTTTTAACTTAGTCAGTGACGAGCAGGACCAGTTAGCTTGTCATTTCACTAGTCCGTCAGCTTTTTCACTAATCCATATTTCATATTGAACAGGGATGCTTTTCAACACCAAAATAGCCAGCCGGACCACTTGGGATAGAATTTTGAATGATCCTCAGGTGTTTTAACTATAGCGTTTGGCCAGACAGAGGTTGACCATTTAGTGTTACGGCCACCACCGGAGGCTGAAGCTGATTCGAAGCCAAGTTGACAAGTCTTGTCAATACCTTGGGCAGGATACCACGTTGAGATCGATCAGACTCAGCTTATGGCCGAGGGAGGCCGAGGCAACATGTAAATTGACCCTAACCAGATACCACCTACGTGTACTCATCCCTTCAACATGCACTAAGACTGACCGTTGTTGCAACCTATAAGAATGGGGAATAATGTTTTACGCACTTCGGGGTCAGAGTGACTCAAATAGGGTCGATCGGCTCCAAGCCTATACCTTTTGCCTTGAATGTCAGATTCGGCGAGTGGGAATGAAGTGGACTCTAGTTCAACTAATTTAGCCAAGGACGCCGTGTGTGATCATTATTTAGACCTATCTGACCCGTTATTGTCAGTGTGACTCAAACGGGGTCAAACGACTCGATTCCCATACCTTTTAGGTTGAATGTCAGACACTGGTTCAACTACTTTGCCAAGGACTCCGTGTTTGTTTTTGATCATGATTTGGACCTGTCTGACCCGCCGTTGTCAGATCGGGGTCAAATTAACTGAAACTTCGGGTCATCAGCAAACTGAATTGGAATTCACAGCCTATTGTCTCAACTCATCATTTGTTACATTACCTGGGTCTGAATAAACTGGCAATCTCTGAACCGTCTCGGGTCAACGCATATCTCATAATAATCTGATGAGCAAATGGCATTAATATGGCACAATCAACTGCAGCTCTCCACTTACAAGAGTCCCTCTTCGCTACCCTAACAGGCGATAGTATTCACTGTTCCTAACCTCACCAATTGACAGTTGTTATGATCCTCATGCATGGTTGATATCATCCTGAAGATATCATGCGCTAAGGGTGATATTCAATAACTAAGAGCACAGAGGGTGTTATAGACCTTGAGTGGAGACAGGAACCAGACCGATGTCTTATTGACAATTTACATATTATCGGAAAATAAGGGGGTTGCATGATCAGATTCTATAAAAACTCACTGATTATAACGTTTATATCAGTACCACCACTCTAGAGAAATGTTTAATATTTATATTATAATTTTGAACGTGCACAAGACCCCCCGACAAAACAAACCGTTTTTTCGTCTCTCTGAAGTGAGACCATCAAAGGTTTGAAATGATTGGTTGTAAAAGGTGTGTTTATTGATATCTTAGAATGTTTACGAACACGGGCGCGCTGGTAACGAATACCTTGGTATTGATACTGCAGATAAAATTAAAACAATGTATTTTTACAACAGGTGAGTCAGTTTGCTGTTAACGCTCAAGGAGGAAAATTTTCGGCGGGAAAAAACCCACTAAGCAATCCCTGAAGACATAAGTGGCACTCGCCCGTTGGTGGCGTCCATGCATGATGCTGGAAATTGAGCCGATGACAAAACCGATACCATGTAATGGCATCGCACTCGAGCACAGACACGCGTCTTGTTGAGTACATACAGCCCCAATGATGATGATTAATAAAGCCCGGTGGCGTTCACTTTGAGATGATACAAAAAGAAGGGGTTGTTAGTAATCACGGCGAGGTCTAGGTACACAGGAAGCTGGAATGGTGGAGGAGCGGAGAGGTTGAGACGAAGGGGCACGCCAGGCGGCGCGGTGAGGCGATCGACAGGCGGCACGGGGCCTGGCCGCGCCGCGGTAGTAGCCACTTGGCGGTGGAGATGAAACCGGAGGCTATGGCTGTTATTGGATGATAGGATGATAGGATTATTCAAGTGTGGACAGGGTGGAGAGGAGGTGGAGGGAATGAACGAGCGTTCAGTGCCTAAAGATGCATTAGTTTTCTCAATTAATAAAAAAATATATAATATACTACAATACTTGGGCAATGTAGAACGAGCCTTCTATGGTAATACGGTTATACCAACAACATAGAATGAATGGGCAAAACAAGGCTGTTGAAAATGAACAAGGACTTTTTAATTTGCTCCATATTCAGAGGGAATTTAAAACGATGTTGTGTGTGATATCGATGAGTTGTTTGGAGAATCTGGAATCCATATAAAGAAAAGTGCAGGAGTGGTAAGAACGGGGGGGGGGGCATTGATCAGTTTCAATCTGGAAGGTCACAGATTATTATTATATAATTTAAAACAAAATTGATTCATGTCAGAATCGAGTCTGCAAAATAGCATTTGAAGAACACAAAAATCACAAAATAGCATTTGAAGATCACTGTAAATCACCGTCGAAATGCATTTCGTTGTTTTTTTACTCTAATACGACCATCAAATTGGATCAGCTTTTCAGTGGTCGATTGTAGTGTTTTGATATCTTTATCGAAAGCTGGACGATTCCAAAAAAACCATTTAACCCAACTTCCTCTTTAAACTCGAGCCAGATGTTTTTTGACAAGTGCTAAATTGAACTGCACTCGCACTTCGTACAAAGTGTCCCTTCCCTGTATTACTGTACGTCATTTCTTTTTTTACATCAATATGCAATGACCGTAGAAGTGATCATAAGGTAATCTAATTTTCAGCTCCTCGTGTTTTCTGAATAACTTGAGCATCTAGGTCCCATGCGTGCTGCCAAGCTGATAGAAATCTACCCTGCTCTCAATTCGTACTTATAATTGAATTCCACGATACATTTACAATGTGTTTTCTGGTTGAAAAAGCCCGCGATCCCCAAAAAGCTTGGAGATGAAAGAATTCCAAAATCTGGGGAAACAGTTTCTGGTACCGTGTCACTTTTGATCATGTCAAGCTTCTCAATATAAACAGAGACGGGGTTAAAAATAGAAAAAAAGAGGGTGCCTGGGTTTGAAAGCGATGACTCCCCGTCCCAAACCCTGCGGCCCGGTGACGAGTCCGAAGTAGCCGGGAGCGATCAACTAGTGTCAGATGCAATTTGGCAAACTTTCTTCTGAACTGTCGTCACTCGTAAACTGATACTGAGTGAGTTATTACCGGATACTGGGGCGAGTTGATCGTCTTGCAACGGCAATAATTGTGAGCCAAAACAGGAAGATTATGCGGTTTTTCTGGTGAAGTGTTGTTGACGACGCTACGGGGATTGTTGTGGACCCGGCCGAGGCGCGGCGCGGCAGGCAGCCGGGGTGATCCGAACCCAAATCCCTCGGCGTCTAATGGCGCGAACAGCTTGGAAGTACCGGTAATTGTATATATTACAACAAAACAAGAAACTCCGAGGTTCTTTATGAATGAAATAGGAGCTGTGGATTGACACTGTCACTTGGCGCAGGGAGAGAAATCCTGGGCCGGAGTTGGGGGGTCTTCCTTCCGTCCACGGAACAGTTGATGACGGAAAGGGTCAATTTTCACCGAACTGTTGATTAGTAGATGCCACCGTAAACTCATACTGCCTTTTGAAAAGGTATTAATTGACTTCAATCAAACATGTGACAAATTGTTAAGCGGCCGGAACCAATTTGTACTTTCAGCCATCACGGATATTGAGTCGGAAGGGGCATGAACCTCCAGTATTCGGCCAAGCCTTGGGGACTGGTTGATGTAAACTAACTTGGGGTCGGGAGAGTTCAAGGTTAAGAACCCGTGAGTCAAACTTCAAACCGGCTGGCCGCGGCAAAAAAACATTCAGCCGGATTATGAATGTTGCCAATGTAAAATTATAAATCATTATTTGCATGATATGCATTCTCAGAAAAACAACCTGAAAATGCCATGAACTTTCCACAAGCAAAAAGACAGTTTACAATTTGTTCGGTATATACCTTATTGCCTATTGCAAAACTTTACATGGTCATGTGGTTTCATATGACGACAGCTATAGGATAGTAGTTAAATCTTGGCCAGACAGAATATTTGACAACTCCCGGATCTTGCAGCAAAGATCAAATTACGAAGAAAAAACCTACAAGTTCGCAAAATATTTGTGTACAAAACAAAACTCAAGTAAACAGTGCAACTCCTAAAAACTAAACACTTGACATTCCTTTCTGCAGGTACTCAAATCTGAATCAGATGACTTGAGTTGAGTGTCAATGACCGACCGTGCCCTGCGAAGCGACCGGGCTTGTACCTGCTGCACCGTCACCCGTGGAACAGGAGACCCGGGCAGCAGGCGCTGCTGACCGGGGCCCGGATACCTTCAATTACAGTCATATCATAGGGCGTATTCCAATCAGGTATAGCACTGAGTGAGGAGTATAACCAAAGTCTGTTTACAACTCAGCCAGGACGACGATCTTGATGAAACGGAACTGCAATCCTTTCTCATACGAACCATTTGGGAGCGGGGGAGCGGGGGACCGGGGACCGGGGGACCGGGGGACCGAAGCAAAGACAATTTCTTTGGGGTTTTTGGTGTGGTTTTTTGTGGGGGGTTTTGGGGGAGAGAGAGTTGGTTTTTATGTAGTCGCACTATTTTTCCCCGATCTCTTTCGGGGAGCAAGGGGCAAGGGTTCTGAGGCTCCAGCCCCCCTGCCCCCTGCCCCCATCCCCGCTGGTTACGCTACTGCTGACGTATCAACCGTGCACGAGCTTCTGAGGGCGCCCTTTGAGAACAATCTTATGGCAAGGAAAGACTTTTTGCTGCCCGTACTTTGCCAATCATTGAGGGGGGGGGGGGGCTATTTAGTGTATTGAACCCTTTGTGAATGTTGTTGTCACATTGGGGGAGGGGGAGGGGCAACAGGGGGTAAATGTTTCTGGGTGGGGGGCGACCCTCCCTCTGGTTACACCACTAGTGTAAATAGAGGAAGGGGCCGCACTGCTAAAGTGGTGGGAATGGGCGACACCAACTGGAGCTTCGACGGAAACTTTAGGGTATCTACCCTTATAAAGCACAGCAGATCTGACCGTTTAATTAAGGATAGGATGTGACCTCATGAAAAACATCTCAATTTATTACCTCAGCTTTTTTATACAGGTACCTGGAACTTAGAGTACCAGCTAAATAGTACGCGCCATGACATCCTCGTGGCTCCTTAAAACAAATGGCCCATGTAGTTTGGGGATGTTTGTGTATAAACTTGGCCAGGTTACGATTGAGAAAAAGAACAGGTACGGCCATCATGTCACATTAATGTTGTGAGTCCGAGACTTGGGATTTAAAAAACAAAAAATAGCCGGATCCCTTTTCGTTCCCAGATTATGTTCTCTTGATTGTGGTGCATACAGGAACACATGTCAGTTGGCCTTATAGCTGCCAGGGTAGTGTCAACGTCAATATACACACAAAGAAATATAAGAGCCTTGGGTAAGATCCTGTCGCGTCCTTGTCGCGTCCTCCGTAAGCATGGTTTATAAATTCGTCGCGTACAACACACCTTCTGTAAATTGCAATGACATCGCGTCTTTGAATAACGGTACCAATCTTGTACTTGGCTTCAGTTGGCCTTTACATAGCTATATAGCTGCCAGGGTAGTGTCAACTTCAATAATGTACATGCAATATAAGAGCCGTGGGTAAGATCATGTTTGCAACCTCGTACTCTGAGGCATCCTTGTCGCGTCCCCCGTAAGCAGGTTTATAAATTCGTCGCGTGCAACACACCTTTGTAAATTGCAATGACATTGCGTCTTTGATTAACATTCCCATATTTGATAAACTTGGCATCAGTTGGCCTTATTAGCTGCCAGGGTAGTCAACGTCAATATTATACACACAATGAAATATAAGAGCCGTGGGTAAGATCCTGTTTGCAACCTCGTACTCTGAGGAGCGGTTGTAGCAGAACAACAGACTGAAAAAGACTTGAGTGTCTACAACATGAATGGTGTCATCGGTTTCGAGACAAACGAGAAGAAGAAATGCGGTTAGAAATGTGAAAGTAACTAGTGCCAGAAACAGCATCACTCGGGGATAGCATTCATTCCTTTTTACCGGTTCTCCTTGAATCATATAAATCAACATAAGTCAAATACGTGAAGCGATTAGGCCATTTTGAAAGAGGCCCTTAACGTTTCAAGAAAACAAATTGATTTGATGTTATCCTGTCACAGCACGCGATCACATATTAAAGTAAGTGTACAACATTAATAATTGAGAGTCATGAGAAAACAGTGAAAAAACCCATTATATTTTCACTGTTTTCAAACATCAGATTTTATTACCAGTGATAAAGACTAACTGTTTTACTCATTTCCTAAAAAAACTATAGCATTTCAAGCAAAACTATTTCAATGGAAGTTTTCCACCATGACCATAGTTGTCAAAATCTGTGAACATTAATATTTTCAACCTTACAAATGTTTTATACACCCTTTAAACTTAAAACCAAATGGACCGTGTTTAAATTAAAGCTCAGTTTGTTTTTCATAAAATGAAAGGGGAAGTTCAACTGCTACGGTTGACTGGTGGTTGATTCCGCTCAATACTAGGTCCTCGTTGACCTCAGAGGTCAACGCCATCGAGTTGAGGCTAATTCAACGGAGTTGGTGTATAGGCCTGTAGGCATCTTGCTTATCACATGACAACTTCACCTATAGCCGAGAACTGTTACAAGTCAAAAATACTCTCAAAATAACCATGTTTTTGACTGGTTACCTATCTGTGTAGCAGGCAAATTTGACAGCACTTCCAGCGGCGAAACTAGAATTAGGGCACGCAAGGGGTGCGCCACCTTATTCAAAGGGGGAATTCTGACCAATTTAAACTGTTGTTTCCGATTGCATTTTCCCAAACAAGCCCCTTTTCTGCACTTTTGTTTGGCGTTACTATTTTCCATAAATTAATCTGACGTGGAGGTAAAAACAAATACATTTTCTGGGAGTAAAACAAAAAAGGAGAGTTTTAAAAACATTGACATTACCACATAAAATCGTATGAAAATGTAAAATTTTATTCTGGTAATTTTTAATCTCAAAAGTCCACACTTCAAATGGGAGGGGGGGGGGTAAAGATTGAGACAAACGAAGGACACCAAAGGTTCATACGAGTCAGAGATACACACAAATATGAAACTCTCTTCTGAAGATTAAAGTTTCTCTCGAGGGTTGATTATAGGTCAATACCAAGCAAGGGGACAGGAGCAGCGACGAATGTCCGGACACAAGGGAGAAAACAGGGGGGTTTGCCTCACCGGAGCAAGGCCACTTAGTGAACTTGAAAAGCAGGACCGGAGATTAATCCTGACGCGGTGAATAACTTCACCGTGGTGAAATCGATCCCCCTACCCTGAGTTACCGCAGAGTCATCAAGGCTACGAACGACACATTGGAGTCAATCTGAGCAGACATTGTGGGGGAAGGGAGAGGGGAATAAGGCTGTCATTTTGCCCCCGAACTGTGGTTGTCTGGCCGCGATTCACGGATCAAGGTGGATCAGACCGTAGAGCAAGGTTCAGACCATAGAGTCAGACAGGGGGAGGGGCAACCAGCTTTCTACAACTACAAGGGAGGAACAAGGTGGATCAGATCATAGAGTCAGACAGGGGGAGGGGCAACCAGCTTTCTACAACTGTAAGGGAGGAACAAGGTGGATCAGGTCATGGAGTCAGACAGGGGGAGGGGCAACCAGCTTTCTACAACTGTAAGGGAGGAACAAGGTGGATCAGATCATAGAGTCAGACAGGGGGAGGGGCAACCAGCTTTCTACAACTGTAAGGGAGGAACAAGGTGGATCAGATCATAGAGTCAGACAGGGGGAGGGGCAACCAGCTTTCTACAACTGTAAGGGAGGAACAAGGTGGATCAGATCATAGAGTCAGACAGGGGAGGGGCAACCAGATTTCTACAACTGTAAGGGAGGAACAAGGTGGATCAGATCATAGAGTCAGACAGGGGGAGGGGCAACCAGCTTTCTACAACTGTAAGGGAGGAACAAGGTGGATCAGATCATAGAGTCAGACAGGGGGAGGGGCAACCAGCTTTCTACAACTACAAGGGAGGAACAAGGTGGATCAGATCATATAGAGTCAGACAGGGGGAGGGGCAACCAGCTTTCTACAAGGGAGGGGCAAGGTGGATCAGAACATAGAGTCAGACAGGGGGAGGCGCAACCAGCTTTCTACAACTGTAAGGGAGGAACAAGGTGGATCAGATCATAGTTAGACAGGGGAGGGGCAACCAGCTTTCTACAAGGGAGGGGCAAGGTGGATCAGAACATAGAGTCAGACAGGGGGAGGGGCAACCAGCTTTCTACAACTGTAAGGGAGGAACAAGGTGGATCAGATCATAGAGTCAGACAGGGGGAGGGGCAACCAGCTTTCTACAAGGGAGGGGCAAGGTGGATCAGACCATAGAGTTAGACAGGGGGAGGGGCAACCAGCTTTCTACAACTGTAAGGGAGGAACAAGGTGGATCAGATCATAGAGTCAGACCTGGGGAGGGGCAACCAGCTTTCTACAACTACAAGGGAGGAACAAGGTGGATCAGATCATAGAGTCAGACAGGGGGAGGGGCAACCAGCTTTCTACAAGGGAGGGGCAAGGTGGATCAGAACATAGAGTCAGACAGGGGGAGGGGCCTGTCAGCTTTCTACAAGGGAGGGGCAAGGTGGATCAGACCATAGAGTCAGACAGGGTGAAAAGGGAGAAGGGCCTGTCAGCTTTCTACAAGGGAGGGGTTGATCAAACCATAAAGAACGGATCAGACCATAGAGTCAGATAAGGGAGGGGGCTTTCAGCTTCCTACAAGGGAGGGGCAAGGTGGATCAGACCATAGAGTTATAGACAGGAGAAAAAGGGGGAGGGGCCTGTCAGCTTTCTACAAGGGAGGGGCAAGGTTGATCAGACCATAAAGCAAGTATCAGACCATAGAGTCAGATAAGAGAGGGGCAAGCCAGCTTTATACAAAGGAAGGGGTATAAGGTGTTTTCCTTCGGCCCCGAAGTGTGTATCGTTATTTTCAAAAGACCACAGTTGGGGTCACAGAGGCCACACATCAGTGCAAGTGAGTATCAAATATCACAGGAGCACCTTCAACATATTGATGACACAAAATAGTGCCAGAGCTTTCAAACAAAACAGAAGAAGCAAAAAGACCCAGAAAAAAAGTTTCAGCACCTCAAAGTCAAACCAGAACGTGCGTTAACCAGTGATTGTAACGTACACGTTATAGTATAAAGACCTCCACAAACAGTGATGTTAAAAACGGAATATGAAATTGACAATACACCGAGATGAAACGGCTCAAGTCTAAATATGAGAAAACTTGAAGTTGCCGCGGGCAAATTTATCTCGTTCATTGGCTGTGTGTGTTCGTCAGGTCGTTGCTCTGTCAATAAAGACGTGGCCTCCGGCTCAAGGCGGGTGCATCCTGTCACTTATGCCTGGCACTATCAGAAACACTTATATTAGACTGTAATACTACCAACCCAAAGGCAACAATTAAAAACGACCAATGCACGTTTATATAGGCTTTCGTGACCTGCACCAAGTTTGAAACAACATCTTGAAGAGAGACTAATAGTTCAACACTATATGCAAGTCTCACCCTAATAATTGAACATTTTGGGGGAACTTCGTTCCCACGTACGTGTCCAAGCTGTGAATCTCGCACTTTAAGGCTCTGGACACGTTTGGTAATTGTCAAAGACCAGTAGTCTCACTTGGCGTATCCCAACATATGCATAAAATAACTAACCTGTGAAAATTTGGGCTCAATGAATTGGTCACCGAAGTTGCAAGAAAATAATGAAAGAAAAACACCCTTGTTGCACAAATTTGTGTGCTTTCAGATGGCTGAAGAAAGGCTTCAGGCCTGAAGTCTTTCTCAGATTCAATTTTTTTAGTGAGAAATTACCTCGTTCTCAAAAACTACGTTACTTCAGAGCATAGAGCAAGGTTCTTTGCTCTACTCTATGTTCAGAGGGAGTCGTTTCCTACAATGTTTTTTACTATCAACAGCTCTCCGTTGCTCGTTACCAAGTAAGTTTTTATGCCAATTTACATTTTGAGTAATTACCAAACGTGTCCAGTGCCTTTAAGCAACATTAATACTGCTACGCAAAAATGAGCAGGATACCAGTCACGCTTAGTATACAGGGGAGAAGGTATTTCGGCTGGTAACCTTATTCTGGTAAGCATAATTTTCTGTGTTTAAGCAGCTCTATGAAATCGGGCCCCATGGTCTTTTTATAAACTTAGTTTGAAGCGCCTCAAGGAAGACAAATCACGACGTAGTCACCACTTAAACCAATATGACCAAACCGAGGCAGGCAGGGGCAAGATAGTCGGTCCCCATTGTGAGCACCATTAGAATGAATATACTGTACGCTTACTGAACACTAAGAACAAGATCATGTTCGCGGCAGCAGCCAGTCCATTACGCAATAACCATATGCGTAAACTATAAATTATAGATAGGCCTATCTCGAATTTCGAAGAGTTTCGAAAATCAGGAATTTGCCAAGGACTTGAAAAACGAAACCACATTAATTGCTCCATCAGCTTTCCAGTATTATTACATTACAGTTCCGCGTTGTTATGATATGTGCCGAGGTGAAACGACACTACTCCCTGTGGGGGGGGGGGGGGTATGACGTCATTTTCGAAATGAATTATGGGGTAATTTGTAAAACGGAATCTAACACTACAATGGTCTAATACTAACATTAAATCTAACATTCATTCATGCAATCAATAAAAAATACACTGATTTCCTATCGGCGACACTCAAAACGCAGAAGATTAACGGGCGTGATGGATTAAGAAAGTACCCCTAGATCTCTTTTTTCTGTCAGAGGTATTTATTGACATTACCTACGGTGTTTATTTGTACATAAAGCACATAAAGCACATAAAGCATATTGTATTTATTGGTATACATACCTGTCACTTTGAACACGTTTCTTTGGCGTGATCGGGGAAGCCGCGGTGAACTGTGTGACACATTCAGATCCAACTCCTTAACTGGAAATAAAAAAGATTAGTAATTTAGCAGATTCACTTTACAAAAGACTTTAGAGCATTTTAACGAGCCTTTCTTCTGCTGAGAAAGTGTCGATTTTCATTAGCAAGGAGGATGACATGATTTCAAGCTATCTTTGAGTATTCAATAAAGTAGAAATTAAACCAATGAATCTCAAAAGCAAAGCACACACACACCGAGGCCATTTTGAACTGCGTAAGCCCTGCAGCCGGTGGTATCATTAAGCTATTCAATCGATTGGAATGAAAAGGAAGGACCTTTTTTTAAGCGAATCTGGTAATTGAACCGACCGAGTTTAAAACACACACCCTCCCCGCACCGTGAGCATTTATATCAATCGCCTTGGGATTGAGAACGCTTGGCATTAATGATTAAAACGCCATTAACAGACCGAGTGGGAACGTGACTTATACCAGCACGCCTGGATCAAACACCGGCAAGATAGAGACCTACTCATTAAGTCAATTTAATCATATTAGGGGGAAAAGATCCTCGTTAATTTTCGGAAGAGAAGATTTATCCTAATCAAACAACCAGTGAAAAATCGTCATCGAAATGTGGTGATTGTGTTTTTGAGAAAATTTGAGGGGAAAAAAAGAGAGTAATTGTTTATGTTTTTTCGGGGATTTTTGTGTACGTTCACATTGCGCTTATTTTAATTGTGGCAATCGAATTAAGTAATCAAGTTGCCTCCATGCATTGTAACAGTTAAGGGAGTGGCAACATGGCGTCCAATTGTATGATATAAGAGCATGGCGATCTTATCAGTACAGACCTTGTAACCTTTGCTTTAAACAAAAAGTGATCTTGTTCACTCCAGGGCATTTCTGGCAGGCACTGGTCATGTCGGACATTTTGTGTCATAATTTCCACATAAATTTAAGAGTTATACAAAATAACTGCTGAACAAACTTTGAGATGTGCCACCTTTCTTCGTATCAAATTGGTTAAAATCGGAGAGCGCAATCTCCATAAATTATAAGATTCAATGTGTTCTTCCATTGAGCTGTGTACAAATCATGCCTGCAGGAAGTCCAGGTTCTGTGGCTCTCTTTTAAAGGCATCGTACACGTTTGGTAATTGTCAAAGACCAGTGTTCTCATTTGGTGTATCCCAACATATGCATAAAATGACAAGCCTGTGAAAATTTGGGCTCAATTGGTCATCGAAGTTGCAAGAAAATGATGAAAGAAAAAACACCCTTGTTGTACAAATTTGTGTGCTTTCAGATAGGAATAAAAGGCTTCTAGCTAGAAGTCTTTTATTATTTTAGTGAGAAATTACCTCTTTCTCAAAAACTACGTTACTTCAGAGGGAGTCGTTTCTCACAATGTTTTATACTATCAACAGCTCTCCGTTGCTTGTTACCAAGTCAGTTTTTATGCTAATATGTATTTTGAGTAAATACCAAACGTGTACGATGCCTTTAAACATGTGATGTCATATAGGTCACATGGACGTATAATGGACGTATGGGTGAACAGCTGATCCCATGGGTATTCCATCGTCAGTGACATTAATGGAGTGGCAACATGTCGTCCACTGGCCACAATCTAGTAAAGTATTAACCACTGATCCATTGAGTAACCATATCGTATCACTTAATAATAGTTTATTAGAGTGGAAACATGTCGTTCACTGGCCACAATCTAGTAAAGTATTAACCACTGATCCCGTGAGTAACCATATCGTATCACTGAGTAATAGTTTACTCATAGAGATTTATTGGAGTGGTAACATGTCGTTCACTGGCCACTAGTCAGTAAAATCATGATAGTGGAGAAACCACGGATCCTTTGGGAAACCCCATACACAACAGTTATAATAGTTTATGAGAGTGGCAACATGTCGTTCACTGGCCACAATCTAGTCAAATCATAATAGTAAGGCATAGTTTACTGGAGTGGCAACATGATTGTCACCAAGTGGCCACAAACTATAGTCAGTATCCTTTCTCTATAGTATATAATCATAATGGTTCGAGTGTACCACGTATCCCTTGGGTACGCCATCACCGGTGATCATAGCCCCTTTATATTTCTCATTACCCCCACCCGTGGCATTATAAAGCTCCGAGAAGCAACCGGACGATATATGGTTTCAATACAAGCTGAAACTTCCCTAATGCCTTCAGGGAGTGATGAAGGCCCCCATTCAATAAATCAGCTGGGCTGTCAGAGATCTTGGAGCAACAAACTTCTCATCGCTTAAAGCGGTTGTATACAATATGATCATGAAAACAATTATGGCATAACATCTTCCACACCGAGAGGTTGGTGTGAAGATCCGGTAACTGCAGTTTAATTTTATAACTGTATGGTGACATTAATCGTACTATGTTCAATCATGGATAGTTCCATTTTCATCAACACATTAGAAATTTAAACAGAAAAGGCCTCATAACGTATAAACTTAAGATATTTCTTGGGATAGAACTTAAGATAGTTCTTGGGACAGAACTTAGGACTGTCGATCATGTGTCGATGATAGAACTTAGAGTTCCCGAAATAGAACTTAGGCAGTCAATGATATTTAACTTAAGAATAAGATAGTTCTTGGGACAAAACTTTAAGATAGTTCCAGAGAAAGCTAGTTCTTGGCATATAACTTGAGATAGTCAACGATGTAGAAGTATAAGATAGTTCTTGATGTAGTTATTTATCAGTTCATTACTGTTGCAAGGGAATAGGGGGTATCATGGCAGGCAAGCTACTGCGTAGGAATCTGTACACTTTATGCCTGTCAACCATTGACTCCGTGACCTCAATATTGTAAACAGGCGATATGTCATGAGTGCTTTGAGTCGTTAGGAATAATTCTCAAATTAAAACTTATTTGGGGCACATTAATAGTCGATTCGAAAACTCGCAAGCAATTTTACTAAACTGGTTGCTTGTGAAAGATTGTTACCTGAATTTAATATGTAGGCTATATATTTATATTCAGTTTCGACAAACCTGGAAATCCGTTCTATGCATCCGAACAGATCTTTGTAAACTATTTTTGGTTGTGTTTGTTGCGTTCATGGTTTTGGTGGGAGCATGTTTGTCTCCAATAGTGGATTCAACTTCCTTGTCAACAAGCATTTATCTCTATACCAGGATCTGTTGGAATATTATAGCAGGTTCTGGAGATGTTTGTTCACTATATCAGCAGAGGATCCTTCCTCCATGACATTTTGATAGTCTGCCAAACCACAGGCCATAAAGCGCTGTGGCGTTACGGCTATGTATCTCCTACCCACACGCTATATTAACAATCTTGCAACCGTGGACCAATCACCATGCGGGTTGACAGGTGTCACACTCCAGGCCCCTGGGCAAAGTCAAAATAATACGTGCCTGGGATTTCCAAGAAGGTCTTACAGCGAAGGTTAAATTGTATATACCAGCGGGAGTTGCGGACTAAAGGGGAAACTGAGGCGTGGAGTGATGTTGCGTGACATCAGAGGACCTTATTGGAGTAAAATAATTGTGTTATGGAAAAAGAATAAGTGTATTAAAAAAAAAAAAAAACAACATGCAGCGGTCATGTTTATCACAATCCCTGTATCCGATTACCACTAATATTAAAAAAGGAACCAGACTATTTTTCCTGCCAGCCTCAGTATGGGTTGGGTTACAATGATTCTAATAGAAAAAAAGGCTCAATGGTAAGAGTACAATAATGGTTTGTAATTTGGAATTCAGAATTACAACTAAAAGGTTGGTATATCAATTTCTGGATACGGAAGGTTCAACTCTTCACAATATTTATGTATTTTTCTTGTATTGCTTGATGTTTTTACACTTTCACTGGCAAAACAACAAGTCAATAAAACGAAACAACCATACAGGAACTACAGTTTAAAAAACACGTGTTGATTACGTACATTTTGTGTTAACCTCACATGAGTTAACTTTTATAGAGCTTTTATAGTTTGAATATAATGCTTTAAAAAAAACCAGGACGAAAACAGCATTTTCTTGAAAAGTGTAGCACTTGAAACGGAACCGGAACAAGTTTAAAATTTATTAAAAGAACGGGTGATGGATTTACCGAATAAGTCTACTGCCACCTAGCGTCCCAAAGTATCCAATCGTTTGTTTTAAAAAAAGGTGACTTGATAGCACCTTTAACTTCAAGACTAAAACGGTTTCTCCTTCAGAGACAGAGTAAACAGTTCACCACCGGATTAGGCATTTTAGTTTATCTGAAGTACTGAAGTATTAAACACATTATAATTCCACCAGGGCGAGCGATTGGTGCAGGTCCAAGGTTACCTTGTGGCAGGGGCGCACATACAGTAAACAAACCACACCACCACCTATAGGAAAACATGTAATCATAAATAAACACTAAAATCACCGGCGTATAAATGTATTCTAAAGTTCCCTCTCAAAATGTTAATCGATCCAATAGTTGTTTCATTAACTTACCTCTGGACTATTTAACATATGTTTCTTTGTGTTTTATAATCGTTTGTGTATTGCTTTTTTTTATTATCAATAATGCATTTTATTATCTTAGGGTAAAAAGTTGAAGTGGGTATTAACTGGAGGTGAATATTTCATGCTTGAACGGGTTACACTCACTCCATTGACAAATTAAAAACCAACACAACTCATGTTTCCCTGGTTTTGTAAATACGCATTTAGCCTACCAGCTGTAGTTTGTTTAATCATGCATTTGTTTTCTGAAATGTTAACGGTATTTATTTTGCTTTAATTGCCAAAAAAGATAATCCAAGTGCCAGGTCATACAAACTCGCAATATTACAACTTCTCGATGAAGAGTGGGTTGACTTTGACGGAAATTAATTAATTATTATAACCGCAATCAAGTTCAATGTTGTTTTTTTCTGTTTCTGTTTTCGGTTAAAACAAATAATAAACAATATTTGCTTAGCGTCCAACCCATACCCAATAGCTTCTGTACATTCAGCAGGGAAAGAAATTCTTTCGAAACCTGCTTAGCAAAACTAGCAGGGGACCATTCACTTGCAAGCAACTTAAGTACATGCAGGTTTGGCTGCTGGTAATCTGTTTCTGCAAAGCAATATATATTGCTTAACAATTCTGCTCTATAGCAAAAATTAGCAGGATACCAGTCAGAGATATAAAACATGGTATTTTGAATGGTAACCATAATCTGGTAAGCATAATGTTGTTGTGCTGAGCTACTTTTTGTGCTTAAGCAGCTCAATGAAATTGGGTCCAGGGCTCGATTTCACAAATCACTAAAAGATTCATCTTAAGATGAGTTGTCAATATCACCATAGTGATTTGTGTTGTGACATCACACTAGACTGATACAGAGTTAAGATCAATCTTAGCTCTTTTTTAAATCGGCCCTAGGTCCCAACTTGCACAGTCGGAAGCGCGCAGGGCGTACACAGCAGCGCGTTTTCTACGTTGTGCAATCTTCATTTTGACCCCATGATGGCATATGCCTATACACTGCAAAAAACTGGGGTGTAAAATTGACACCATGGGTGTCGTCACATATACCGAAGAGAGAATTAAAATTAACATTATAATATGGTGTTTAAATAACACAAACTTAATTGCTTTGACAGAAATTAGTTTTATTTAACACCCCTATGGTGTTAATTTTGATTCTTGTTTCGGTATATTTGACAACACCCCTAGTGTCAATTTTAACACCCCAGTTTTTGCAGTTAGGCCTACAGGGCCAAGCAACTTCGTGTGTCCATCCCGAGTCCTCTCAGCACCGGCTGCACAAATTGACAAGGTTAATGATATGAAAATGAAACCCATTAATCTAAATACGTTATTGCTAAAAAAAAGTTCAACAAAAATAATGTAAACTGTTTCCCACGTGTTGTTAACGTGTGGCTTTTCGCTTGATTGACTGCAGGCCTCAAAATACTCGTTAAATTCAGAGGAAAACAATTATTATAGTTGAACAAAAGTGCAGTTCACGAGTACTTTCTAAACAGAGAGTTCATTCTGAGGTGAAATTCAAGGTTTTTAGTGTGTGTTTACACAACTGTTTTGTTTTCTCTTTTCTCTGTTCTGTTTTCTAAAAAAAACAGAGATTGATTAAAAACATTGTTATAGATTGCTATTCAAGCCGAGATAATTACAGATGAATATCTTGTGAGAATTGTTGCCAACGATGTTTTTCTCAAACATGGACGCCAAAATTGCATTGTTGTCCCAGCAGCATAATTACAAAACGGAAGACTGACAGAGGCTGTGATACCTAATGTGGTTGAACTCTTCCAGACATCAATTTTCTACCATCCATATATAACTCACACAAATTGTAGTTCGCCAAACTACTTACGACCGGTATATCGTTACAACCTGTGGTTTTCTGATCAGAAATTGCTTTGCAATGATCGCAATTTTCTCAGAACTGTGTCCCCTCAGTGACTTCCAAACCTATGTATAGATATATTTTAGTCTGTTGATTATTTTAACATACGCCACATGGTTGTAATTGAAATACGTGTGATCCAACTGCTCTAGTTGTGCACAACGTCGTCTGTACTCAGGGTACACGACATTGGATGCTGTTTGAATCTCTGTGAAAACTGAGACTCAAAAGGGATTGACAAAATACTGTATGCAGGCCTATATCATGCCTAATGTGTTTATATCTACACCCCCAAAAATCACTTCCTTGCCTCTAAAAGAAAAAGCTCCAGTATTGACCTCTCGCACTGACGTCACGCGCGGCAAGTCTCTGCCCATGTCTGCCATTTTGGGAGACGAAATGATATGACGCGCGTTTGAGTTGTGTGTACGCTTCTCGCCTCTGACATTGTGTGCACTGCACATTACCGGGTAACGCACAGGGGATCCGACTCCCAAAATGGGATGACGTCAGCGCCCAATTTCATTGAGCTGCTTAAGCATAACAAGTAGGCCTGGCTCAGCAAAGCAAAACCAGGCTTACCAAAAATAAGGTACCAGCCAAACTACCATGTCACATGTACAATTTGTGACTGTATCCAGCGTACTTCTGCTTAGCAGAAAATTGTTAAGCAATTATTTCGGCTTAAAGCAGATCTACGAAATCGGGCTCTGGTGATTTTGGCCAATAGAAAATAAAAACATTAAATACAGAGAGGTGCACGTTTCCAATACAGCTCCAAATGAATTGAGTATTTTTAACGAAACTTTCGAAACCATACTTGTCTCTTTTATTTGATACTTAAACATTTGTTCCCAATGTGACTATGAGAATTGTGTATTTTTTAAACCAGAAGAACTAAACAAAAACTTCAAAAATCACAACACCCTTCCTCCTTCATTTCAAAAGTTTTACTACAATGAAGCAACACACCAGTGGAACATAACCGACGATTTGGAAATCACACTTCACCCTAATTGTTTGCTCGAAAATGTCCTACAAGAATGAAGCACTATAGATCAAGGACCAATAATATCGAGCAGCTTCAGCAGAAATTATTGCTTAAACATTTTCTGCTAAGCAAAAATGAGCACGATACCAGTAACAGATGATGTGAAATTGCGTTTTGGCTGGTAACCTTATTAAGGTATAAGCATAATTTTGTTGTGCTTAGCAACATTTTGTACTTATGTCAGCTCTATAAAATTGGGCCCATACCAGGAGATTTCGAAAATCAGGCTGCCGACGCCCTCTCTCAATTTGTTCCTCAAGCTATGAAATATATCATTACTATTACCGTCTGTACAAAACAGTTCTACATTGACGCACCAGAGAAGACTTCAAAAATCATTATCATTCTGCCACCATTTTAGTCATGTTCCCTGTATCCAATTACAGTGACGGATGCTAATATCCGTTGTACAAAAAAAGAAACCAGCCGACTATTTTCCGTCCAGCCTCGGTTTGGTTACATTGATATGAATTGGGGAAAAAATCACGATGACCGTACTATGATGAGGTCTATATCAGACCAGAATATTTCACAATCCTGCAGGCAGCCTCACTTTAAAGTTCGTTCCACTCATCCCTCTGAACCCCGGATCAGCTGATCACTTGATCCTCTCCCATCCTGATCTCTGGCTCTGGGAGGATTACATCGAGTTCATACAGCCAAGAACCCCGTGCAGTTGAGAATGTTTATGGAACTGCCAGAGTTATATATCACACTCGGTGAATCACAGTCACAGTTTGTGATGGTTAGGAAATGAGTTATGTTCCCAGCGATCAAGTTGTTTGATCAATAGGGTATTTCTTGGAGCGACATTTTCCCCCGGTTCGGTAATGGAGGGAATGGGGTGGACGTGATGGGAATGTACGTGCCGACCCCAAAGGTGGCGATTTATGCGTCTGTCACTTTGCTGCATGGCACAAAGACATAACTTATTGATACTGCACCAGACTATTTTGTCTCCTATCTTCAGTTTGATTAATACACTCGTTCGTACGAGGCGGGAACACGATTCTCTGGGGATTGTTATCCATAAGAGATCATGTAAAACTGAATAAGAAATGGTTTTAACTCGCTATAGAACTTGAGCTGGTATCTACCGGTAGGGCCTACCGTCTGAAAATACTTAAAACTGAAAACTTTGAAGCAAAAAGTGAATAAAATCCATAATTATTCTGCATTGCAAGTCAAGAAAGTAAGAGTACACATTGGCATGCACGAACAGCGTTTTCTCACAAAGGTGTGCATGATGATGAAAACAAAGTTTACTCATCAGATCTGGACGGTTAGCATAAACAACTCCCGACTTTCTGAAACAAGCCAAAATTATATCCAACTTGATATCAATAAAGCTGTAATATCTACCGCAAGAGGCCTCCTACCGATCATCCCATTAACCAAACGTGGAATAATTACAAGTATTTTTCGTTCGAGTCTGGGCCCAATTTCATAGAGCTGCTAAGCACAATAGTTTGCTTAGCATGAAATTTCGTCCTTGATAAAAACAGGATTACCAACCAAATTTCCACGTGATTTTCAGGATAACCAAACAACAGCTGAATACCAGTAAACAAGCAGTATGCAACACATGGAAATTTGGTTGGTAATCCTGTTTTTATCAAGGAAGAAATTTCATGCTAAGCAAATTGTTGTGCTTAGCAGCTCTATGAAATTGGGCCCTGGTGTAAATCAAACTGATTGACAGGATATCATGTCACGAACTAAAACCGGTATAGTAAAACATGTAACCATTTGGTTTTTCTATTTATGCAATTTCTATAACGTGGAGTTTTCTACTTGTAATAGAAGTTAAATGTTCAAAGGAATTTTCTACTGCTAACTATAATAAGAAAGACTAGCTCTCCAAAATGCGAAAACCTATTTTGACTTTGAAGTTTTTTGGTGAACAAATTGAGTGTAACTATTTGTACAATGCTCACAACGGCATGATGCCGGTCAATCAAACGTCATCTCAGCTTTAACTCCATCTAACACGATGGGCCAGGCAGCAGGTAGCTACAGCGCCTCAGCATGGGGCCTCTGCCCCTGCTTGTCCGTCGGTGACATTGACTCCAAACAGGTAAACACGGAGCCAGGAGACTTGTCAGGCTCGCCCAGCGGGGCACAATGGGCCTTTAACAACTCCAATTATTACCTGGACATGTTTACAACCTTTTAAAGGGGGCGGTTCCAACATGATGGAAAAACATTTCATTCAAATCTTCGATAATTTATGGCAGTAAAATAAACTCTGATAAAAACGTCAACCCTTCAATTTACAGACGATGTCCAATAAACATGTTTAAAAGCACACTGCAAACTGGTATCCATGCACACTTCGAATATCAGCCAAATGTAAATATTATTTATCACAGCTGACGCAAGAATGATTAAATACTTATGTCAAACTTATTCTAAAGAAAGCTTGAGCGACCTGATCCACGATAATGAGGCGACTTTATGGTTAGGAATTTTAATGTGCTAATTTACTGCCGATGTACAGTCAATGATACTATAGGCCCAATTGTTGAACCAGATGCCAGTTTACCCTTCCTGATTTTCGAACTCTGAGCAAACTATTCCCTGGTAGATTTTTTCCCTCCATGATTGTATCGAAGAAGAAAAAGTTGAAGTGCATGATGTTTTGTTTACTTCCCGAGCCAATGCACACTTTATGCCTGCCAACCTTTTTCCAAGTGGTGTCTTTATGTAAGGTCATAGGTCAAACAATCAATGCATTAACAACAAATAAGCTTTTGCAAATGAGGCAAATTTTGTTCAGGGTTGTACCTTTCTCTACGGTTGCACCAACCTCAATATTTGTGTGTAGTGTCGTTGTCAAGTTAATGAGTTATTTAATTGTTTTGCACCAACAAGGGTTGCCCAGCTTTGCAACAAAATCTCAACGGCTGTGACGTTGCAAAAGACAGGGTGATAGCATGATGAAGTTTGGTTGGAGGGAAGCTTTCATGGTGACAGGGTGTCTGTTTATTCACTGGTGATTCCTCAGGATGTTTGACTTGGTAGTCAAGTGAACTTTTAGATAATCAAACCTCCCCCTGCCCCGAATACAAGAACGAGATGAGTAAGAAAAAGAGTTCCCCCGAGAAGGAGGATGAAGACGATGAGTGGAAAGACGGAAGAGATGATAGATAGGGTGAAGTGGGGGGTTTTCTTCAAACTATGATGATTGTACACTGACACGATGCCATATGGGTAATAAAAATAGTTCACTGTACAAAGAGCATTTCCGGGCAGGCAAGTTTCTGTGTAGTTTATCGTGGACTTCACACACTGTGCTACACACAATTGCACTTTCACTATGATTTGTGTAACCATGGTAATACCATGGAGGTAGGAAGAAACCCAATACAAAATTTCACGCCATTTGTGTAGACAACCTTGAATAAAATGAATGTTTGACTTGTTGTTTTTTGTGTATGATATGTATACACTTAATGCATGCTGACCTTTGACCCATTATGCACTTTTCAAATATTCATAAGTTTGATTATTTCGTTTCCTCACAGTCCTTGCTCTATGGTTTACGCGATGGTGTTTTCCCCTTTAAACACATATTGTGAACAAATGTAAATTTACTATCAAAATGAAACAAGAACATGGAAGATGTATCTCTACTTACCACACAAATGCTAGTCTTATGCCATCACTCTGTTGAAGTGCTCCTTTAATATTTTGTCTAAACCATCGTCGAAACTTCACAAAGATCCTCCCCTTTAAACGTCTTCAGCTCATGCTCTCACTCACCCCGTGACCTTGTGACCTCCCAGTAATATGCTACAGTCATAACGTCAAAAACATGGCTGTCATTCACCCTGTCAAAAGCAATCATGAGATCGTGTCATTCATAGGGGGAACGTAAGGTGCGCACATGGACGGGCCACTCACAGCAGGGGGAAAGTGTTTCAAGCAGAGAGTTGCTTAGCTGGTTCTGATCATCACTGATAACCCCGGGGCCATTTTCATACAGTAAGCTAAGCATGAACAGAAGTTTTGCTTGACTGAAAAGGGTTACCAGCTAAAATGAAGGCCTTAATTGATTGTGACTGGTACTCCGCTCCTGTTTTTCGCTCGAACAAAAGTTTTGCTTGGCTGAAAATGGTTACCAGCTAAAAGGAAGGCCTAAATTGGTTGTGACTGGTACTCCGCTCTCTTCCCCCCCCCCCCCGCTTACAACAAAAGGGTCAAATTTCCAAAGTTTAATCAAATTAAATAAAATCTTGCTTAGCTCATACATATAGCATGGCAGTGTCAATACATTATATGGGATTACATAAATGGATTCAGGCAGCGACTCAATGGGATACCTTTATTTCAACTGTGAGTGTGAAGACATCTTTGTATAATCAGCCTCCATGGTATAATCAATTGTACGTGTGTTCAAACCGAGGCTTGGGGAAACTATAGTCTGGTGCCATTGCAGAACCTATGTTCAGTATTGTTATGTCATACAAGGAACACAACACACATCACACTTTACAATCATCATCAATCATCACCACCTGCATATATAAATGATCCAAATTGCTACCAAGGTCCTTACTACACAGCCAGTATTTTTAAGTATAACATGAAACACACGATGATTTCGTTTTGACCCAGTTGGAAGAAGTCCAATTCCACGGGTTTCAAAGTCACCAAGGATCGCCACACGCTGCCAAATGTTGATCAATTTATTTATTCAGATTCACATTTTTTTTCCTTCAGGCGTGTCCCTGACCGTTTCCCGGGAGACGGAAAAAATGTACACACTTTGCAGTCTCTCCTGATTCATTTACAACAAGGGATTACTGGAAAGCACCCGCATTATAATAGTCAACCATGGGCCAAGTCATGTTGTTTACAAAGAGAGTGACCTTGTACATTCCAGGGCATTTCCTGGCAGGCAAGATACTACCCTAGTCATACGATAAGAGAATCATCATCATACTCATAGTTACGGGTACCACATCAAGAATTATAAAAAATAACAGCTGAACAAGATTTGTGATGTGTCTCTTTTTCATCATACCAGAAGTTGATAAAAACCAACGGTGATGTCTCCATGAAATGGAAGATTTTATTTTTTCTTCCGCTGAACTTTGTATAAATGAATGAGTTGGAACAAACAGAGTAATTTCTACGGTTAGACTGAGGAGAATATAAACAAGCTGTCTAGAACACACAAACACATATAACTTTCTGGCGCACACATTCTAGACAAAATCTTGCACGACAGAAAAAAAAGGTTTACAAACAAGCAGTTTATAACTAGCAAGGCCTTGCTCTCATAACAAAAGAGAATGCAATTTCCCATTGGTAAGGCTGGATTTTTTGGATTGCTGTATTCAAAGGGGAATGCGCATAATCAGTTCAACAATTAAAAGAAGTGCTTGATATTCACCGTTCCCAACAACACTGTGTTTTATGAATGTGGTCATCACTATGCATGCAGTGTGTGATTGAGAATGGAGAAGGGGAAATTCTTTTTGGATTTTGCCCTACCCACCCCCCCCCCCCCCCAGCTCAAGAACCGGGCTGTCCTAAAAACCTGGCACCCTTAAAGGCAGAACTGAAAAGAAAATACTAACTATATGCAAGCCAAGCAAGCCGACCCTGGTAGCCCAGGTAGCCGGTAGACTCAAGTTCAGTCAACCATAATTTGTATATTTCGGACTCTGCTTCCCTTTTGCTTTCTCCTTTTTCTGCCATTTGTAAATATTGAATGAATCTCGACAATCTCTCGTTTCATTTTAATAGGGCTCCAGGGGGTTGAAGCAGGGCCAGTCTGGGGCAACCTGTGATCCCCTGCAGTGTATTGGCGATAAGAAACCACGGTCTATCGCCACACATGAGTATCAGTTAGTTCTATAATGGTAGTCATTCTTTTTTTTCTTCCTATAGCGTGGGGGAAGTCTCCAAAAACAAGTTTGCAGAAGTCCCATATAAACGTTTTTTTAAAGGCAGTGTATACTTTTGGTAATTGTCAAAGACTAGATCCTTACTTGGTGTTTCCCAACATATGCATAAAATAACAAACCTGTGAATATTTGGGCTCAATTGGTCATCGAAGTTGAAATCAAAATAATGAAAGAAAAACTTCCTTGTTGCATATAGAATTGTGTGCTTTCAGATGCATGAGACATGAAGCCTTTCTCAGATTCAAATTTGGGGTGAAAAATTACCTTTCTCTAAAACTACATCACTTCAAAGGGGTTCGTTAGTCTAACAATGTTTTATAATATCAACAGCTCTCTAGTGCTCTTTACCAAGTAAGATTTTATGGTCATTCATTTTTGGAGTAATTACCAAAGGTATACCCTCCCTTTAATAGTCAAAGTGCATCATGAAAAGAGCCATCGGCTTCTATTTTTACCCCCACGGTGTAACAAAGATTCAATATTTTGGTGCGCATGCTATGATCATCTTCATTTGCATGCTGATCAAAACTTGAACAGACAATGCAACCTTTGTTTACAAAAAGAGTGACCTTGTACTTTCCAGGGCATTTCATGGCAGGCAAGATACTACACTGGTCATATGGGAAATTTTACATTTTGTGTCGTAATTACCACATATGTTCAAAGAGTTATCACAGCTGAACAAGTTTTGAGACGTGCCCCCTTTATTCACATCAAAAGGTTGATAAACGAACGGGAAGTGTAACTGATAAAATATCAGATTGAATATTTTCTTCTATTGAACTGTGTAGAAAATCGTGCCTGCAGGAAGTCCAGGCTCTGTGGCTCTTTTGTAAACATGTGATGTCACAGGTTACGTGGTCTATAGTACAAGAAATGTTTTGAAAACTATAAAGATGTGATGTTTTTTCTCTTTCATAAACCAATGATGTATTTAAACCTTTAATTTATAACCTTGGGTGTTAACCAAATACAAAAACCGTACTGTGAAGTTTATGATGACTCAGGTTTTACCTGAAGTGATTTATAGGAAGACGCATCCTAAGTTGACATTGATCCAGGTAAATCTACCTGGAGCCTGGACTTGTGTCAAGAATCTCAAATTACAATAGTCAGTTGCTTGATGTATTGAAGTATCAGAAGCAAATCAGAAGAATACCAAGGGGTTGGAGAGTGGGTAGCTTTCCCATACCCCCCCCCCTCTCAGGAACCCCCTCCCCACACCCCTCACAAATTAGCATTAAAGCAAACGAGTCACATTGGTAATTGTCAAAGACCAGTATCCACACCTAGGCCCAATTTCATACAGCTGCTAAAGCACAAAAAGTAGCTAAGCATAATACAATTTTGCTTACCAGAATAAGGTTACCAGCCAAACTTCCATGTCACATGTACAATTTGTGACTGGTATTCTGCTCATTTCTGCTTAGCAGAAAAGTGTTAAGCAATGTTTTCTGTTTAAGCAGCTCTATGAAATTGGGCCCTAATATACATGAAATAACAAACCTGTGAAAGTTTAAGCTCAATCGGTCATTGGAAAAATGTTTTCACTGATTGAGTTTTGGACTCGCGAGATCAAAACTAATTGTTTTACTAATTTCTCAAAAACTATAGCATTTCAAGCAAACATATTTCGAGGGAAGTTTCCAACCATGACCATCTCTATACCATGTACAATGTGTGCAAATCTGTGAACATTTATATTTGTACTTTTACCAATGTTGGCCGCTCACACTACATACATGTACATGTACACACAATGCACTCTGCAAATGGTCAAGTAA
The DNA here is from genome assembly GCA_021014325.1 of Plazaster borealis. NCBI lineage: Eukaryota > Metazoa > Echinodermata > Asteroidea > Forcipulatida > Labidiasteridae > Plazaster > Plazaster borealis. Next base: position 15,606,318 of record CM037464.1, on the reverse strand, counting down.
CAAAAATAATTCACAAACTGCATGCCAACACGTAATCGAAAAATATATATGAAAAGAAAAAGGAAAAAGAAAACACTTTAATCTGAAAATAATTGTGTACTATATTTTTGGTGGTCAAAGAAAAAAGATTCTCGCATGGAAAAAAAGAAAAATAAAAAAAACATTGCACTGGCCGGGAATTGAACCCGGGTCTCCCGCGTGGCAGGCGAGAATTCTACCACTGAACCACCAGTGCCACATGACATTATCTGCGATTAACTTGGTATATAAACTGTACAATACACACTCGTGTAATTTCAATACAATTTTAATGTAGATTATGTTCTACTTTTTCAAAAGAAAGTAGGTGCAATTTTTGCAGTAACAAAAAAAACCGACATAATGGGTTGGGAAGGTTTGGTGGCTTGCGTTATGTGACGTCACCACGTGGGCGGAAGTAAACAAGCTGCATGTGTGCATTGTGCACACACACAGTGCAGCCAAAACAGACAACCTGCAAAAAACTGGTAAATTTTATTTCAGGTACAAAAAAAGCACCAGAGGGTTTTAAGAATGGGTAAAACAACAAAAGCTAACCTGTGCATTGTCCTTTCATTCCTTTGGGCATTTGGAAAGAGTCAACAAGAAGTTGTACGCTGTCGTTGCAGCAGAAATTCTGGTCACAAAGTGAGAGCGGTCTTGTCACACGTTGTTGAAAATTAGTGGACTCGTTGAATTGCGCCCTCTGTAGGCACAGCGCGTTAAGGCATTCGGAGAAGGGAGGCGGGAAATACGACCAGGGGGTGCTGATAAGTATACCTTGACAAAATTTGGAAAACCTCCAACTGTTTCATCGCAAAACCAGTGTTTTGGTACTCTTACGCACTTATTGTGTACATAATAAAGTTTCGTGTAAGGTTTTGTTTCAGAGCTTAATTCAGATTAATTTTGAACATTCGGAGTACTTGTCCACACTATAAAAATGTATCATTTCTAGCTTCAGTTATCCACAGGCTATGTGATTGGTTCAACAAGGTTTATCATCCAATGACCAGTCAACAAGATCTCATACACTCTCGTGGATTTTTTGAAATGTTTCCTAAACTCTCGTTAAGGCTGTACCCACAAAGACTTTTTTAAAATACATTTATTTGAATATCAAATAGAGGAAGTCCCCAAAGCTAAGCATTAGCCTAAATACAATATTGTCTTTTTTATGAAATTGAAAGAACGGTTTCTCTTAGTTATGCTTTCACAGAATAGTTTTGTTTTTAAGGCCAGACTCTCAGTCGCCATCATAGTTTTAAAAAAAAAAGAAAACAAACTTTCACCGCACTTTGTGCATACAAATCCTGCAAGCAAGAGGGGATAAAATATTGGATGTTCGCTCCATCTTGCCTCATTATGAAACACTCTGCTCACTTTCCAATGGGGGAGTGATGAGATGTTTACTTTATCACGAGGCAGCCATCTTGAATTTCTCTCTATCAAATCAATGTGACCAAACCGAGACTGGGGTAAAAAACAAAAACGACGGATCCATATTAAATTTCTGTTTGGACAACATTATTGATAAGCCAGTGGGCACTCCTAAAGTTGTGAACAGAAGAAAAAAATCCGTTTAGCTGATTCGGGTAAATACCTGCAACTGGACGACCATAACTTTATTCGAGACTTGTTTGTAATTGATAAAATCATTAGAAGGGTGGGGGGGGGGGGCTCAGTATATAAATTAGTCTGTGCATCTAGCCACGATCACGTGCATGTTAAAGGCACTGAACACATTTGGTAATTGTCATTAACCAGTGTTCTCATTATGGTGTATCCACGCCATGCATAAAATAACAAGCATGTGAAAATTTGGGCTCAATTGGTCATCGAAGTTGCAAGAAAACGATGAAAGAAAAAAACACCGTTGTTGTACAAATTTGTGCGCTTTCAGATAAGGAATAAAAGGCTTCTTGTAAGAAGTTGTTATTATTTTAGTGAGAAATTACCTCTTTCTCAAAAACTACGTAACTTCAGGGGGAGTCGTTTCTCACAATGTTTTATACTATCAACAGCTCTCTGTTGCTCGTTACCAAGTCAGTTTTTATGCTAATATATATTTTGAGTAATTACCAAACGTGTACAGTGGCTTTAAATCCTATTTTGGGAAGATTATACAAACGCACCAGCAGAATTGAGACCGGCGGATTGCGTGACCTGCATGTCCTACTGCAGGAAACGTGGGGTGGGTTTATCACCACAAAAGTACAGACCGACCGTCCACTTTAGGATTTTACGGGGAAATTAAGCTGCATTACACGGTCCTGAAAAGACTCAAGTTGCATTTTATCAATGTATTAATAACCGTGTTTGTTTCCTACACTGCCGGGATATTTGGAGCAATTCCAACATCCGTACATCAACAAGCGCTTCCGCTAACTGCTCGTTCTGGTGTTGGTTTTTGGCGCAAACAAAAACAATCAAAGCGTATAACATTTCTAAATTAACGTTAGGGGGGCTTTCCAGATTGTCTTTTCCAGATTTATTTGTATGCGGGACTGGACACATTGGTGCAGAAGAGTGGCGTAATTAAAGGGGCAGTGGAGGGTGGGGAACCCTGCCAGAATCAATCCTTGCCCCCCCCCCTCCCCTCTCGCACCCCAGTGGAATTTGTTTTTTGCCCCTTCCCCCCTCGCACCCCAGTGGGATTTGTTTTAACGCATTAATGAATGGTTCGATACATGGAACAGCCCCCACCCCCCAAAATGAAAATGTCTGGTTACGCCAGTGGTGATGAAGATGGACTGTAGTCAAGCATAGTGAAGAAGATGCACTGTAGTCAAGCATAGAGAAAGGCTCTCAGTCCGTTCTCTATGAGTCGAGATAGGACATCCTGAAAAATGCTGATGGGGGGGGGGGGGGTAGGAAAACATTTGATTAATGAATACATCAAAAACATCATGCACTTAAAGTTGTGCTGCGCATGCGCATGTTGTACCTCCTCGGGAAAACCCACAGTACATAAACAGCAAATATATTTTGGCCTTCACATAAAACAAAAAGTATGTTTAAATCATTTAAAAACACGTTGATTTATGTTTTGTTGTGCCCTTTTCGATCCGTTTTGAATTTTCCTGGAACTCTGCATTGGTAATTAAAGGTTGTGGCCCTGGACTTTGGAAGCACTTGTTTTGAACCCAATGAAAGGCAGACCAACGGATCAACAGTTGAAAAGTCAAGTTGTTTGTTCTTTTTCAGACTATGTTTATGAGTCTCACATACACCTTGTTGGAACGACTAGTGTGGAAACAAGTGGCACACCTAGGATGTTTCTGTGGCGGTGTGGGGAGGGGATGGGTTAATTAGGGGAGGAGGGGGGGCTCATGTTATCTTCTAAAGCACAAAAGTACAGTTTTCAACAATGATGTATCAAATAACATCTAATACTACTATAATAATAATCTTGTTGTGATATATTGTTGACCCTTCCTCTTTGTAGTATATCGTCTTTAAACACAAGACTTGGAAGAGGGTATGAGGTTTTAGCCCCCCCCCCCCACCACCACCAGGCATGGGTGTGCTAATGTGAATCATGGCAACATGTTGACTAAAACAAAAACAGAGTGAAGCGTATTTGCATTATTTTGGGCCTCGGACCTCTGGACCTTACCCTATGGTTAGACGTGATTCAAACCGGACTTTACAGTTTAAATCCATACTAGAGTATCATCAAACTAACCTCACACACTGACGAACGGACACGTGAGGGCGCGCTTTACAATTAATGTAAAAACAAATCTTGAACCACGTCTAGGCCTTCCAGGCATCGAGAAAATAAAGAATTAATACATAGGAGAAGATAGTCACCCTCAGTTTCACAGAAATTTCTCGTTTATTGGAATATTTATGAAAACTAAATATTTTGTTCTTTATCCAAAAGCGCCGGGACTACTTCTTCTGTATGGTCGCAGACTCGCTCGATACGTTTGAGGATAAGTAAATACCGAACCGTAAGCCAGATATTTTACTCCCTGCCTCGGTTTGGTGGCGTGTATGTGTGAAAACAATTTGGCTGCATTTTGTGTTTTCTTGTCATCTTATTAAAGAGCCACGTTGCCTTGGATTGGGCGCTTTGGGCTATAAAAAGCGTTTGTTATGAATTGGATATGGTTGGAAAGATGTTTAAAAAGTAGAATATAATGATCCACACGAATATGCCTCGAAATTGTGTGTTTTCCCTTTTATTTTGCGAACTAACACGGTCCGCCATTTTAAGGAGTCAACAATTTGGTTCTACAAAATCGCGGACCGTGTTAGATCACGAAGTAAAAGTAAATCCACACAATTTCGAGGCATATTGTGTGGATCATTAGACTCTACTTTTAAAACAACTTTCCAACCATATTATTTTGATAACGAACGCTTTCAAACGCCTTTTAAAGCCCAAATCGCCCAATCCAAGGCAATGTGTCCCTTTAACTTTGAAGTTTGGCTTTGGGCAATGTTTTAAAAATATTTCCACCAATGTTGTGGTGGGACTTCCGCGTGACTTCCCAACGGACTGAAAAATGTTTTCAAATCGTGTGAAATGATTTTCGATAACAATTTATCATCGGCTCTGCAAGTGTTCATAAGGGACGTAGAGCCCTTGATGAAGCAGCCGACCGGCGGTGCGATGTCCAGGGGTGCGTTATTTACGAGCTACTACTAATAGCAACGCCGGTAAAGAGGTCGTCTACAGCGGAAATGGGGTCATTTTTATCTTGGCAGCGAGAGTTCGCGAGCAAACAAGAGCCGAGCCGAGCGCCAGCAGCCCCGGGCTCGTTTGAGACTCAGACAGTTGGGACCTTGAACAATACCGGAGTGTGTTGTTAGTTACGGACGCTGGAAATTCGATATGGTTTCATTTTTACACTTTTGCCGGTCTCCGATTCGCGCCACTTCGAAAAATAAACAACTTGTCAAAGTAATATAGACTTATTAGCAAAATGATTTGACAATAATGAGGTTCTTTCATAACATTTATTTCAAACGCTCTGAATCACTCTTTTGATTTCACCGTTAATGAAACTAAACAAAACTGTCAACGACCAAAAACAATAATTTGTGTAAGTAACAACTTTTAAAAGTTGTAAGGAGGTTTTTTTGGTATGTCTTACGTTCACAGTAACGAATTCGAGTCAAATCGTACTCCGATCAACTCGTACTCAACTAAATCTTCAAACTTATAATACGTGCTAAATGTTCAAGCACGAGTTGGTCAGAGTACGAGCTGGTTTGAGTACGAGTTGGTTGGAGTACGAGCTGATTGGAGTACATTGGAACCCACTGTTTGTTTCAAACCTATAAAGTTGTAGATAATTGTATACTATAAAACTAACCTGTGAACATTTCATTTCAAAAGGTGGTAGCGTTTTTGAGATATTGCCGAAAATCCGGAGCGGTTATGTCCACGCAGGAAGAATACTCTGCATTGGGATACTCACTCTGAGAAGTGTTACGCGTAACGCTTCTCAGATTCAAATGTTTTGGGGGATAAAAAGTGATACCCTTTTCCAAAACCGCAGTACTTCGAAGTGAAAAAATTCTCAAAATGCATCATACTGTCCAAAGCTGCTGTACTTCTTACCAAGCAAGTTTTTATTGCCATTAATTATCAGAGTCATTACCAAACGTGTACGATGCCTTTAAAGGTATCGTATACACGTTTGGTAATGACTCAAAACAAAATATCAGCATAAAAACTTACTTGGTATAGAGCAACGGAGAGCTGTTGATGGTATAAAACATTATGAGAAACGAATCCCTCTGAAGTAACGTAGTTTTTGAGAAAGAGGTAATTTCTCACTAAAATAATAAAAACTCCTTGCAAGAAGTTTTTATTCCTATCTGAAAGCACACAAATTTGTACAACAAGGGTGTTTTTCTTTCATCATTTTCTTGCAACTTCGATGACCAATTGAGCCCAAATTTTCACAGGCTTGTTATTTTATGCATATGTTGGGATACACCAAGTGAGAACACTGGTCTTTGACAATTTCCAAACGTGTTCAGTGCCTTTAAACTGTGATTAATAGTTAAAATCGGTAAGCTTTTAAGCGACGCCAGGGTACACGACGAAAGATGGATTGGGCTTGGCATGGGTTTGTAACATTCCTAAGGGATGAGGATTGTATTTCAGTCATTCATTCGTGTATAGAATACAGTAATCTGAACACAATGTAAAACTACACCAACATGTACAATGCAGTGCCAATTTTTGTTATGAATGAAAGAAAAACAAACTTTTATCCAACTACATTTTCAGATCAGATTCCATCTGTAAAGACGTATCAAGTACATGTATAAGTGACGTTCCTCTATGGTCTACGGGGGTGTGATGGAAAGAAAAAACAAGTTGGTGATGTTTTGGCTTTGGAGCGGGCTGATAAAGATCAAAGAGCTTTCACCGCTCATTGTCCAAATGAAGAGGTCAAAAAGTCCTTGAAGGGGGGGGGGGGGGTTCTCGTCGGCTTCTGTGATCGTGTAAGAGATCAAAAGCTATGCCGACTCGTTGTCAATTAAAAACATACCCCCTGTGGTTAAAGGGTCTGTATACGTTTGGTGTCTGTATACGTTTGGTGTCTGTATACGTTTGGTAATGACTCTGAAAATTAATGGCAATAAAAACTTACAGTATATAATGCATTTTGAGAAACTGTTCACTTATCTTATGGAAAAAGATATCACTTTTTATCCCCTAAAATTTGAATCTGAGAAGCGTTACTGCAGTAACGTTTCTCAGATTGTGTATTCCAATTGCAGATCATTTTTCCTGCGTGGACATAACCGTTCAAGATTTCCGGCAATATCTTAAAAACGCTACCACCTTTTGAAATAAGTTTTTCACGGGTTATGGGTAGACCTATCTACAGCTATGTGGGATTGAAACAAACAGTGGGTTCTAATTACCAAACGTATACAATCCCTTTAAGATAGTGTAGATTTGTGTAAACATTTTAATATTATTGACTGTAAATATCAAACCCAAAGCTTACTGTGTGTAATGATGTTGCAAGTGTGTTAGGAAAGATGGGGTCCACCACATATGAAATCTTGTTTTGAAGATTTGTTTTATGTTATAATATTTAATTATACTTGAAATCTCGTAAAACCATTACGTATATGCTTTATTTTTCCAAAACAGCAGATGACAGGAAGCGCAATCAATGATACCATTTATCTATTGTCACGTTAGCAGTTTTTCCCAATAGTTGTAACTTTTCTTTAAAGGCATCGTACGTTTGGTAATTACTCAAAATATATATTAGCATAAAAACTGACTTGGTAACGAGCAACAGAGAGCTGTGGATAGTATAAAACATCGTGAGAAACGACTCCCCCTGAAGTAACGTAGTTTTTGAGAAAGAGGTAGTTTCTCACTAAAGTAATAAACACTTCTTGCAAGAAGTTTTTATTCCTAGATCTGAAAGCACACAAATTTGTACAAAACAAGGGTGTTTTTTCTTTCACCATTTTCTTGCAACTTCTATGATCAATTGAGCCCAAATTTTCACAGGCTTGTTATTTTATGCATATGTTGGGATACACCAAGTGAGAACACTGGTCTTTGACAATTACCAAACGTGTTCAGTGCCTTTAAAAGTACCTGAAACCACCCACAAGTGTTTCAACATGTAAATGGACATGCAAGCTTATACTAGAAATAATTTAAGCTCATTAAGTTGGTTGGTTTCTGGTTTTCTGTGTTTGTTTTTTAGATCACCCTCAAATGTTCATCAAAAATGGAAAGACAAAGTTACCTACCTCTTATGTCCATTTTTTTAATTGAAATGTGAGAGTAAATAAATTTTTGATAATTCTAATGAAATCAAATTATTATCAGTAGAAGCATACATGTCCATTCACATGTTGAAACACTTTTGGGTGGTTTCTGATATACTTGAAAAGTTACATTCAATGGGAAAAACTACTGACATGACGGATGCAAATTGGTACACTGCAAAAACTGGGGTGTTAAAATTAACACCATGCATGTTTTTACATAGATACCGAACAGATCAAAATTAACACCACAGGGTGTTAAAATAACACAAATGTAATTGTTTTTGCAGAAATTAGTGTTATTTTAACACCCTATGGTGTCAATGTTGATTCTTTTTGTTTGTATTTATATGTGACAACACCAATGGTGTCAATTTAACACCCCAGTGTTTGCAATGTACAATTTATTGCGTTTCTTGTTAGATATACTACAACAACCAAGAGTAACCCATGGTGACCGAGTACTTGGCCGATAGAGGGCAGTTTGCTACTCAGATTGTTTTTCCCTTCAAACTTTACCCTGAAACCGTTGTGTGAGCAACACCTTCCCGGTTCCTGGGGTTGGGGTGAGATTTGGACCCCATAATCCCCGCATTCTAGAGAGTAAATGTTGTTACCATGCTTAGACCTGCGAGCTCTGGTTGACGAGAGGAAGGTTCGAACCCTGTGCAGAGAGAACCGCAAACAGTCCAGTAACAGTAATAACTGCATAGACGCTCGAACAAGCCCGAGCACGTAACTTGCAATACATTTTAAAGGCACTGAAGACGTTCAGCAATTGTCAAAGACCAGTGTTCTCACTTGGTGTATCCCAACATATGCATACAATAACAAGCCTGTGAAAATTTAGGCTCAATTGGCCATCGAAGTTGCAAGAAAATGTTGAAAGAAAAAACACCCTTGTACAAATTTGTGTGCTTTCAGATAGGAATAAAAGGCTTCTTGCAAGAAGTATTTTATTATTTTAGTGAGAAATTACCTCTTTCTCAAAAAATACGTTACTTCAGAGGGAGTCGTTTCTCACAATGTTTTATACTATCAACAGCTCTCCGTTGCTTGTTACCAAGTAAGTTTTTATGCTAATATATACATTGAGAAATTACCAAACGTGTACAGTGCCTTTTACCTGCACGTAATTAATTAATTAATTTAACGAAAAAACTTGTTCTTAAGCGGTTTTACTAAGACGAAAAAAGAATGGCTTATTACTGTACATTTGGTGTTTTTAAATCTGATCGGCTTGTACTTTTGCGGGACACCACCGGGACCCCTGCCGTCTGGTTCGGCCGAAGTGAAACAGTGATTGACCGGGTAACATCCCGTGACGCACTCGCATCCAGTTCCTTCCTCGTAGTGCCTTCAAAGTGCACTCAGTTGACTGTCCTTTTGAGGGGAGAGTAGATTGAATGAACTTGAGATTGAAAAACAATTTGGTGGTTTGGGATAATTGCTGTTTTACTATCCAATTTGCCAAAGTTAAACGATGTGTGACGTTAGAGATTAACGTAAACTACTTATTGGCGTGTACATGACTGTCTTGTTTTAAAGGCATCGTACACGTTTGGTAATGACTCTGATAATTAATGGCAATAACAACTTACTTGGTAAGAAGTACAGCAGCTTTGGATGGTATAATGCATTTTGAGAAACTTTTCACTTCGAAGTACTGCGGTTATGGAAAAATATATCACTTTTTGTCCCCAAAACATTTGAATCTGAGAAGAGTGTGTACAATGCAGATTATTCTTTCTGCGTGGACATAACCGCTCCAGATTTTCAGCAATATCTCAAAAACGCTACCACCTTTTAAAATGAATTTTTCACAGGTTAGTTTTATGGTATAAGTTTGAAACAATCAATAGGCTTCAATTACCAATCGTGTACGATGCCTTTAATATTGGCTACCTTACGAAGACCGGAGTCAACAGGAACAATGTCTCACAGGGAAATTCTAAAGAGAGGGATGATCCACAATGTTTTTTGTGTGCAAAGTCTTTATGGGAGGATGTTCAGTACAGGGACAAAGGAAAGAATGAAAGAAATTTCCACATGGATGCATATTTGTGAATGACTTTTTGTTGAATGTTTTAAAAATGTTACCCATACACAATACTCAGTATAGGAGTCATTGAGCCCATTTTCGTAGACCCGGACAATCATGCTATAGCTATTCCTGTCTTGTTCCCTGTATGCAACCATTGTAATGTAATACTTTTACAAACGAGAACCAGACTATTTTCCCATCCAGCCTCGCTTTGGTTACACTTATTTTAATTGGGTCAAAAGCAAAAGCGCTGCGCTATATGTGAACAGTTGATTTCAAAGAATACAACAAATATGGTAAGCACAAAAGAGTCTTGCTTAACAGATATACGGGAAACATTGGCAGTGGGTGTTTACTCGCTAAATATAGCTTAGCAAATGGATTTCAATAAGCGTTAATTACTCTATAATAGGCACATTCTATGAGAGCCATCAAATTATATATTAAAGTTTGCCTGGTGCCGTTGAAAGAACACCGGATCTGCCTTCACAAGGAAATTTTTAACCCCCAAAAAAAAAAAAAAAAAAAACAACTCACAGATTTACATAAAACTTACATGGTCTAATGATGATGATAATAGAAAACATCCCTAGAAATATTTCTGTCTGAAATGCGATTTTTTGATGAGAAATAAATAAAACTAATTTCCGATGGAGTTTATCGCTCATGAGCGTTTTATTCATGCATTGTTTAACACATGCAAATGTGTAATCGGTTTTTCACTATTTTCTCGTGACCCAGATGGCCGATCGATCTCAAACTTCGACAGGTTTGTCAGTTTATGTATATGGTGGATTATATAAAGTGCTTACACTGCCAGCAACTGGTTTGTTAGCAAAAAACAATTCTGCAATGTTCCTTTAAGTCAAAATTAAAACGAAAGAAACAAAAACAATCAAGAGTCATTAACGAAACAGTATTGCCAATTGTTTCTGGAAGTGTAAGCAAATGGAATGAGTTTCCCTTTAAAATAAAATCGAACTTGTAAGTGTACCACGGTCCACGGTCCCTTTAATACATTTTTGTTCCGGCATCTTGTTATGATTTTTCATCACCATTCGAATGGCCACTTATTAGCAAAGGACCGCGGTGCACGTGTTCGGTATCCCCAGACTGCTGTTGCGGCAAAGAGGCCAAGTTCCATGTGCCCTCCGCACCACTTGAACAAACAACCGCTTGACACCGAGAACACCATGAAAGGCTAGCCGCTTTGACTGGACCAGGCCGCCTGGTCGACGAGCCGCCCGCCCGGCGCACCTTGTCTCTCAAATCCCGGTCCGTTTAATGTACCGCTGCTGTTTTGACGCGCCGCTGTATCCGCTATTTGCAAAGCCCCCTCTTCAAAACCGCACAACTCTTTCTGGTTGATCTATAATTTCCCGAGCAATCAATAACATTTTGACAGTTGTATAGTTGTCATAAAAAAAGTGTAGTATCCTTTTTTAGAAAGCTATAAATAATAATTTTTTCTGACTGGGGAAATGTGGTATAATTAGGAACTTGTGTTTAAATCCTCTAGTTCTCCTGAAATATTGAAAGTTTAGGACAATACTCCCACCGATTGTGAAACAACAGAAATCATTGTTCCTTGCCGTAAAAACAGTAGATTCAATTTGAATTCCTTAATAAATAAAGCAATGCTTAATGTAACTAATTTCCAATCTCATAATATTTGTTGATGGGCGCATCAAAGTGCGTGTGTGGGGGATGGGTGGGGTATGGAGGCGGGAGTCAAAGGGAGAGTTACCCTTCTGCTTAGCGGGGTAAAAGTTAGTAGAACTAAAACAAAAAAACAGAAGAATTGAGAAACGTATCATCTGTACAGTCGTCAAAGATCTAAATATATTGTAACCCTCCAACCCCCCATTTTTGTCCTCTGACAGAATAGTCAAAATGTTCTCGTGTTAACCCATGCAAAAAGTCGTCTAGTAACTCTGGTGTCACACCCTCCCCCAGCCTCCTCCTCATGTAAGTACTGAAATATATGTTTGGAAGAAACAATACTCGTTTAAGTAAGTTTCCCATGAGGGCGGGCTCCAAATACCCCGTGCATCCCCCCCTCCTTCCCAGGGTCTGCCGCTTTGAATTTTGACAAAATACTTTTTGTTTGTTTGTTTGTTTGGGGTGTTTGTTTGTTTGTTTGTTTGTTTGTTTGTTTGGGTGATCTTCCCAACTAGGGAACTCGGCAAACTCCCACAAGGGGATATAAACACCAAGCTGGCAACAGCCAATCTCTCTCCTACAAACATTGGTTTAACGTCTATGATTATAAACTGCACAAATCAATAAAATGTGGTTTTGTCTGTAGCTAGCTAGCAAGACAAACAAAAAACACACCCTATACTGTGCTTTATAAAACGTTGTTATTATTTTTTAATTAAGACTAGTTGAGTTTGGAGGACAGGAAAAATAGAGACTAACTACAGGAGCTGTCAGTTCACAACCTCCCCAAGGATAAATCATGGGTGTGTCTCAAGCCACATCCTATTATTTTCACCAAGATGCCATTCATTCATCAATAAGAAGGTAGCCTGTTATTTACAGGGTAATTGCTTCAAAAATTAATTACCGTAAACAGTTACTTGGTAAAGAGCACTTGGTAGCTGTTGTTGTTACTAAACATTGTTAGAAACCTTTCTAACTGTTCAAACCTTTGAAGTAATGTAGTTTTAGAGAAAGAGGATTTTTTCACCCCAAAATTTGGATCAGAGAATGAAGCCTTTCTCAGGCATCTGAAAGCACACAATTCTATGCAACAAGGGTGTTTTTTCTTGCATTATTTCTAGCAACCTAGATGACCATTTGAGCCAAAATTTTCAGAGGTTTGTTATTTTATGCATAATGTTGGGATACACCAAGTGAGGATACTGGTCTTTGACAATTACCAAAAGTATACACTGCCTTTAAGGGCATGTGAGGTCACTTTAGAATAATGGTACCGGTACAATAGAACTACTTGAATTTGAGACTACATCTTTACATTTTGAGTCAGATGAGCTCCTACACTGTGCACCTTGATGCATTTTCGAATGGATGATGTCATCATGTGCGCGATGATCGCCAACGTCATTTCGATGAAGTCATTTCTAATTTTAGAAAATGACGTCAACTCTTTTTGACACCGCTGAGCTTTCAATGTTTACAGCGTTGCCATGAGCGTTATTACGCCAACCCTTGGAAAAAATAGATTTGTGCAGTCCTTTGTTTGTCACAATGGAGGAACAAATAAACAATACAGGGCGTTGTTGTAATGGTATGGATTTTGTTCCCATTAAAAACAAAAGATGAAATCACCGTTCAAAGTTTACTTGGGTTTAAACAAACAAAACTAACTATGCTGAGACGTAATTCTGTCTGTCAATTTTGTAGAAGAAACGAGTCACAGTTGTATTCCTTCCCGACAAGATTATGCGCAAAAATAATTGACATATATTGTACGAGTTTCGTTCAAATACACTTCCAACTCATGTAGGCCGAGAAAATTATGTGCACAACATTTTTAGTTCTTTGTCCATTTGCAAAATCGAAATTAGCAGATGCAAAATGCAGTCAGAGTCGACATTTACAATATATGCGTAACACAGTTTCAACACTGCTTCTGTTTACACTACATGTTTATATTTCTTGAGTTGTCATTTTAGCCTTTGAGAAAGACTCTGCTACTAGGATCGAAACTTCAGGCCATTAACTACTTTGTGCACAAATTAAACCAAGCGAGACCTTAATTCTCTACAGATGTAAAATCTGATATATATTTTTTTAATCAATGTATATAGTTCAGATTATGACTCAGTCCTTGCAGATTCCTTATTAATGATGGAAGTGTTTTCCATCCAAGAACCTCAGCCATTACTCATAGGTGAATAATGTTCCAATGACGCCATCCTCTCGCTGTCTCACGCCCCTGGAAAAAACCGCAAGATAAGGGGCGACAACACGTGCGTTGGTTAGGCCTTTCTCTCGGTCTTTCTCTCTCTACGGTTAGGATGAAGATGCGGCTGGGAAGCCACAGTGCTTTATCTGAGCTCTATGATCAGGGTAGATAATTAATTTGTAAGGAGTTGTTTGTTTTCGGGGAGGGTGGGTGCATTATGCGTCATCCATCGAAACAGCCAACATTCCTTTATCATTGGGTAGAATCATGGGTGTAATTAATATAAGTCTTGTTGTTCCTAAAGCTACAGTTGTGTATCTCTAATAAATTCCGGGTCGGGATTGACCTGGATCCGGGTTCCATTGGGCCTAAACCATTATCTGGTTCAGTATGACCCGGAATCTGTGTATGACCCATGAATTGGACTCGGAATTCGGGTCAATTCTGAACCGGAACTTATTTTAGAGTTTAACGCGGTGTTGCTCTGAACTCGCAAGTTCATCATTGGTCCATCGACAGACGAGTTATATTATTTTCACTTAGCTAATTATTAAAGGCCCTGTACACTATTGGTAAGATCGAAAAACACAAATGTTCACAGATTCACAAACAACTTACATGATTTAAAGTAAGTAATGGTTGAAAGGGTTCCTTAAAATATTTCTGCCTAAAATGCTATCGTTTCTGAGAAATGAGTAAAACAATAGTTTTTATCACGCGCGATATTTTGAAAAAACAGAAAACACATAAGGTCTCTTTTCACTATTTTCTCGTGATCTCGATGACCAATTGAGCTCAAACTTTCACATGTTTGTTTGTTCATGAATATGTTGAATCACACAAAATATGGACACTGATTTTGAGCTGTTACCAAAAGTGTACAATACCTTTAATATTTGTATCGAGGCATTGCACACTCAGTGCTTCGCCCCGGGGGTCGTTGGTTCGAATCCCAACCCAATATAGATGTTCGTGGTTTTTTCTTCCGCAGGACTCGAAAAGCACCGAGTTTACAATGATCAAAATATAGTCTGATCCTTATTAAAATAAATACGAGAGATAAGTAGATATCGATGTCATTATATAGGACACCAGACCATATCGGCCATTGTTACGTCTTGAGAGCAATTTCTTCTTATTTCTATCAAAGTATGAATTTTTTTATTTTGAGTTCAAGCATACTTGCGTTTAAAATTGTCATTCTTCTGTGTTGCCACAACAATGCACTTATTTGAAACGATTGTTGCTACCGCCGTTTCACATTATTAGTGCTATGGTTTCAGCATAGATAACCCCGTACGTAGGTTCACGAAGTCCTGTGCTGGGGGTTACAACAAAAAGATATAACGGTCAGAACTATAGCCCGCCCTCACTCAAGCAATTACATAGCGCAATATACCGGCGCAATGTGACGTTCGTACACGAAGCAGCAGATTTATCATGGTATACCGCCATTGTTCTTTTATTCCATTCAAAATAGGTAACGAAACCGAGGCTGACGAGGGGGGGGGAATACGTTACTTGTTACAAACTATTTTTGTATGCAAAAAATAGTTAGTGGCCTGACGTTTCGACCCTAGCACCAGCAGAGTCTTTCTCGACCCTAGCAGAGTCTTTCTACTAATATTTTACATTTATACCATATAGGCCCTTTTGGTTCGTAAGCAGTTTGCAACAGCTAATTCTATTTTCTCAACTATTTTGCCATCAGTGTTGATTCTCATAGGGGGGGGGTCAAAGAAAGAAAGATAAGCAACAGTATTGTGACAAAGGTCTAAACCATTATCAGAAACACTATTTGTAGATTAATAACCAATAATGAAACTTAAATGGCCTTGAACTTTAAGCGATACTGGTATGGAACGAAACACAAATAATCCCCGGGGATCAGAATTTGATTTTTAAAATGTCCTTGATAAAAACCCGCACTTATGACTCTGTGAATGGTCAAGGTGAAAACACTATGACGACTTTCGATCTATGTGAATTTTGTAAAGTACAAATTCCAAAAAATCCTTATAAAAAAATCCGTCTAACTAAGAAGACCGTACCTATCGGGTAATGTCTCGATCAGTAAATCCAAGTACGTTTTATGATTTTAATCAAATCATAAGTTGATCATTTTGGTGTTTTATCCCAAAACATGAGCGAATTCGATGAGAGTTTCACACTGTGAAACGTTAATCAAGAAACTTTCAGTGAAACTTTCATCGTGAAACTTTCACTGTGCAACTTTCTGATCATCATAAGAAACACACCTTCCTCAAACGGTTTATTGTCAGGTGTGTTTATTGATTGATGTGTTTATTGCTGTTTTGAAAAAAACATTGCTGTGTTATTTTATTATTCCTCTAATTTCAATTCATCGGTCTATTTGGGCTGAATTTATTTCTGGTGTACCGAGGGAAGTAACGCCGTCCTGTCGGTTGAAATATTTGACAGGTTTACGACTACTTCCGTTCCTTATGATGATGGTTGGAAGTTATTTATTTGTTGTTCCTGTTTTATTGGTCTTGGGTTGTTTACCTCATGTCATCAGGTTTGACTCCCCACTGGTGTGTTTGTAGATTTATGGACAAAATGATCGAGTCACTTTGTGAAATATTGTCGTTTAGTGTGCGAATTATTGCAAATCTTCAACACATTCTGTCCACAAGAAATGTATGATAAAATCTATGAGTTGCGAAAAGTGGGTCGTGAATAAGGGGCGAGTAAAAGATGTGGCCAGGTGCCGGTACACCTGAGAAAATGTAGGGTGAATAATTATGGGATGGAGTGGGAGAAACTTCCTCCGCTATAAACATTTAGAATCGCTCGCGCTACTAAGAAGGGTGTTGAACGGGCCAGTTCTGGTACCTTTGGGTCTGCGGTGGGGGGGGGGGGCGATTGGGGGAGAGGAGGACCACACAAACGATAGGGTAACTTCTCGAAACCTTTGGATGTGAAGGTAGAAATTAGTGGGACACTAACATTTATAATCAAAATGGTGGTGGTCGTAGTGACGGGGAGGGGGGAGTCATTTTCATACGGGTGGTTAAAGGGGTTAATTTTACCATGGAGGAAGGACAAGATTTTACCCGCAGATGATCAATGATGCGACGAAACTGTGGGTGTTTAGTTGTTCGTTGTCTGGCTGGGGTCCATAGCCAAGGAGGCGGCATACGTCATCGCCAGTAATTCACCAAAGTATGATCAATCACTAAATGTAATCCAAAACTGGATGATTGACTTTGAGGTGCTACACAAGACAGGAGGGTAGTTTGGGAACAGAATAATCAAAGTGATAAATTATTCACTGAACTCAGATAAGCTCATTCTTTAAAGGCATTACTTTATTGCATTCAATTCTTCCCTTTATGGAGTTTCCTGCTGCTAGATCGATTGCGCTGTGGTCAAATCATGGCTATCCATTATCAAAGACCGTCTATCGCTGCCCTGGATCGGTCCCGCACACTCTTGTGGCCGTGGTCTAATCTCAAATATATCTTGTCGTGGTAAAATATAACCAGATTTCTTATCCCTATGAACTGTTATTCAATGTGGGTGGCGAGTCAACTTAGTGTGTGGTCTGGTCTCCCTCCCCCTTCCATTTTGAGTAACTTATTATTCCCTCGAGGTATTTGGATAAGTTCTTATTTTACAATCATTAGCTTTGTGCAATAAAAGAGTGGGTTTCAATGTCAGCACACAGTCATCTAGGAATAAATCCACTTTGGATCTGAGAACATTTAGAACAGACTCTGGTCGAAACATTGCCCTTTTCGAAACTGCGGGCTTTATCTTGAGCTCAGGGTTTAGGCTCTTCTGTCAGCCGGTTTGAAGCCCGCACCAAAAACACACGTTTTCCAAATGACTGACGATCGGAAATTGTCAAAGACTAGTGTTCTCACTTGGTGTATCCCAACATGCGCATAAAATAACAAGCCTGTGAAAATTTGAACTCAATTGGTCATCGAAGTTGCAAGAAAATGATGAAAGGAAAAACACTCTTGTTGTACATTTGTGTGCTTTCAGATAGGAATAAAAACTTCTTGCAAGAAGTTTTTATTATTTTAGTGAGAAATTACCTCTTTCTCTACAATGTTTTATACTATCAGCAGCTCTCCGTTGCTTGTTACCAAGTGAGTTTTTATGCTAATAGTTGTTTTGAGTCATTACCAATCGTGTACGATGCCTTTAAAAGAAATGTTTAAATATTTTGAAAAACATGCTTAGCAGGTGATTGTATTCTCTAGGCAAAACGAACACATAACTATTTTGTCCATATTGTTCACGATGTTTTTGATCGATACCGCACCGATATTCAAACCGAGGCTGAAAGGAAACACAAAATGGCTTTCATGAAATACAAATTGAAAAGTTTGGTCGGCTGTTGGACAAAATTGTTATGGGTTACAAAAGGTTTAGTCGTACGATGGCACAATAATAACCGACTTACAAATACAAATCCGTTATTATTAAAAATTAATTGTCGGATTACTCATCTGCTATTACGGGTTATTAATTCGTAATTACTGACTAATTCCATTATTATGAACGTACTTTTTCGTGCTTATACTTACTTATTATGGATTATTATCTCGTTATTACAGATGGCTTATTCGTAATTATAGATTAATAATTTGATATAACAGACAAATTTTGTTATGATCTTGTTAAGATGAGTGGACGTTCGCTCGATCCACCGGTCTCATCCTTTGGTCAGGCGCATGGGACCGAGCGAGAGTTGGTACGATTCACTGCACTGCAATAATTATTCGGAATGCTAGTAATTTATTGTCAATAGAGGGCGCTACAATAATTATTCGGAATGCAAGCAATTTATTGTCAATAGGGGGCGCTATTTATGATTAACGTAAACAACACGTGTGTGTCAGCATTTTGGAGTGATCGGACGAAGTAAGTAGGGAACTTATTTTAACAATTTAGGAGGTTTTTAAGCTTTAAAGTTTAGATCGGAGTTGCTTTATCTGTAGTTTAATGTACGTGGCTTACGTTGGTACTAAATATCGTGTTTGGAAGTGCGATCTTGGATGATTTTGCAGTCGATCACAATCAATGACGTTGACATTGCCATGTTTATTCAATATGTAATGTGTAGTTGATTAGTAATGATTGTTGTTTAGTGAACGTTTCTTATACGTTTATCATTTTGTTATCATTATTTTGTCAGTACAAAGTAAGAACTAAAGAAACTGAGCAATTTGTGATAATTGACATTTTGAAACACCAGCAGGGTCAGGTCATTTATGATTTGTTACTCAAGTTGTAAACCAATATTTTGGAAGATCTTGGAAAGTCAAGTCATTGAATGATAAAATTTAAACTTAAAGGCATCGTACACGTTTGGCAATTGTCAAAGACCAGTGTTCTCATTTGGTGTATCCCAACATGTGCATAAAATAACAAGCCTGTGAAAATTTGGGCTCAATTGGTCATCGAAGTTGCAAGAAAATGATGAAAGAAAATACACCCTTGTTGTACAAATTTGTGTGCTTTCAGAGAAAGCAAGAAGTTGTTATTATTTTAGTGAGAAATTACCTCTTTCTCAAAAACTACTTTACTTCAGAGGGAGTCGTTTCTCATAATGTTTTATACTATCAACAGCTCTCTGTTGCTCGTTACCAAGTCAGTTTCTATGCTTATATATATTTTGAGTAATTACCAAACGTGTACAGTGCCTTTAAAGGAACAGTACAGATCTGGTAATTAAAATTTTCTTTTAAGATAACAGATTTTCATAAAACTTACACTGTCTAATGATGATGATAGTAGAAAACATCCCTAGAAATAATTCTGTCTGAAATGCCATATTTAATGAGAAATAAATAAAACTAATTTCCGATTGGAGTTTAACGCTCATGAGCGTTTTATTCATGCATTGTATAACACATGCAAATGTGTAATTGGTTTTTCACTATTTTCTTGTGACCCAGATGGCTGATCGATCTCAAACTTCCACAGGTTTGTTAGTTTATGTATATGGTGGATTATATAAAGTGCTTACACTGCCAGCAACTGTTTTGTTAGCAAAAACCAATTCTGTAATGTTCCTTTAAAATAATAATTCAATAACAAATTTACAAATTTTAATATCAACTTATCAGAAAGTAAGATCTTAATACTCAAATATAATCTCCTTTTGTCTGATTAAGTTTCAGATGGCCGATCATTATTACAGTCAGTGCATTGCAGAGCTTCGATTCACCATGCCGCCAACTGCACATGAGCAGCGCCCTCACGTGTCTGTCAGGTGCACAAGGGCATTCTGCAGGTAGGCGACGTCATGCTCGTAAACCTCAGTAAACGTTTACCACGGGCAACAATTTAGGCATAGATGACCCATCCTGCCATAAGGCAAGGAGGTCCATACTACAACAAGCCTAACCATATCCATAGATCCTTTAAATGGTTTTGCTGGAGTGTGATGGATTTGGTACTCTATGCCCCCGAATATGATTCGGGGGTAGAGTCTTTGCATGACTGAAAACCAAGAAAAAATTGTTATCAAAGTGTTGAGAATGGATTTGGATCATTTGGGACAGATCCTGTGTCAGAACACCTTGAGTTTTAGGATTTCCATTTCAACAGTACAATGTAAGACAAACTCAACTCCCCAAAAATTTGGTGGAGGGAGGGTGGAACTTGTGTTTTACTAAATGCCTGGCCTTAAGCAGTTTTGTGCTCAGGCCAACCTAATTTAGCAGATTGAGTAAGGAATGGGTGGTTTAGTTTTTGTTTTTGTTTATGACGACAGCAGTTTTTTTAATCAATGACCCTTTTGTTTAAATGTAATTTGTTTTTCTTGATACAGTGATTCAAAGATGTATGAATGGGGCCTCCATGGTAAGCCGGAAAATATCAAAGAAATGGCTTTCAGTTTGGGGTCAATCCAATCAGGATCAGCCAATCCACCTGCCACTCTCCTCACCAACCAATCAGATGCAGTGTTGGATCCCAGCCATAGTTTCAAGCAATCAGATTCGATATTTGATGATGTCAGTAAATCAGTACCCAATGAGGGCAATGAGTCTCCAAGGCCTTGTAAAGATCATGCATATTCATTAGATGATGATAGTGACATCACTAATGAGACCACCACAGAGGAAAAACAAAACAGTTCATCAAGTCACCAAGGAAGTGACTTTCAGATAAAAAATGGCAGATTCAAGGACCCTCATGCTAAGCCGAGCTTGCCATTCCAGGGTGAGTTTGAATCACAGGAGATGTTGATGAAAGGAATGGGACTCCCTCTCAGCTTTGTAAGATCACCTCGAGACATGGATGAGGTAAGTCCTCCTGTTCTCTTTTGTGTCCCCCAGTGTACTCCCTTAATCCTAACCCTCTTACTTGTAGTGCGTCGTGGCTGAGCGGTTAAGAGCACCAGACTCAAGCTCTAGTGTTTCTGATCAGTAGAGTAATGGGTCGAGTCATGGTCATGGCACTTGTGTCTGTGAGCAAGATTATTTACCACAATTGCTTTGTCCTTCTGGTGGGACATTAAGCCGTAGGTCTCGTGTACTAGGATTGGTAGTGCACGTAAAAGAACCCAGAACACTTATTGTGAAAGAGTAGGGGTTAATTCTGGTTCACATAGCAAGCACCCTTGTTTACAGGTTTCCTCAGGCTTACAAACTGAAGTGAATAAGTTCACTTATGAGGCATCCTTGGTTTTTTGAGTATAGACCCTCCTGAACTCCCCTCAATGATAACTCAAAACCCAAATATTTTGACTCTTGATGTGCCTGGCTGGGCTGGGCCAATAGTTGAGTCATTGAGTATTCACATTTTCTAAATTACTCAAAATTGTAATTGAATTACCCTGGTATGCTTAATATCCAATATTCCTCAAATCCATTGCCAGGTTTTGCCTGATAGATTCAGCACTTCATTGCAAAATAAACTATGCTTAGAATGAGGCAACAACAGTCTTATTGGAGTCCACAGGGGTAATTCTGGAGTCACCACATACTGTTGGATTTTAATAGATTCAGGAAGATTCCAAGTTAAGTGCCTGGAGGAGAGATTCTAATAGACCTTTACTTTTTCTCTCCGCAGAATGAGGACTTCGTGCCTAGAGTAAAGCACCGCAATAAACAATGGAACAAGAATAAGAAAAAGAAGAAGCAACAACTTTGGGCTGATGACGTCATCCTTTCCCATCATGCATCAAAGAAGCGTGTATCCCATGATGCATTGCACCACAAGAGTGGATCCGGAGTGGCTGATGTCAATCAGCTGTCTGAGCATACCCAAGAAGCACCGTTGCCTAGCAATTGGACAGCTGCGACATCATCAATGGATGAACAGTGTTACAATGGTGATGGTAACCCTGACGATCAGGGCTCTGGTGAGATGATGTCAGAAAGTGGTTGGGAAGGGTATTGGAAGACGTATGGAGAAAATCTTCTATGGGAAAATTGGATCCAGAAGTATCCGGACCAAGGCCAATCCAAGACTCCTCTGGACCATCATGAAATACAAGATGGTAACACCAACTACATGGATGATATGAGTGATACTGCTGATCTACGTAGTTCTTGTACACAAGATTTTCCTGATGTAGTTGATGCAATGCCAAGATCGGAAGCAAACATGATGACAGAGTCTGCAATGGCGACGCACAGTGAAGACGTTTTAGGTCGACATGGTTCCAGTGAGGCAAGTAAGTCAGCCAGTGGAGTACAACAAGTTTCTCTTCAGGAAACAGTTCCAACAGAACTTGTCGTGCAACCTGACCAAATCTCTCAAGATACTGCTGGCAGTTTGGCAAAAGGCAAAGATACAGATATTTGCTCACCTCAAGAAATATGTAGACATTTTGCAAAGCCAACTGTAGGAGATGAAGGTACAATGAAAACATTTCAAGTAACTGAAAACCTTCTAGATGGTCCAGAGGTAGGTGTGGAGAGGGTATCTGCTCTGGATGAGGGTGGCAGCGATGTGGTAGGAAGTACACCCAGGGACTGGAATGCTGACTGGAGTCGCTTGTGGGATGAACACTGTGCAGAGGTTTACTGGTACTATTACCAGTATTACCATACTGCTGTAATAGGTAATGAACATTCTGAGTGCGATGGAGGTGGGGTATTAGACAATGCAATGAACCAATCAGAGAAGAGCTCATGTGGAATAACCGACCAATCACAACAGTCACTACAAAGTGTTGGTTCATGTGCAGAAAGTAACAGCCAATCACATTGGAATACAGGCGAGAATACTCTAAGAGTGGGTTATTCATTGGACGAATCTAACAGCCAATCACACTCTGACAAAATAGCATGTGACCAGCGTCAGAGAGATGCCAAATGTAGTGAGTTATGTGATCAAGAACTTGTTAAAATAGATTCCGAAGGCAGACATACGTGTAACTCTGTTGGAAATGTTGAAAAGTCCCTGGATAGCCTGACAATCTCTGCAGATGGTCACAGTGGTGAGTGTGGGGATGGTGATGGGGATGTGGTGGGTGATACAACGTCTTCAGAGTGGGTAGGTGGTGATAAAAGTGGTGAAGAGGACGACGATGAGGGTGACTGTGGAGATGAACCTTCAGATGGGAATTCAGATCAAAAGAAACGAAAGCAGAGAAAACATGACAATGGTAGTGGAGATGGTGGCTCACAAACTACAGGTACGCTCTTTTAACCCTCCTACTCTTGGTACCATTTTCTCCAGCGAGTTGACCAACCATTTGGGTACCATTCATTTACATCGGTGTGTATGTTGGCATAACTGTGCACAGCACTGTGTCATATTGTGTAGCATTTACCACATGATATATTACGGGCTGGCATCATTCAAAACCACTGGATGTTAGTGAGTCAGACAGTGGGAGGGTTGACTTTTTACCGTGTTGATGCATTCATCACATGATATCATAATTTCATAGTAGTAAATGAATGGTCAGACACACAGTAGGAGAGTTAATAATAAATTAAAATTATGATTTTATAACCAATAATTTGTGGTACTTTTCAATAAGAATAAAAATCGTTATTGTTTTACCTGCTGACAGAAATTCAACCTGCAATTAGTTTAATACATCATCAAATATTTCTGGTTCAACCCATTGTGTAGGGTCATCCAGCGGAGGATTGTCGGCCACTGGTCGGGGTGATGGCATCGGGCAAGCAGGGGACGATGAAGACCCACCAGATGAGAGACCAACGAAAATCAAACGAGGGTAAAGATTTCATTCAAAGAGCTTTGCATTTCCAGCATGTCTTGTCCGATTTTGTGTAACGCTGCATTACCAGAACAGGAAGATTTACAAGTTTTGAAGAGTCAGTGAACTTTATAAAAGCTTATTCAAACTCATTCCAGTCAGTTTAAAAAAGTGATGTTATCAGTACATGATTATTTGAGCAAGTGACAAAGAGGCCTTATAAGAATTTACAACAATTGAAAAACACATTTAAAACTTCATGCTCTATTTTTTAAAAACACTGATAATTTGTTTTAGACTTTCTATCAAATTTTTTTTTTTCATGTCTGCCTGGTGCACAACATGGATGTTATTTTCTTCAGATAAAAAGAAATCCTGTTAGTTGATCTCCTCTAGAACTGATGAATCTATTCCCAGAAGCTCCTTGAAAGCTATTTCTCATGGGGTTTTAAAAGATAAATACAATAATTTCAACATAACTCCAAATATTTGGATCCTAGTTTCAGACTGTTTTGTCAGCAATGACTCTCAACCCTGTGAACAGAACCTTTCATACCCACAGAATTAAACCATTTCACGTTATTTGGGTTCTGCTTCTTCTTCTTTTGCATTAAAGTAATGAAATAATAAAATGATTTGGGTTTGAACAAAGAAAAATTGACTAGAGTGGGATTTGAATCAACGACCTCCGGATTAATGTGCTGGCAATCTACCAACTGAGCTAAGTTAGCTCAGTTGGATCAAATCCCGCTCTAATCATTTTTTTCTTTGTTCAACCCCAAATTTACCCAGTCCAGTTTCCCTTGTGGTTTATTATTTGAAATAATAAAATATTACAAACTTGTTTTTCAATTGTTCTCTTTCATAGCCATGAGTTAGACGCTGAGGAAGGAGGTGAGAGGGAAATCTTGGCACAGCTTGGACTAAGTTCAAATCCTTCATCTAGCAAGTAAGAAGGTTTAAGGTTGATTGCAACAAATTTATTGCATATTATCTTGGTTTAAGCCCTTCTCTGAAGTGAGATTAGTGTTTTTGAGTCCACAGGCTACTTGGGTGGGTTCGAACCCACGATCTCCATTCTAGACCGTGCCTGGTGGCGAGAGGAAAGTTTGAACCCTGTAATTAGCAGCTGGTACAACCACAACAGTTTAATTGATAAACTGTAATATTTTCATCTTGTTTTTTAACCAATGTGTGATAAACACTGTTTATCAGTGTTATCGACACCTATGGGGGGGGAATTCATAGGCTATTCAGGTGGGTTCGGTTTGTTGTAATTTGATTTATTGTAATGTTGCTTCGATTCAAACAGGCATCACAAGCAGCAGACCTGAACTAACACACACAAAATTCAGTCAAGTTGTGTTGATTTGTTTAAAGAAAAGTGTTGATTTTCTTTTTTCTTTACAAAAGACCGCAAGATCTGCCAGACTTTTCCTCGGTCAAAATCTGCTACCTACGCAAGGATGCCAAGAGGAAATCCAAGTCACTAAACATGAGGAAACGGGCAATGCATCTCTGGTTTGAGGATGATGATAATGACGATGAGGTCAGCAACGATGACCCGGAGGTTCAGACAGAGAAGTCGAAGGTCAAGGGGAGGTCAAAGAAGGTTCCCAAAGTATCCGAGAGCAAGAAGCTGGGCAGGGTGAAAGAGTTCTTTAGTTTGATTAACAAAGATGATGATGAGGAGTTGTGTGACGGAGAAGAGAGGAATGGGAAAGATGTGGAGGAGACGGTTCTACAAGAGTCAGATTCAACCTCCGATGCTCCTCTAGATTCAGAATTAAAATCAACGATGAAAGATGAACGTATGGATGCTGAGAAATCATTGGGGGAGGCATCAGAAGGGCATCCGGAAAAGAATTCTCAGTGTGTGTCGCCACGGAAACAAGACAGTTATGAAAGAGAATCGTATGGCTCGTCACAAACAGCCACTAAAAGTGGTCAGGTTGGCCGTGTGTTGCCACGTGAACCAGAGCATCCCAAACAGGAAGGCCATGTGTCATCATTACCGCCAGACGAGTCTGAAATTCCAGAGAACAGAAGTTTGTCCGATGAGAAAACAGACTGTAAAATGGACATCAAAGACGAGAAGCTCACCAAGAAGAGAAAGGTTGTACAAGATTCTCAAAATGGGGGGAAGAAGTCAGCGATGCGATCTAAAGATGTAAGACTGGTGGATTATCCAGAGATAAGCAATAATCCTGATATGATGAAGTACTGGGTGCAACGGTATAGACTCTTCTCAAGGTTTGACCATGGGATCAAGATGGATCAAGGTAGTCTGTCGTTACCATGTAGTGTTACAAACAATGAATGAGAATATTATTCAAGGCTCGCCCTTCCAGGGCTCAAATTTGGGGGGGGAAATCAAAAAGACCACAGGGCTTGTAGATCAGATTGTTTACTGGACCAGAATTTTGTTTACAAGACAAGAATCAAAATGAGAAGACAGTTTTAACATTTGAACTGTTTTTAAAAACAAACACTAAGAGAAGAGTTCTCTTTTTGTCTTGTGGGTTTACAAGTAAACTTTGATACTCAGCAGAATTGAAAGATATTTACCAGGCTCGAACAGGCTCAGACTCGACATTTGAACATTTTTTTTTTTTTAAACAAAGATATTGAATTGAAAAATATGGTGAGTTTACAACCTCAATGCTAAAATCACTGGCTTCGGGCCTGCGGTCCAGTGTAAATTTCGAGCCCTGCCTTAACACTAACCCGGCGTACATTGTCTAGTAAAAACAGCTACGAGCTTGTAAACACCACTTCTCAACTTGCCCTGTGGGCTACTAAAAACTGTCCAACCTACTTGTTTAAAATGCTCCTATTTCTTCAGATGTGAATAAATTTTGTTTAAAGGTATTAACTTCATTTCACCAATCAACTGGTTGTGATCGCTACCATTAATCAGAAAGATATATTGATAACAATCTAACAATTTGTTGGGGCAAGTGAAAGGCACAGTTTACTAGCCCTGTGGGCTACTTTACAAAAAGCTTGAGTGCAAGGCATGTTAGTAAAAAGCTACAGGGCTAACTTGAAATACTATCACATATACATGTACCAGTCTTACACAGTTCACAATATTATTAAATGTAGAATCCTTTTTTCAAAGACAAATATTTCAAAGCAGTTAAAAACCCTTAATTAACTTGCATACTTGATTTTGTGTGTATTTAAAATTTCCTTTGTAGAGAGACTCTGCCAGGTTTGAAACGTAAGGCCGTTAACCAATTTTTTGTATCGACTGTTTGAAATTTTCTACCTAATTACAGAGGGTTGGTACTCAGTCACCCCAGAGAAGATAGCCAGCCACCAGGCAAAGCGATGTCGCTCTGACCTGGTTATTGATGCATTCTGTGGGGTCGGAGGAAACACAATACAACTGGCCTTCACATGCGAGAGAGGTATATTCAAAATATTTTGTAGTTTTGATTATTAAAGGGATTGTATACGTTTGGTAATTAGAGCCTACTGTTTGTTTCAATCCTATATAGTTGTAGATATATACCATAAAACTAACCTGTGCCTGGTTTCACAGCTGTGAAAATTTCATTTCAAAAGGTGGTAGCGTTTTTGAGATATTGCTGAAAATCTTGAGCGGTTATGTCCACGCTGGAAGAATAATCTGCAATTGGAATACACTATCTGAGAAATGATACTGCAGTAACGCTTCTCAGATTCAATTTTTGGGGAAAAAAAGTGATATATTTTTCCATAACCGCAATACTTCAAATTGAAAAGTTTTTCAAAATGCGTTATACTATCCGAAGCTGTTGTACTTCTTACTAAGTAAGTTTTTATTGCCATTAATTTTCAGAGTCATTACCAAACATAAAAAGACCCTCTAAACTTACAACTCAATTTTTAAAAAAGCACAAAGTCTTCATGATCTATGGGTTGACAATTGAGAGATTCGGGCCATGTCTGACTTAATGGATTTGGCTATGGCTGGATTGCCAAAAAGTCATGTAGCAGTCAATGGCCATAGCTGTAGCCAAAGTCACTTGTATTGGACGTGGCTTTATAAGTCATTTTATCGCTGATGTCAAGTGTTTGGAGTCCCTGTATGCTCACAGCATGCTCACAGTACTTAATGCGAAATGGTACCAGCCTATTTTCTAGCCTTTGTCTCATTACATGTTTTCCCCTATATGAAAAATGAAGCCTTAAAAAATGTCCATATTAAATGAGAACAAATATTCCAAAATTATGTTTATGTTTAGAGGCTTTGTCAAAGCAGAGAGAAGTGTTTGGGTGACGGGAATAGTAAATGATATTTGGAAGAGTAAATTTTTCCTCCGGTTTAAGAAAAATAAAAGCACCTTTCAACCAATCTGTAAATATTTTATCGACACTCCGCACTAATGCTAAAAAGTAGAAGCAAGTACCTGGATTTCGTACAATTTGTCAAATTTCACTTGCGTGTTCTGTACTGTGAGTGTTGGAAAGTTGTCTGACATCCAGGTATTTTGAGCATAAAAGTGACGTCATTAGTGCAGAGTGCTATTAGGTTGTTCCTGTTTTTGTGAAGACAGTGAAAAACAATTAACGTTTTACGAGCGATGTTACATGTATGCACATTCATAACCAGGCTTAGTTTGTTTTCTACTCTTTGTCTTTTTTTTTTGACAGTGATAGCAGTTGACATCGACCCGGCCAAGATAGAATGTGCATGCCATAACGCGCGTATTTATGGCGTCGCAGACCGCATCGAGTTCATTCAGGGGGACTACTTTCTATTGGCTGATCGCCTGAAGGCTGATGTGGTATTCTTGAGCCCTCCATGGGGTGGGCCGGACTACTTACAGGCAGATGTGTACGACGTGAAGACCCAGATGGACGTTGATGCATATCCTTTAAACATTTCTGATTTTTGGTGGCGTGTCGTGGCCGAGCGGTTTAGAGCACCGGACTCAAGCTCTGATGTTTCTGATAAGCGGAGTGTGGGTCCTGGTTATGGCAGCAAGATATTATGAGCAAGATACTTTTGTCCTTCAGATGGGAGATTTAAGCCATAGGTAGTGCACGTAAATGAACCCAGAACACTTATCTTGGAAGAGTAGGGGGTTAAGCCCGGTGTTTCAGGTTCACATAGCAAGCACCCTTGTTTACAGGTTTCCTCAGGCTTTTGAGCTACAGTGATTAAGTTAACTTATGAGGAATCCTTGGTTTCATCGCCAGAAATATAACATAATAAAACAAATAAATTTGTTTGGTTTGATATATGGCCCTCCTCGGGTTCGAATCCTGCACTGGCCACAGATCCACCATTTAGAGTGGCATTTATGCAGAAGGCACCGCCACCCGTTTTTTTATTGGAACTTCAGTAAACTAGAATTAAGGAAGGCTTGTGTCATTGAAAACTCAGGAATAATTTTCCTTAACTTGTAAAACACGTTTCTTTTGTTTGAGAAGACAAAACAGATTACTGAGAATATCGCGTTCTTTGTCCCAAGAAATGCTGACGTAGACCAGGTAAGATAAGTTGTTGTCCTTCTACCGTTCAACATGTTTTTTGTGGAGGTCAAAGTTTGTTTAAAAGAAGTGCCATCACAAGCAAAGGAAACAGAAAATGGAAATAATTCTGGCTGATATCAAGTCAAAATATTGAGTTAATGATTTATGGTGATGTAGATTATAAAACCTGAAGTGAAATATGAAGTCCCGGCCACGACCAATTTCAGGATTTCCTATGTTCATTTAATCGGTATGAATGAAGTATTTACGCTGTAATATCATCTTCAAGATACTGTCTACAGAGGGCGGTTTGTTAAGTAAACAATGACTGGTACATTTTACATGTACCTGCCAAGACACACAGATAATGCTGTGTCCGAATTGATGGCTTCGACAGTGACTGTGGCCGGAACACCTAAAACGTTCATTGTTCAACATCGTTGTTAGAGTCGATGGCCACAGTCGTAGTCAAATTCATCAGTTGGTGGCTACAGCTACGGCTGTTGCTGAGGGTGTTGCTAAGGGAGTTCTATACTTCAACACATGATGACGCTGCGATCCAGCTGTAGTCGTAGCCGCCAATTTAGACACGGCCTCATGCAGCACTTACTACACATTGGACTAGTCCAAATAAAAAAAGTACAGGGGTGGCTTTTCTTATACTTAGTTCTGGAGGGGCAAAAAGCAGTACCCAACATTTACAGAGTCTAGTCCAAGTATACAGAAAATGAATCACTGATACTTTGAAATCTTGTCTGCACAAGACGTTTATCTTGTTCCTGATTCTTTCTCTATACCTCTGCAGTTAGCTTCTTTTGCTGGTCCTGGAGGACGAATGGAGGTGGAACAAAACTTCTTGAACAAGAAAATCAAGACAGTCACTGCCTACTATGGGGACCTTGTAGATGGATGAAGTCATCATTTTCTACAATTATGAACATTTTCTGAACAGATCAATAGACCTCTTGCATTGGCCGCCATCGCTGAGGTCAATGTGCGCCCCCCCAACAAGTCTTAGCCAGTGATAGGTCTTCCTTTAATCTCAGTGAGGGCGCTGTTTGGGCTTGTGACATCATTAAGCAAGGGGTCTATTCATGCAATGGTCGATTCAAAACTCCAGGAGCTAAATTGTCACCAAAGCACTTTTACGCAAGGCCTCAACTTTTTAATCGAGGTGGTCCTAATCTTATAGTGCTGCTTACCGTGGAATTCTTACTTATAGCCTACAGAATCCTGCGCTTTATGGGGCATGTTAAGCACAGAATTGTAGCACCATGAAATAGAGCCGTGCTGGTACAGGTGTTCTTTCAATTTCAAATAAATAAAACACAGCGAGCACATAAATGTTGCTAACCCTACAAGCAGAGATTGAGGACTGCGAGCGCAGAATTTTGTGGTGTTAGATCCTGGCAAACATGACATTTAGTTTGCAGCACGGTTTCCATAGTGATACATGTTCCTGCAATACAAACTTCATCATTTCATACAATTTTCAATTAATTGTTTATAAATGAAATAACACCTGCTTATACGTCAGTTTCTGTTTTCAAAATCTAATTTATTCAAACATTCTTTTTAAAACATAAATTATGTAACATGCGACTGAAACCATGAAATATGTTAATAGTCACTACAAGGTTGTCAAAAACAGATTTGATGACGTCAACAAATTTGAAAATGAATTTATGGTCCAAACACAACGTATTTTCAGGGCTTCAAACGTATTCTGCCTTTTCTTAAATACATGCACAATAACGAGCCTGAACCAAACAGTCACTGATGTTCAAAATGAACATTCAATGTTTAGTTGGATTCCAACCCTAAAGTTTAATCAAGTAACAGTGTTTTGTCATTGTTTTATACTTCAACCCTTAATAGATTTTTAACACATTGGTTATTAACACTTTGTATAATTGATTTGTGAAGCTTCGAAATGAATGAATTGTTTTTTTAAATTTATGTCTGACAAGTTGTATTTTCTTGGAACACTGCTATCACTACCATTGTGTGAATAGTATTTAACAATATCGCCATAAAGAAACCATCAACTTGAAGAAACATGCTATAGGTAACACACTATACGTTCATTGCACTTCTTAACGGTAAGCAAATTGAGTAGGGTACCAGTCACAGCCAAAGCACTGGATGGTAATTTGGCTGGTAACATATTTTTCTTAAGCAAGATTTTTCTGTGCTTAGCAAGTTTTTGTGCTTGTAAAAAACATGCTTTATGAAATTGGGCCCAGATGTCAACTTATTGTTCATCTACGGGTTTTCCTGTATGTCGGCATTTACAGTGTTTGTACGTTCTACGGGTAATCCTGTAGCTGAGCATATATGGGTAAACCTCAAGTTGCATTTCGCCATGCCAATCCCCTGAATGTTATTTATGATATTATCCACATTGCATAGAACCCTTACAATCTGTCTATGACGTCGCCCTTCCTGATTTCAATAAAATGTTTCTAATCAATCACTCCCTGGTGGAGACTCAATATTAACACGGCCAGAGCTCTCGTTCCTTGTAAACGCTCACAACGTCTGCTTCTCTTCTTTGAAAGCCAAACCAAAACACAAATGAAGAAAACCTGGACAAAAAGAAAGAAAGATTGCAGTTACTCGTGAGAAGTGTTTTGTTGCTTTCTTGTCTGTCCGTCCTTATTTTTATGTTGGAACTGAAGCGCTGGGGTGTTTTGACATTGTGAGGTGCACCCCACAATTTTTTTAACGGGAAAAATTAAAGAAAAGGGATCATAGACAACACCTGGGGAAAGCCCACAGTAACGCTCTACTAAACAGGGCTGGCTGTCTGTTTGTCTCACTGTCTGTCTCACTGGGCGTACTAGAGCAACAATGTGGGACTATGTATAAGTAGGAACTGTACTTGTGGGTTTTTTGGAGATTGTGGGGTGCACCCCACAATGTTTGAAACAGAAAAGATTAAAGAAAAGGGATCATAGACACAACCTGTGGAAACCCCACTATGTCACTCCGGTAAAGATGGATGTCCGTCTGTCCTTCCTGTCTTGAACGGCATCCCCAACTCAAGCAAACATTAACCAGGGCTTGCCTCCATTTCACTAATTTGTCTTGTTCGAACTGTTATATCTTCATAGTGTACTCTGATTGTATGAACATCATCATTATGTGAGATGGGATTTGTAAATTGGAAATGTATGTTCTTGAGTATCTGAAGACTATATAAGAACCCAAGACTATATAAGAACCTATTATTGTTATTCAAGTAGGGATCTACCACTAAAGACCTCTGGCTTAAACCATAACTTTTGAGAGATTTTAACAAAAAGGAATAAGGGTATTAGTGCATTGCAGTATTTTGTTGTGAAGGTGTTCAGGGGAGAGGGTCTTAATGCCGTTTTGTCGCCTTTAAACAATATAAATCAGACGAAAAATAATTCTCTGGAAAATTATAAAATTTATAATCAGTGAGCCCTTGGAGTTTTATCTATGACTAAGGCCTGCGCTAAACGTCGCACTTTTGCCGTGTCGAACTCAAATAATTTTCGCACGGCAAAAGTGCGGCAATTAAAACGAATTGGTGACAAACGTCGAACTTAGTAAAATAGTTTGCCGCACTTAAAGTAATTCAAAATGGCGACGCGGGAAAAAATCGCTAAAGAGTCATGTTTCATGATGTCAATTCGAGCTGTGACACTTAATATTAATGACAAAATCATAACATTGCTTCCCAACTGAAATGTTGTCATTATTATTACAATCGTTGGTGAGTGGCGTCCATCGTCTTTTTAAAGAGTGACAAACAAAATCATTTAGTTTAATTCTGAAATCTACAGATTATGTTTGTTCCAGTCAGAAGTTGTTCCCTTTCCCATCCCGGAATACTCTCAGCTACGGTACTAACAAGGAGAATGTTCACATTATTAGAAAATAAAGATAAAACATTTTTCAACAGTTTTGCGCATGCGTATTCCCAAAGAGCATAGCCCGACTGAGAATTCAATTAGATTCGACACGGCAAGAGCGCGACGTTTGTCACCACGTCGTGCAACTGCCGTGTAGCACGGCAGAGCTTGCCGTGCTACACGGCAGTGTCAAACTTAAATCAAAAGTTTGCGCTAAACGTCGCTCTTTTGTCGAATTTAATTCATCATTTTCTAATTATTTGAGTTCGACATGGCAAAAATGCGACGTTTAGCGCAGGCCTAACTGCAGACTGTACTTTGCCCTACAAAATATTGAACGAACCTATTAATTCTTAGAGAAGTCTATTCATCTGAAGATTCACTGAGCGGACGGACGGAGTGGAACACACCCAGCTCTCTCATCCTCTCAAAGTCCTTCTGCACATCAAACGTCTTGTAGAACTCGGCGTATTTAGCCTTCCTCCAGTCGTACACTGAAACAATGACAATGAATTCCAATCACTCAAATAGGAAAATGCAAAATGCTTCTAACGTTCTTAGTGTTGTGGTCTAAATCTAAAAGTCTGGGACCAGGCCTGGAATTTCATCGTTGAGAGGGCAAGGCAATTTTCATTTTGCGAATGGCACTTACATCATTGAGTCTCTTGAAGTCTATGGGATCTTTTGAAGGGGCACCAAGGCCAAGACCAGGGGCAACGGAGGCCATGGCCTTCTTGGCCTAGGTGTAATTCCAGGCCTGTGCGACCCAGAGTCAAATGTGTAAAATAGTGTAACTTACATTATCTTTTTATTTGATTTATATTTTCAATTTATCAGTGATTGTGTTCGCTGTAAAATTTGTTTTATCTTTTGAATTATTTCAAATTTTGAGATGTTTTTTAGGCAAGACAGCCCCTTGAAAAACAACATTGGCTGAATGGGCTACCATGTATAAACAATTTTAAATAAATAAATAAATAAATAAATAAATAAAATATCCTCCATGCCCGATACTTCATTATTCAAAGAGCAAGGCAGCTTTTCGTTTTAAAGGGCACCTCAATGAGGGATGTCAATGTCTATTGGAGTATTCCAAAGGGAGGCAAAAAGGCAACCTCCGTGAAGTATCAAGCCAGAACCCAAATAAGCCTGTAAGCAAACAAATTTGCTGAGCACAGAAAAATCTTGCTCAGCAGAAACAGGTTCCAAGCAAATATTACATACAATTTACATTATTGCAACTGGTGCCCAACTATTTTTTTGCCAAGCAAAGAAATTTGCTAAGCAGTACTGTCTGCTAAACAGCTTTATGACATTGATCGCTGAGCCTTCGTTATAGAGTTTACTTACCAAAGAATTTGACACATGCAGCACCAACAAATGCTAAGGTTGCTCCGATGATGAAATGTTTCTTAAGATGGGAGTTTAGTAAGCCCCTCATCTGAGGTCTAGGTAACGCCGACATGATGATACTACAAAATAAAATAATATTATTTCGGTCTTAAAGAAAATCCATCTTATATAGAATATTTATAGAAACAGAGACAGAGAGTTCAGATTTTAGCTGAAAATTTCATTTTATAGAAACCTATTTGACACAATCGTACCACCATATCAACCAGCAACGTCTCCTGCATACCTCACTCAGGCATGTCAGGTGAGGTTATAAAATAAAGTATTAATATGTGTTAAAATTAGATTAACAAGAACAGTAATTACTGAACTAACATAAAACATTTAAATTTAACAATAAAGTTAACTTATTAGGCCTACTTAGTTTAGACATCTATCCAGAGAAAGGACCCATTTTTTAGGTATTTCTTCTGAATCACTTATTTTAATCTTCAATAAAATTAACAACCAACATTATTAACAATTAACGTCAACTTAGTTTTAGAGGTCTTTCTTCTGAAACATTCTTTCGTAATTAATATTCTTTTTCTCACTCTTCTTTGACTAAGTTTTAGTTACTATTTTACACTTAGTGGTTTGATGGATTTAGAAGCAGTTTTTTGTCACTCTGTTTGTTTTTGTTTTTTAATCGTGTAGGGCATTTGTTTTCTTTATTACCAACACACGACCATTTTCTCCGGACCCTACATACGTCAGATAATGTCCAAATGTTAATAAAAAAGCGTAGGTCCAGTAAACTCGGACTCGAACGGAACAGAGAGATACGGCAAGTTTAGTTCATCGGTCACACAACAATCAGAGGGCATTAACAATCACTGTACTGCTGTCATAACTAATTGTTTATCTGCTATAAAGAGATGTATTAATAATCTCTGTAGTATTTAGTTTTTAAGTAGATAATACATATTGTAAAATAGGTTGACCAAACAGTTTAAAATGATATTCTTACCGTGTAAATGTTCCTTGTACAACTTTTGTATTCAAAGATGGCTGCCTTCAGGGACACAGCCTTCTTCACAGGTCACACAATAACTCGACGCAGCAAACACGATTGAAATAACAGCGGGGGCGAACGAAAACAAAATGGTAAGGCAGCCAGTACAATAGTGGTGCGCTTCATTTGAACGAGGTTGAAAATGCCTTGTTCAAAATGGTAATTTGAAATGGGCGGTGCTCTAGGAGGGGGGGGGGCAACCAGGGAAAATTCATCATTGCTTTTGGATAAGTAAATTCATTCCCATTCCCTAGATTTCAATAAACACACCTTCAAAAGTTTCCCATAGACTCCCAAGATTTTCCAATGGAAGTGCCCTTTGCAAAATGAAAATGGCCTTGCCCTCTCAAAGTTGAAGTTCCAGGCCTGGGTTTCCCTCAGTGTTTCTGGCATGTGCTAGTATACTCCGGAGGAGGTTTCTGCACAGTACGAGGCCCAGTTTCATAGAGCTGCTTATTAAGCAGAAAATATTGCTTAACAATTGTCTGCTAAGCAGAAATGAGCAGGATACCAGTCACAAATTGTAAATGTGACATAGTAGTTTGGCTGGTAACCTTATTCTTGTAAGCATAATTTCGTTGTGCTTAGCTACTTTTTGTGCTCTATGAAATTGGGCCCAGGAAGTTGGTGATAATGACATTTCAATGAAACAAACAGGGAAACAAACTCCGGGGGAGTGGATTTTGGAGTATTTGTTAACTAAATAAACACACGACCAAGATCAAAATGTTTATACCGACAGGTTGTATACCTGACAATGTATACAAGGTAGATTTTATTTACATAAAGATACTGGTTAAAACATCTTACATATCCTAATACTGGATGTCGAATTTTACAACTTTAGGGGACAGTTACAACTATGGCTTTTTCAAATAGAGGATTTTCTTCGTTTAACTTAGACTTTCCTTGGCTTGAGCAGTAACCTTCAGTTACATTTAAATTTTTAATTTCTGAGGTTTAAAAAACAGACAATAAATTGTTGTAGTTTTGTTACTTTTCTTTCTTTTTTCTGCATAATTTTGGGTTGAACAAAGAAAAATTTACTAGAGCGGGACTTGAACCTGCAACCTCCGGATTAACATGCCGCGCTCTAACAACTGAGCTATGTAGCACTATGTTGGCGGTCTCCCTATTTTGTCATTATCTTTGTTCAGGGCTGCCAGTCAGAAGCCATTCAACCTGTAACTGTGGTATAGCCAGGGATCACACCCAAGTTTTTTTCACATGAAAACTTGCACATTATTTTTTTTTTTATAACAAATTTATCTTTGATTTTTCTAAAATATGAAAGCACTTTCTAGCATGCAGAGTGACTCCAATAAGATAAATACTACGTGAACCAATAAACAATAATTTAATTATTTAATTGTGTGAATTTTGGTTAAGGCTGAGTGAAATGTTCTTTATGAATTAAACGTCAGTTTGCATTTGGCCATATTTTGATAGGAGAATAATTTAGATAAATATGCATATTTGAATAAAATTAAATACACTGTGACTACTGGCTATGTATTCCAGACCATTTTGCACTACACAGAACAAAATTGTGT
This sequence comes from Plazaster borealis, assembly GCA_021014325.1. Classification (NCBI taxonomy): domain Eukaryota; kingdom Metazoa; phylum Echinodermata; class Asteroidea; order Forcipulatida; family Labidiasteridae; genus Plazaster; species Plazaster borealis. Next base: position 15,569,131 of record CM037464.1, on the reverse strand, counting down.
GGTACGCACTGTAAACTCAGTGCTTTCCAAGTCATGGAATAACCCCACATGGAACTTGGGTGGGATTTGAACCCATGACCCTTAAGTTGGATTCGAACCAATGACCCGTGGGTGGTATTTGAACCCATGACCATTAAGTGGGATTCGAACCCATGACCCTTGGGTGAGATTCAAACCCATGACCCTTGGGTGGAATTCGAACCCATGACCCTTGGGTGGGATTCGAACCCATGACCCTTGGGTGAGATTGGAACCCATGACCCTTGGGTGAGATTGGAACCCATGACCCTTTGGTGGGATTCGAACCCATGACCCTTAAGTGGGATTCCAACCCATGACCCTTGGTTGGGATTTGAACCCATACCCTTAAGTGGGATTCGAATCCATGACCCTTGAGTGGGATTCGAACCCATGACCCTTGGGTTGGATTCGAACCCATGACCCTTGGGTGGGATTCGAACCCATGACCTTTGCATTCTAGAGCAGGGCTCAACATCCTGAAGATTCTATCCTAATTGCTACTCAAAGTGTGATGTCACAATACAAATCACTACGGTGATATTGACAACTCATCTTACGATGAATCTTAGTGCTTTGTGAAATCGAGCCCAGGTGTATTAACCATTTGAACACTGAGCAAGCCCGGTGCCATGAGGCCAGTTCTTATACTGTATCCCCAAAATAGGATTCTTGTAAGTTTAATTGAATATAATGCTTTACAAATTCGCATGCCTCAGAGTGAAACTGAATGACGATTTCAACTGAAGGGTCAAAATCACTTTAATAAGAATGCATACAAGTGAAATAGACAGCTTTTTTTTTGCCAAAAATTACTGGAAAAACTTGTATTAAAAAACAAGTTTAAATACAGGGTTACAAAAGTAATTAGAAACATGCTCATTTGCTTGGTTATGACTTGTACCAATATAACCTTAAATCAAAAGTTTGTTTTGCCAGGTCTTTTCAAAGAGTACAAAGGAACAGGAGAATGTAAAAAGTATTGACAGCACATTTTTTTTCGGGGAATTATTTTTGCACTTATTTGCTTCTTTTAAAAATAAATACTCAATAGTTTTGAAAAATAAATATGGATTGTTTGATGTTTGCTCTAAACTACGAGCATCAGATGTTGTCTTAGCACATTTCTTTTACTTTTCATTGTTTAACAAATCATTTTCTTCTGATTTGATATTATGAAATTATAATCAGTTGTCACGTTGATGATTTTTAGTGTACAAAAATGTCAAACTTTTGTTTTTTTGCTGGCAATAAAGCTTATCGGAAAAGAAAGTGATTTTTCTTGGGCTTTCAGAAACTAAACAAGTTAAGCTTTGCCTTTCCTCTCTCAAAACAGAAGGTTGATCAAAATGTCACATTTATATTTTTACATTTTCACATTTTCTTTTATTTTTTTTACTTCAATTAGGTCTATGTATTCATAAACTATATTTTTCCCTGCCAAAGTTATAAAATGCTATATTTTGATTTTAATTATCAAGGTGTTCTGGGATATCCTGGGCAACCAATGGGTTAACTGGGTACAGATAGATCTACACAAGTAGGTGTAACTAGACATCCAGGTATGCAGTGCTCAGGATAGACTAGGTATAGACTGGGTACAGGTACAACCAATTAGGTATAAATAAAGGGTTAAGTATGCAATGCTATGGGTAGACTAGGTATAGAGCTACCCAATCAGGTATAACTAGCCATTCAGGTATGCAGTACACAGGGTAGACTGGGTACAGACTGGGCACTAAGGTTGACCTAAGGGTTATGTATGCAATGCTATGGGTAGACTAGGTATAGAGCTACCAAATCAGGTATAACTAGCCATTCAGGTATGCAGTACACAGGGTAGACTGGGTACAGACTGGGCACTAAGGTACAACCTAAGGGTTATGTATGCAATGCTATGAGGTATAGACATACCCAAGTAGGTATAACTTAAGGGTTTATAGGTATCAGGCCTGGAATCTCATCTTTAAGAGGGCGTGGCCATTTTTATTTTTGCAAAAAGAATTTCCATTGGAAAAGCTTAAAGTCTATGGGAAACTTTTGAAGGGGCACAAAGGCCAAGACCAGGGCAACAGAGGTCATGACATCTGTGATGACCACGGCAACAGAGGTCATGACCTCTGTGACCTCCATGTAATTCCAGGACTGAGGTTTGTAATACTGTAACTGTTTCAAAATAGAGAGTAAAGGCATTCAACAGAAAAGAGTGTGAAAAAAAAGCAAATGTTAAAAAGTTTTCATCGGCATCTAAAGGGTTTGTTGGTTGGTTGGAAAATCCAGCCTTTTGGGATACAAAGAAACACTAAAGGCACAATAACAAATGTCCCGGTATTCACAATCAATATTCAAAGTCCTTATAGAGTTGTCACATTGTAATTTGGTTACATTGCCCCTACGGGACACTGTGTGGAAGAACCTCCACACAAAAATGAATATTCATGATTTGTGTAACCTTCCACATGGTCACATGTCAACTCCAGCTAGGTACTTCATTGCCATTGGTTGAATGACATATTAGGTTTGCACTGAGTTTGGAAAGTTTGTACACCCTTTCTTTGACCTGGGAAGGCACACTGTGCGATAATACCACTGTATGGAGATTGTGCCTTTGATGTGCTGGGTGTCATAGGTCAAAATGACTATAATGTGACCATATCATGTAGGTTCACCCTTTGATTTGCTCTGCCCTTAGTATATCAGATATAGGGAACACTATGTGAGCAGAATTGGGGGCTAATTACCCTAATTACATGTGTGGATGCCCTTCCACATATGCCTTGGTGTATCTTCGAAAACATTTGTGCCCCACCTGGTTAACCCTTTAGAGACGATAGCGACCACAAGCGGCTTGTACCAAATTACCCATAGCAGCAGCAAACAGTCGCAAGGTTAGACCTACTTCCATTCACATAAACAAGTCAAAGTAAAAGTCATGTCCAGATAAGAAAATTTCCAATGTAGTATGTTAACATAGTATTCCAATGTCTAAACACAAAACTAAGTTTTCTGTTTCGTGTTATTTCTGTTGACATTTTTACTTACAACATTTGACTAAAGAAATGAACAATATTAGCAATGTCTGGGCGATTCGTGATGATTATACAGAAATGAATGGTCTCTAAAGGGTTAACATCATCAATGATGAAATCAACTCCTTTCTTAACTTACCTAGCACTTTACATGGTGAACATTGATATATTTTCACTAACCATTTCCAAAAAATTGCTTTACCGAATCGATCATGTTAACATGCTTAAGCACAAGTCACTTTAAACCCATCATCCCCACATGGACGAGTCTCTTACACTGGGGAGTTTTAGATGTACGTTACATTTTCAATGCAAGACTTTGGGGACACTAGGTGGCAGCAGACTTACCAGGTAAATCCACTGACCTCCGAAATGTGCGCATGCTCTGAACTACCTTAACAATGGAAATTGAATAGTCTGCTGCCACCGAGAGTCCCAAAGTGTCCCATTAAACCAACGTGAATGTGAGCGACACATAAATATTTCTCACACTTGCGTTTTTTTTAAAACACGCACATCTAAACCTCTCCGTTATACCGCACAAGAAAAACACCTCTCTTGATATATTCACATTTAATATCATGTCCAAAAATACAGTTAAGATATGATACGCTAAATTTAAAATAAGAGGTATCAATTTGTCAAGGGGAGGGGCTGATATATTGAACAATGAATTCATTAAAAAATAGTAATATTAGTTACATTTACTACAGAAGATTGAAAATAGTTAAATATGTGTGTGACTTAAGGCCATAAAGAGGTCAAGGCGTAAAAATAAAAGGTCCCATTATATCAAATTTAGTTTGGTAGTTTTGATAACCGTTCAATCTTTTAGTTTGTTTTCTTTTTCTTTTATTTACAAAATGCACACACACAGTTTTTAAATTTTGTTTGTTCTTCAACATAAAAAGGGAAAAGCACAACATACACATTTTCATCTGACCCTCATTAAGGGGGGGTCTATTCTTTTAGCACGATTTAAAACATGAAAGATCTGAGGCTTTGCATGACAGAGCTGCCGACATTTGCATCTTGCAATCAGGAAGATTTTGTCCAACAATCAGGGAGATATTTAGAATTACATTCAACGTAAGAGGGAAAGAGTTTCCACTGTTCATCCGAACATGGAAAGACTGGTTTATTTTCAGGGAACTTTCTGAAGAACCAGGGAGAGTTGGCAGCTCTGGTATGGTGTAAGATTTATATGGGTTTGGGTATGCGGTAAATCTTGTGTGATAAAACAGGTATGGTTCTCTGAACCTACCCATGCTTTATGTGACCACCAAGCTGCCTCATTTAGCACAGAACAGAGCAGGCCTTGTCCAAAAGCAATAAAGCTGTTAACAATAACCAGAAATTCTATGTTTAGCAAAACAACTAGCGGCAACCAGTTGCAACAACGAAATACTATTTTGGCTGGTAACCCGTTTCCGCTCAGGAATTCCCTGTGCTTACAAAATTGTTGTGCTTACAAGCTTTATAAGAATCTGGCCCAAGGCAACAGCCAGGAGTTAGAACTGTGGTGTCTATATTCGCTGTAAACTGTGACGTCTTGCTCACTTACAATACATTTATGTCTTCATAATAAAAAAGTGAGGTGTCCAAATTAATAAGAAGACATCCTAAAGACGCCCGGAAACAACGTTGCAGCTGGAGTTATTAACCAAGGGGGTATGTTCTCTGTGAGATGCATGAACACATGATGATGGAGGTAACGTTCTTCAAGAGTACAGAACAGCATCTTCAGTCACCGTAGGTTCCTGTAAGGAGGAAGAGTGGTCGATCTTCCGTCCTGTTAGCTGTTTGGAATTCATCACGGAGCCTGAATCGCCAACGGTCCTCCAGGTCCAGTCGGACGACTTGACGTCGCAGGGTGCTCCTGTCTGGACTTATTAGACATAGTCTGGCCCCTGCAAAACAGTAAACAAAAATAATATATAAAATTCTCAATTAGAAGGGATGATATATTGTGGTTCCGAGGAAGGAATATTTCTTTTATTTGTTCATAATTTCTTTATGACAATTTAGATGGTGACCCATTCATTTTTAAGAATGTTTTAAAAAATACAAAATAAAAACATAACACTGTAAAAATGGAGTAAAACTTGAGACACAAAAAGCACCTGAAATTTATTTCAGACTTTCCTGATGACAAATTCATTGAAACAGATGATCGAGTCTAAAAACAACAGTACATACAGGGTTCTCCCCATGTACAAGCTGGCGTATCAGGCCGATACGCACAAATTGTGGCTGATTTTCAAAAAAATAACAAAATAAAAAATAATATATTTTTGTTTTTTACTTCAGATCAAATTCACAAAAATCATAGAGATGAAACCATTTAGATTGCACAGTATGGATTTTAAAACATCCCAAAGACCTCAGTTCAATTCAGCGTGCTTAGGCCAAACTTCAAAATCTTTTGGGTCCAAACCGCCCCCAGTTTTATAAAAAACCCTTTGGAGAACCCTGAATACAGAAGCATTTTAAGGAAACAGAAATTAAAAATGAATGAACAAATATCTGACCTGTTACAAACTTGAACTGTTTCAAGAAACTACTTTCCACAAATGTATCACACATGTAGAGAAGAAGCCCACTGAACATCAAACTGTCCGTTGTTGTGTTGACAGAATGTGGTCTGGAACTCACAAAATGTACTGGAAAAATGAATTAAAAATCATGATGTGAAGTTAGTAAAACATCTCAGCTAATAAATAAATTATGATTTGTACTGAGAACATAAGTTTCTTTAAGCATAATATATTTAGCTTAGTGGCTTTAAAAGCTCGAATTTAGTGCCTGATTTCATGCTTAGCATGGATAAACTTTACTAAGTGGAAACAGAATACCAGTCTAAAATTGCAACTAGTACACATGAAGGATTTGATTGGTTTTCTTCTTATATTAAAAAATTTGCTAAGCAAGTTTTCTAACCAATCTCATAATATACTACATTATGCTACACAAACTTTAAAAATTGTGTTCAGATAACCATTAGAAGCACAGATTATGCATAAGTATGCATGATAAACAAAGGTTTTAAAATACATATATGAATAATGACACATATAAGTTTTGAACGTACCTGTATGACAAAGAAACAAGAATAAAGATCAACAAGGGAAAATTGTCAAAACAACACTACGAACCATATGAAGACATCTTTGATTTATGTCAAAAGGGGACCAAGTAAACAATGGCGACATAAATGAACAGGTCACACACAAAAAATAAAAAATAAATAAAGCCACAAAATGGCTTTGGTAGCAGTGACAAATGTACAACAAATTTGAAATCAAGTTTTTTCTCCCCAAATGAGATAAAAAGACAAAGCAGTATGAATGATCTCAATATCATATGAAACAATTTCTGAGCAAACACTGTATTAAAATCTATAAAGAGCACAGCAAATATGGACATAACAAAATGTTATATCAAAATCTCAAATATCATAATCTATACAGAGCAAATCAAATACAGTGGCACATTTATAAAACATTCAAAACAAATTTGAAATCAGTTTTTCCCTAAAATAAAAAAGCAGTAGGCATGATCTCATATAAAATAATTCCTGCATTAACAAACATAATATTCAAATTCTATACAGAGCACAGCAAAATATAGATGGAGACACAAGTTTTGTATGAAGAAAATATGATATCAAAATCTCACATGGCAAAATCTATACGGAGTAAATCAAACATATGGCACATTCATATACCCAACCCTCCTAGATTCTTCAAAACCATCTTGATGGAGGATTGCAGAAGATTGAGGACTGTGGCCCCGAATAATTTGACCTTGTTGGTGTGAAGTGACTTACATGTAGGAGTGGTCAAGTTCTACAAGATTTTTAAAAAAAGCAAATCAAGTAATGGGAAAACCCTCTTTCACAACTTGTACAAAGAAGTTTCAGAATTGAGAGAATAACATTCTGATTTTGTTGGAATGAAATTTTGTTTTTTCATCTTACCAGCAATCTGTGATCCCAAGTTCAGGTAGCAGTCGACCAGCAGGACCGGGCTCTCAGGATTAGAAACGGCTAGAGGGAAGAGCCTCTCTCCGCTCTTACTCTCCAGGAAGCGTTCAAGGAGGTACTGGGGTGGGGCTATGAGGGGGACTAGCTCCTCACTGTCTGGGGTAGAGACGTAGTTACGGAATAGGATCTTATCCTTGCTGTGTCCGCTTGCACCGGAAGAAGACAACTGCAGGTCAAAGTCAGAACGATATTATTGGACTTGAAACGGGGAACTTTGAGATAATGGAGGGTATCCCATACACTTTTAAGATTTTCCAATGAAAGTGCTCTTTGCAAAATAAAAATGGCCTTGCCCTCTCAAAGATGAAATTCTAGGCCTGATAGAGGGGTGGTTGTGACCATGACATCTTCATTTTCATTTCAACTGGTAATAAAAGATGGACAGTGCAAACCATTCAAATAGAGTAATCCAAAAGAAAAACAAAAATGTTAACAGCATAATATGGGGGCAGAAGGTATCCCCCCAGAATGTTCCCATACTTTAACACACTATTTTTCTGAGATTACAAGCACACAATGAAGACACAATAGGGGGGTACTCCATGCCATATGTTTGAAGGGTGCAAACATGGAAAGAGTCTAGTACCTTGCTGCACGGTGTAACATTGACTGCCTCCCCTCCAACAGATATGAACTTCTTCATGATGGAGAAACGATTGAGCTGGCATAGGACGAGGGAGCTGGTATGAGCTCTCAGGTTGAAATCAATATCCTCACTGAAAAACCTAAAAATGGAAACGGTAGACAAAGAGGTGACAACAATGTCAAAATGAAAGAGTACACAAATAATCAACAGTAAATTTGTCTCCCTCTATTGACTATTAAAAGACAATCAGCGGTACAAACCAAAGGTTATAGAGGCTCAAAGGCCCAAGATGGAGAACTGGAGCTCTATCTGTTGTTGGAACGTGAAATACGCATGGGCGCCATTTCAGCAAGCAAATATTTTGTTTCTATCATTGATAACAATGGTCGTTGTCTGCATTGATCTATTGTTGCGTCAAAAGAGTTGCTTACTGAAATGGCGTCCAGTGGCCTTTTCAAATTTCAGCCTACGTTGAAATGTTTCAAACCTACGTTGATCATATTGCACATTCTGTTTCTTTTACACATTCATTAACACCATTCAATGACTATAGTCTAAATGACTAGCAACCTGGACGCCTACTGGCTTCAGTATATGTCCCTGACCTCTCTCCCTCAATTTACTAGAATGACAGCAATTGGTACCAACCTATGATGATCATACTGCACGTTCTGTGTCTCCTCTAGATTCACAAACACCATGTTGTACAGATGGCATTGAGAGAACGGTTGACCTTCAGTCATGACCTTTAACCTGCTTGACCACTGCTGGAATCCAATCAAAGCAAAGCTGAATAGCTTTGGGATGGCCTCCACTTCCCTGATCAAACCCTTCAACGAGACTAGGGAGTCTATCCTGGAAGGTCAAAGGTTGTACATAATAATGATTAAACATTTCTGGGAGACTAGGGAGTCTATCCTGTTGTGTCAAAGGTTGTATATAATAACAATTAATAATTTCTGAGAGACTGGGGAGTCTATCCTGGAAGGTCAAAGGTTGTATATAATAACGATTAAACAAAATTGGGAGACTAGGGAGTCTATCCTGCAGTGTTAAAGACTGTACATAATAATGATAAAACATTTCTGGGAGACTAGGGAGTCTATCCTGGAAGGTCAAAGGTTGTACATAATAACAATAATTTCTGGGAGACTGAGGAGTCCATCCTGTAAGGTCAAAGGGTGTACAAAGTTAAAATTAACCTTTTTTAAAGAGACTAGGGAGTCCAAACAGTAGGGTCAAATATGTCAAACATACAACAGTTGGAATGACCTTTTAAATGAGTCACCCCTGACATTATTGGCTGCTATGATTAGCAACGAAAAGACCAGCCTCCTTCATAAAAAAAATGACTAATCAGAAACAGAATGACCTCTGACCTTGCATCATTCTTCCCCTGTACACACTCATGCCAGGCGAAGCAGGAGTCGTCCATGATGATGACAAACGGCCAGACGTCATGCCGGATGACACCAAGTTCCTCCTGCCTGCTGCGTTCCAGCTGCAGATTATTGTAGGCTAACTCCTTGATAAAATACTTGGCTGCACCTGTAAGATGTTGACAAAGACGTTCAGTAAGGAGATTTTGAAACTTTGTGCGGTAGGATGACAATCTATACACTAAGGTTTGCTGTGAAATCATGTAGCAGCTGAGAGCTCATATTTTTTAAAAATATTTTTAATTTTTTTTGGGGTGCAAGTTTGCCCAAAACAAGGCTCAAAGCCACTACAAGTGGCTACAAGAAGAAAATATCTAAGATTAAAATTGATATTCCAGGAATTGATATTCCCCTTAAAACAGTCTAGATTGTAGGATGGAGGGAAACATGCACCAGGCAAGGAGTTCCCAAGAGATGCAGTACATGGAGCTGTTGGAATGGCTCTTTGTTGCACATCTCAGCAAAGCAAGAGTGTATGGGTGGGGAGAAGCAGAAAGCCTGGTTTCACGCTCAAACATCCTAGTAGGAGGAACCAGGTCGGACACACTGGTGGCACATTTACCATGAAAATATGTGCAGAAAAGACTGAGGCTGGCTACAGCCCTACAGTGGGAAAGATGCAACGTTGATCCCAACCCTTCACCAACAATATTAACAATACACTTCTGCACTCTATCTAATAGACAAAATTGCGACCGAAGACACGTGACTCATAGTGGGTAAACAATGTAAACAAACCAAGCAAGCAATGCATCAGTGTGCGTGGACAAGCATGGCTGCTTCCGAGTGCTTCTGCGGAAGAAGGTGCGGAAGAAGCCACGCTTTTCCTCCCACACTGGGCGTGGCTGCTTGGTTTGTTTACATTGTATACCCACTATGAGTCACGTGACTCCGGTCGCCGATTGTGTCTATTGATTGTTCTGAACTTACCAGGGCCAGCTTCGTTGACGACATCAGGCAAGACCAGTATGATATGATTGGGCCATTGCTTCTCATAGGCCAGCGCATCTTTCTGTTTACACACCAAGACGTGGACATGTTTGCTGCCCTCCATGGAGTGGTATAGGTTGATTAAGCCATGTTCATGACGACCGAACGTCCACATGAAGATGGGTGTCTTCACTGCATTAGGACCCTGTCAAAAAGAGGAGGAATCTCTGGTAAGTCCTGGTAAAATCCCCAGGGATTTCCTGGGGTTTAATTCCCCAAGGTGGCTGTCGTGTGAACAGGGCTTCAGAAGTCTCAACAAAGCATGTGTATTATTTTAAAAACGAACAACTTTTAAACTTAAGCAGCAAACCAACATTCATTTCATCCATTACAGGGAAACATTTAGAATGACATTCAACATTAATAGGGAAAATAATTTCCATAATCAGGGAGATTTTCAAATTTGTTCATCATAACATGGAAAGATTGGTTTATTTTCAGGGAACTTTCTACAGAATCAGGGAGAGTTGGTAGCTCTGGTACACGTATGCACATTTCCATTGTTTGACCTCGCAATGGTGGCCAATGCAAGGGGTCTATAGGAAGGTTAAGGAAGCTACCACAGATATATAACTTATCCCTAATCATCTTTAATCCTACAAATTGCTAAGGGACCTTGTCAAAATTAGTCCAGGACAACCAGTGGATAAGTACCGTCCAGGACAAGGTTTTATACCCGCCGTTAATTCACCTTGCTTGAAATTGGGTGTCGGAGAAAACATGGGAGAAGTTCACAATGCCTGGGGTTATATTTGTTTGCAAACCGCAGAGACTTAGATCGCAAAAACCAGCAGGGGGTTTCTATATGGCTCACAAAAAAATCACACTACACATAGTTATATAGTTAAATATAATGACCTCCAAACCTTCCAGATGTTCCGAAACCGCAAGTTTGTTTATACAACATTATCAGCCAGTCAAACTGCAGAGCGCTCAGCGGGGTGCATTGGCATGGGGCATGTCTTTAGTGCATCCGAAAACTGTGTGCTTTTCAGCGAGTAAACCCATGTCTGTCATAGAAATACAGTCCGACGGAAATCCAACAAAAATTTGGCATTGGAGAATTGTTATCCGACTACCTGTCCTGGATTAATTTTGACAAGACACCTACTAATAACAATGACAATGGAGTGATTTACCGATACACACACCTGTTCTCCCATAACTGGCAGAACCATACTCATCATCTGGCCGGTGCGTTGGTTAAAGACAAAGTGTTTCTCCTGCTGGGGGGGTATGATGAATTGAAGCTCAAGGTCTTTACCAAATAACACCGATGAGAGACGGATACTGTACGCTTTGGTTTCCCTCGCCTGTAAATTTTTAACAAATCACAAACGTTTTATGTAAGTTACGTTTATTTTGATTAAGTGGTTGTGCTTTGTGACATCATAGATTATTTCTGAGAGTAAAAAGAGAAATTGTAAAGCTCAAAGCTTATTTTAAAAACAAAATCCAAATGAAAATACAATACAAAAAAACAAAAGACAATTTATTTATTGGGCGATTGGGCAAAATAATAATAATAATAAACAGTATTTTTATATAGTGCCAAAATCTGCCTGAAAAGCTCTCAAGGCATGACAAAAAACATTACAAAGAAAAGACCTGGAGATTACAAACCCAACAATTGTTCAAAAGTCACTGCTTTGGTTATTTGAAGAATATAAATATTTGTTGTTTCATGTCAGGAATGAAATGGTAATCACAATTTATTCTTCATGTAGCGTTTTACATAAAATCTCAAAACGCTGCACAGGAAATCAAAACATAATATATAGTAAATTAGTAAACAAGATAATTGATTAATTAAATATATACCACAGAGTAAAAGCACAAAAATGGTGTTGAAAATCTATCAGATTTTCGCTTTGTTATTTGTCAATATTACATACAGAATATCAGCAACAATATTTGTTTAATACATTTCTGGTTCAAACATTTTTACAAGAATTAAATTGAAACAAGTGACCCACAAATCAAATCTGATTCATTGTACAGATAATGTAAATATATATGAATACAAGAATATGCATCAATTTTAAAAAGTACAAAAACTATGCAATAAAAGAACCATCAAAGTTATTATAGGATTGCACAATGAATAAAAAGAAACGGTAAAAAGTGTAAATTTAAGATAGAATTACTCATTAAAAAATATCAAATAGGACAACCTCATTCCCATGGGTGATTGATCTCGCAGCGCCATCTTTTTCCCCAGCATGTCTTCCTCACTAATAACCCCTGGTATTGGTTAATATAAATGTTTTTCAGTACGTTCCTACCAGGGGTTATTGACGGGAGGTGTCGATACGGCGCACTGCCCATGGTAGCGAGGCTGAGGGGTTATTGACAAGAGGTATCAATATGGCGTGCTGCCTATGGTAGCGAGGCTACAAATAGGAGCTTTCATTACAATCATTGTAAGAAATCTCTGACATGTCCTAACTATTACCTCTAAATTAGAATGAATTATTGTCTTACCTCAACAGCGGAGATATCTTTATAGTTCAGACACTGGTCACAGTGATGGAATGCATTATGAGCGCTGTACTTGGTCAGCCTGACAGACACTGTAGATGGTTTCCTTTGTACATCAGACTCGCTGGCACTTGTACTAGATTTACCTACGATGAGGTTAGGTACAAGACAAAGGTTGTCAAACAATTTGGACGGCAGAGGCTGGACACAAGACTAAGGCGGCTACAGCTACAGCTACGCTACGACTGTTGTTAAGGGTGTTGCTATGGACGTCCTATTCAGCAACGCATGATGATGCAGCGATCCAGCCATAGCCGTAGCTGTAGCCGCCAATTCCGACATTGCCTAACATACATTATTTTCTATCTTGAATGGTTTCAGATGGTTGGTCAACTCACATATGGATAATAATAATCATCGGATAAAGAATATTACTATTTCTTTTCGCCCTTACACTGATGTGTGATAAGCACTGTATACTCGGTGCTTTCCCCAAGTCCTGTGAATTTTTTTTTAAAATTCAACAGGCATACTACTGACTCGGGTGAGATTCGAACCCACGACACCCACCGTTCTAGAGCAGAATTCTTAACCACTAGACCACCGAGCGTGCCTAGTGGCAAGGGGCCAGTTTGAATCATGTAATTCACAGCGGGTACCATAACAAGTTATTAGATGGAATAATTGCATCGGGAATAAGAAATATTATCGCTTGAAAATGTTACCAAGTGTAGGAGGGTAAAGTAATTGTCCTTTACCTAGCTTGACTTTCTGTGTCCATACAGGACTGTGGTTCTTTGATCTACCATGCCTCAAGATGTTATCAAACGGCATCTTCACCATGGCTTCGTAATCCGGCCACTTGACCGCCGTCACGTCTGGCACACTCCAGTCACCAGAGGGTGGTTCAACCTCCAGGTCTTCCTCGTCGATCACCTCCACCTCCTGGAGTCTGATCAGCATGCGAGAGAGGACACGTAGGAAGTGGATGAATGTACCCGTCTTGCCGACCTGTAGAATTGAGAACAACTTATGAGTATGGAGAAAAAAACATCTTAAGCCTACAACATACAGGACTCAATTAAGCAGAAAATATTGCTTAACAAATTTCTGCTGAGCAAGAATTAGCAGGAAGCCAGTCACACATGGTACATATGACACAGTATTTTGGCTGGTTACCTATTTTTTGGTAAGCAAAAAGTTGTTTTGTGCTTTGTGCCTTAGCAGCTTTTTGAATGTTTTAGGCAAAGCATGCTGCATTGAAACAAGGTCTTCGGACTATTTCACTTGGTGTTTATCTTGGTTTTAAAAGCCCTACTGTGGAATCTGGAGCATTCTATATGGTTTTCTCTTGATGTTATAACAACAATTATATATACATTATTATTATTTAATTTTTGTGCGTATATGCCGAAATGTGCACGTATCGCACGTATACGCAATTCGGGCGTATCGGCCCGATACACTAGCTTGTGCCTGGGGAGACCCCTGGGGTCTACAAGTGGATGGTTACCTTGGGTGGTCCATACAGCAGAAGCCTTCGTGGGTGGTACGTGATATTACCCTCCCCCTTCCTCTCATAGTCATAGTGATGGGTTCTGGGCTCAGTCCATTGCCGATAGTAGGCACTCAACACCTCAGGATCCTTACTGGGTACTGGGCGTAATGTGGTCGCCCACATGGTGTCTGCACTGGGTGGCAGTGACAAGGTGGACAGAATGCTCTGTGGAATGCATTATCAATTATATCATTATTAAAATACGCATTATTTATTGGAATTTGACAAATTACCTACAAAACATAGGCAATAAAATTACTGACAAGAGAAAATCAAACAAAATGCAAACATTATAATATATAGATCCAACAACAAAAATACATAATTATGCCAGACACAACAGCTGGTATAGAGTAAAAGAACAATGCTGAATACAGATTTGAAACAGTTAAAAAAGTGAGCATCATTTTAGATATTTCATAGATACAAAATGGGGTTGTTGCTAGTATTGTTCCCGACATGAAACAATAACGGAACTGGCAAACCTTTGCTCAGTTCACGACACAAATATTCAAAGTACAGCCCTACAAGGAAATGTTTCAATTACATACATTACAAATGTGAGAATAGGCACAACTCTGAAATTGTATTTGAGCGATAATATCAGTAGATACAACAATACAGTGACAATTGAATGCATAAACAAAAACAGCACTTCATATAAATAAAGCAGTACACAAAGCAAAATGTACAACAAAAACAAGTAAAAACAGTTACTAAAAATCACACAATCTGATCAATAAAGGCAAAAGAAGTAATGAATACCCATATTATGTAATGCATTCAACCATTTGAAACAAATTGTATACAGATATCATAGACAACACATCAAACTGAACAATCCACACAATGCATTTAGTAAAATCATTATCTGTTCTGTAATATTCAATGTAAATTTTCTTTACACATGTATACAAAAACAGGCCCGGAATAACACGGAGGCCACAGCCTCTGTTGCCCCTGGTCTTGGCCTTGGTGCCCCTTCAAAAGTTTCCCAAAGACTTTTTAAGATTTTCCAATGGAAGTGCCCTTTGCAAAATGAAAATGGCCTTGCCCTCTCAAAATGAAATTCCAGGCCTGTAAATAAACTGAATGACAGTAGGGTTTTATAAACCATCGTTTCCAATAATGTTTAATGGAAAAGGACATACTGAAAGTGAAATTTGTTACACCTGCAGCCGATTTCACAAAACTTTACGCAACTGCGTAAAGTCCACTTGCACAACATTTATTGCATAAGTTGTGCACCACTAACACAAGAAATCTTGCACACGTGGGTAAAGTTTCGTGAAATCGGCTGCTGCACTGCCAGATAGTTAAGCCTTTGACATGGGAAAGGGGCTGTGAATGTAAAGTTTAAAGCTTGTACCAACCTTGCTGTGTTTGTTACCTAGGATCTCATACACTGACCGGGACACAATGACCAGAGGTGGTCTCTCAGCCCGATCCTCAGCCACCCTCTCACATCGTGCAATGCCGTCCACTTCCCTCTCCTCTTTGACCGCACTACCACCGCCCTCAACGTCCGACGCCGTATCCGTCTCTGGCTGGAGACTGGGCGGATCGGTCACCGTGGGTACGGAGCTCGTCACCATGCCGATGGATTCTAAGCTTCGGGAGGGAATTGTGGACCGTGGGGACTGTTTGATGGGGATTTGGGGCTTGATTGACGGTGGGGACCCGACGTTGCTGGAATGTGGAGTGGGCTGGGAGGATGGGTCTTTGTCGCTCCCATGCGAGGAGGTAGAAAGACGTGCTGTGGTGTCGGCTGCGACACTCAGTTTGGGCGTAGAGCGGGCACTGCTCACTGCATCTACAAAAAATAAAAAAATATATGAAAAACTCATTTCATAGAGCTGCTTAAACACAACAAAATTATGCTTACCAGAACAGGGTTACCAGCCAAAATATCCTGTCACATGTACAATTTGTGACTGGTATCCTGCTCATTTCTGCTAAGCAGAAAATTGTTAAGCAATATTTTCTGCTTAAGCAGCTCTATGAAATCGGGCCCAGGTCTTGGCGTAGGTGCAGCTTGAAAATATTCCTATTTAGACATTTTGATTTTCAACTTTAAAGTGTCTTTTTTGTCATTTCTCAAAGCCGGAAATCTTACCAAATGGACAATTTTACTACAGAGCTGCTAATGTTTGCATCTTGCAATCAGGGGAGATTTTGTACAACGATCAGGGAGATATTTAGAATTACATTCAACATAATAGGGACAAAGTTTCCATAATCAGGGAGATTTTGCAATTTTGTTCATCAGAACATGGAAAGATTTTTTTTCAGGGAACATTCTGCAGAATCAGGGAGAGTTGGCAGCCCTATTAGTAGAAAATACAGAAGAGCAAAGTCATCGACAAGGATAAAGAAAACAGAATAGAGAAATCCTAGCAGGATAAAAGACAATTCGCCCTTTGCACGAATAGCCATTTGCGTGTAGAGCCTCGACTTGGGGACAGCAGTGAATAGAAGCATAACTCTGTATTGTCACGGTAATGTAATGACACTTTCATCCAAAACAGATGTATAAATACAATACCAACTACTGACAGATACAGCAGAAAATTACACAATTCTTTTTTAAAAAGCAAACATCTTCACCCTTGCACGAACAGCCATTTGCGCGTAGAGTCTCGACTTGGGACAGCAATGAATAGAACACGTTATATAACTCTATATTGTCACAGTGTAAAGACACTTTCATCCAACAGATGCATAAATACAATACAAATGAAGCATGAAGTCAAGGCTCTACATGCACATGGCGGATCCGTGCAAAGAGCGAATACCAACCTGATTTAGTTGACATGTTATCAGCCTGTGAGTTAAGATCAATATGTAGTCCCGGTGTACCACTCAACTCATACTCCATCCCGCTCTCACTCTCGCCGTCTTCCTCATCCTCGTTATCGCTGTCCTCTGTTACCGTGATAACGGGATCGATGGCATCGGAGGCGATGTAACGACAGGCTAGACCCAGCTCCTGCTCCAGACTGGACAGGTCAAAGACATTGTGGTTGACCAGTCGTAGGTCAACGGCCCTCAACGACCTTTGGGATGGATGAAAGCAAACTGGATTGATCAGACTCAATTAATTCGGCTCAGACTCATGTGAGAAGTCCAAGAAGTAATTTAAAATTGCTTTTTTTTATCGAATAGAAAAACAGTTTTGTTTCAATTCAATTCAATTCAATTTATATTTAGTTCCTTGTCATAAGCAAAGTGATACAATATACATGGTAATAATGAACAGAATAGACTGAGTTATTATAGGCTTGAAGAAAGGAAACAGTATGGAAGCTGATTTGATAAGCCGAGGCTTGTAGTAATCAGCCTGTAGACAGACAGAGACAAGACAAACGGACAAACATAGGACGTACAGAAATGAACAAAACAACTTACAAACAACAACAATTAATTAACTAGAATGAAATGAAAATGATGTTTTAGAAAAGGAACAAACATTCATGATTTTTTACAACAAAAAATCCTCAAATGGGTCATGTTTTTTTTCTTGGTCCAGAGATGAAACCACCTCAAACTTCAGGGAGCTACAAATAGAAAAACCTAGATGACACTTCAAACTACTCACCTGGGCATTGTCTCTCCCGTAACAGTCTTATTGGTTAAGATGATGATGCAAGGTAAGCCATCAAGATCCTCATAGGTCTCAGGTTTCCAGGACTTGTCTTTGCCTCGCCACGTCTTGAAAGAGAATAATAAATTATTGTTCACCAATATTCAGAAACAATGTGCTTTTGACTTTTTCTGTGTAAATAAAAATAAATTTTGTGCAAAAGTGTGCCTTGGGGACTTTGACTTTTTGGGGGCAAGATTTCTGCATAGGTTTCTTAAACCACCTTCAGTCGTTTTATTACGGTCAAAGATCGTTTTCTTACGCTGCTCCATTTCTTTGGAATGGTCTTCCTGCGCATATTCGCCAGGCTAGTTCTTTACACTGTTTTAAGTCTCTGTTAAAAACTCATTTGTTTGAAGCTGCTTACTTGTAATGTATCTTTCACTCATTGTATATTTTATTGTTCACTTTATGCGCTTAGAGGCTTTTGCATTAGGCGCTTTACAAATGTCTCTATTATTATCATTATCAATATTCATCCCAGACATTTTCCCGCAAAGTCTTTAGTTTCTAAGATTTCTCTCCAACTCTCTCTCTCAACTCACCTGCAATCTTTTCAAGAAGTACTCATCAACATTGATCTCCTGTTCGCTACTACACAGGAGGATATCCAGCCTGTACTGGAAGCCTATCTTATCACGTACTGTCCGTAGCTTATCGTGGGCTAGAATAGCTAGCTGTGGGCATGGGATACGCAGTAGATTCATGTAACCCTGTCCGCTGTCACTCTCCAAGGGGGCTGTGATCAGATCCTGAGAAACAAAAATATAGGAATGCTTGAAACACTCCCAACTCTCATGAAACGTTCTAGTAAGTTGACAAACAAGTTGATTATTTATCAAGTAATAGACCACAAGGGAAACTGTTTATTATTTAATAGATGTTAAATTTGCATCGGGGATAAAGAATATTATTTGGTTTTACCCACACACCGATGTGTATAAAGCACTGTATACTCGGTACTTTCCCCCGAGTCCTGTGCAAAAAATCCACTGGCATATTACTCGGGTGGGATTTTAACCCACAACCTTTACCATTCTAGAGCAGATGTCTTACCACTAGACCACCGAGATTGCCGGTAGCTGGAGGCCATTTATTATTCTTATCATCTTTCTGGTAATAAAACCGAGGGTTCCTCAAAAGCCACTAGAACTGTGACCCGAAGGCCTGAAGATACCTATGTCAAGCATGATATTTGGACTTTGGAAAAAAGTCAGAAAAGTTTATTGATTACAAGAACTTGAGATTTTATAAAATGTTCAGACTATTTAATATCAAGCCTGCTATGTAGAGAAAGATTATGAAGAAATGTCAGTTTTAGATGTGGGAGGAACACCCCAAATAGGGAAAACCTAGGTAGGGTGCAGTGGCCAAATAAGGCCAAGATCGTAGGAGTACACACCTGTATGATTTTGAACGTGGAGCTGGTTGTGTCTTCTCGTATTTCTGGGATGCCAGCTAGTGCCATCAAAGCGGCTGAGTATTGGCGAATCAGGAGGTACGTACACACCACCATACTGTGCAGCTTGGGATACCTGTTCAGCAAAATCAAGGTATGAATTTATAGAAAATCTCTACTTGTCCACAGGTTTTCAACCTCAGAACTTTTACTGTTCCCAAAATATTTCTAGTGAACAAGAAAACACAAATTCTATTTCCTTTTTATATTTTGTCCCTTGCTGAACTTTTACGAGGTTTGGACGAGGTTAAAGAAGCTGTTTTGTCATGATCAAAGCAGGCCTGTGGCTGTACATGGAATTATAAACTCTCACCGAGTTACTGCACGCGCACGCGAGCGTACGGAGGGAGGGTGTGTGCGTGTAGTAACTGGGTGACTGTTCATAACTCCATGTACAGCCACAGGCCTGCTTTGATCATGAAGACACAGCCCCTTTAACAGTAAAAACAGCTGCACCGCAGAACTTACTGTCCCAATGTTGATATTAGTGGGTTTCAGCATGCGATCCAATGAAAAATTTTTGATAGCATGAGAGCATTTCAACAGAGAATTTTCATGCATCACATTTACAGTTTCAACTTGTTTAAACTGCCGGTATGTTGTTTTCTTGCAACACATAACAATAATAATAACAACAATGAAACAAGAGTTTGTTTACTTGTTTTGCATCCTTGAATTCAACACTTTTGAGACAGACATATAGAATTTCCTACCTTTTTAGCAACGATTCGACGATTGTTTCGTAGACATTGTCAAACTGCAAGAGTGGGGCTTCATTGCTCCATTTGAGTGTGTTACAGTATTCCTCAATGCCGAAGTAACAGGTGTCTACATCAGGTTGGCTTGGGGTCTGGGTGAAGAGACAGTAAAACAAGATGGACCGTTAGGAAACTTGTTAGGAATAACGAGGGATGGTAAAACAATAAGGATTTTATTCTGGGGAGAGATACCAATAGTTGGAATACATTGATTAAAAACTCTTGCTTTCTAAAACCGTATCACCAAACTACAGTGACACTTAAAAGGAATGCAGGGCTCAAAATTAACACTGGACTGCAGGCCCGATGCCAGTGATTTTAGCGTCGGGCCAGTAAGCTTACGACAGTACAAGTCCGGCGGTCTTGTGTTTTTGAATAACAACACCTTACTGCATTTTTTTATTTAAACTGATGAATACAAATATCTTCAATTCCGTTGAGTATTGAAGTATTACCCATAAGAAAAATGAGATAAATCTTCTCATAGTGCTCGTTCCAAAAACAGCTTAAATGTGAAACTGTGTAATTAGTGTTCCTCTCATTTTGATTCCGGTCTTGTAACAAATTCTCAGGTCCAGTAAAAGTTTTGAGCTACAATCAACTTCTTCGTCCATACTTCCGTCTGAGAGACCAATAGATTTCAAGCTTATTAATAAAGATAACAGTATTATAAAAAGAAAACAATTATATAACGATCTGATCTACTTGTTGGGGGGCTGTTACGCCAAACAGAGTTGTATTTAGGCCTTACCTGTTTCATCAATGTTGGCATGTAGATCTCATTCTGAGGAGGAATACGAGACTTCTTGGTCTGAAGGTTATAAGGAAGCCCAGATACTTGTAGTGTTAGTACATTGGGTGCATCTAGAACATCCAGGCAGTTTGTATAGCGGTGGACAATACCACCTTGCTGCTGTTGACTAACGGAATACCTGCAAAGTAAATGAAGTAATAATCAAATAAACTAGCCTCAGAGCAGAAAGACTCTACTAGGGTCGAAACGAGAGGCTGTTAAAGCCAGGGCCCAATTTCATGGAGCTGCTAAGCACAACAATTTGCTTAGCATGAAATTTCTTCCTTGATAAAAACAAGATTACCAACCAAATTTCCACGTGATTTTCAGGATAAGCAAACAACAGCTGAATACCAGTAACAAGCAATATGCAACACATGGAAATTTGGTTGGTAATCCTGTTTTTATCAAGGAAGAAATTTCATGCTAAGCAAATTGTTGTGCTTAGCAGCTCTATGAAATTGGGCCCTGGTTAATACTGGTGAGAAAGGGAAGCGAATTTCCTTGCGTCACAAAGGAGGGTTTGATGCCAAAACTTCATGTATTTCAGATTCACATCCAAATTTAATATAAATTCATACTCAATCTTAAATTCATATTCAATTTTAAATTCAATGTAGATCTTAAATTCATAACCAATTTCAAACTTATAAAGAGCGACATTTTTGATGTAATCGTTGGGCATTAAAAAAATACCCTCTATTTGTTGTTATGTTTTTCCCAATCCAAGAACTGATTACCAAAATCAAATTTGACCATACCTATAGATGTCCAAATGGGCTTGGTCCTGCACCAGCACAAACAGCGTATGTGGCATGATCTTGACTTTACTGATGAAATTATCAAATTTGGCTTGGTTTTCACTGGAGGTATTGCACTGCATGATGTACTGCTCTGCCGTCTTCTGGGTGTTGGTGGTGGTCAGACCAAGGTCAACCAGAAGGTCTGGAAGAAAAGGTAGAAAGTGGAAACATACATTTGATTGATTCGTAATCAATCATAACTTTAACCCCCTACTCTTGGTAACATTTTCCAGTGAGTTGACCAACCATTTGAAATCATTCAACTGCCTGGTTGTGTATGGTGGCACATCTAACTGCGTATGTGTACTATTAAAATAGATGCAAGCTGGCATAGTTCATCTATCATTCAAAACCACAGTGGATGATATTGAATGGTCAAACAGTAGGAGGGTTAACCCTCCTACTGTCTGGCCATTCAACATCATCCACTGTGGTTTTGAATGATAGATAAACTATGCCAGCTTGCAATATGATATCATGTGGGGAATGCATCTACACAGTACACAGTTAACCCTCCTACTGTCTGACCATTCATTGCTACCGATGTAGTTTTGAATGATAGATACACTATGCCAGCCTGCAATATGATATCATGTTGTGAATGCATCTACACAGTATACTGTTAACTGTGTACTGTGTAGATGCATTCACTACGTAATATATTGCAGGCTGGCATAGTTTATCTCTCATTCACAAATGCAGAGGACGATATTAAATGATCAAACAGTAGGAGGGTTACAAAAAATTCATTGCAAATAATAATACATTTCAAGATATCAATTGACAAAAATCCTTAAGAAAGGTAGATATTTTTCTTGTGGTTTAAGTAATGTAACCACAAAATAACTCATCCTCAAATACCAAAAGCAAAGAAATGGTAATCAAGTTTAAAACATTGGCATTTTTATTATTATATATTTCTGGTAATGAAACCAATGATGCCTCATCAGTGAACTTAATCACTGTAGCTTGCAAGCCTGAGGAAACCTGTAAACAAGGGTGCTTGTTGTGTGAACCAGAAACACCAGGGTTAACCCCTATCCACGATAAGAGTGTTCTGGGTTCTTTTACATGCACTACCAATCCTAGTACATGAGACCAACGGCTTAATGTCCCATCTGAAGGACAAAGCAATTATGGTAAAGTATCTTGCTCAAGGACACAAGTGCCACGACCGGGACTCGAACCCACACTCTGCTGATCAGCAATACCAGAGTTTGAGTCCGGTGGTGCTCTTAACCGCTCGGCAGCGACACGCCACTTATATAATGTACTCACTGGATTCAATAAGTCTTGAGATTGTTTGTTGATACAACATGCGAGACGGTGGAACGATGAACAGTAAATCCACTTTGATGAACCGGCCGAGGTCCAGAGCCATCTGGTCCGAGTCCGCTATGGCACACACCTGGGAAAGAATCTTCATCGCTGTTGAGATTTGCAGAGGGTGCAGTTTAAATGGCTCAGGTGCATACTCTGAAAAATAAAAATTACAAAAGAGAAATTTATTTGAAATTCATAAATACCCGGGACAGTTTATCCATTCTGATTGGTCGAGAGGAGATCACGTGGCCATGTTTAAACGTGCGATATAAACACAGTGAGAAGTTTTAAAACATACGCATGGCGCGCAAGCTTACGCTTGGCGCTAATCAATGTACAATCTATTAATGCGCGTGCGTTTTAACCAAAAGGGCATTTATGCTTGGCCACGACCCTGTAGGCTTTAAACGAACGGTCAAGACCTCGTCCCACTCCTTTATTCCCTTATTTAAAAACCAGAAAATGGATGAAAGGGTTAAATGAAAGTAAGAAAAAAGGTTTGAACTGAAAGAAGATGGCGACATAAATGGGATATGTCAAATGTTTTATTTTTATTTATTTTTCATTTTGGGTTGAACAAAGAACAATTTTCGAAGAGCTTAACTTGAACCTGCAACCTCCAGATTAATTTTGAATGCAACGGGAGATCTGAGAAGATTTGTCTGACCTTTCATTGTGCTTATCTCCAGCTCAGCTGCGACCGTTTCCTCCGTCCTCTGAAGGAGCTCCCCGTTGAATGGAACGAACACCTCTCCTTCAAGACTCCCCGAGAAAGACTCCAGCAACACATCAATGTCATGGCCAGCTGTAACAACGGGAAGAAACACTTTACTTTGTTGTTTAGCATGAGACAAGGTTATGCTTACCAGAATAAGGTTACCGGCCAAAATACCAAATCACATGTACAATCTGTGACTGGTATCCTGCTTATATTTGCTTAGCTGAAAATTTGTAAGCAATATTTTCTGCTTAAGCAGCTCCATGAAATTGGAGGTCTTGTCCCTCGTGACTTCAAACATTTATTTTGTCGTGTCAGTGCAAAAACTCCTAAAATAGCACTTATTACGTTATGCGCAAGTTTCAAATTGTCAAAACGTTGTATGTATCTCTCTTAAATCAGCCAGGATGTACACACAAAACAACTACGTGCGGAGATACAACGTTTTGGCACGTAGCATTTTCGTGTGAGACACAACATTTTTGAACATCCCATAGCTCCACCCTTCCCCTTTCTCCACAAGTACCACCGACAGGCTTAACCTCCTTGATAACAATACAGCTACAGAAATGATACTCACCAGGGCTATTCTTACTGAAGTGATTGGTCAACAGCTGAATCTTCCCTGTAATGATCTCATAACTGATCTCCTTGAAGGTCTCTGGGACGGATAACCTAGCTTCTAATAGCGCCCTCGCCTGACGACACCCTGTAAAGCACAACAAAGTTTTTCAACAAATTACCACATGCACTTAAAAAAAAAAAAAGTCTTTTAAGGTTTCTGTTAAAAACTTCACCCAATAGAGTGACTTTGCAAACACAACAAATCATTTCACGTCAACAGTCTCACGTAGAACGGTCTTCAGCATCCACTCTCCGACGGAATCACCTCCACAGTCCACCCTCCTCATTATTCATTTGAACTCCCCAAACCATGAAAATCTCACACAACCACTTACCAGCGACAACAATACAGAATTCCGTGCCCCTCTGCCTTGACACATGAACGATAACAAAGTATAGAGGGCGCTGTTCATTCGGTCCCATCGTCACAAGCAATTATGCCCCCCATCCCATTATTCATTTGAACTCCTCAAACAAAGAGAATATCACACAACCACTTACCAGCGACGACAATACAGAATTCCGTGCCCCTCTGCCTTGACACATGAACGATAACAAAGTATAGAGGGCGCTGTTCATTCGGTCCCATCGTCACAAGCAATTTCAGAGTCTCTGAAACACCTTCAGCAATGGAGCCCTGAGTACAAAGATATTCAAACAGAATTTATAAGCAAAGTACGACCAGGACCCAATTTCAAAGAGCTGCTTCAGCAGGAAATATTGCTCAACAATTTTCTGCTAAGCAAAAAATTAGCAGGATACCAGTCACAAAATGGTACATGTGACATCATATTTTGGCTGGTAACCGTAATCTGGTAAGCAAAATTACTTTGTGCTTAGCTACTTATTGTGCTTAAGCAGCCCTATGAATTTGGGAGCAGAGTTCTGAAGTTGCCACCTTCGTCTATTATAAATATATATTGCAGGCTGGCATAGTGTATCTATCATTCCAAACCACATGGATGCTATTGAATGGCCAGAGAGTAGGAGGGTTGACTGTGTACTGTCACCACACGATATCATCTTCAAAATCATGATCTTCAAAATCATCTCCAGAGAGTAGGAGGGTTGACTGTGTATTGTCACCACACGATATCATCTTCAAAATCATCTCTTAACGGGTATCTTCAGGCCTACGGGTCACAGTGCGAGATACTTTTAAGGGGTCCTTTGGTTTCATTACCAGAAAGATATATTAATAATAATATTGCAGGATGGCATAGTATATCTATCTTTCAAAATATAGTGGTTGATATGTGTGTACTGTGTACTGTATAGATGCATTCACTACATAATACACTATTGCAGGCTGGCATAGTGCATCTATCATTCAAAACCCTGTGGATTATATTGAATGGTCTGGCAGTGGGAGGGTTGACTATGTACTGTATGGATGCATTCACTACATTATACACTAATGCAGGTTAGCATATCAATAACCATTGGATGATATTGACTGGTCAAACAGTAGGAGGGTTAATGTTATTGAAAAGTAAACAACTTCCACACCTGTGCTATGATGATTTTAACTCTTCCTTCCGACGTTGCTACAGCTAGTTTCGCAAGCATGGGGAGTTGAGCGGGGGCCACCGTGGTGAACTGTGGTATGTTATGTTGAGCCCCTTGATCCTTGATGATGGTGTCTTGCCGGGCCTTGAGGAGGGCAGTGTCTAGCTCTTCCCTACTGGGTAATCTATCCCCTGATACAGGAAATAAATGGGTACATGAGAAGATGATGAATATTGCAGGCTTGGAATTTCATCTTCGAGAGGGCAAGGCCATTTTCATCCTGCAAAGGGCACCTCATTTGAAAATCTTAACATCTATGGGAAAGTTTTGAAGGGGCATCAAAGGCTTCCGTGTCCCCCGTGTAATTCCAGGCCTGGTATTGATGGTGTGAACCCTACCTCCAATGAAACCAGCACAAAGTCAACAAGAACATATTTTCAGTGAATGAGTTTGATGTTTGTGTGATTAAATAGTCAAGGTGTTAGTTATTACCATCAAGATGGAGTTAATATATTTGGTTTGCGGTAACACCATGTGTGTATCTACTTGCCAGGAAGAGTTTGTTCTTAGAGAACTGTCTTGCTTAATTCTACTGCCTCGGAGTAGATTGTTCGGGTGTTCGGGAGACTTCTCAGTTCTGAAAAGAACTGTCCTGCTTATTAACTATTACCTGGGCGGATGGTATAGAAATAGGTTAGGACTACTACTTTAACTTATAGGATCGTAATTAACTGTACTACCGCGGAGTCAGTTCTTGGATTGGTCTCAACGTTTCGACTAGCTTGCTCTAGTCATCGTCAGGAGACTGATGGAGTTAAGCAAGTATATTAACGCGCACAAAATCCTGTAAAAACCATAAACCTTTGTTCAGTGTTTTCTTGAAAATATCACTACCTAATGAGATGACATTTTCACAGATTGCTTAAAGTGTGTGAGACTAGAGAAAGGAAATGAATGAAATCTTCCAAAAGCCATTGATTTTTGTCCCCTTCTAGTGTGACACCTGTTGCAAACTGCTTACCAACCAAAATGACCACAGGTAGTGTCAGGCCCGGAATTACACGGAGGCCACAGCCTCTGTTGCCCCTGGCCTTGGCCATGATGCCCCTTTAAAGGTTCCCATAGACTTTAAGATTTTCCAATGGAAGTGCCCTTTGCAAAATGAAAATGGCCTTGCCCTCACAAAGATGAAATTCCAGGTCTGTGGTACATGTAAAGCAAGTGGTAATGGCCACACCTTTTAACCCTACCATAGTCTTGAAGAATTTTTCCATAACTAAACATTCGCTAGTTTATCAAGCAAGAAGTGATACTTCTTGGAGACACTTACCGAGTTGGACGAAATACTGTATCATGACGAGGGCCATCGTCTCAAAGTTGATACCCTGCATCCCGAGCAGCCCAAGACTCTCTGCAGCATGTGCCATGATGGGCTGAGAAGGCTTTAAGCTTTCACGGAACAAAGGACTAACGACGATATCACCAATGCTACCGTGGAAGATAGGGACGCTGCCGCTGCAGTCCAGGACAACCACCTTGGTGCGGCAGACGTCGGCCAGGCCGGGGGGTACGAAGGAGGTGTCTTGAAGACCGCTGGAGAGCGGTGGAGGGATGAAGTTGGGCGGGTGCAGGGGTGGTGGGGCGATGGTTGGTCTCTTGGGCGGGAGGGTCGGTGAGCCGTCTGTAAGATTCCAAAACACATAAACTTGAAGTAAGTATAAAGTGAAGAATGGAGCCAGGTTTGGGGATTGGGTTTTTAGGATTGTGCTTCTTGGCCAGTGTTGGAGTCAGGACCTCAAAGTCCAAGACCAAGACCGAAACCGAGACCTTGGTCGAGATTTCCATCGCTGCTCTTGCCAAAATGGTAGTTTGTATATTGAGTGTAATGATAAGTAAAAGAAGTACAAACTATTAACATTTATTTGTATTGTTATGACAAATTGAATGCAGCGTATATTTGTAGTTTTTCTCGGTTGTAAGTTTCATATTATATTGAATTGTTTAAGAAATTTAAGGAATGAAGCATTTTTCTCTGTTAAAATTTTGTATTTGCTTGAGATCTTTGGTTGGGTTGGGTTGGGGGGTGGGTAGGGATGGAAAATACAAGTCCTAGGTTGATTACTAAACCACACCCTTTCTCCAAGCACTGACCTCCTCTTAATCTCTCTTCATCCATGCTATGAAACCTGTGTCGTTTCTTGAGGGGCTGCTGGTGAGAGCTGGATGATCCGGACTCCCCTATCTTCATCAATGGTGGCGTCCCGGTTGAATAGTGATGGGTCGCTTTACTGGCGCTGTGGGTAGGAGCGGTCGTGTCGTGTGGAGGGGCCGTCCCGTAATGGTTAATGGTCGCTGAGGGAGAACTCCTTGGCTGGAATGTGGAGGATGTCTGGTTGCCATGGTAACTGATATTAGCAGTGGGGCTCATAATTTGACGGGGAACAATTACTGTGAGAGAGAAAATGGAAATTAAATTACGTTTTCAAATCGACAAACATATCGTGTTTCGAAAAAGCTTAAACGTTCTGTCTAATTCTATTACATCAGTACAGAAAATAATCATCTTTACCCTTGATCATGCATTTCCCAAAAGGTTTTTCATTTTCTTAAAACAAAAAATAAAGACCAGGTTGAAAAATACCTTCAATGGGATAGGTTTAAACCAGAGCAAGATTTTGTACAACCAATCATGGAGATATGGGAATTGAGGCATTGCATGGTGAGGTACCAATGTATATTCGGTAACCCCATGTGTATATCTACTTTGCTGTGTAGATTTTTTTCTTTGAGAACTTGTCTTGCTATGTATTATTCTACTGCTGCGGAGAAGATTTCTGAATTTGGGAGACTATTCTACTGACGCAGAGTATATTTAGTGATGGAGATATTTAGAATTGCATTCAACATAATAGGGAAAATGTTTCCAGAATCAGGGAGATTTTCAAATTTGTTCATCATAACATTTAAAATCTGGTTTATTTATAGGGAACTATTCTACCGAATCAGGGAAAGTTGGCAGCTCTGTAAAACTCTTTGACCTGTACCAATGCAATAAATCCTAGATTTTACAAGGGTGAATTCAAAGTGGACTTAAAGTGGTCACGTTAAAACCTGTAGTTAAACGAGTTGGAGAGGAGTATTAAATTGTTTCTGAAATTATCCACACATAAAAGTTGTCAATGGGAGTCACGAAAAGCTGTGTTGGAAATGTTACAAGACATGCACATGTACCAAATATTTCTGTTTGGTTGTTGATTCTTTTAATTTGACTTGATTCAGAATTGATGAAAACAAAATGAATGCATATGACAGATCTGTGAGCCAAAGATGAATATATGGATTAGCCCGAATGAAACCAACTTGCCTGATGTCTGTGACATGTTCACGTTCGGGGGTGGTGTTCCCATGTACACCCCTTGTTGTGACCCCGGAAAGCTCGTCTTCCGACATTCTTAAAGAACAAGGACAATACAGTTTAAAAGAACTTTTTTTGACAGTATATTTTTTCGTGGACATCTAAAAAGAAAAAAAAGAAAAAAAGAAAAAAGAATTTGATTTAATAATGCTACTCATTCAGTTTTGCATCGTCTCTTTCGCAACAAAATGACACAATAACTTGTCTCTTGTCGCCGGGCATGCCCTGTGGTCTAGTGGTTATTGTATCTGCACTAGAATACAGGGGTTGTGGGTTCGAATCCCACCCGAGTAGTATGCCTGTGGTTTTTTGCCGCAGGATTCGGACAGCAACTTAAGAATACAGTGCTTATCACACATCTGCGAAGGGGTAAACCAAACAAAAATTATGGGACGAAAAAAAACCTCTTGAAAATATACGTTCGGTAAGGAAAAGGAAAAGTTTGATTTTTTGTTCATCTGAAAGTGTTTGGTACATGTGCAAATCTGTTTAAATTCTTGTATGCATAATTCACATGATTTTATACCTGTTTGAGTAGGGTAGCATTTCTTCAAGTTATGATGTAAGATATGTTGTTTCAAAGTAAAGGCTTGAGAGGAGTCTATCGGTCAAAACCCAATGAAGTAACCTTTCCTACCACAAAGCTTGATTTTCACAAAGAGCTAAGATTAATCTTAAGATGTGAATCTGTCTTCATTATAAGAATTCAGAATTGCAAACTAAGTAAAAAATTATTAAAAACCTGGAGCTGAAAATATCAAGGCACCAATCACAAAAGAACGACATTGCATGGTATTTTGCTGGTGACCTACTCCAGCTGTAACAATTGTAAATGCCCCCTTTTTAATGACATTTATGTGTTGTAGTGCAAACAGCTTTAACTGTCTCAAAACTGTCTTGGAATAATTCAAAAGGTTAAGATAATGGATTTGATCTTTTTGTTGTGGTTTCCGTTCTTGCCTGAGGTGCCCTGTGGATTTTTTTCTTTGCAGGACTCGGGAAGAATTTCTAGTTTTTCACGTTTTACTTAGGTTAAGAATAAAACTTAATTCAACCATTATTTCTAGACCTGGATGAATAGGAAACGCGAAGAAATGTTCAGTTTTAGATGTGGGGAGGAAAACCCCAATGGGGGAAAACCCACGCAATCAGGTAGGGACTGAAAACCAGATCTACATGAAAGGCTCCGGTCTGAGGTGGGATTCGAACCGGGGTCCACAGAGGTAAAGACACCACCGAGCCAACCTGATCCCCCATCTTTATCATTGATGCAAGTATTACATTCAGTAAAACCTACAGGCCTGATACTTCACAAAGGCAGTAGATGTAATTGCCCCCTGCCTCGTGTAGATGCTCTTTCGAATGTTCCTGTTGACATTTAAATTGAGTAATTAGAGGTGGACTTTACAAAAGGAAAACTGCCTTGCAGTTACAAGAACAAATTATCTGCATCGTGGCAGAGAATACCTCCATAATCATTCAACCCTTTTATGGTAATATGCACAATGTTGAGTCTGCTCTGGCGCCGTGGTGCGTTTTGTTCATTTCGAACGGACATTTACACGATTCGTAACTTCACGCGCTGTGCGCCAAGTGCGATTATCAAGTTGCAGAGTTCGAAATAAACAGCGCACGGGGCAGATTCAACATGGTGCATACTACCGTGAACGGGGTTATTACTTCAGGTGTTGAGTTATTTTATAAGAGTGTATGGTAGTGCGTTTATCTTCAATCATGATTTGACTTGGAGCACAAATAATATAAATGGGGGGGGGGGGGGTTCGCACTTGACAAGCTTGCTTCTTGCAAATCCCCTCCACATCTTTGCTTAGTCTTATCTACTTGTTTAGGTATTTAAGAATGTACCTCTCTGCTTCTCATTTTTTTTGCATTGATGTGGAAATAAAATGAATGAAAAAAAATGAAATGAAGGCTGCACTCAAAAGGAAGGAGCAGAAATCCCTGAAAAAGTTACCAAAAAGTTGATTTGACTTACCCTTCCAGGGTATGTTTGGTCCTCTCACCAGCTGCCCTTGTTTGTTCCTTACGAGGTAATACTTCAGGTGTTTCTGCTTCTTAGCCTGAGTGGTGAGCTTCAGATTAATATGATGAGAGAATTCTGTAAAGTAACGAAAGCCCTTCTCTCCGCAGCCAACGCAATTTCCGCTGAATCCTGTGGTGGCGTAAAAGAAGAACACACTTTTTTATTCACAGTAGCTTGAAATAATTTGGGACAACATGACATTTTTATTGAGATATGTTTTTGCATGGAGCCTCTTACACAGCGGACATGTTACATGAGGTAATTCTTACAGGCAAACTAAAAGGAGGCAACCAACTTCACTAAAGCAGAAGGAACAATTTTGTAGCGCAAGAGACCTTGTCTTTCTAAATCTGTCTTACAATTCCCAAGCAAATTAAACTATAAAATGTCCTCTCTTCTCGGACCTTGTTTCCTGTGAAATGCCTGAATGCCTCATTTGACATCCTAAGATACATTTGATTGTGTTTTTGCCCTGATGTCACGACTTCTTACCAAGTAGCGCCAGTGATGTATTTGGATCTGGCAGAAAGCGTGCATCAACGGCAGCCACCAAGATGTTCTCTGGAAGATAGGGGGACTTGGTTCCGACGAGGATGAACCCTTTCGGTACATCAAACTGCTTCTCGCTCAGCTCTGTCAAGCGGATGTCTGCTCCAGCCTGGCAAAAACCTGACGATTTAAAAACAAACAACGAATATCATTAGGAATGCGTACAATATGTACACAGCAAATATTACGACCAGATGATGTCATCGGATCCTGTGCACATGTTTGATGATTGATGTGTAAGCGTAGAGTCTCGGAGACCATGCTCACAACTAGCAGGCATACAATGCAGAATGTGGTACTGAATGGGCCAAGTTAAGAAAATAAAACCCTCCTATACACTGGTACCACAGACTTCCAAAAAAGTACCAGACTTGTTAGGGCTAGCATTGGGTGTATCTGTTTGTACAGCTGGTATTATGTGGGAACCCCATGGCCTGTGTACTGTGGACGTAGTCTCAACAGTCTCCTGTGGAATCTTGTGACAAGAGAGTATACCCATACTTGTACATAAGCTGGTGTTAGTCCTGTGTGAAAATAATCCATATATCATTTATGGATTCCTTTACACCTCAACTTGGGGATCAAACAAGTTCTTTATCAATTTGATTGGAACACACCTTTTAACTACATTAGATGTATTTTTTCTTTTAAAAAGAATCTAGCATTTTTAATGTTTTTTATTTCAATTTTCCCCCCAATTTTTTTAATTTTATTATTATTATTATTTTATTTATTTATTTTTTTTTTTTTTGGGGGGGGGGGTTGATCATGTCTCTAAAAATTATATTTTTATTCTGCATTGCAGTCATTTTGTTTTAGCTGGGTAAAAGCGTTGATCCTATCCGAGTCCATAAAATTCTAATAATTACAGTTTACAGTCAATCAATGGACTCTGGCGGCGTCGCGATGTCAGGACTCATTACAAAGCAGACAGGCAGACTACCAAAACCAAACAAATCCAGAGCACAGATGCGCCATTATTGGTTTGGGTTTCATTGGGGTTAATTAGATTCTGAGAAATGCTGATTTTATTCTATTTGATCTTTTACATCATGTAAGTTTAAAAGTTATGACCCGACACAGGTTTTACCGCATTCCAAGAATGAAAAATTTCCTAACTTTTTCCTCAGGTTCATTACCAAAGTATGACACTACCTTTAGATATCAGCAGTTTTATTTTCAAGCTTTGGTTTCTGGAACATCTGAATGGTTTGAATTAACTTTTTAGCTTAATTTTGGGAAAAAACTAGTGCAAAGTTTCATGAATCGAAACACAGGTTGCCCAATTTACATGTATACTCACATAACAATTAGGTTGTGTATTGACAACTAGACCAGAACTCTAGAAAGGGTCAAATATTTGAGAAAAAAACCTCTGTCCAACAGCAACCTGAAATCCTTGTGGATATTTAACCATATCTACATTGTGGTATGCTGATAGCTGGACTGACTAAGCACATATGCCAAAAATTATTATTAACATAAACTCTGAGCTATGGGTCATTGCATATTTTCCGGCAATTTTCCACTCCGCTGACAACCCAATTCATTCAAAATGAAATGTTTGCTTCGCCTTATGACAGGGGAAATATTAAGGGATACGTCCGCAGGGAGTAATATTGCCTATTCATCTACATTTTCAGGACAGCTGTAATACTGTATTTATGAGAATCGTGTGCGTACATGTTCACTGATACATCAGCCAGAATCGGGAAATGTGAGCTTGATCATCTGGGGATCGGCGAAAAATGGGTTGAAAGACAGTTATACAGGATTGATACATGTAACTGTCTAGTTTTAATCTGAAAGCTCAATGTTTGTCAAATTTATACAGAGAAATATCTGAATTATTGTCAAAGTTGAGGAAATATCATCAAAAGATCCCCCCGCCCGCCCCCCAAATCACCCAGATGTTTATTTCTATTGCCACAATCGAAATAAGACCGGTATGAATATGCAGAGAATTCTTATAGGGTCTGTATACGTTTGGTAATGACTCTAAAAATTAATGGCAATAAAAACTTACTTGGTAAGAAGTACAGCAGATTTGGATAGTATAATGCATTTTGAGAAACTTTTCACTTCGAAGTACTGCGGCTATGGAAAAATATATTACTTTTTATCCCAAAAAATTGGAATCTGAGAAGCGTTACTGAAGTAGTGTTTCTCAGATTATGTTTTCCAATTGCAGATTATTCTTCCTGCATGGAAATAACCGCTCCAGATTTTCGGCAATATCTCAAAAACGCTACCACCTTTTTTGAAATTAAATTTGTACAGGTTAGTTTTATGATATATATCTAAAACTGTATAGGATTGAAACAAACAGTGGGTTCCAATTACCAAACGTATACAGCCTCTTAAAAGAGGGGCTCCAAGGTCAAAATCTGTTTGTGTGATGCACTCATTTTCCAATGGAGTCCTCATGAAAGTGGGAGAAAAATTTTAAGTCTCTCACCTCCATTTAAATGGTGTAAAATTTCATTTTATTTGATACTCTTTCAGAGGGAATTTTGAAACATAACATTCTTGGATATCAACAAGAAATGGGTATGTGTACATTCCAAAGAGGAAAGTCAAAAGATCAGTTTCGATGCCGTTTCTATTCCATCCTGTTATTGACACATGCGCTGCTGGATGTGAAATGAAATAAATAAATAAATAAATAAATAAATCAACAATAATTTCTTGTTATGTTCTATTTGAATTCATGCTATTTAAAAGCTAAATACTTATTTATCATGTCTTGCAAGGCGTCAGTAATGGGTTCAAAATCAAACGGTTTTCTTGAAGATGACTGCATTTTCAGACGGAAATTTTTTCTCATGATGATCGGTATTAACATTAAAATGTTGGTACAAAAACATTTGTCAGGTTAAAAAGACATGCCAGTCTACTTGCCATGTGTGAGAGAATTGCCAGCACACACACAATTTCTTTATCCATTTGCCAAATTAAAATTAATTTTGGGACAATCATAAAATCTCCGATAAATTATGAACCTTTTTTCTCTGCTTTCTTGAAAAGAATCACCTTATTTGATGAAATGTTTATGTTTTTGTTTTACATTCGTGTGTTTATTGAAAACTACAGGATTGGAATGAATTTTTTCTTCCAGAAACCAATAATTTACTTAAAGGCACTGAACACGTTTGGAAATTGTCAAAGACCAGTGTTCTCACTTGGTGTATCCCAACATATGCATAAAATATCAAGCCTGTGAAAATTTGGACTCAATGGTCATCGAAGTTGCAAGAAAATGATGAAAGAAAAAACACCCTTGTTGTACAAATTTGTGTGCTTTCAGATAGGAATAAAAACTTCTTGCAAGAAGTTTTTATTATTTTAGTGAGAAATTACCTCTTTCTCAAAAACTACGTTACTTCAGAGGGAGTCGTTTCCTACGATGTTTTATACTATCAACAGCTCTCCGTTGCTTGTTACCAAGTAAGTTTTATGCTAATATTTGTTTTGAGTCATTACCAAACGTGTACGATACCTTTAAGCATCTTCTGAGATCATTATAGATTTAGAACGAATGGAAAATAGTTTCCACTCCTGAGGAGGCAGTGGTACTAAATGATGATACATGTCAGAGAGGGGCTATTCATTAAGACAGATCGTGAACACGGATACCCGGGCAAATTAAATACAGTTTGAAAACAGGAAACCATTGGGATGCACAAAACCATGGAGCCAGACTTCCTAATAACTAGACATGGGTCTTCTCCTCAAGGACGAACACAGTGCATATTATATAAGTCCGTTTTGCATTAGTCATCCCCTGCAAACAAAAATTAACTTTACACTACAAATCAAAACGTGTCCCCAGCCTGTAGTTTGCTGATTTTTACAAATATTTTTCATATTTGCAAACTACACACTGAATATACATTGAGTGCCCGCCAGAATTAAATTGCATTTTTTTTATTTAAATTTTGTAAAATATGTTCACAAAAGTTGATTGCTTTTCAGAGTCACTTTTCAAAATGCTGTAATGTCGAATGTACTGAGTGAATAAGTAAATAACACTGTCTCAATTCGCACTGCATATGTCATTATGTTGTGTTAAAAATTATGTTAAGTAAGAGTGTTTAAACATTCCACATGCAGGGACTGTCACCGAAGTCATTCTTATGTCTCCAACTTATCATCTTGTACATGTATGCCCTCAAGGGCAGTCATATTATCAAATTTTTGCTATGGCTGTGGCAAAAACACTTCTTTTATTATTATTTTCTTTATTTTTTTATGAGATATGACTGACATCACAAGGCCGGACGGCCACTTCAAGGAGAGGGCTACACTTAACTGATTTGGGCTATCAACCCAAATCAACTGTCACCAGGGGCACGTTGCCACCTACTCCTTGTGCTGAAACAGGGTTACCCCCTTCACAGTCCGTAAAGATGTAGGCATGGGTATCATCCACTAGGAGCCCGACTGGTAGAGCAGAATGCACTACCTTCCCAACTTCTACGGCTATCATGCATGATACTTCTCCTTGATAAGGGGCATTTCAATAAGGAACTTATAACTATCTAATGGAACATTTCAAGGGGCACCAAGGCAATGCCCAGGGGCAGGTATGCTATTGTCTTTGTTGCCTTGGAGTCTATGGGAAACTTTTGAAGGGGCACCAGGGCTAAGACCATGGCAACAGAGGCCATGGCCTCAGTGTAATTCCAGGCCTGCTGCAATACAAGGAATTTTCATTAGTGACTGAGGTCGACAATTTCAGTGAAACATTTTCAAGAGTTGGGAAAATATTTTCGATTTCCAACCGGAATATTATTTGATAAATACTTTGCACCGGTACAAATCTTCTTGAGGGTTATTTTTTGTCTTCGGAGAGGATGTCATCTAATGGGAAGAATAAAATTGAATCTGATTGAGTTTCTCTTTGTCCTTCAAGGCAAGAGAAGTAAAGTTTTACTTCTCTTGCCCAAAAAGAGAAAGAAAAACCCTAAAACTTAAATTTTGTAATTTACTTACTAAGTCTCCATATTTTACCTGTGTCTCAAGGCTCAAAAAAAATTACCAGATACTTTAGGGGGAAAATTACAACCTGAGTATGAATGAAACACTGGCGAGGTTGATTTTTGTTTACAAAAATCAAAATCCATCACCAATGCTCTTTTCTGACAAATATGAGCACGAATTATAATGACATTTCCACCGGTAAGTTTTACAAAATGTTTCTTAGGAGGACACCGTTTGATTGATGTTTGATTCCATTTGTTCGTCTCCATGATGTGAATCAAGGTTGCGTCCTCCCCTATCAATCAGACAGCGTAAAACTCACTGATTTGAATAATGATCTTTGAATGTAACTGACACCTTGAGTCATACTTCCTGCAGACGCGACAAAAGATAACCTCGCCAGTGTTTCATTCATACTCAGGTTGGAATTTCCCCCGTAAAGTATCAAGTAATTTTCTTTGAGCCTTGAGACGCAGGTAAAATATGGAGACTTAGCATTTAATTTACCAAATTTAAGTTTTAGGGTTTTTCTTTCTCTTTTTGAGGGGAGAGGGGAGGGTAATCTCCCACACACATCAATCAAATTCCAACATCTGGATTTGTAATAGTTTCAGGGTTCTCCCCAGATTTTTTCAAAACTGTGGGGCATTCTGGACCCAATTTTTTTGGATGTTTGGCCGAAGCAGGCTGAATTGAAACAAGGTCTTCATAATGTTTTCTACTTGGTGTTGTATCTTGGTTTTAAAAGCCCTACTGTGCAATATGGAGCATTCTATATGGTTTTCTCTTGATGTTTTTGTGAAATTATTATATAAAATAATAATAATACATTTTTTGTTTTTGTTTTTGGTATCCACCCGGAATTTGCACATATATCGGCACACAAATCGCATATATCGGCCCGATACGCTAGCTTGTGCATGGGGAGAACCACCGAGTTTCACACTCATGAACGTCTTTGGTGATGTTAACTAGCATGTG
The DNA here is from genome assembly GCA_021014325.1 of Plazaster borealis. NCBI lineage: Eukaryota > Metazoa > Echinodermata > Asteroidea > Forcipulatida > Labidiasteridae > Plazaster > Plazaster borealis. Next base: position 15,531,383 of record CM037464.1, on the reverse strand, counting down.
GCTATCACTCTGCAGTCACATGTTACAGTTGGTAAGCTGTTGTGGGGTAAGTGTAAGAGTTAATCAAGACAAGTTATCAGATATAATGCATTTTAAAAACCGACTGCCAATTCCGAGACGGCAGTTTTAAATCAATTAGCGAAATCCACTAGCAACCTGGACAAAAGGGAAATTTAATTTGAAGTCTAGGACTGACTGGCTCGACAACTCGGCTTTGTAAGAAGACAGCCCGAGACTCCCTGGCACTCCACTTACCTACTTCCTGACATCCTCCCGTTAGCGTATTATACAGCATCCCTACGTTATCCAGGTACTCTCGCCTGTACATGGGTTGAGTCTCCTCACTCGACAAGCGTGGCGAGCCTTGTCTAGACGTCGTTACCGATGATGGCTGACTATGAGATATCACGGCGCCCTCTTGTGAGCGCGGATGCTGAATCTGTTGAAGTGGAGGTGGCTGGGTCGCGAATGGAACATGAGGGGGGAGAACGTAACGCTGTTGGGCAAGGTGGTGCGGTGTCAGTGGTTGGTTGGGGAGCCTTGGTGAAGTCAGTATGACTGGCATTGACACTGGGGATGGAATGGAATTCGGCATGTGGCTGACGATGGGGGGTGGAGCAAACCGCGGCGATGGGAGGGGTTTGTTCATCATGGAATCCTGGGGGCGAGATTGGGTGGCTGGGGGGCTGGTGAGAGGAGCTGTTGAAGATGGAGTAGAAATGGATTCCCTCCTTGGATTATCTCCAGAAGACTGTGAATCCAGATCTTTAACATTTGGTTTAACATCTGCAAAAAAACAAAAAAAGACATTATCGTGTCCTTCACATAATATTTGAAAAAAGATCAGGTTTTCCAGGTCATTTTTCGGCCAAAAATAAAGCGACTTTGCCTCTGCAGTTGAAACCATCAATCAAATTTACTTTGAGGCGTATAAATTTATGAAGCATTATATTAAATTAAATTTAAAAGGCATTCTGTTTAGCCATGCGAAATCAGCATTCAATTTAGCAGATAGGCGCAACTAGAGATTTCTGTGAAAAGCTGCTGCGAATTTGAATGCTGTTTGAGTGGATTGTTAAATTGAATGGTTTTCTTTTTTTAATCGCACGACGTGAAAGAAGAATTGCTTACACATGAAGCGAAACTAAATGACTTGTTTTGAGGTGCTTTCGAATTCGCCCAAAATAGAATAACGTAACATTTAAATGGGTCACCTATTTGCCAAAAATGACTGAGAAAACCTATATTAACCAAATCAAATGCAGGTTTTGGTTAGCTGTAATAATATAATAATAATAATAATAATAATAATAATAATAGTACAAATTTATATAGCGCCTAATCCATCGAAAACAATGCTCCATGGCGCTTTACAGAGTAACATTTAAAAAAAAAAATTAAAAAAAAAAATATAAAAAAAAAAACCCAAAAGATAAACACAAAGTCATTATCTGATTACGAAATTCATCACAAAATGTCCAACTTTTAAAATTTCTTTCTTTTAAGAGTAAGACGTGACTCAACTGGCACTTAACTCAAGAAAGAACATACTGCATGGTTTTAGGAAGGAAAATATCTGACTGAACATTAGCAGGAACACCCACCGGACCACAGGACTCAGTCCAGTAAATTTTTAGCACTGGGCCAGTAACCCCACAACTGATTAAGTCCAGCCAGGACTTGAATTACTAGACCAGTGGCCTCAGTCCAGTAACTTTAGCATTGGGCCAGTAACTCCACAACCAAACTGGGCCAGTCAGGGCTCTAAATCCTAACTGGCCCACAGGCCAGAGTCCAGTAATTTTAGTTTGGGTAGGTAACAACACAATCGAACACGTCCAACAGTCTAGTGTTTCTTCAAACATACTTAAGCTTTTTCAAATCCAAATCTTGCACTTGAAGTTCAGCAAATCTTCAAAAAGGAATAGACTACATGTATTTTAAGTCTTCTAAAAAATATTTCTGGTCCAGTGACAGCTCTGAGCAACAAAACCTGTGGTCTAGTGGAGAGTTTCTTGAAACTTGAGTCCTGGATAGATTGCAGTGAAATAAAAGGTGTTTAGCGGGCTTTACCTTTGTCCAAGTAAAGCTGAGAGAAGAGCGGTTGCGGAGTGGCTGTGTTGGATCGCAGCGACTGCTCGATGGACATGTGCAGAGCAGTCTCAAACTTGGAGTTCTTCAGCAGACCCTGAGTGTTCCCCATGGCCTAAAAAACAAATCAAACAAGTTTAGTTCGGAAAATGGAAAGGATTCTGCCTTTAAACTGTGGGAAAGTCCAAGAAATAAAGCACAAAGCACCCTGTAGAGAAATGTTTCAATCATGAGCAAGAATATAGTCTCCAAGCACTCAATTTCGGTTCGTTTAGACGTACGTAAAGTGACAAAGCATAATCCCATTATTTTGCATTCTCTTGAAAACTTGTTCCAGCTTAATTTGATGATTTATTTTCCACAGGTAGGTGTTTGTATTGAACCATTGATGCAGGCTTGATACTTCTTTCCTAAAGTCAAGGCAGTTTTTCCCAAGTGAAGGGCACCTCTAAGAGGGAAATAACAAATTCCACTGGAGCATTTCAAGGGGCACCAAGGCAATGAAGGGGCAGGGGTGCAATTGCCTCTGTTGCCTTCATGAAGTATCATGACTGATTGAGGAATTTTGCTATTCAAGCAAAAAGGAGCTGTGGCCTTGTTCAATAAAAGAAAACTCTGATGTTGGCTTGGTTTCAATGGACTGTTTGTGGAAGCTTTCTGGACATCACCATGACAATAATCTGACAATAGTGTACTTAAAGGCACTGTACTTGTTTGGTAATTACTCAAAATATATATTATTAGCATAAAAACTTACTTGGTAACAAGCAACAGGGAGCTGTAGATAGTATAAAACATTGTGAGAAACGACTCCCTCTGAAGTAACGTAGTTTTGAGAAAGAGGTAATTTCTCACTAAAATAATAAAAACTTCTTGGAAGAAGTTTTTATTCCTATCTGAAAGCACACAAATTTGTACAACAAGGGTGTTTTTTCTTTCATCATTTTCTTGCAACTTCGATGGCCAATTGAGCCCAAATTTTCACAGGCTTGTTATTTTATGCATCTGTTGGGATACACCAAGTGAGAATACTGGTCTTTGACAATTACCAAACGTGTTCAGTTCCTTGAAACAGGTTTTTGCTCACATAAAACTTGATTTAAATATTTTGGTTGTTCAAAAGACTGTTGGTTTATGATGGGGAAAACAAATGTTATCAAATAATTTTAACCAGTTAATTAGCATGATCACTGCACAGTAGCTGTTAACACAGATTTTTTAGTGGGAATCATCTCCGATGTCTGCTGCTTAAGGTTTGATCAAATTGTCTCAATATATTAAAACTAATGTCTTCTAGTGACACCAAATATCATAAAAAGAAATACATCTTGTCCAGCAAAAAGTTTCAAAAATATTATAATAAGCAAATAAACTGTTAAGATATTGCATGAAACTGTTATCTCCCTCAGAAGCATTTAACAAAGAAGGCGGTGATTTCTGTCGCCTTAACATCCCAGATTCTAATTCAAGCATCCTTTGCGTAACTTTCAAGGACTTCTAAAACTGTCCACATCATCAGCATACGCTTCCCCCCAAACTTCGCCCCTCTCTGAATAATATTACTACTCCTTATGTAATCGGCCAAGCGCCCTTTTCAGTCCAGAAACAGTCCATTGAAAACAAGCCAACTTCAGAGCGTATTTTTTTGTGGAACAAGGCCACAGCTCCCTTTATTTGTTCCCAGCTTAAGAGACCAAGTGGTCAGTGAAATGAGGGGCTGGCTCTTTATCAACACAAGCTGCCCCTATTGTGGCTAGTCCCCCAGCCAGAGCTGGTTTCTGTGCCGAGGATATGGTTTAGCAAGCAATGACAAAATGAGGACAATAGGTGGGGACCACAGGAGCTTGGTAAACAAGTTGATCAGTGTGCCACTACCCTTGTTTCTTTCAAGGCCAAAGCTCAATAGATGGCTGGAGAGTAGGCCTGAATGGGGGACTTTGTGAGCCTGGATAAAGTTCATTGAATAGCTACAGATTAAGAGTAGCCCAGCAGTACAGGTAAACCTGTTGGTGCTAGGGAATAACTGTTTGTCTCCTATATCAAGGGATTATGTCTAGTATGAATAATGAAGGGGGTAACAAAAAAGCTTTCGGGAACAGTTATTTACAGTTATTTTTTATGCATTGTTCTGGGTGTAAAGTGAATTAATTTCATTTAAATAAATAACTATATTGACCAAAAATCAGGGAGATTTGAAGGAAACGTGCTCCGTTTCTTCACAATGCATGAAACTTTGGCTGTGAACCACACTCCAGCCATCTAGCATGTGCCACTCCCTTTTTCGTTGAGCAAACCTGCCCATTTTTGCAACAGTGAATTCCATCCAAACTCATCCTAGAACCAAACTCAAAAGATGAATGTATTTTGCATCATGAGGGACAAGATAATATGATGACAAACAAATTGTTTCATTTGTGTTCCGGGGTCCTGATTCGTAGACTTAAAAAACTCAAAAACTGTTACTTTTTAAAAAATCTTTTTAAAAAATCAGAAAGTATTTTTTGAGTAAAGGCTAAAGTCATTCAGAATAAACAAATCATGCCAGAGCCAAGTTGTAGAAAGTTGGCAACCATCCAAAAACTAATGAATCATGGTACCATTAATCAAGCCAACATCCTCAAAGGCAGTTTCTTGCCTGCCAGGAAATACCATGGAAAAGGTCACTCTCTTTTTGTTAAATTGAACAAACTGTCTCTGAACATCAAATAACTGTATGTTATCTAGTAATGTAAATAACGTATAACCAACCGAGGGATTATTGATAGTATTAAGATTAACCAGTTGGCCTGGAATTTTATCTTTAAGAGGACAAGGCCATTTTCATTTCGCAAAGAGCACTTCCATTGGAAAATCTTAAAGTCTATGGGAAACTTTTGAAAAAGCACCAAGGCCAAGACCAGGGCAACAGAGGACATGGCCACCATGAAATTCCAGGCCTGAATGTTGAATGTACTAAGTTTCTCCATGGAGGTAGGAATTAAGCACATAACAAGCTTCCCTGGAAATCACATTAGGTTATTGATTCGTTATGTTAAAGTCATTTCTATAATGTTGGTGTCATCAAGTTATGTCTTCCCAAGCATAACTATTTTTTTTCATACAGCATCCACAGCGCAAGCGCCAAAAATGGATGGATAAAAATTTCAGTAATTAACAATAAAATACCATAAAAAATACCATAAACAGATATGATATAGTACTCTGGTCTTATCTTACATTGACTATGGTATTTTAGCCTGGGATAGTGCTCTTCATTCTGTGCTAAATAGACTAGGCTCCTTTCACAAAAAAGGGCCATTTGTTTAAAAGTAATTCTAATTATCTAGCTCAAAACCTCTCTTCACTCAGCATTGATTAGGCCTACTGAAGCTAATTGTATTATTTTCATCTAGGTAGATTCATGTTTCAGTTGGCTCACAACAATTTTCCCTCTTGCCTGTCTTCCTTATTCTCGCAAAATTGCTCCATCCACTCTCATACCCGCCAAGCCTCACTGTCAACACCCCTTTACCCGGACCCACCTCCCCCAGAAAAGTATCAAAGTCCAAGGGCCTCAAATCAGCAATACAAATTTCTGGTAAAATAATATCATACTTTATCTAACTGGGGTTGTGTAGCCTTTGCAATGACCTGCCTTCAACAGCTAAAGATAAAGAAGGATTAAAATCACATGAAAATGTAAGTCCTCTAATATTTGTTTTTAAATAAATGCTAAACTCAAACAGACAGACAGGTTTAATCCTTGACCCCACAGACATTTTCAAAACAGCCTTGACAAAACATCTTTTTATAGAACATTTTTTCTAATTCCATAGAGATTGGGATTACTGATTATATTCTGCTGCTGTTTTTCTTGCATGTGCACCATTGAAAGGCACAGAGGAACTTTATTATTGGAGCAAGCGCCATGAGAACTTTTGTGGTTACCGGCGCTATACAAGACATCACTATTATGATTATTATTTCTGGGATATATAATCAAAAAGCTGTTAATCTGTGAACAATATTGCTTAGAAAAATTTCTTTGCCAAACAAAAGCATACACAGGGCACCAGTCGCCACAATAAACAATACAAATTATGCATTTTGGCAGGTAATGTGTTTCTGCTTTATAGAAATATTCATCTGTGCTTAGCAAACTGTTTAGCTTATCGACTTTTTAAATATTGGGCCCCCCCCCCCACCCCCCACCCCCACCCCCCCGGTTAGGCCAAATAAAAATTAAAATATGTTTAGCGTCCCTGCCCGCTTCCTTTTTAGAGGCCGCCTCCTTTTTTTGTTTTTTTGTTTTTTAAGAAACAAATTATACATTTTTAACAATCCATGACGAAATAAAAAAGATCGTATTTTAGAGTTTAGCACAACGAAAAAAGCTGGCAACCATCTGGCAACCATCTCGGGCGGCCATTTAAAAAAAGAATTTAAAAAAGGCCCTCCTCCTTCCTTTTTTCAAAAAAGTTAAGACTTTGTTGCTTTAAACTAGCAGTAGAGTTAAACTAGCAGATTCCATCGACTTACACATGTAGTTAGATGGTATGGTTATAACTTTTAGAAAATGTGGTGAATAACACAAATTTATGCTATCAATATCTGGGATTTTGTGCGCATATTGGATTACATCCATTTTTTTTTCCTTGCAAATAATAATGTAATTAATATCAAATCAAATCAAATCAAATCAAGAACAAGAAGCTACATCCACTGCACTTGTTTACAAAAGTCAAAAACATATAGATGGGTAAACAATGCATCAACCATTGCTATCGTAAATCAAAGCTGCAGTAAGTATGTGGAATTCCAAGTTTGAGGCATGGAGGTCAATTCATAATGCATTTTAACATTTAGGGGCAATATAATTAATTATAAAATATTTTAGCTAGGCCTGCATCAAGTTTTAAACTTTTGCTTTTTAATAAAAAAAATTGCAAGCCCTAGTTTGTTTTTGATTTTTTTTAATAAACGCAGCAAATCGTTAACGTACACGTACATTGCAAACATAGTTAACATCTTTAATGCACATTATGCTGGGCGTACACACTGGTTACTTTAATTATGCTGATATTTCAAGGTCGCATACAGCGTGTCTGTACCCGTATGGCCGGCTGGGTACTTATCAGCGTGCAAACACCGCGCAATCCCAGGTCCTCCAACTATAGAGCTCTAATCAATCTCGAAGATATACAATTTCAACGCTTCCAAGTTCACCGAAAAATAACACAAATTCATCCGTTTGTCACCACACACAATACACAGAACGGTTCAGCCTGAACTACCCCACAACAATGCACAGTCATTTTACAGAAATTTTGCTGGGAAAAGGGTGAAGGGAAAAGGCAAACTTACGGAGTTCTGTGGAGAATTTATCGTCTGCAGCAATTCATTGTAATGTCACACTGTGTATGTAGCGGGCACATGGATGTATCCTTGCGGTTAGAGTGGCTGCTGCTGCCTGCATGTATTATTTTATCTAGAGGCCGGCCGTCTGTCTGGTCTAGACTGGACCCGTGACGTCAGGAACGTCCAAGACCGAAAGAGGGGCAACGCATTAATCCGCGGGGGACAAGGTAAAATATCGGAGGGACGGGCAATCCGATAGCTAATTGCAGCGCGCGCCAAGTTGGCGCGCGAGGGGGATCTTACGATCTTCTTTGTCGATTGAATGGAACTCCCCCGTGGAAGGTTTTTGGGGAATCGAGTGGCCTGTTTGCCCTCAATCGAGTTGTAAAGGAAATTATGTGAAGTTGAAAGAAAATGTTAATACTTTTTGGACCTTAGAGAATTATTACACGTTTCAACTTTTTTTTCTACATTCCCAATACTGAACTGACAGTGGTTTTTAAGATTTCCCAATTAATGATGACGGATCCAGTGTTCTAAATGTAGAAATACAAGTTTCGGTTGAGAATTTATTTAAATTATTAATTATTATTCATTTGAAGACTTTTTGGAGACTATTTTTTTTTGTCCTGTTGGTATGTTTTTTTACCAGATGCACTTTTTTAAAAACTTGGTTTACGTTGCTTAGGTGCTGAGAAACATTTCCATCTTTTTTGAGAAGTCTCTTTGTAATTGCTGCTTTATTCATTCGGAAATGTCTTTTTAAGCTGTATGCATTTTTTAAAATATTGTTTATACAATAAAGTATCAATTGAAAAGTTTTTAAAAGGTCTTTTACTCCATCCCTCTTTAGCCTTTGAAAAAGGTTTCCATAATTGGGTTCGAAATGTGACACCACTGCTGCATACATACATGTTGCATTATACACACGTCATTTTGGTTCAGTTGAAAACTTTGAAATTATTTTATTTTATTATGAATAATCTCGTCTATGCATTCGAACCGTATACAAAAAAATAAGCCCACATTGGACTTTCACCATCGCGCACGACGGAGTTTTTATTAGGGTTCATAAAAGCATGAATAAAAAAATATAAAAATGAAACCATTGTCCATTTTCCAAGAGAGTGAGCTGACAAAAAAAATGAAGTTGAATACTTTATTCCTTTAACTAGTGCGTCAGATCAGAGTGTCGCGCCTTTCAGTCGCGTCGAGTAGTCGCCCGTCGTACCGTCGCCAACAGCTGGCGCGCCGCGCCCTCGATAAACACATTTTTTATCACGAGTTCATTGAGGTTTTTTCTCCAGGGTTTTACTATCATAAAATTATAGTTCATTCGCATCGTACTTGTTAAAAATGTTGCTATGCTTATGGTTGCATGCCCTACTTTTGGGTTGTTTACAAAAAGAACAATTTGTTATTCAAGCAGTGGTAAATTTGCGTTCGAATAAATATTGCTTTAATTTGAAGAGTACGCAATATAATCAACAATAAATAAATGGATAAACAAATAAATAGATTGAAATTAAATTCTAGTTTTCTGTCAAAAAATCGCACGACTAACAACCTCTAATTTTTTCAAGTGGTTATATAGTTCTTGACTACTATAAACTAGAGAAAGATTCCTTTGCTCTGTGCTCATAACATACAAACAGCTAGTTCTATTTTGTCATAATAAATATATATATTTATTTTTATATTAACAATTATTTTTACTTACCCACACGGGATGTGGGAAAACATTGAGTACAGTGTTAGAATAATGCAACATGGTTTCATTTGCGTCTCATTTAATTTTGTTTACCGTTGCAATAATTTATATTTAGTTTATAATTTTGTATTATTATTATTATTTTTTTTGGGGGGGTCCAACTTTTAATATTCTTCTAATTTATCACACATCGGTATGGTTAAAAAGAATGATTCTTTATCCCAGATGCAATTTTAATTAAATTATACATTAAAATAATGTTATTGTCTGAATTTGCCAATGTGGAAGTGCGCCACCGTGCGGCTATCAACAATTAACTAGTCTGGTTTCTGCACTTCATCGTTGCGAAATTTTCACATGCTAAACATTTCATTCAACCATTTCGCCCCATTTCGTTCGCGCTGGTTTACCAGTTCGCCCCTGCATTTATCAATTCTCACAGGGGCTTTATTAACACCGTGTAGCCATTCTGTGGGGCGAAGATTTTGTTACAATTTCTTTTTGTACAATTCGGTAGGCTTCAATATGGTAAGTTGGAGATCCTTATTTTGAATGATTTTACAGAAAAATCGTGAAATTGTACAAGGTTTTTATAATGTCAATATCATCTATTGATAGTGGAGGGTTGCGTATTTTTTATGGGAGTGGAATTTGTGATGTATGATGATAATTAACTGCGCACCCAAAAATGGATCAAGCAACGACTTGGTATGTGATAATGTGTGTGTTACATGTTGTGTGTGCTCGCAATATTATCGCGGGTAAATGCACGGCGTAACGCCACGGTGTACACGGCAGTTCGGTGCATTTTTGTCGCCCGAATTTGCCCGGAAGCCAAATCGGGTTTTATCTTATCAATTATATAAAAATGATATCAATGTTATATTAAACATCTTATGGCCACCTTTTCACTCATTTGTGAATGTGAATCACCATCATGACAAATTTGCGAACATTTTTTTCATTACTCACTGAATAACACTAACACTAACACTAACAGAATTACAAGTAGTTATTCATTGAGCTGTATGTTTTGTGTGGAATTGCTGTCTAGGTAACACTTTTATTTAATACAAAATAAACTGTTCATTTCTTGTATTTCTTTTTCAAAGTTTGACTGGTCCTATGAATAAAATGGGTGTGTTTTTAAACTAGGCATATTGGCTGTGTATTGTACTGTCGTGTCAGGCATACATTTGTCTTATATGTACTGAATTCAGGAATTAGAGCACTATATACAAAATATAAACAAAACTAAACAAACCTGATTTATAATTAAGTAGTAATAATAATAATAAACATCAGCAACGAATTCTCATCAACACCCTGGTTTGCCATATAAACATGATTTCTATTCCGAAGTAGATGGATCATAGATGTCATACGAGCTAGCTTACGAACTCGGTCAAAATTAACACTCAATTAGTCATAAGTGCTAAAAGAATTATAACAAATTTTATTGATTGATTGTTTTTCATATTAGAAACCCATTGCATTAAATGGCCACGAGCGGGCCATCACGCAGATCCGCTACAGCCCTGAGGGCGATCTTCTATTCTCATGCGCTAAAGATACGCATCCGACAGTATGGTTTGCGCTGAACGGAGAACGACTTGGCACGTATGAGGGACATGGTGGAGCTGTCTGGTGTATAGATGTCAACTGTATCCTTACACATCAAGATTATTATTATTATTGAATAACGATAACTGCTGTGGAAAGGCCATTTTTCACAAGGCATCATGTAAAGTAGACACGAATTTAAAGAAAACCAGCTAAATACATAACGGTTGTTACTTTTTTCATTTTAAATTTGAACTGTGCACATTATCCTTCTTTGTGCTTCTGTCAGTTTCACAGGTTAAGGGATTTATGGAGGTGACAAAGTGATGAAAACCTGATTCTTGAAAAATATTCCCTTTGCAGGCCTGGAATTTCATCTTTGAGAGGGCAAGGCCATTTTCATTTTGCAAAGGGCACTTCCAATTGGAAAATCTTATAAGTCTAAGGAAAGCTTTTGAAGGGGCACTAAGGCCAAGTAGAGGGGCAACAGAGTCCATGGTCTCTGTGTAATTCCAGGCCTGCACTTTAAGTTAAATAAAAACATTGAAAACCGATTTAATGTCATGAATTCCTGTCACGTACCTTGACTCATCAAACCTCAGGGAATCATACTAAGGTGCTTACAGGAGCTGGTGACAACACCTGCAAGTTGTGGGATTTAGAAACGGGTAAGAACAATTACAAATGAGTGCCTGAGAAAGACAAAGTCTGACAAGTTCAACTCCATTACAAAGTATAAAAAACCGTTGTAAAAAAACACTTGGTTTGCTGCATTTTGTGTTGTGTATGAGAAATAAATAATAGCACTGTCCAGAGCCCCAGTTTCATAGAGCTGCTTAAGCAGGAAATATTGCTAAGCAGAAATGAGCAGGATACCAGTCACAGATTGCACATGTGACATGGTAGTTTGGCTGGTTATCATATTCTTGTAAGCATAGTTTTGGTTTTTGTGCTTAAGCAGCTCTATGAAATTGGGCCCAGTTCAGTGACACTCCATATCTGACTTGTAATTCACAAAACTGTAAAGATAGTTGTACAAGTTTTGTGTAGTCGGGCTGATTGTGGGCATGTCATTAGACAGGGGTATATTTGGTAAAGACCGTGGTGAACCTCAAGAGCTGAGGCATTGCATGGTGAAATATCAATATAAATTTTGGTTTGCGGCGAAACCATGTGTTATCTATTAGTAGAATATAGTTCTGATAAGAACTTTTGCTAATTCTTCTCTATGTTGGTTTTGAGGCATTGCACGGTGAGGTATCAATGTATATTCGGTTTTCCTGTCTTGCTAGTAGAATAAATAGCAAGACAAGTTCTCAAAGAACAAATCTACACAGCAAAGTAGATATATACACATGGTGTTACCGCAAACCGAATATACAATTCTTCTCTTCTGCACCAAGGGGGCAGGGGTGATTTCTCGTAATTATCTTCACTGTCCCTGAGTGAGATAAGTTTTGTCGCAACAGTTCGACTAGCTTGCTGTAATAATCGGTATCTTTGTAGAGCAAAATTACCTTGTAACCCATGTGCAATGTTGATAGTCAGTTGCTATGAAGGGTGGGTCTAAATTTACTGTCTATTCTGCATTTAATTTGATATCTGTGTGTCTCGTCTTCAGGTAAATGCATCAATTCCTTTGACACACCGTCAGCAGTCAGGACGTGTGGTTTCACATACAGCGGAAACACACTCTTCTTCTCCACAGACAAAGCCATGGGACAACAGTGTCAGATTTTTCTGTTCGATGTACGGGATCAGCAGCAAATGAGTAAGTGGAACAGCAACGAAATGTTCATTCAAATCTTTAGACTCATTTTTAGATTAATTTTAATTTCTCGATCTATAAACATTTGTTAAAACAAGGGCTCAATACCATGTCACATGTTTTTTAATGAAATATTGCCCACCATCACAAGGCCGGACGGCCACATCAAGGGCACAAGTGTCATAACTGGGATTCGAACCCACACTCTGCTGCTGACAACACAAGTGCTTGGGTTTGGTGAACTAGACCGCTCGGAGACGCTCCCTAAATAATGTGATTTGCCGAACATAACTTCAACATTTTGATCTAGGTCCATTATTTTGACTTTGACATTATTTTGACAGTTTCATAGACATCTAACTGAAATTGCTTTTTTATTGTTGCCGTTTTTCCCGTTTTACAGAAGACAACGCGGCTTACTTGACAATTCCAGTCTCAATGCCTAAAGTAACTAGCGCCATAGCCAACGGGTTAGATAAATATCTCATCACAGGTCATGACGATGGCCAGCTGGTACAATGGGACATGCAGGTATGCAATTGGTTTACTTTTTAAGGAAAGATGTTGTAAAATCAATCATGTGGGGTTAGTGTTGAAACCACTTGGCGTTCTGAAGACCATTACAGCATAGTTATCGAAACGTTGAGTCGTACACAACTTGTTCTTTTCAGAACCACTACAACTCATTCGAGAGATTTTCATATAGTCTTTCCACAAACGCTTACTGGATTGTATCTCCACCATGCAAAGTTTTAAACCCTACTCATGTACATGGTGTAACTGCAAACCTCAACTAGATTGTATCGTCACCGTGCAAAGTTTCAAATCCTACTCATGTACATGGTGTTACCACAAACCTTATTAGATTGTATCTCCACTATGCAAAGTTTTAAATCCTACTCATGTACATGGTGTTACCACAAAGTACCACAAACCTTATTAGACTGTCTCTCCACGATGCAAAGTTTCAAATCCTACAATGTATAAGTTATGAATATATTCTTCAATAGTTGAAATGTTTATGTCTCTATGTTCCTAACAGGAAGGGGAAAAGATTCATTCTGTTCATGAGCACAATCGACCCATCAACGATATTCAGACATCCAAGAATGGAATGACTCTCATCACCGCTTCTAAAGACAACACAGCAAAGGTTACAAAAAGGGCTTTTCTTGTTATTATTTACTCTGGGTCGCGTACAGATGTCAATAACCTCGTTAATGGGATGGATGAGGTGTGGGTGCGATCTATATGAAACAGTGCTCAGTGCTATAAGGCCATTAAATAAAAAATGCATACATTTGAACAAATAAATCAAAATCAACTAAGAAACATTTTACTTAGACAATGAATATTTCTTTTTGCAAAACAAATACTTTGAAGACCACTCTTGATCAATAGACTCCATTTACCAGGAGCTCCAAAATGTACAAAAGCAATTTTATGAAATCAATACAAATTGCACTAATGACCTTATAGACCTGAGCAATAGTTTCTGCTTCAGCAGATCTATGACATTGGTCCGTGGTCACTACGCCTTTGGTGGAAGCTGATATACAGCTAGTCTTGGTTCTAGACCCTCCTGTTATTAATACCAGAGACCGCTATCATGGGAGTCTGCTATAGCGGTTCTCAGGGTAATAGCGGTTCATGGTTGATAAGGCCCTCTATTGGTGACTCTATCGGTGAGGGACATTAACGGCATGAGTACAGCTTTCTATATAATAAACAACAGGAGCATCTTGAACCAAGACTATTATACAGCATGCGTCAGTACTGGAATGCGTCCATTATTTTAAAGAACAATTGACTTTACCTTGTACGATGACTTCCAGGAAGGCCCTCAAAAGTCTTGTTGAGGCTTGGTATGGCTGGCTGTGTGCAAAACATGTATGTCTGGCTAGTTCACTGTCCAAGAAAAACCTGCCATAAATAGAGTAAGAGTGGGTAGTAAAAGGAAAAGAAAACATTCCTTTTATGTATTTCTTTTTAAAGATATTTTTGTCCGTCTTCTTCTTTAGCTGTTTGATGCGGAGACGTTAGATTTCATGAAAGTGTACAAGACAGAGAGGCCGGTCAATTCTGCATCCATTTCACCCAACAAAGATCATGTAAGTTCTCCAATACATATGTTGAAAGAAATTAATACAAATTTATCATAAATATTTTTAAAATAAATCTAATCTTTGAAAGGGTCTGTATACATTTGGTAGTTGGAACCCATTGTTTGTTTCAATCTATAGGTGGTAGCGTTTTTGAGATATTGCCAAAAATCTGAAACGGTTATGTCCACGCAGGAAGAATAATCTGCAATTGGAATACACAATCTGAGAAACGTTACTGCAGTAACGCTTCTCAGATTCAAAATATTTGGGATAAAAAGTGATATCTTTTTCCATAACCGCAGTACTTCAAAGTGAAAAGTTTTTCAAAATGCATTATACTATCCAAAGCTGCTGTCTTTCTTACCAAGTAAGTTTTTATTGCCATTAATTTTCAGAGTCATTACCAAACGTATACAGACCCTTTAACATTATTTTGTGTCAAAGAGTGGGGCATTTATATATGTTGGTTTGATATACTTTTTTTAGGTGGTGTTAGGTGGAGGGCAAGAGGCCATGGATGTCACCACCACCTCATCCAGAATCGGCAAATTCGACGCTCGATTCTTCCACCTCATCTTTGAAGAGGAATTTGGCAGGGTCAAGGGTCACTTTGGTCCAATCAACAGTGTTGCATACACCCCAGACGGATCAGGGTAAGTGTAATTGACCGAGTAGGACTTGAAAGTTCAACTAAATTTACTGCAATTCATTTGCAATTCAATAAAAGTTACCGGACATAAAGTCTTGAGACTAAAAAAAGTTCACGTGTTAATGAAATTATGCCTGGAAAATGATACTTTTAATTTCAAGAAAAAGAATACAAAAAATAGTTATTGGCCAGACGTTTCGACCCTAGCAGATTCTTTCTTGAAGGCTAAATGACAACACGACACACAAACAGTTATGATGGTGTAACAGAAGCAGTCATGTAGAAATAAATTTTTAAAAAGAGAGAAGGCAGAAAACACACTGAAAAGCAAGGGAGGATCAATGACAAGAAAACAAAGGGGGGTAGGTAGAGGGAAGGGGTTTGTTTGACTACAAGGTTGGAAATGCAAAAGACAAAATCAAAGGTGGGAAGTGGGAGAAAAAGTAATTAATTGGCGAATGAAAAAGAATACAATAATTTTGTATGCAGTAAACATATTAATGAATTTGATGAAATATTTCTTAAACTGCAATTGTTATTGTCTCTCTTAACAGATATAGCAGTGGTGGTGAGGATGGCTATGTAAGAATACACACTTTCGATGCACAGTTCAACGATTTTGAGTTTGAGTATTAAAATATTAGTCATGGTTTTGAAAAAGCAAAACAAGCTCAAGTTCTCATGGAATAAATCACCTTCCTTTATTTACTTCTGCAAATATTGAAGTCACCGAATAAAGCTGTGTGTAGGAGATGCAGGCAGTTTCATTAACTTCATTTATTTGTACATAATGTATCTATAAATCTAGTAATTTTGTTTGCCTATTCTGTTTGTGTGACATCATTTCTTTGTAAACCACACCAACTTTACATAAACTGGCTTAAACAGTTCCATAGGAAATGTACAGACTAGGCACTTTTGCTAGCATGTGGCCTCAATCGTCCAATATCCTTAACTCCTATGTCACTCCACACCAAATTGTTTGGACTAAGATTGGAATGCCTTACCCTGTGATAATCACTTGTTATTTGGGCCTACTGGCCCCAGTCCTTCTGAATCCTTTGGTAATTGGAGTTAGAAGGATTTGGGACTGTAAGGGTTAAGCTAGTATTTTTTTCTTGGGATTTATGTATACGAAATTCATTTTTGTCTTGTCGTTCATATGTTTCCAAAGTCCCAAGGACCTCTCAGGTTGTGGTAAGGAATACCTTTGAACTATTAAAAGAGTGATTTGTTGTCAAATTACACACAAAATAACATACATCAGAAGTAGCGACAAACCTTGCTGGTGCGGCAGATTTGCCCATGTGTGTCATAATGACGTACAAACAGGATCTAAGGGAATTTTCAATTAACATTACTTGTTCAATATATGGGTCAATTTCAGAGAGTTGCTTGGCATGGGAGTTTACCACTTAGCAGAAACAGGTTACCAGCCAGAATACAGTGTATTGGATATCCCCTTTCTGAGTGGTTCCCATTATTTGTTTCTTAGCAGTTAATTTGATAAGCATTTTCTTGTGGAAAAAATCTTATTAAACAGTCCCTTTCAGAGAAATTATTAACGATATATATGCTAGTGTCTTTTGTCAAGTTTTCAAGTTGTGTAACCAATTTTATGTTAATGGACAATGTACAGTACATGTATTTGTAAAATTAGAAGAAAAACCACAACAGATTATTACCAAAACAAAACTTATTTATTGTATGAATTGTTCAAAAGCATTATTTTGGTTGGATGAAATTTGTAAAACAATTAGACCAGTTGTGAACAATTGTGGTCATCAAAAACTTTGCAAAGAAAGGGGATTTAATCTGCTTTTTATCGGTACTCGTGTAGACTTTTTCTTTCCTTTAAAATAAACAAAGATGATTTATTAGATGATGTTCATTGAGAAGGTGTAATATGCATCATTGAAAATAAAGTTATTGAGAACTGGTATGTTAGTTTGTCGTGTCATGATTTTGTATAAAGTTGATTAAAATAAATACTAGACCATGCCTAGATCTGGCGTGAAAATGGGTCAAAGGAGAGTTGGAAATATTTCACAGAAAAAAAGGGTTCTAATATAAATATCATAATCAGTAAGCGTTCAGACAATGGTGTTTTTTATTCTTACCAATCCCGTACAGTATATTACCTTAGTCAAGTTAAAAAACGATAACAAAAACAGGAAAAAAGTCCAGCTGTCCAAAAAGAAATTTGTGCATGCTACCTGCATCGGACGTGTAATTTACATTTTTCAAGATTAACTGGTATAATTTGTGTACCAGTGGTCTTGGTGTAATTTATAAGAAACTTAAGCGTTTCCTTTCTTTGTCAACTCTTTCTTCAAGTCGGTGCATGGGTTTATGTTATTTAACATAACAACTTGATCTGTGAGCAGATTTTGAGCTTCAGCGTTTCAACCATTCAAAACATCTACATTTGAATTTCAATTCTGACTATCTTGTTGGACATATATGTACAGTAATCTACAGACTAGCAATGAATAGATAGAAACAAATTGACATTGTCTTAATTCACCTTTTATTTACAATTTACAAAAACATTACATGTACATGTATATTTGATTACAGCAACAAGAGGTAGCCTAAAATTTACAACATATCTCAAGTTTGGAAATGGTCACAATTTTGTGACACGTAAATAATGTCACCTGTAAGTGTATAAAGTTTGTCCCCCTTACTTCTAAACATGACTGGGGCAATCATCAAAATGGTAACTTTACTAAATTCAACAACAAAAGATTTTTCACAATTAAATTAAATACAAACATTTGGTAAAGAAATTGCTTGCCCTTCCCTAGATAACAAAAAGACATATTGAAATTAATATCTACAATAATTTTGATTTCTCAACTGATGAAATGAATAAATGTAGCTGTGTATGATTGAACATTTGCTGACTCAATGGTCAATGAACAACCTCCTTTTGACCTCTAGGTGAGGGCACCATACAAAAGATTTTTCACAATTAAATTAAATACAAACATTTGGTAAAGAAATTGCTTGCCCTTCCCTAGATAACAAAAAGACACATTGAAATTAATATCTACAATAATTTTGATTTCTCAACTGATGAAATGAATAAATGTAGCTGTGTATGATTGAACATTTGCTGACTCAATGGTCAATGAACAACCTCCTTTTGACCTCTAGGTGAGGGCACCATACAAAGGTCTATAAGGTCTGCAGTGTGTCATACTTTGATTAGCAAATGATACACATCTTACGATCAATCTCGGACAGCTCTTTGTGAAATCGTGCCCATTGTATTAACTTGCCTGCCAGGAAATGCCATGGAATGTACAAGATAACTCACAAGGTGACATCACATGGTCAATACACAACCCTTGGTCACTAGACGAGGGGAGACTTGTTAGAGTTTTGAATTATTTACACTCAGGGGGTTCCTAGAACACCTCACCAGTAGAAGCTAGTAGATATGAACGATGCAGCCGTACTGAGCCAGCTTGTCTGCTGTTGCTCTCCCTGTCCCTTGCGGGATAATGCTTTGTCAAGACCCTTTATGGGGCTGTCATCCTCTGGCAGGTAGTCTGGTAGGGAGTTGTTCTCCTTGTTGGCCGTAGCAGGGTTAGCACCAAAGGACAGAAACACCTAACAAGACAATAGTTTTGTTACGACATGCATCAAATTATTATTTTTAACTGGGTGACTTTCAAGGACACTAGGTGGCAGCAGACTTACCAGGTAAGTCCATCGTTCTCGGAAGTACAAGTGAGCTACGAAAACAATTGACAATTTACCTGGTTTATTTGTTACCACCTTGTGTCTCCAACTGTCCCAGCAGAAATATAATTATATACAACAAAATACAGTCAAAAACAAAGAAGACAAAGATTGAGATACAGTATGGAAAACAGGGCAACCAAAATAATAAATCAATCAAAGAGTAAAATCAATGAGTATGAAACACTGAGACGGAATCTAAAATTATTATAACTATAATTGTTCATGAATAAATTAAACAAGTTTGAATGATACACCTAAAAACAAATGTTAACTGTAATTTATTCGCAAGAGTTATCATTTATTGTCTTAAAATTGTTCAAACTGAATAATATTTAATTGATGTTAAGAAAGACAAAACTTGAACATACCTCTTCTCCATATTCATTTCTAATCACCTGCTCCGCAGAAACTGTCTTTGTGTTTGCAACAGCAGTTACCAGGATCTGAGAAAATAAAGTATTCAAACGTCAAGTACAACCGGTATTCATGCAAGAAAGACAGAGAGAAAAAAATAACAACCCCAAACCAGGACAAGTACTTTCTAAATTTGCTCATTAAATCAAAATGTTAAAGGGACTGTGTTGTCATGATCAAAGCAGGCCCGTGGCTGTACATGAAATGATGAACTCTCATCCAGTTACTGCGCATGCGCCCTCCCTCCATATCATATGTGTGGAGAACGCGCGCGTATACAGTAACTGGGTGAGAGCTCATAATTCCATGTACAGCCACAGGCCTGCTTTGATCAAGAAGACGCAGCCCCTTTAATGGGTCAAAAATGACAACCGAATCTTCAAATGTTGATGTATTGAGCTCATACATGATTAAATAGGTTTCAACACCTCACCTCTGGCTTTAAATCTGCCTTTGTTCTCAAGATGCATCTCTTTTGAAGAAGGTCAAAGGTGAAACTGACCACACCCTTGATCTTCAGCAGTTCTTCTTCACACGCATCTCTATGGGTCTGTGGAATAAAGCAGGAAAATATGACGATGTTAAAAAAAAACTTCTAACAAGATTGAAAACAAGTTTTTTCAGGGTAAATTGTTCAATTCTAAGCATTTTGTGAAAACATAAAAGGGACGACTAACTAATTCATAAGTCTTAATAAGTCGAGGCAAAGTAAAACCAACCTGATCGTTCAGCCCATTGAGTTGTAGTGTGACCACTTTTCCTCTCTTGTTGTTTGAGCCCAGGAAGAACTTATTCCCCTTGGCTTTGCCGTGGGGTTTGTGCTGGGTTGTGTTCTGGGTTTGCTTCAGGGGGCTTGGGCTTGGTGGGGCCGTCAACCTACTATGAATATCCTTGGCTAGGTTCTGGGCTCTGATGCTGTACTTGGACCTGCACAAAATAATACATTAAAGTACAGAATAAAGACATGAATGGATGTCAGTATAGTTCAGCTTATGAGATGAGTGACTCTGGAAATGTGGTAAGCTGACCATGTGCATAGCATATGAAGTTGCATTAAATGGGGTCAAACAGAATCAAGTAGAATCTTCAGTTGGTATTGATAGATTCAGAATGTTTAGGATTGTAGGATACATTCCTAAATAACCCAGGAGTAATTTATGTCAAAGCACACACGTTTATCAAGGTTATGAGAGACTCTTGCAAAACAGAAGTATTATTGTGAACTAGTGAAGCATGTTACTTGTTACTATGAGAATTAAATAAATGATTAGTTTTTTTCATTATCAATCAAGAAAGCTCAATCCTGAAAGATAAAACCTCAAGCTCAGTTCATACATACTTGTCTAAAATATCTTGAAGACTGATGAGCATGCCAAGTTCCTTCTTCATGACAGGTCGGTTGCTTGGACACTCGGCCAGATATTGTAGCGTCTGAAATCAATCATTGCAAAGTGGAACTTTCTTAATTATTTAGAAGAACTTTCATCCACAAGACTGCAGGGCTTCTAGTTCAAAATGTTTACTGGACCAGAATTGTTTTTACAAGACCAGAATTGAAATGAGAGAGAGAAACTAAATCAACATTCCCTACACAGTTTAACACTTGATCTGTTTTATTTTGAACAAGCACTTCGAGAAGATTGATTATCCATAGGCAAGTGTTTTTCAATACTCAACAGAATTGAAAGATATTTATCAGACTGAAAGTCAACATTTGAACAAAAACACACGACTGCAGGACTTGTCCAGTCGTGAGTTTACCGGCCCAATGCTAAAACAACTGGCCTTGGGCCTGCAGTCCAGTGTACATTTCATGCCCTGAGGGAGTATGGATCCTACGTAAACTCATATTTGGTTGATTATGGAGGATTGGGGCCACTTTCTACAGGGAATATCTACCGGTAAGCCAAATAAAACAAATTCTGTGCTCAGAGGAAAGGACTGTTGTTAATGTAAAAATTTGAATTTCAACCAACCTCTAGTGCTGTGGTGACTACATGAGAGTCCTCATTATCCAGGAAGAGCACTAGGCCGGGTAGACATCCCTGATCCTGTAAACAAATAACAATTATGGAGAATGTGTAAAATCACAACAGGGCTATATATGGAATGTTGATCAGGTTCCTTGTAGTCTTAAATGTTGCTACGCTGCAATGGATGCACAATACTGAAAACTTCGATCCACCCTGGGTTTACTTCTGTCAGTTTGTATTCAAGAATTTTTTTTTTTTACTTCAACACAGAGTACAGGGCTTGATTTCACAAAGTGTTAAGATTGCTCTTAACTGCAAATCACTCTTAATTGCTAAGCAAAGTGTGATGCCACAATAGTTATACATACTATGGCAATACTGACAACTCATCTTTAGATGAATATTTGGTGCTTTGTGAAATCGACCCCTGGATTTTGATGTAGGCCCTACTGTATGCAGCTTATTTAGTTCACTCTGGTTGTTCATTTAAAGTTTGCATTCCTCCTAGTCGATTACTTTAAAACTTCCAATACTGCATTGCAATTATTTTCATGCAAGTTTTTTATTACAATCTCTGTTTACCTTGACGATGGCATCTCGGTTCTTGGGATCAGATGCCAGTTCTCTGAGTTGCTTAACAACGGCACACACATCCATATTTCAATTCAATTCTTTACAACAGCAGTTGATAATTTGTCCCTCCGGCAAACCGTTCTCTGCTTCTACGGATGTAGTCTCACAACTTAAGCTGAAATACATGTAGATGAAATATACCTGAAAGAGATCAAAACAAATACAGTGTAAATGTCTGCACAACTCAATTTATAATTTAGTGGCATCAGTTCCAGGTTCGCTTTATAATTTGGCGTATTTTGAAGAGTTGATTTAAACTTGCATTTGATTTAAAAACACCAGTTTAAACAATTACTTACTGTGAATGTGAATGTTGTAAACAATCCCTCAATGTCAGAATACCCGGCAACTTTGGAAGCTTTTGATTTGTGGTTTATCGAAATTGCGTGGTTTTCCTTTTACTTTGCAAACTAACACGGTCAGCCATCCACAAAATGGCCGACCGTGTTTGTTCACGATGTAAAAGGAAAACCACGCAATTTCAAGACATATTTGTGTGGATCATTGTATTCTACTTTTATGCATTTTACAACAAACGGATACAAATGCTTTTTATAGACCAACTTGCCCGATCCAAGGCAACGTATCCCTTTTATAACACATTTTAAACTGCTTTGTCGAACAAGTTAATTAGGTCAATACTAATTTAAATAGAATATGACTTGTTTTTCAGGCCTACTGAAAAAATATATTTTCATAATATTTTAAAGAAGGTTGGATATTTTTACCAGCAACTGGTAAAATCATCTGGAACGCTATTTTTGCCGTGCCGCGATTTCATTCAGCAAACTTTATTTCCCCTCTGAAAAAAAAAAAATCCTTGCTTGAGAAACACAAATCAGAAAAAGAAAAGGTTAGGCCAATAAACTTTTTTTAAAGTACTAAAAATAGACCCCCTACCATGCCTACCCTAGTCAGTTTTTAATAATTAAAGAATAGCCTAATAGGCCTATGCTTATTTTTGCAGATGAAAAAAAAATATAAAAAAATAAAAAATTAATAATTAGGGCCTAGTCCAGTCGGTAGTCCTCCCATTTGCCTTTGGCCACTCTGCTGATTTCTGTACTATGTAAAAGTAATAAAAAGTAACCGGTACTTTCACGGTAACTACACATGCACAAAGGGCCGTCGCATATCATATGACTCCGAGTCAGTAAATAAAATTAAGTCAACTCGACTTTCCCAGCAGCAAAAAATCCAAAAGCAAAACGGTAAACAACTTTTTACTTTTTACAGCAGAGCACACACAATACGTTAATTAAAAAGAAATTATCAGTGTCACTACAGTATACATCTCCATGATACATTTAGAATAAATATGTGTTTTGAAAATAGAAAACTTACCAATTTACTGAACTTTCTTGCAGCAAAAAACTTCGGTCTGCTTCGAAATATACACACACACTGCACTATGAACAAATGGATTTTAAAAATGGCGACCTCAACCAAACTCACGCGCTGATTGGTCTACGTCTACTGTGCTAAATTTTGATTGGCCGACTGCCTTCTAGAGTCGCCTAATTTACATACACATCATGCAAACGGGAGAAGTTTTTAGTCGGCGATTGATCAAGACAAAACTGGTGAAAACATCAGATTGAAGGTAGGAAAAGCGTTCTTTTATTCAAGTGGAACATTCATGTTATTACTTTTTATTGATATATAGTGATTTGACGCAATATCTTTTCTTATATTTCTATAATTTCGGAAGAATTCTCTACGAACGTTACCATTGTTATGAATGACTCCTCGTTAGAAAGCCTAAAGTTATGGAGGGGCGGAGTAGAAATAAAAAGGGGGTGGTGTAGACATTTGTTAATATTCTAAATAATACATTTCACAATCATGAAAGAAGGATATCTTCATTTATGTCCTTCATCCATTTAAAACCGATCTTCGTTAATGTTTTACTGAGAGATTTTTCCAATAATAAATGTAGGCCTTTGAACATATTTTGTTCAAAAACTTATGGAAATTGTAAGTTGCATTCGACATTAGACCATTGGACCCAGTTACTGGGTCTAAATCGACATGATCAATGTTAAATTGTCACCATGGTCACTGAAGTGACTGTCATCATTATTTGTGTTTTTGGAAGACCACATAGAGCAAGGACAAGATAAAAAAGCAGAATGCAAACCATCAACTTGTGAACATTTCATCAAATTCAGAATCTGTGATCACGCTACTTTTTGGTGAAAAATGGTGGATGTGGTTCGAGTTTTGTGCAGGTTCAAATGCCCTTTTTGATCCCAGCTATCAAAATAAGCGATGATGATTTGGTGTCTTTCTCAACTTTAATTGTTTCATATTGAAACATTTCTCTGGAGGATGTTTACTGTTCTGAACAAGTTAATCACTCGGTTAAAAATTCAAAAAAACAATAATTTCTTTAAAACATATTTTTTTCTTCAGCAATATAAGTTGTCTTTAATTTGATGCAATTTTAGTTTGTGGCTATGTAACATTAATCATGTTGTTATATGTAAATTTGTCTTTTCTTTCAAATGTGATTTTCATTTTTAAACAAGTTTCCTTTTTTATCATCCCAATATTATTATTTTGACAGATTTTAGGTTGCTTCTCATCAGAGACAGCAAGTAAATAAAACAGATTGAAAGCTAGCAACTGAAACCAATGTCAACCCCAGTCCCTCTGGCCTTGATACAATACGTTAAAATGGTGTTAAACTACCTGGGAGTCGACACCGAGTTTATGGTGAGTAATACAAAACCTTCAAGCCCAATCTCAAATCGGCAAACAAAAAGGACTCTTATTAAGAGGTACATGTAGGGTCATAGATTGGTTTTTGTCAATGTAATGCTGATTTATAGGCCAATAGGCCTAATGTTCAGTATTATTAGATCTATATGTGACCTGCAAAAATTTGAATGTCCAAAACTCGCCGTTTTGGAGTCAGTTCTCAAAAATCCTGACTGTTAAACTGTTTTACTCTAGATTCTAAACAGCGTCCCCAAAACCCTTGATTCATCCTAAACTTTCCCAATTATTCATCATCTGAGCTCTCTACCGGGACAAAAACATGTTCCAATAACTGAAAATTAAGATGCATTTAACTGATTTGTCAACTTCAATCCACAGGAGAAAATCAACTCAAATGGCAAGAAAGGAAGACATCGGAGTCTAGTGAGACAGATCGGTACCCGGCTCCCTCTAAAACCGGTCAAGAGAGCTCATTTCCAGGTAATTCTCATCAACATTGCATCCCATGCATCTCATCTCTTGAAGTAGCAAGCAATAATTGTATAGTATTGTATTGTATTGTGTTTATTGTCCAAACCAACAGCGGACGAGCCGCCAATTACAGGAAAGGGAAAATATAAAATAACTTAAATTTGAAAATAGAAATTAAATACATAAATATAAAAATAATAATAATAATAATAATAATAATATTAATATTAATAAAAATATAATCCAGCTACAATGGACTGGGCTATGCATGGCATATCAGAACCCTGCCTCAAGATGCAAACCAATTTTCTTCATTTGGCTAATGAGTAAAGCAATCAGGCAGCAGTTGAACTAAGTGGCCGAGCGGTTAAGAGCACTGGATTCAAGCTCTGGTGTTTCTGATCAGCAGAGTGTGGGTTCGAGTCCCGGTCGTGGCACTTGTATCCTTGAGCAAGATACTTTTCCATGGCTTTATCCTTTGGATGGGACATTAAGCCATAGGTCCCGTGTACTAGGATTGGTAGTGCTCGTAACAGAACCCAGAACACTTATCATGGAAGAGTATGGGTTAACCTAGTGTTTCTGGTTCACATAGCAAGCATCCTTGTTTACAAGTTTTCCTCAGGTTTGGAAGCTACAGTGATAAAGTTTACTTATGAGGCATCATTGGTTTCATTACCAGAAATATGTTATAATAATATCTTCAAAAACTTTTTTTTTAGGTGAAAAGTTTTTTTCTATGATGGTAAACAAATGGCTAGTTTGGGGGTTTTTGCAAAATTTTGATTGATGATACATTTTGATAAGCTGGACGAGGCAACCTCCAGTGTTTGTATTTATTGTGATTTGATTGGTTTTTTATTTCTGTACTCACAGATTGTAAACAGCCAGTACTACTCTGCAAGACAACATGGCAGGAGGTCACATGCACAGTTCATTGATGATGATTGTGAGCCTGTATTCATTGCTAGTCTGGTGGATGTACCCTGGCTTGAGGGATGTAGCCCAGAGAAGAATATCAGGGGAAGGTATGGTAGCCAGGCTAGGTCTTTTGTCACTCCCCCCCCCCCCCCACAGTGGTTTGCTTGATGCTGAGGGATTCGATACTGCCAGTATATAAATCTATCCATTCTTTGCTTTGGACTAGGGGAGTTTGGGTGTCTTTTGGACACTTTACTGGGCACCCTTCTATATAGAATGAGACCATGTCAATTTGTTTTCAAAAACAGCTGACATTGAATATTCCTGGATAGTTCTTGGCAGGCAAGATATGACACTGGTCATACAAGAACCAGGCCTAAAATTACACAAAGGCCATGGCCTCTGTTGCCCCTGGTCTTGGCCTTGGAACCCCTTCAAAAGTTTCCAATGGATGTGCCTTTTGCAAAATATAAATAACCTTGCCATCTCAAAGTTGAAATTCAAGGCCTGGAGAACGTTATTGTAATTACCTTATTAAATCAAGAATTGTAAAAATAACAACTGAACATGTTTTGAGATGTGCCCTTTTTCATTTTATCACAAGTTGATGAAAGTTGTATGCTGCAATTTCCATAAAATTAAGAGTTCAGTGAAGATTCATCATGTAAATTTTCGCCGCGGATTTCACATCTGATAATGTAGCCCAATTTGACAATGAGGATTCGCAATATGAAGGCCCCAATCACTAAGTGAACAAAATTGAGCTAGTAAATCCCGTTCCAAAACATGATTTTCAACACCTCTCAAACGATGCAAATGTAACAACTGATAAGCATTGAAATGTTTGTCATCTTGCTAGGTCGGAGTACAGACCCTTTACAAGCCGTAGAAAAATATTAAGAACACCTCGGAGAAAGACCTGCTTCATCCATCGCCCCCGGGAACCGGACATTTCAGAGCTGTCAGAGCTGACACTCGGCAAGGAGTCGTTCTCAGCGTCTCTGTCGATATTGGATGCATCGACCCCCGTAAGTGACCCCACAGCTCTGCAGAAGATCGGCAAGTTGGAGGATGAGCTGGATAAACTACGAGCTCAGATTGCAATGATTGTAACGCTGCAGAGTCAACCACCGGCAGGTAATTATACTATGAAAGGAAAGAGTGTATAGACCGTGTAACCTTTGTTTACAAAACGGGGACTTTATACATTCCAGGGCCTTTCTGGCAGGCAAGATACAATGCTGGTCACATGGGAAATGTTTGCGTTACAATTTGTTACACATAAATTCAAGAGCTAGGGAGTAAACGAATTATGGAAAACATGAAGCAGGTTTGTTTTTCGGCAAGCCAATGTAGGTGCACACAGGAAAACTTGAATCACAGCATGAAATACAAACTGTGACTGCCAACAATAGATGACTATCCACATCCAAACCCACTCTTATTTTTTGTATTTATTTGTTATTTATGTAGGTCTAGTCAGCAAACTTCAACCAATTCTTAGGGCTCGGTTACTTTACAAAGGCTCAGTTTGTGTGTTTCTATTTTAGAAGGTGGCAATTAGAGTAACTGTATTCGGAAACAGGGATTTAGAGGTCATGACAACCCCATGATTTAGCTTTTCATGTAGTTGCTGATATGAAGAAATGGATACAGGCTGTCTAGGCCAAAATTTAAACAGGAAATCTAGAGCTATGTATTAAACCTAAAACTTTGTTGTGTATTTTTTTAAGTACTCTAAAATTTAATGAACTATTTGTCTTTTTTATATTATAACAACATTCTGAGGACGCCTGCTGCACATCCTAAAGTATAAATTGTTTATTTCTTGTAATTTTTGCCATGTATTTCCCGTGTATTTTGCCTGTCTGTATTTTTTTGAAATATTTTTATCGGCAGACTGAACCATTTTCCCTGCTCAGTCCAGCCTTCTTCATTTATTTTTAGGTTTTATTGTATCTCTCTTAATGTGTAATGTTATTGAACTTGTGGAGAGAAATAAAATAATATTAATAATAATTCTGATTTGAAAGAATTTGTACGATATCAGTTGGCAAATTGGCTGCCATAAATGTACAACTCGCAAGAAAATTACTTTGATATGCCCTCGTTTAGTTGCATTTAGGTGAATTACATTGATCATCGAAAGTGCTCTGTAAACGTGTTGCAGTCAACTACAATTTAGGACATGTGTGTCACAAAACATGTTACTTGACTTGGACCAGCTGTATTCACACATTATGTGGACACTAGTTGAAACTCTTTCAGTACGACCATTTAATTTTGTCAAGTTCATGTTGATGGATATTTCTAATGTAAGTGAATAGACCTTTCTTTTGCGACGTAACAGCTGCAAGTTTTGCCAACCAATAGTTGGCAAAAGTACGGGCAGCCTTCACTGCAAAAATTACAACAGTTTATTATTTGAACAATAATGCTATCAATTGTATACCCACGTTACTGATAAAAAAAATTACTATCCAAAACAACAAGTAAACTTGGACTTCATAAAACAAGTTATTTTTACTAAAAATGGCAAATTTTTGCCGAGCCAGTTTGTACATTTTGTGATACTGAAGGCCTCCCATACAAAATGGCGGTCACTGATTGTAAACAAATAAAAGGTCTATACATGTGGCACCAATTATTAGAATTTAGCAGTTTGTCATGTTCCTGAAAAAAAGAAACAAAAACAAAAACAAGACAGACTAAGGTGTAAAAAAAAAGAGGGCTTACAAAAAGAGAAGAGGAATTGGGGATAAAATGGGGGTATTTTATGCTACCATGATCCAAGCTACTAGCAATTACTGTAGCTACAATTGTCCATAAAGAGCTTACTAATCAACAAAAGCAACATTTCTAGATAAGTACAAAGATATTGGTTTAGTTTGTTATAAAGATAAAATAAGAACTTACAGTTAGCAAAGTTCCTTTGGTCATAGTTGTGTCATACAAGTTGTGTGTAGACCATGTGCATGTCCACTGGCTGTCACACATACACACACACACATGTTGCTCCATTCGTGGCTGGACAGTGAATGACCCATGGCCCTTCAGATTTCAAACATTTGTTCACTCAAGTGTGACTTCCCTTTCACTAATTGGAGCATTAGATATTTGCATATCATTACCATAACAATGAAGACTATTCTTTATTTTGCTGAGGATTGGCTGTTTTATAATTGAACTTAAATCAAAATATTTCTAACATTTATAGTGTAAAAAATAACAGCCATTTTCAAAAATCTTAATTTTTTTCTTCTTACTTTTTTTGACAATATTTCTTTTGCAGGTGCCATTCAGTCGTTGCCAGCTCCTGTTCCTCCCCCACCATGTCCTCCCCAACCCTGTGGGGCACCTCCACCCCCACCACCCTGTGGGGCTCCACCACCCCCACCGTCCCCTCCCCCTCCCCCTCCCCCACCACCCATGTCAACCCCAACTCAGGCCATCAGTGTGACAGAACAAATTAGACGGGTAAGTTAAAGCAAACTTAAAGGCAATGAACAAGATCAGTGCTGGATATTTAAAAAAAAAATTATATATTTTTTTTTAAACTTCGTTAAAAAATTGTAGAAATTTCAGCTGACAGTTTTCATTGAATTTGTTGTTGGGGTAACAGTGCCGTTTGTAATTCATAGTCCTTATACTTTGACTTTGTTGTATTGTTTCCTATGTCCATTTATAGTTGAACGGCTGACCCATTGCATAAGGTGCCTGACTGTTTTCTTATCCTTCTAGTCTCGATATGTTTACATTGGTTTGAATTGGGAGTCAAAAAACCTATCCATGACATGATTATGTGGATTCAGAGTAAACTCTGTCCTAAATTTTAACCAGAAATAATTAGTTTTGTTAAAATTTGTCATTAAATGTATGATCATCAGGTAGTACGATTCTAAATCTCATATTTGTAAAAAGAGAAGGAAAGCAGTGAGTAATCAATAGTATTTGAATCGAAAGTTGACCGTACTATTTGTTCCACCAATCAGAATCGTGCAAAGAAGGGGCTAGACACAACCAGCCAATCAGATGGAAGTAAGAGCAAACCCAACATGGCCGACGTACTGAAAGGTCTGGGTTCAGTCAAGCTACGCACTGTGGCAAGGTAAGTCTCAAATCATGGCTTGATTGCATCAAACTTGTTTTCTTCAAAATCTAAAGTAAAGTTCAAGTTCTACACGTGCAATTAGGTATGTGTTATATACAGTGTATTTTTTTCAAATTGTCAAATTATTTTGACGTACTGTGATAACTTGTGCATCTTGAAGAGCATCTTGAAGAAGAAAAAGTTCATTCTATACTTCCAATGATCCTACTTGTAGGTCACCGGGTGGTACACCAATCCGTCAGAAGCCCCGCCCCTCAATGGCAAACGATCCAGCTGCACTGATTGCTCAAGCTTTGAAGAGAAAGTTTGCCAGACAGTGGGTTGACGACAGTCCGGACAAGGAGAACAAGGCTTGGAATGTAAGCCCATCACCGAAGAAGAACAGTCCTAGAAAAGACAGCCCAAAGGTACAGACTACAATCGATTTCTTGTTTGTTTTATTTTATTTTTTATTTATTTGTTAATTAATAAGCAAAAGCCCTTTCTGATTCCATGGAAATAAAACCCCAGTAAATTTCTGGGAATTTTGAACCCCACCGCCACCCTGTGTACCATTCACACTTGCTACAATCTCCCAGGGAAAATGTCTACTTCCACATAAACCCTGGGATATCTTGCTTGACCCAACTCCAGATAAGGGTCAACTTTCATAGAGCTGTTTATGCAGACAATTTTGCTTAACAATTTTCTGCTAAGCAAAAATGTTCAGGATACCAGTCAAAGATGGTGTATATGACATGGTATTTTGGCTGGTAACCTTATGCTGGTAAGCATAGTTTTTGGTTGTGCTTAGCTACTTATTGTGCTTTAAGCAGCTCTATGAAATTAGGCCTGGTGTAAGGTGTTGGCTATTTTCTTGGACTTTGATTTAGGCATTTCAACCTGTTGCTCTTATTCTGTTTATAGTTCGGACAGCACCTACTCAAGTCGTCTAAGCGGACCCAAGTAACAAGACCAGGCCGTCCCCTTGTCGAACTCAATGTTTAACACCATGAGTAGGCGTGCAGATGCTGGAGGCCCTTAACACCAATCAGTAATGACAGGAATCACCAGAGTTGAAATGTTCAAACAAGTAAAAACTTGAAAAGTAAAACTTTTGCTTGAAATCTAGTCTGAACTAGTCTTTGAACCAACCAGTCTGAGAACCGTTTCAGAATTGTTAAGTAATTTGGGGTTTTTTTGAAAATAAAATTTGTTATAAGGGAAGTAGTGAAACGATGACGTCTTGCATACTTTTTGAAACGTTTTGAGGACCACAACAAAATATAACTTTAAAAGTGTTCTTCCAACAGACGGACCAGAGCAGCTGTTGAGCTGAAACTTTCAAGGTTTATTCTCAAATAATCTGCGGTAATGGAGTGCATGAAACATTGGGTGTTCTGGCATTTGTCTGTTTTTGTGTATTTTAGCCCAAGGTTCAAAAAGTGCACACAATTATTATCTTTTGATTGTAATTTTAAATGTGTAAAGCTCATAGATACTCACCATGTTATGTGAAATTACTATCACTGAGCGCTGTACATTATATACATGTGTAAATACAGTTGTAATTATTTTGGGTGTAAATTTGTCGTCAGGTAACGAGGGACCATGCATTGTAGGATATACCTACATGAAGTATGACAATGATGTTATACTCTTTATCTGTCAAGTAATAAACCACAAGGGAAACTGACTGGCTAAATTTTAAATAACTTGGGGTTGAATTATTTGTCTGCCTAAAGCCCGGTTCTTACTTCCTGCGAATGCGATGCGAATTTTGACGTCACACATTCGCAACAAACAAAAAATAGAAAACGGTTTGAAGTAATTCTTCCAGTGCTTTTACTGAAATGATTTTGGAACACGTTTCTTGATTTTGAAAAGGATGCACTCACCACAAAATCTAAT
This sequence comes from Plazaster borealis, assembly GCA_021014325.1. Taxonomy (NCBI): domain Eukaryota; kingdom Metazoa; phylum Echinodermata; class Asteroidea; order Forcipulatida; family Labidiasteridae; genus Plazaster; species Plazaster borealis. The sequence continues at coordinate 15,499,266 of CM037464.1, read as the reverse complement.
GCATAAAATCAAAACATGAACAGCATTAATTTTTGGTAGATTTAAATACTTTATTCCTTCAGTGTAACTTTTTAAATTTGATTTTTTATAGAATATTGAGACATTTATAACATTAATAAAAGAAATAATCCAATATACAAAAGACTTTGGCTGGCCTAATGAAGTGAATTGTCAAAAAGCTCTATTAATATTTTCATAATTATTATTATTATTAATATTTTTTTACAAATGTATAACACAAACACTCATAAATAAACATGATAAAATTTGAATCGGACATCTAAATACGCCAGCGAATTTCCGAACAAGGAGGGGGGGGGAACAAAAAATACCAGAACAATTAGCAGTTTGTTCTTTTACATGTAGACGTCATGGAATTAAAACCAAAAAGAAAAACAATATTTATAAAGGTAGAATGGCAAAAAATATTAACACGTTTAAAAACCGGTATCAATACTGCAAAGAGAGAGGCTGTGGTCTCCTTTGATAATAGAAACTTATTGCAAAATATGATCACGAAACAAGGGTTTGTTTTTGTAGAGAACACCACGAAAAAATATCAGGAAATACCTTTTTTGAAACACAGTCTATTATTGCAATAGTTACATCGAGAATAAAAACAAAGCTGTTTACTTCCTACATTGACTAGAGCGTGAACCAATAATTCTAAACGTACCAATGTATTCGAAGTGTTACGGACGCAGACATGTTTGAGTCCGTAAAGATGGCGTCTATTGGGAACTATCTTTAGCCATACCACAGCCATACAAACTTTCCAACACTTTACACAGGTTTGTACACTACATGAATCTGCCTTCCAACTTCAAAACATGGCATGTATAGTGCTCTAGTCAATGTAGAACAACAGCTCTTTGTAAAAACCTGCAGAGCTTGTCACAAAGGGATTAAAGGGATTGTATCGTTTGGTAAATTGGAACCAACTGTTTGTTTCGATCCTATATAGTTATAGATATATACCATAAAACTAACCTGTGAAAATTTCCTTTCAAAATGTGGTAGCGATTTTGAGATATTGCCAAAAATCTGGAGTGGTTTGTCCACGCAAGAAAACACAATCTGAGAAGCGTTATCTCAGATTCTAATTTTTTGTGATAAAAAGTGATATCTTTTAACCAAAGTACTTCAAAGTGAAAAGTTTTCTCAAAATGCATTATACTATCCAAAGCTGCTGTACTTCTTACCAAGTAAGTTTTTTTCCCATTAATTTTCAGAGTCATTACCAAACGTAAAAAGACCCTTTAATGATTTGTACGTTTTCATTTCATTTTTTAAAATGGCAGCACAACGACTATTTACAGATGGGAACAACTTTTCTGCTGTTTTAATAAATAACATTTTTTTGAATGATACATTTCAGGTTGAAACTTCAATTGACTCAAAATTCTGAAAATGAAAACATCTTTTTCTAAATGAAAACTGACCACAGAGTACAAGTATCAAGAGCCCTGTACAAGTATCAAAAACTCATGACAACAAACAGTATACATTATTACAAAAACATTTCCTGTTCTTGTTTGTGTCTATGTTGAAGATTCTAATGCCAGGGTTTCTCAGATACAAAACCACAAAGATAGCAATGTTTTTTTCAGATCTAGTTCTGTACAACACTTTTGTGTTTAGGAAAAAGTGAGATAGTCGCCGAAGGGCTTGAAAAACAAATCCACAAGGCTTGAAAGGATCAGACGTCAACTTTTACAAAACCATAAATATGTTCTTGTTCATATTTTGTCATCTGCTGAGGTATATTGAAAGGAGGTTTGGACATACAATCCTAACCAATTCAATCTGAAATAGTGTACCCCTGGGGTGGGTTCAAACCTGGCGAACAACGCAAACATAAGCTGAATTTCCAAGACACAAGCATTTTCGAACTGGAACGTGTTGGCCGAAAAGGTGTAAGTAACATCAGCAAGGTTTGGCGAACGGCTCATTTTAAAAACAAAATGGACAAAAGCAGAGACAAATCCAAGATCTGATCTAAACCTTCCTCAAACACAAATATTTCGAACGAGATTGTTTGCGGTAAAGTCTTCATTTTGATAAATTGTGCCCGTTTACAATGTGTTGATCGTAATTAGTCATGAAAATAGTTTTATTTTTAAGAGCATATGGCAACAAAATTGGCCAACACCAGAAATAATTGATAAAATGATTGGTCCGACAAATCAAAGTGAACATGCGAACAGCTTCTGAATATAACACGTTACGGTCTGAATTGTTAGCGTGACACACATTTGTTTAAAGGTTGTGCAAATATTTGCCAGAGTGGATCGCACCCCTCGACTTGTTCAATAGTTAGAGTTGGCACAGTGATAAATATATTGGACCCGGGCCAGCAGTCTGGTGGGTAATTTCAAGTCCTGTCTTGTCTAAAACAATTAGTTTATCCAATAACAACGTTACCTCAATACATTTAGTTCCAAATTGGGAAACCCCTTGAGTGAACTGGGGCATTTTGAACTCTCCAGTGAGGCTATTCTTGGTACCCAATTAGGCAACCCCTGGGTGAAAGGTACCCAATTACAAAACCCCTGGGTGAAAACAAAACCATCTGCCAAACCAACTACCTCTAAATGTGCACTTTAGTATCCCCACTGGAGACATAAATCACCCCTATGTTAGAAAACATGGTTAAAGAGCACTGTGTCCACAAGCTGCATATACTTTAATTGGGTGATGAATCAACCCGATTGGGAACCAATTCTCCAATTGAAGATATCAATGAGGTACTTTCAGATGATAGGTGGCAGTAGACTTGCCAGATTTTTCACTGTTTACACAGCTCAGGGCCCAATTTCATAAAGCCTGTACTTGCTTAGAAACGGGTTACCAGCCAACATTCCCTTAAAGTTTACACTGTTGCGACAGGTGCCCCACTCAATTTTTGCTTAGCAAAGAAATTTGCTAAGCAGTATTTTCTGCTAAACAGTTATATGAAATTAGGCCCTGAGCATGTGCACAGTGGATTTATAAATTAAGTCTGCTGCCCTCTATCATTCAAGAGAGTCTCCCAGTGGCGACAATTTGGGGCCGTGTGTGAAACTACGACATTGGCTTAGGCTAGATGACCGCATCTAACTAAACACTTCAACATTACAACACAGTAAAACCCAGTAGCCACAGCCTAAGCCAATGCTGCTCAATAAATGAACAGTCTTTGGCAGTCTGAACCGACAGATTCGGCTTATGGCTATGGTTATGGCGAACTCACTACTTTACCCCATAAGTATCTGCTACTACAGTATCTGCCACAGCCATAGTCGTTCACTTCGGTCACAGCAATCCTTACAAAAAACACTGTGGTCATGTACCAAGCATCATTTAGTGCACCTGGCTATAAACTGTGCATGTTTCCTGCATATTTACCCCCCCCCCCCCGTTAAAATGTGCGCATATTTGTTTCCTTCACACGTTAAAGCAATGTAGCATTGCAAGACTTTCAGTCTATTGTTTTAAAGTAACAATACCTCAATTATTACAGCCAGTGCCCAATTTCATAGAGCTGCTTCAAGCACAAAATGTTGCAAAGCACAAAACAAATGTGCCTAACCAGAAAATCGTACCAGCCAAACTACCATATTTAATATTCTGTTTGCAACTGGTACCCTGCTTATTTGTGCTTGGCAGAAAATTGTTAAGCACTATTGTCTGCTTAAGCAGCTCTATGAAATTAAGACCAGAGCTAAGCTAATCGAGCTAGAAAATATTGCATGACAATTTTTTGCTGAGCAAAAATGAGCAGGACACCAATCACAGATGGAACATGTGACATGGTACTTTGGCTGGTAACCGTACTCTGGTAAGCATGATTTTGTTGTGCATCGCTACTTTTTGTGCTTAATCAGAGCTGTATAAAATTTAGACAGATGTTTGTTTTTCAAGCACCCTGACAAAATGGCTAATCCCTCGATAGAAAGCGCTGCCAATAAATACAATACTGTATTAGTATTCAAGAATGACATTTTGACGTTTGCATTTGGACAACCTGCGCATAGACAACACAACCACACAGGTAAACCACAGTCAAAGTTGTATACTGTATTTACTACTAGGTACAACACTTCCAACACTAAATATTAAAACCTTTTTTATATACTATGTACAGTCATCATAGAAAACACTAAACGATTACTTCTGTCAAAAAATCATGGAATGTATTTGATCGTGCTGCCGCAATGCAACACCATTTTTTTCTTCTTCTTTCTTTCGAATTTGTATAAAAACAGTACAATTACAAACGTAGACCAACTTGACTCATATGAAACAAATGCAAAACGAGTCGGTGGTTTTATTTCAAATGTACATTCACTCAAGGTAACACAGCTGGGGGAGGGGTCAATTTACAATGGGGGACTTTGCAATTGATAACGAGGCCAAATTTCATAGCTGCTTCAGCATAAAATATCTGCTAAGTCACGAATTGTACATGTAACGTAGCATTTTGGCTGGTTACCATATTTTGGTAAGATTTCTGTTGTGCTTCGCTACTTTTTGTGCTTAAGCAGCTCTATGAAATCGGGCCCAGTTTACATGTTTCTGATCATGCACTTATTTCGGAGAAAAACAAATTTACCTGATAAGACATCCCCCGTCCCCTTTTCATTTTGAATATATTCTGGCAATTTTGAATTGGAATTAGTAATTTTTTTCTTCTTCTATACATCGAGGAGGGGAGAAACAATGTTTCAAGTTTGAATTTGTTTGTTTGTACGATCGTTTATATTGACTTTCAAAATGAAGGCAAACTACAACACCAGCTCCTGTTCTCTCACAGAGATGCTTTCAGAAAATTAAACATTTAATTACAGAAGAAAGTGGAAGGGGCAGCAACGTAAAATGTCATCTCCCTACTCCCTTTCGAAGGAGAACTTTTGGCCACTGGCCACATTTTCATTTCTCTTGAATAATTTATAACCATGCTCAAATGATTTCCATATATCGATGGAACAGCACCACAGAAAAAAAAGGGGAAGGTATAAAAAGGGGGCAATAAATAATTGTGTTTTCTGATGTTTAACAAAATTGAAGAAAAAATAGAAGAGGCAGTGACACTGTTATACAATAATGGCACTAGTTTGTAACAAGTCACCTTTGATGGCGGACTTTGCAATGATAGGTGACAGCCGACTTGCCAGCTTTTCTTCCATTGTAACCATAAATTGAACAAACTGACAACAACACCAACCGTTGTTGGCATATTTTGGGCAAAATTTGCCATTTAAGTCTTTAAGAGATTTTACAAAGCAAATTGGCAGCAGATTTACTGGTTTATTTTTCTGTTAATTACATGTATAAATTCTGAAAGAGCGCATATTTTTGTTAACCAATTGATCAGGCAAGTCTGCTGCCCCCTAGCAGCCCCGAAAGTCTCTCATTATACGACCAAAACCACCCGCTAAAATCAAAACCGCTCAAAAACTTGCCCCCTGCTGTTGGCTAGTGTCTGAAAAAATTCGTTATTGTCCCCCTACAAAATTATCATGTTCAAATCCTTAAACAAAATTGATACTAATAAAAAAAAGCATACAACTATGCAGCACTTCAATAGAATGAATTCCCCCACTTTCTGTGGGAGACACCTACAAGTAACAAATCACTGTATGTTCATTAAGTGTTCACAACAGCAGCTATGGCTAGATCAGTGTGCGCTACCTATGGGCTTTTACCGGCTTCCACTTGGCTATGGCTGACTGCAATGTGGTTTCCCACACATAGAGATTCAAAATGGTGGACAAACCTTAAAACCCTAAACCCATTGAAACAACCCTATCTAGTTGGTACACTCACACGTTGCATGTTTAGGCTAATCGCTACTTCCAATATGCATAATATTTTGTGTGTAGTTGAAATTCCTTTGTTCCATAGCACAAAAGACAATTATCAGCATTTTCAGATCTTGAGTCTTTGCAATACATGTAATTCCTGAGCTTCAAAAAGTCGAAAGTCCTAAAAAAAAAAAGTCCAATCAATACACTCTCTTTGAGGTTCTAGGAAAGGGTGGTGCCAGTGGGTAAGGTGGAATTATTGTCACACTAACCAACAGGATACCAACAATGGCAGCAACATAAGCAAACATTGCTTACTAAATTTTAGACACGTCCTAGAAACTTCTGAGCTAACAATATTTGGCACTATGAAAATTGCTTCTATGAAAATGAGAAAAATTTGTGTGACTGACCTCTCCACCCGTGGGTCCATTTTCGATCTGTGAAATCTAGTACCCAAGAGTACGGTTAGGATAAGAAACAGGGAGAAGGTCTCCATACCACAGGCATCTGACTAAAACAGGCATGAGCCTCAATCTGGTTCCAAATCACTTGTGTGTAGAAAGGTGGCATTTCTTCTTTCTTTCTCACTCAAACTAAGGTATGATTCCTTAATGAAGACATCCAAGTCAAGTGTCCTGAAGTAAACAGTAGTTACAGATATGATGCGGTAAACACAGCACAAGCATCAGACTAAACCGACTCAAGCCTCATTCTAGATCTCAGCTACAGTCACGGCACAAGCAGCCATTTTACCTCTCCATCCAAAACCTGTCTCATCCAAGTGTGGGTACCCGACTCGTACCAAGCAGGCATGGTGCAGAAAGTATACTAAAGATATCCCACGCACCCAATTTTTTTTAACCTGAACCATCTCAATTGCTTTTGTTTGAGAAAAAGCAGCTATTTCTTTCCCTCTTTATAATGTTTAAGAAGACCTGGTATAGAAAGTTGTTGTGCTGGCTTCCATACTGCAGGTAACTGACCATTTTTTGGACACAAGCCTTCTCAATGTTATTGACTAATAGCGCCAGAATTCAACACTCTCATCAAAAGGTGTCCCTTGACTTGCTGGTAGGCTGCACAGTTGTTGCCTTGGCTTGAATCTCTTTTGACTGCTTCTTGTGCTGCGCTATAGACGCCAACTGCGACGATGCAAAGTCCTGTATGACGGGGCCGAGCGCCGGTGGTACTGAGTACCAGTTTGCACTGGCGTGGGTGAATGATCGAGGTGTAGACCGTGGTGACAGACTACTTGGTGGGATGCCTGCGGAGAGGGAACAAAAGTCGAAAGTTATGAAATCTGTGTAGCTTGGAACACTGAGAAAACCCTGTATTAAAATGCTCTTACTTTCTGACTATTCAATATCATCCACTGCAGTGCACAGTGCACTGTGGTTTAAAGAGATAGATAAACTTTGACAGCCTGAAGTATCATAACGTGGTGAATGCATCCACACAGAACACAGTCAACCCTCCTACTGTCTGACCATTCAATATTGTCCAGTGTGGTTTTGAATGATAGATAAACTATGCCAGCCTACAATACACACACAGTTCCCTGCACAGTAGTGTCACCACATACAACCCGTATTATTCAAAATGTAGGACCTATTCAAATAGATAAACTTACGGCTAAACCCCCATCTTGAAATACAAATCAATTATTGTCAAATGTCTTCACTTCGGCCACACCCTGACCAGGGCCGAATTTCATAAAGCTGTTTAGCAGAAAAAACTACTTAGCAAATTTCTTCGCTAAGCGAAAAATGAGTGGTGCACCAGTCGCAGCAATGTAAACGGAAATGGAATTTTGGCTTGTTCCCTGTTACTGCTTAGGCAGATTTGTCTGTGCTTAGCGAGATTTTGTGCTTACATGCTTTATGAAATTGGGCCAAGCCTGGCCCGATTTGAATCAACAATAGTACTTGAAAATAAAGCATTTGAAGTTTTTAAAAGTTTTTTTTAACTGACATGTTAAATAGTTGGTACAGCATTTAACACTCTGGAGAACTCCTATAAAAAAGGTTTGCAAAAAACCAATGTACCAAGAAAAAGAAGACAAAAAGGAGAACATACTTCAAGAGTGAATTGTACAAAGATATACAAAATAACTACTATCAATTCTGTCTATTTCTAATGACTTTCTTGTGTAGAAGTGCAATTGACTAAAAACATTTGAGTCTCTGTTGTTATAATTATTACCTACTTACTAGAACTCTTGCTCATTTGCCTCCTCTGATCTCTCTCTTCCATTCTTTTCCGTATCCATGGTGATCCCATCTCGGCCAAACTTCTCCCCGCCACCTGCCCCCTCCCAGTTTCCCCCTGTAGCATCTCCTCTCGCCTCGGCACACGAGGGCTCAATCCGTGCGACCGGTCTGCTGAAAATCCGACGTGATCATGTGCGGATCGCAGCTGCTGTGAGGAATGACTGTATTTGGATCCCGTAGCTGTTGTGGACAGTCGACTGCGGGCACGATTCCCTGGTGTGGGAGAAGGTACGGAATGAACTACATGGCCTCTCATGGCCACCGTATCTAACCTAGGTGACCCCGGTTGGATGCAAACATTCAGGTTATTATTAATCCCTGTGGTGAGTTCTATACCCTTTGGGTTAGATCTATCCTTGCTAAACGTCCTTGATACACCCCTATCTGGGCTTAATGGTTGAGTCCTTTGAGCACCCAACTCCATAGACATTGCACTCGACTCAGACACTTGGATTTCTTGGCGGGGGCTTGTGTGCACAGGTGCCGGACTAGTTCTATGGGGGTCGGTTTTCCGCACTAACCACGGATCTTCATAATTGGCTGGTTTCCTTGGGGACGACTCGGGAGTTCGGTGAAGCCGTAAGCTAAACTGCCTTATAGACTGAGTTCTTGGAATCAATGGCGAGGAAGGGTTACTATGCATTCTAGCCTGGGTGCCAAGTTCATGTTTACCATCTCTTGACAACGTTACTTCCTCAAGATGTCCAACAGAGAACGGTCTTTGCCTCCTCTGCATGGATGAGGATAACCCACGCCTAGCACAAACATCCGATTGTTCCTTGGTACCCACACCACTGACGATGACAGTCTTTAAGCTATTAGGGACCTGTGTAATATTCGCTGAAATCTCATCAGTTCTGCCCTGAGTGTTTTTCTCTGCGGATGGCCGTAACGTGTTTTCAGTTCTTGTACAGATTTCCATTGCACTAGATAAACTGGAGTCTTTCTTAACGCCATCTGGTATACTTGTTAAAACCGTTGAAGATTTAGTTGTGGTGGCGTTGTTGTTGTTGTTCAGCTGAGTGTTCTTTTCCGCTTCGGTTGGGAGCGTTTCCTTTGCAATCTCGCCCGGTTGCTCGTCCACTTTCCTGATCTTGATACCGACCTTCTGATTGGTCAGCATCCGGGCGTTCTCTGCCGCTTTCTCCCGCTCACTGAAGGCTTCCCACAATTCCTTGTTCTTGCTAACATTGCACAACATTTCGGCGGACAGGCGTGTCGGCATGAAGCGAGACCATTCCGCAAAAAGTGGCTCCACAACAAACGTCATAAACCCTACAAGAAAATCAATATCAGAAAAATTCAATTATAGCTCATCTGGTCAAATCACTTGGATGGATTTCTCTATTTTCTCATTCTTGTTAAGTTTACCTGATTGGATTTGCTGGATCTTGTTCTTGAAGCGATCACAGTTTTGGGTCAGAGGTAGCTTCAGTCCTCGCTCTCGATCACCTTCAGCGAGAAAAACACAAAATAATCTTAACAGTAAAAACACACAACAGCAAATGTTTAAACCGCCCAAATACTCTGAAATACTTCCACTAGGTTTGCAAGCGTTTGATTGACTTTACTACTGCTTGTTCAAATTAACCATGCTTAGCATGTTTAAAGGGATAAACCACGCTTATGTTTAACGGGACACCAATCTTTTCATACCCAGGCTCTCCTTGCTTAGGAAAGTCTATAAATCAGCATTACGTTGACAATAACCAATCTATGACACTACCTTTAAGGTTTTCCCCAGGTTTTTTCAAAACTGTGGGGCATTCTGGACCCAGATTTTGGAAGTCTGGCCAAAGCATGCTGAATTGAAACAAGGTCTTCGGAGTGTTTCCTACTTGGTGTTTATCTTGGTTTAAAAGCCCTACTGTGTTTTTAGTGTAGGTTTTTTTGGCGTAACGGCCGAAATTAGCGCGTATCAGCACACAAATCCAATACACTAGCTTATGCATTGGAAAACCCTGCCTTTAACTATAAAACTTTCAGTTTAAAGAAGGGAGAGAAATTAGTTTTATTCAGTTTAAAAAAAAAGAAGGGGGGGTGAGTTTTACCCTGGTTGAAGAATTCCTCAGTCACCATTTCACTCCATCGTCTGCTGATCTCCCATTGTCTACATGGATTACAGATGTCAGCACATTTCAGTGCAATCTAAAACCAAAAACAGCAAATTACAAAACTTATTCAATCTTCAATCTTCCGTCATCATTTGATACATATTTGTGAATGGTGAGTGAAGGGATTGTATAACAAATGGAAATGTGGCGCTCTCCGCCAAGATCAGACGGTCATTCGGAAATGGCATGAGAAGTGAAGACAACTGAAACATCAGGCTTGACATTAATGTGATATGATGTCTTAAACATTCTACAATGTTGAGAAATACTTGCCTTATAGGCCCCAATTAGTTCCTATTTCAAGTTCTTATCACATCAATTTGATGAGTTTTGGCATTTGTTGCATTTTGGCAGGAAGTGTCTGGTTTTTGGCAATGAGCGTCACAAATTAACCATACTTACTTGGAGGAGAAAATTCTTGTGTGTTGAGTCATTCATGTCAAAGTCCTTTCCGTTGAGATGATTCTAGAAATATCAACAAAATAAGTGAGGTTTGTTACCTTATAAGTAAACAGTCAGAGTTTAACAGTGAGATACAAAAATTGTTTCCCATAAAATTGCTTTAGGTTAGTCTATGAACATGTTCAAAACCATTCTACACCGTAATTTACATCTCTTATTACTGGGCCAAATTTCATAGAGCTGCTTAAGCATAACATTTTTCTGATCTTCTGCTTAGCAAAAACGAGCAGGATACCATAGTCACGGATGTGAAATTGTATTTTGGTTGGTAACCTTATTCTGGTAAGCATAATTCTGTTGTGCTTAGCTACGTTTTGTGCTTAAGCAGCTCAATGAAAATGGGCCCTGGTTGCTAAGTAATTGCTCCAGGTTAAAATAATGTCTGAACTACTATAGAAATATTATTTGTTTTGTTGCCCTTCCGCTGATGTTTATTTCAAGCATGGTATAATCAGCACTTCCCAGAGTTCTGTGAAAAAAAATCCACAGGCATATCACTCGGGTGGGATTTGAACTTTGCCATTCTAGAGCAGATGTCTTAACACTAGACCACCGAGCTAGCCTGGTGGCTAGAGGCAGTTCGAATCCTATACTTTATACATGGGTACCGCAATGATTTAAATTTGATCACAGAACTCAGGAAAGTACCGAGTATACAGTGCTTGAAATACACAGCGGTGCAAGGGCAAAAAAAAAAAAAAAAATGTTATCCCCGATACTTTAGAAATGTTGACAACTTTGGAAAACATTTTGATTACTTTAAGAAAAGAGAATTATTATCCCACCTTTAATTTCTGCAGAAACTCCTGTTGTCTGGCGATGTCTGTTGCCAGAATGAGAGAGCTGATCTGTTGCACAATTAGGTCCCTAGTTAAAAACAAATAATAATAAAATAACTTAATGCAACTTTGAAATAAATCTGGTATTCTCTTGTTCTGACGTCACCATTCATTCGGGGCGTTCACGTTGAGGGAACGACCCCCTGGCATTACACTCTCAAAGCCCTTTAGGATGTTAGCCTAGAGGCCTTTATCCGACAGCTTCTTCACATTGTTTCATTCGGGCATAGTGAATTATGTCTGGCTGTCAGGCTAGGTGATGACATCATGCCCACGCTGGCAAAGTTCACGACAATCTTTCCACCCATGGTTACAATTTTGTATTCGTCTCCACGAATGAAGATAACAATAATAGAATATCATAACCTTAACGCTTTATAGAAGAAACCGGACATGTATTATTTGACTATTTTGAGAAAAGGCTAAGGTGTTGTGCAGATCTGCTCGGATGGAACTCTGACCCTGTATGTTGATGTCATTTATGTAAACTCATGTATAATAAAGTCTAGAGTAATTACCTATCCCACACCTTCCCTTTACAGACACTTGACATGTTTGGTAATTGTCAAAGACCAGTTCTCACTTGGCGTATCCCAACATATGCATAAAATAACAAACCTGTGAAAATTTGGGCTCAATTGGTCAACGAAGTTGCAAGAAAAAAACACCCTTGTTGAACAAATTTGTGTGCTTTCAGATGCCTGAAAAAGGCTTCAGGCCTGAAGTCTTTTTCAGATTCAAATATTTTAGTGCGAAATTACCTCTTTCTCAAAAACTACGTTACTTTTTATGCTAATATATATTTTGAGTAATTACCAAACGTGTACAGTGCCTTTAAATCAACATCTGAATAATTGCTCTACAAAGAAAAGAAAAAACACCATCCAAGATTTCCCCCAATCCTGTTTTTATCTTCTTGTATCATCAAACCGCTTAATATCTTTCAGTAATTCAATCAACGCGGGGGGAAAAAACCCCACCATCGTTATTACAACAGGAATCAAATTATAATAATACTAAAAAATCGCTGCAAAAATCTTTCTTTTAGAGGATGTCCTCCGTGGAGTGAACTATTTCCCCTTGTCTTTGACCTTCCACTGTACTTTTCCCCTCTCGTTTTGTTACCTCATGTAATATTTATCACCTTTCTTTGCCCCGAAGAACTGTCAATTTATCATTTAAATTGGTTTCTGAGGGGAAATACTTTGACACGGGAATTGGAGGGAAAGAAATTGAACAATGAACGAGTTTAAAAGGGAAGTAAGGACAGCGGATGCAATTTCTCTTATATGTGTCAAAACGTGTGTAGGAACAACAAATTCCCAAAACATGACTGGATGTTGGTTCGATTCAAGGTAAAGTGTGAGATTTTATCAGCAACTCTCAGTAACATTTTTATCTTTGACTTCCATGAAAAGATACTGACAGTAAAAGTGAGATTATTTTGCTTAAAGGTGACGTCTGGTCAGGCTTTTTATGTAGAACGCAGTGCATTGACTTCTTACACACGATCAGCTCTATGAGGCCACATAAAAAATAAAAATTGTTGAGCGTCCTTTTTGGGGGGAGGTGGGTGGGGGTGGGAGGGCGTTTTTTTTAAAATAATTTTGTTGACATGGCAAAATATTAAATAAAGAATACAAAAATCATCACAATCACTACAAAACACGAGGGTTTGTGTGATTTTGATGTTTTTAATTGTTTTGTTAAACCCATTTAACTCTTAGATGACATTTCTGTAAACCTTTTCAAAAAAACTAAAACGCAGTGTAGCAATTGTTCTTGTTTTTGCAAGATGTAAACTCGGGGTCGGGTTGACGTAACTGTGCATGCGACGCAGAACGGCGGTCAAATTTGACTGAAAAGATCATTGAAAAATAATAAAATAAAGGGGTCGGGGGGTTTCGTAGGGTCGGGCAGGGACGATCAAACAATTTTTGTTTTTATGTGGCCTAATAACTAACTGCAGTTTGACAAGAAACACAATAAAGGGGACCACTTTGCATTTACCACACGAGCAGTTTCTCTGATGGTTATAATGTTCGTTTAAGTTCCTGAAACCACCTAAAATGTGTTTCAACATGTGAATGGAAACAGGCTTATACTGAACAGAATTTAAGCTGATTCAAATTATATTTTTTTATTTTTTTATTTTTCTATTTTCTTCAAATTCATCCTCAAATGTCCATCAAAAGCGGACCGAAAAAGTTACCTGATTTTCCCCCCGTTATTTAAGTGTAATTTTAAAAAAAAATGATAATCAAATTCTTGTCATTACAAGCTTGATTGTCTATTCAACAAATGTTTGAAACACTTTTAGGTGGTTTCAGGTACTTAAAGGTATCGTACACGTTTTGTAACGACTCAAAACAAATATTAACATAAAAACTTACTTGGTAACCAGCAACGGAGAGCTGTTGATAGTATAAAACATTGTAGGAAACGGCTCCCTCTGAAGTAATGTAGTTATTGAGAAAGAGGTAATTTCTCACTAAAATAATAAAAAATTCTTGCAAGAAGTTTTTATTCCTATCTGAAAGCACACAAATTTGTACAACAAGGGTGTTTTTTCTTTCATCATTTTCTTGCAACTTCGATGACCAATTGAGCCCAAATTTTCACAGGCTTGTTATTTTATTTTATGTTGGGATACACCAAGTTAGAACACTGGCCTTTGACAATTACCAAACGTGTACAGTGCCTTTAAACAAAACCAGAAATTATTTTTTTGTAATTTTGTTATTATTTTTAACCAATCAACATCTTAATTGTTGGTCATCCACAGATAAAGTTGTTAATACCAATAACAGTTTCATTCACATTCACTATTACCAGTTATGGTTTGTATTATTATTATTGGTCATAAACTGAACGACCAATCACACGAGAGACGTTTTTTCTGGGTCAGACAGCGAAAATGAAAGGTTTACAAAAAGCGCCCCTAGAGAAGGGAGTTACATGCTTACCATGTTTGTTTGCCGAGGTGGTCAAAGAGTTTGGATTCCCTGAGCACAGATATTGCAGCACGCCAGTGGTGGTTTTCAAGAACTGATGAATTCTACAACAGAAAAGTTAGACGAAATTATGACATCATTTCTTAGAGCTGCTTCAGACCGTAGCGGCCACAAGCGGCTAGTACCAATATGGCCACAGCAGCCACAAACGGCCGCAAGAATTGACCTACTTCCACTCAACCCAAAAGTCATAGTAACAGTCTTGTCTTGACTTTTTATTTTTTCCTTTTGTTTCTCATGTTATTATACTATCTACATTTCGTCACCGACGCCACGAAGTAGTACACAGTGTACAAAACCACTTTTTTTTTCAGATTTCAGTTTTTTTACATATTTTAACAAGGTTAACCGAGGCCTACAACTTCATGAAGTTTCAACGCTTCATGAGCTTTACTTTTTTAATTACGGTAATGAGGGTTTGCAACTTTGCATCGAACCTGACATTTTTTGACGCCACAAAGTAGCACTGAGATTCAATTTACCATTGAAACACACGGAGGGCACACACCTAAAAGTGGAAAAACCGTTTTCACGAAGTAGCACTGCAATCTTGTGTGAGCGCGCACGCGTGACCTAGATTATCTAGGTCACAAACACGCATAGTAATACATGGCAGTGCTACTTCGTGAAAGTGAAAAAGGGCCATTTTCGTGAATTTTTGACGTCACAAAGTAGCACGCACCTTTCTTACTTTATTGCTTCTAATTAAGGACGAAAAATATTAAAAAGCACCGTATATATGAAGTCCACTGCAAGAAAACTAGTTGAAAATACCCTGAAATTTTTTAGGAAAGCTTAATTTTACAAAGCGTTCAACTTTAAACGCCGTTTTGCCAGATTATTACTTTTTACTGGTATCTACCTCTGTGGTACTTTGTGGCGTCGGTGACGATTTAAAAAATAAATCTCAATTTTTGTTGCATTTTTTTTCCCCAGAAACTTAGACTTACATGTACAACTGATTTATCAGGGGGGGGGGGGAATAATTTAATGCTAGGGCCAAATTTCATAGAGCTGCTTAAGCTGAAAATTTTGCTTAACAATTTTCTGCTTAGCAAAACTAAACAGGATACCAGTAAAAGACGTCATGCGTGATATGGTATTTTGGCTGGTAACCTTAAATTCACATTTTGTTGTGCTTAGCTGCTTTTTAGGCTTAGTCAACTCAAAATTGGGGCCCTGCTGTGTTTGGACTACGATATACTGGGCTGCCCTTAAAATTGTGTGTTTATTGTTTAAAGGCCAGACATGAACGTTAAACTGGGAGCTGATTTTGATGGCCTCTCGTTACCAACTCACCCTGTATAACTCTGCTAAGTGGTTACTTGTAGCTATGAGGAACACCTGGTTGACCCCGGGGTGATCAAGGTCATGGGTCGCAGAGGCCAATATGGCGGACATGACCTCCATTGGGGTGAGAACCTCTCGAAGCTGTCATGGGAACAAAACAACAAGTGGATATTCATTAATGCATTCAAAAATTCCTTCCAATGCATTCCATTCTAGCTCTATCTCTAAATAAACATTATTTTGGGGGGGATTGGACCACAAAACAACAATTGTTCGGATTTGGCCCTTATGCCACCGTTTCTCTTTGTGAACTATTTAATTGAAACATACCTTGTTCTCTTGTAGATAGCAGTACATTGCCTGAGTGACATCTGCAGCGTGTAGTGCATTGTGGTACGGATTCCCTTTGTGGTAACCTGTTTCTATGGCAACTGTAACAAAACAAAAAAAGAATTCCACTTCATAAACATACACAAGATTGTGCTTACCTCTACGAGGGAAATTTAAGTTTGTACTGGAACAATTCACAGGGCACCAAGGCGATTGCCAGGGACATGGAGGCAGGGTGTCAGGGATGGAGGCAGGGTGCCAGGGTACCATGGACAGGAGGCAGGGGGCCAGGGACATTGAGGCAATTGCCTCTGTTGCCTCTTGAAGAAAAAGACCTGGAATTCTTAGTATATATTCAGTACCGGTTTTTTCCTGCGCATAAATAAGGCGCTCAGCGTGTAAGGCACAGAACCCCAAAATCACCGAAACAAGATGTAACGTATAAGGCGCACCGCCATATAAGACCCAACATGACAGCAGGGGTCATCACTGGTTTGCGCCGGTATTATTATTATTATGGGCAGCAGCATGGACAGTTGCTTCGCTCTTCGGTCGGTAAGTCTCGTCATAGCTTGTTTAAAAACTACAAAACATGTATGGTGCAGGTTTTATTTGGACGAATGAAAGGATTATTTCACAGTTAAAATGTACTGTTTCACATAGTGATCATAGCAATGAACTCAAGCGATATCAGATAAGGCGCACCAGTAGATAAGACGCAGTGAATTTTGTGGACATTTGAAAATCAGATAATCCGCGTTTTATATGCAGGAAAATACGGTACATTCATTTGCTTGCTTAGTCTACCCACAGCTCCCAAAATATTTGAACGATGATTAGTGGGTACTCCCGGACTTACCAAAACATTTGTAGAGATTTGTTGGGTCCAGGTTAAAGTGACGAATCAGACCATATTTGTGAAACAGCTGCATGCCAACATGCCTCATAGAATGCCCTGTGAGAAACAAAAAAAATACGAAACATTTTATGAAGAGATTTACTTAAAATTATAGACAAATTTAGGCTTTTTTCATAAAAAATGATAAACACCAAATATTGCTTACTCAAATTGTCTCCTAAGCAAATATGTGCATGGAACCAGTCACATTCAATATACATTACATGGTATTTTGGCTGGTAATCTCTTTTTTTGCCAAGCAAAATTTGTCAAACTTTGTGATGAGAAAATTTGGCTCGAACCTGATCATTTATTGTTACGATATTGCCACAACTCCTTGCTTTCGTTGTTACTGTTTTGCTAGATAAACACCAAATATATTGCTTACCCAAATTGTCTCCTAAGCAAATATGTGCATGGGACCAGTCACATCCAATATACATTACATGGTATTTTGGCTGGTAATCTTTTTTTTGCAGTGCAAATTTTTTCAAAACTTTGATGATGATCAATTCGGGCTCGAACCTGATCACGTGATTGTTACCATATTGCCACAATTCCTTGCTTTCGTTCTTACTATTTTGCTAGATTCTAACCATAAATATGCAAGAGTTTTATAATTTGTT
Source organism: Plazaster borealis (assembly GCA_021014325.1). Classification (NCBI taxonomy): domain Eukaryota; kingdom Metazoa; phylum Echinodermata; class Asteroidea; order Forcipulatida; family Labidiasteridae; genus Plazaster; species Plazaster borealis. Next base: position 15,481,634 of record CM037464.1, on the reverse strand, counting down.
TCATATCAAATGAAATTAATTATGAGGAGTGCCTGTTTGGGGGGGGATTTTGATGCAATCTCATCTGAAAAAAACCACCCAGCCTCTTGACCTAATAAAGCATCTTCATCAATACTTGATTCTAAAGGACGGCCAGTCTGGGAGGCAGCCACGGTGACTCCATGGCTTCTCATCACAAAAGATTGGCTGATGATTTCCTCCGATTATTTCCTCCGATTATTTCCTCTGATTATTTCTGGACTCTTTTTAGATCTCCATTAAAGGGTAAGAAATCAGTGCTCTTTTGGAAGAGTAGTTGAAATAATAATAATAGACAGTTCTTTTAACGCTTTATCATGCCCTAAGGGAATCCTTGGTCGCTTGCTATTTTTTCTAAAGGTACATGTATGCAGAGCTATGTTTGGTATTAAAAGACCCTTGTACAAGTTTTTACAAGGTGCTGCAGTGCAGTCAGCAGCCACCTATGTCAGAAACACCGGGGCAAACCCCTTCAAACGATTCCTTATTGATTTCTACAGGTTCAACAGTGTAAGCGGTTTTACGGAAATCAAATATAATTTCTTTAGTTTATTGGACATTCAGTAATAGATGGTTTCTTTCACACCAGACAAGTTTTTCTTGTAATTTTGTAAATTTGAATTTTTGTTGTCTTTTGCTTGTCTATACCTTTACTTTCATTTACTCTCCTTAACCTATCTACTGGGAAGACAAATTTCATGCTTTTTATCATGACTATAAATATTTTGAATCTTTGAATCTTGAATCTTCTCTTTACGTTTAGAGCAGGTTCTTTTACATGCATTAAAACACAAAACACTGGACCTACGGTTTTACAATATTAAAAAACAATAACAATACGCAGTTCTTACATAGCGCTTTATCTCAAAATGCTCATTATTTTGTCTACAAGGTATGCAGAACTATCTTTTAAATATACGACCCATTTATTTACATAGCCTCATGTAATGGTTTACAAGGTGCTGTGACGCAAGCTGCAGCCTGCAACCACACCAGAAAATATATCAACTCGAAGGAAGAATTATGCAAAAACAATCTTTGTAAACTTTTGGATTTGACAAATTTGAAGACAAAGTACACAATTGTTAATCATTGTAGACATTTTGTTTCAATCTGAAAGTATACCAATTATACTCGTAACAATCCTCCAGAGAAAAGTTTCCATCTGCAAAAGCAATATTGGAAAACAATTTTAAAAATACCCAAACATGGGCCAGTGTATTTCTGCTACCAGCCTCTGTTTGACAACACTGACTTTAACTGGATCAAAAAAAAAGACAGCCATGCCATCTCGTAACATAGACTTGTCACAAGTCATATTGATACGTAATTTGTTTGGAAAGACACAAGTCCTAAAGTACTTCCGCTGATGCGAAGATTTGAAATTTTATCAAATCAGACCGCTTGGTAATCAATAAGAGAAGTGAATCAAGCCTGTCGACGACGCTCGCTTGTACTTTAAAAACCTGCCACAAATTCCACCTCGGTCCGTTGTCACTGCCCACGCTCCGTCAAATTAAACTAACAGAATCACAAGACGTCCCGCATAAGGCGGGGAACAGGCGACGTCTTGGAAACAGACCAACTGTACTCAAACAATTACAAATTACTGTCATCAGTAACCTGAACGGAACATAGAAATTGAAATGCGAAAATGCCTCCTGCATGTTTGTGGAATTGATTATTGCCAGGTCTAGCTGTCCTCGAGGCCCTGTTGGGATGCTCTGTACTAACTGTCTGGACCAATCCTGCACCGTTTTCTCACCTGCCGTAGTGAGTTAATAGAACGGCAGGGCCGTATTTCATCAGCTGTTCTGCTTGGTTGGCTTTGACTTGCTAATCGGGGGGGAAATTAAAAGACAGAGCTGTTGAATTTGCGAGCCGACAAATCCAACCTGACAAGTCAACCAAACGTGGCAATTTTTTGAGTTTAAAGTCCCCTGGAACTTGTAGGGATGGGTAAAGCCTTTGGAGACGCAATTATGAACAGTGTCTCGTGATTTATCCATCTTTCTCTTTTGTATTTCATATTTGAAAAAAATTGATTTATGTTTGTGCATGGATGAGACTACATGCCCGGGGCCATTCTCATAGCTGTCATGCACCCGCTGAGCAGACACAAGGCAATATCATCATAATGACACAGTAGTATGCTGTGATCATCTGTGTCTGGTACCCTGCATACATAAGTGACAATGACAGTTCTAATTTTTCATATCATGAAAGGGACCAGACTATTTGTTCTTTCCAGCCTCACTTTGGTTACATTCAGTGGAATAGAAGAAAAGCAAGATGGCCACACCATGATAAAGGTGAAAACCTTGACATGATAGTCAGTCTCAAATGTCTTAAAATAAATGGTATATCAACAAGTCTCAGAAAATGAAACTCATAAAAAAATTACTATGTAATTTAAAAACAAATTAATACACACACAAATGACGACCAAGAATATTCACAGTACAATAGCCTTAATCTCCTAAACAGACTGTAACCATGGCAACACACTATCTATGGATGTGCGTATGTATATTTCTACCTCTGGGTACATTTAGGCAGAGTATATTTTTAAACCATCCGGTTTAAATCCAATGGCCAAATTAACCCCTTTTTTGTACATTGCCAGAATTGGGTTCAATCTAATAATACCGATGTCAAATCAAATTGCTCACTTCCCACTTTCTCAGAAATGGTTTACAAATTTAATTCAGACCAGAACCCGGGAAAGGACGTTCTTCGGTTCATCTTGCATGAATTACAAAAAGAGGACAACAAAATTAATTTGAGTCATTATCTGATTTGGGGGGGGGGTGGAGGTAGGAGATATTTGATCATGGAGTGATGGTTTTAAGTTTCTCATTCATGCGGATCAGATGATGAGGTCAACTGAGCAAGATTGGTCAATGATGATGTCTTCGTTCACTGCACTTGACAATTAGTTGAAGGCAAAGACAATTTCAAAGTAAAGTCGCCTCTTGTTATGTAACAATCCATCCTTTTTATCATGATGTGCTATTCTTAATGAACGTTTTTCCTCGCTTTTAGTTAGCAAGGTTTATATAACACCCAAGTAGATCCTTGTCATTTGATTGGAGGGTTGTTGGTCACACAGCATTCTTTATTCAAACCATTGCATGGCCTACGTCATTAAGCGTGTATTTTCGTCCCATCTTTTTTACTACTGCATGCTAGACCACACCCTACGTGTACGCCCATGCCAGCGATATACGCACAGCAGTCCCAAACGCCCTCGTAGTGGTTGCCACAACACAATCTTGTACATTTTGTTAATAGTCTTTTCCTCCAAATGACAAAGATCTCCTGCACTACTTCATCTTAAACTGAACCCAATTTCATAAAGACGTTCAATGCACAAATTTGCTTCGCATGGAAAACCCTGCTTAGCAAAAAAAAAAGGTTACCGCCCAAAAAGTCATGTAACGTATCCCACTGATATGTTGCTTTGCAAATTAATTTGCTAAGTATGTTTTTTTCTGCTTAACAGCTTATGGAAATGTAGCTCTGTTGATTTCTTAACTCATGTGTTAGTAGGAAAAAATAAGCAACATCTTCTTTTCTAAATGATGAGGGGCATTATCTTTGCTCTACCCCGTTGTCCAATATCATCCCCCGCAAAATCATCTTCTCTTGGGGACAAAAAGTGATCCCACTTCCTGTTTTTTTCCTGCTGTAATAAATATATCTGCTGATTAAAATGGCAGACATTGTATTTCAGTACCTAGGTCTGCTTCACTTTAACCATAGAATGGACTAGCCATAAAGTCACAATGATACATGTGTATTAATGGGGGAGGGAGGGGGCAAAACTGAGATTTCCTAAATATTTTCCCCAATGGATAAGTTAAAGGTAGGGTCATAGATTGGTCACTGCTCCAAAAATCAATGACCATAACAACTTGCTTGGTAAGAAGCACTGCAGCTGTTGAAAGTATAAACTACTTTGAGGAAGGATTCCCTTCGAAGTAATATGGTTTGGAAATTTATTCACCCAAAATCATTTGAATCTAAAAAATGAGGCATGCATGATTCGTTTCTCTGAGGGTTGGTGTTTGCTCGGGAATGCTGCGACCGGAGACGAGTTGGTACCTGCTGTCACCTCGCTGAATGAGGATGGATTTGACATTCTTGTGAAAATACAGTTTCTCAGCAAGTAGAAACTGTATTCAGCTGAAACTTGTACATGTGATTTGTATTGTATCTTTCATTATAAATTTACCTATAAATCAGCATTACGTTGACAAAAAACAATCTATGACCCTACCTTTAATAATAATGGACATTTGTAAAGTGATGTTATCTGCTAATGTTGATGCTCATGGCACATGAGCATTAAAACCCCACTCACTAGGCCATTATTTTATTTCATTCCGTAATCCTGCTCCCTGGGAAGTAAACAGCCCTCGCTGTCAAGCGAGTAGCACGCCAAGCTAAAACAATAACATGAACCGTCTCTGCCCTCACAGGTACCCATTTACTTCTTGGTGACGAGAAGCAATTAGAGTATAAATGTCTTGCTCAAGTGTTATGACTGGGATTCGAACCCAAACCCTGATGACACTTCAGAACTTGAGCCAATAGCACTAGACCGCCCAGCCATAATTCTATTGATTTCCATACCTTTGTCTAAAATTCCTTCTAAAGAAAAAACTCCCCATCAAACATCTCTTTAAGCTCTTTGGCTTCGCGACAAAGACAAATGGGACATTTTAACACCTTTTATACTCCTGTGTAAACTGACAAAATCATGAGGTTGATTTTCCATTTTAGAAGCTGACACTTTCTACGAAACGGTGTCAGAGGAAAGCAGAATCAAGTCATCAGGGCCGATATTTTAAAGTCACATTTGGCCATCAGTGTTTAAAATTCCATAACTCGTGACTAGTTTCCCAGAGGCTTTTACGGGCCGTTGTCAGAAGAGATCTTGTCACACAATGGGAGGAAGACAAATGGGGCTTTTCAGCTTTTGACGGCATTACGCTTTTTCCCCACCTTCATTCATAAACTGCAAGTTATCTAAAAAGTCCTTTTGCCTTTGAGTCATAAAAAGAGTCTCAGACTGAACGGAGACATCTCACAAGATCTTGTCACCATTATCAGATAAAGATGACGATATAATCTCGGTTTCCAAGTACTTTCTGTTTCTCTTCTCCCAAGGACATAAACTGAGACTACTTATCAAAAGAGGGCGCTCTAGTATCCAATTATTGACGTTCACAAACGAGTCAATTTTCATGGCTCACTTCTTATCGAACAAATTTTGCAATTTAACACAAACAAGCTTTGCTAAAAACAGCAAAAAAACAGGTTACCGACAGCAATGCCATGCGGTATTGTAACTGGCTTCCTGCTATTTGGCTTATCCGAGATAAATCTAACGTTTTCAGCTACATAGCTGTATCGTTCATGATTTAAACAAGCTTTGACCGACTAAGTTCAGGTTACTAAAAAAGTGTGCACCCTGACAATGAATCGCAAATCAAAATTAACGTCTTGAAACAAATCCATCAGAGACTGGCTTTTTAGCAAATTATTTGTGGATGTTGCTTAGGCCGTGTCCGGACTGGTGGCTTCGGCTGTTGCTAAGGACAGCATACATGATGTACATGTACATGTACACTGCAAGGAATGTTAAGGTTGTGATCCAGCCACAGTCGCTCAATTTGAAATGGTCTTAGGCTTGATTTATACAACAAAGATTCAAAATGGATGATTAAAGGTATTATACAGGATTGGTCCAAGGATAAAAACATTGTTGTTTAATTTTAGTCTGAAAGCTTACTGATTATGAAGTTCATACTAGAACCATTTTCTCTGTGAAATATTTCCCTCTGAAATGAAGTCATATTCGAGAAAACCGTATCTGAAAACCTAATAATAAATAATAAAAAAACCAACAGCTGATTTTGGTTGTTACAACCAAAAATAAGGACAATATGTGCACAAGCTGAAAATTGTGCATCATAACGATTAAGCCCAAATCTTCACAGGTTTGTTATTTCATGTATATGGTTGATCACACAAAACATGAACACTGTTTGGGACTACTTTGTCAGCTCTACCAATCCTGTATAAAAACTTTTAAGACAGAGTTCAGAAAGAGCCCCCGGGCCTTTGAAATAACTCACCTCCAGTGACTTGCTCTAAATGAAAGATATTGAAGTCCCAGCACGACAGTCTGTTTAGGAGTTGCTGTAGACAGAATCAAATACAGTAAATTTATGAATATAAATGCACACTAACCGCAAACTTCCATTCCTAGGAAAACTTGCAACTTCTTGTATAATTGTTATGCGTGGTTAGAAGCATGCTCTAGCATGACAATTATTACAAAATGCTCATCATTTTATGCATATTGTCTGAAAAATATTTATAGAAAATACAGGACGTGTAACAAGTGGCAATAATGTCAACAGTGCATAATTCAAATAGAAAATGCATCGATGGTGAATTAAATGAAGGTTATTTAAATTTAAAGAGACACTTCTGAATTTATCAAAATGCAAAGTGAAATACAAGGTTTGATCAAGTGTAGGCGTTGAACAAAGACAAGGACTCAACAAAATGTTGTTTACAGTGTCTCGTTAAAAAAAAGCCCCAAGTGAAAAGAAAAACAAAAACCAATTAAAAAGGAGGTTAACAGATGCTATTAATTTTTTGCCATCAGTATATGTGATGACGAATCCTTTTCAAGTATTTGAAATAACAAGGCTTGAATTTTACACTGGACCACAGGCCCGAGGCCAGTAGTTTTAGTGTCGAGCCTGTAAACTCAAGACTGGACAATTCCGGCGGTCTTTTATTTTTCAATTGAATAATAAAACCTCACTGTGTGTAATATCTTGAACAAAAACAAATTATGTTCAAATGTCGACCTCGAGTCTGGTAAAATACCTTTCAATTCTATTGAGTAATGAAGTATATTAGTGTATACCCATAAAGACAAATGAGAAATCATATTTATGTTAAACTGTGTCAGGAAGTTTGTTCTCATTTTGATTCTGGTCTTTTGAAACAAATTTTGGTCCAGAAAATGTTTTGAGGAACAAGCCCTGCGGTCTTGTGGATTTTTCCCCAAAATTCGAACCCTGAATAAATGGAGTCAAATAATTCCACTCAAGAGCAGAAAAAACCCTAAAAATGATGTCAGAGGGTGGAAAGTGAAAACACAACTACCGTTGACAACCTCGGTTAATATTGCTACAACCATTTTATCTACCATCGTCTACGTAAACCAACCATCGTCTACATAAACCTACCACCTTCCATATCAAAGACTATTAGCCTGGTCTGTTATAGATAAAAGGGCAGGAGGTTTAACTTCTAAGGGCTTGTGATAATATCACTTTGATCTTTAAATCCCCCACTCAACCCTAGATGTTTATTTAAGAAGTTGGCCTGCTCAGACTTACACCCCAATGGCATTTTCGCTTTCCACTATCGGACCCTTTTCGTCGAACGTATAGAATGAATTAATCAAATTCCGAGAGTAACTCAACAACAAGCGAAAACGTTGTTTCTGGTGGGATTAATTCTGGCCTGCAAACAAACTTGCATCCGTGCCGCATTTCCGTGAATCCATTAAACTCAAACAATAAGAAGATACTCATATTTATAATATATACAAATAGAAATGGAGGCTACATGAAGCGAAGGGATTCTCCACAGTTGAAGTTGCATGATCTGTTTGTGTTACAGGGTAACATAGATCGAGTGTGTTTGACTAAACTTTGATCTTTTACAGTAATCATAGGAACTGCTCTGGTTTCCTTTTTCTTCCAGCTAGAAACAAAGTAAACGTAAACATAGCACTGAGACATTATTTCTCCACTTTTCTTATAAACACAAAGATGGAATGTCATGATAGGAAATTGGCAAAAAGTTTTGTGAACAAATAACAATCTTTCTTCAATTGGCAAGATGAGAAATAAGTGAAATATACCAGGTCTGACTGTAGACAGTCATCAACAATTGGCTTTGTTTTTAAAGACTTATGGGGTCACCCAAAGTTTTGTTAAGGTGGTACAGAGGGTACTACTCCATGATGAAAACAACTTATGCAAAGTTCCATCACAACAAGATGGGTGGTTTAAAACGAAATCCAAATACTGATTTGTGTTTTGATGGGAATTCTTTTCATGCTTGTGTCTCTATTTTGATTTTTCCCCTATAACACTGTGTTTTATCTTCATCAAATTTTTGCAGCTTAAAATATGTTTTCGTTTGTGAAGAAAAAAAAAAAATCCCCCAGCCTAGTCAAGGCAATTTAGGATTAACAGCTGCAGCTGTAGTTGGCTTAATTCTCACCCCCACGAATGCCCCGTTAGTCTGGCAGATTATAATGGGGGAAAAAACACCTGTAAATACCCTTAGGCTAGGTCCATAGTACCCCCCCCTGTAAAATTGATTTCTGTTTTTGTTTGTGCTGTGTGTGTGTGTGTGTTTTTTAAAAACCATTTTGTTTTGGTCTGGCTAACACATTGGAATGAACTTGCCCCCGAGGGCGCTCTGTGGAACACAACATAGAAGCAACAAAAACAACCTACTGAAGGGGGGGGGGGTGTTTGGGCCATTGTGATGTATGCAATGCAGCAATGAGTGTTACACTGTGAATACGTCGTAGGTGCAAGCGAAGTACCGGCGGGGGTCGCTGGACCTCGTTCTATGCTATAGTGTATTCAGGAAGCTGGCTGCATTGACGCACTGAACAAATATTGTGATTTGGGTATTGAATGGAAACCCCCCCCCCCCCTCCCCCCGGGAAGAAAAATAATAATTATAAAGAACCTACGATTTCTAAATCATCTGAAGAACTATGCTGATAAGCCTTATCATGTCACTAAGAAGAGGTTATGGTGTCTCTGAAATATCATTCACACAACGAACATTTTTAAATTGCACAATGTGGTTTCTAGCTAATAAACCATCAAAGATACGCATCTACATCAACGCAAATGATGCTGATAGTCTCTCTTGTGCGAGAAATTACTAATTTCAAAATCAAGATAAAATGTTCTTGAGTCTCTCCTGTGTGAGAATTCCAGATACAATGACTCATTTCAAAATTGAGTTACGATATTTTTGAGTCTCTCTTGTGCAAGAAATGACTTATTTCAAAATCATGTTACAATGTTTTTGAGTCTCTCTTGTGCAAGAAATGACCTATTTCAAAATCATGTTATGTTTTTTAGTCTCTCTTGTGCAAGAAACGACTTATTTCAAAGTGATGTTACGATGTTTTTGAGTCTCTCTTGTGTGAGAAATGTGATTACAAAATCGAGATACCATGTTTTTTAGCCTCTCTTGTGCTAGAAATAACTAACTTCAAAATCAAGATACAATATCTTTAAGCTTCTCTAGTGTGAGAAAGAAATTAATTTTTTTGCACTGATGCAAAAAAGTATCCCAATGATGGGAAGAACTTGACCCTAGTCAACATTTCTAAACAGTTTGTGAGTTACTTACATTTGTCTGTCCGCAGTACCAGCTGTCAAGGTGGGATGGGGACTTGGGTGGTATGTGATGCGGTGGTTTAACGGCGGTAGCTGGTTGCCGACATACCTTGGATACGCTCAGCTCTCTAGAGTGCTTCAGGCTGGTCCTCCGTATGCTAATGTCGATGGCTGCGGCAAAATACACAAAAAAAGTGCTGAGTAATTCACATAGTTGTTTAATATCAAACTTCACAAGAAGATATTTAGTCACAGACAAAATCCTTGCAACATATCTCAACGTATCAGGTCACCAAAAAATCATTAAGAAAACAGGTTTGTGATACCTGTGGCCCGTCAGTGTAACGTGACTAACCATTGAATCGACAAAACACCAGTTGGTGGAAAAGAAGTATCGCTGACAAGATTCAGATCAAGTAATCTTGTGATTGCATTTCATGGGTCCACATGCAAGAAGAACATTTTCCTTATCACACTCTCTCCATTACTAGAAATTAACCATGCTTCATATCCAAGACACTACTTGCTTCTGCTCAGCAATATTTGTCCATGCAATTCTGGTGCCAGGGCCCAAATTCATAGAGATGCTTAAGCAGAAAAAGTTGCTTAACAATTTTCTGAGAGGGCAAAAATAAGCAGGATACCACTGACAGAGTGTACATGTGACATGGTATTTTAGCTGGTAACCTTATTCTGGTAAGCATAACTATTTTGTGCTTAGCTACTTTTTGTGCCATGAAATTGGGCCAGGTGCAAGAAAGGTCCATCTGACAGTAGGAATTACGTAGACTATCCTGCCGGACGGACTCAGTAACATTACACAACGGGTAATGAAATCCAAATGAACGAGTCTGTTGTGATTCCACCCTTTTCCTCGGATCTCCGGACGTCGTTACAAATTGTCCCTGTGTGCCTGCATACCAAATACTAAAAAACAGGCAATACGAAAGTGTACAGTGACTGCATGGGGAGTGTTCAGTTACAATCTAATGACTTCTCAAGTTTGGGACAACTTCAGGAGAGTTCCTTTTCCAGTCCAATGTTTTAAATTTCAGTTCCCTACTCAGGGGTGTTAAATTCTGCAGAGACTTTCTGCAGATTAATTGTTGATCTACGAGTTTTTCCATAGCGGGGCAGTTACAGCAATTGTGTGTTCTATGGGAAATTCTGTAGTTAGGCAGATATGGGTTAACCTTTAAAGAATAATTTCCAAATGTACGTAGTTTGATATCATCATCATTTAGCGGTGGTCGCAACTGGGGATCAAAGGGTTAGAGTTGACCGGGAATGGTGAGGAGAATTGAGCCACTCCTTTCCCAAGAAATACCCCATAAGGTCAGCGTCTCAAACAGCCTCTCCTAACCAAACTCCTACCGCTTGGCTTCTTGTGCCCTTCCCTGTTTATAACCCATGGCAGAGGTGTGAAGGCTGGTTTTTGGTGTCTTAAAACCAGAAGGCTCTGGGCAGAAGGGGCTCATCAGCCTTAGGAGGCAGCCGTCCTTAAGGACAGAAAACTCTGACTCCAAACCCGGGCAGGTGGGGCCCGTCAGCCTTGGTTGGATACCCACCTAAGGGTCCTGCCCTAACAGAAAATGGTTGCTGAAGGAGCTGCGCCCTTGGTACGCTATCAGCACAGCAATTCGACAAGAAGTTTGATGTAGGAGTGGGTGTCTACCTGTCGACTTTAATAACAGGGATCCGGGTGTTTTGAAAGAGCGAAGACGTCCTTGCTTTGTTTACAAAACCAATGGGGACGTCCCTAAAAAAAGATGCCCAAACAATGGGAGAACAAAGAGAAGTCCTTGATATGAGTACACGCGAGTAAATAAATTGGTATGCATGGTGTAGTCAGGATCTGAAGAAAGCAGGAAATTCCATGTGTTTTCCATGCTTGATGACGTCATGATGACATCAGTGAACCAACCCGATGTTTGTCTGTTTCCATCAAAACAAAGGACAAAAATACTCAACAAATCTGTTGTACAGTTTCGACGGTGTGCCCACTTGGGAATGGCCAACGTCTAAAGATAGGTTTCTATAGACTTGTAATATCAATAGCCACACACTATGTGCTAAGACTGTTTCAACGTCTGATGGGAAAGATGGAAGGATTGCCCGGAGTAAACAACTCACAACCTTTCAGAGCAAAAAGGACATTGTCGAGTTCATGTTCAAATAGTACAGGCGTCAAAAATATTCCTAGCAGTGGGCCAGGTCTATAAAAATTGTACATATTTAGAGAGAGAGAGAGGGGAAATATGAATGGGTTCATACACAATTCTTGAAGTTGTTTGAAAGAATTCTATAGATGAAAGAGTGATTTGACTCCACACCAATCCGCTGCAACTCTGTCTCAATGCTCAGAGGACGTCATGTTTTTTGTTGTTTTTTGTCACTCTTTCACAGTAGTAGGCTAACCAAGGATAGTGGCAAAACAGGTTTGGCTGAAATACGTGTACATCTTTTTAAGGGTTGATTTGTAGATAGGGTGTCCAAAAGACACCCGAGGACCCCTCAGTTTGCTACCCTTTTTTTTTACATTTCAAATACAAAAGGTTGAACAGCAAATGACCCCTCTCCCATTGTACCCTCCATCACTAAGGCAACAACTTCAGCTAGAAATCTTGAAGACGATCAGAGCATACTGATCGAAACGTTGCGTCGTTAACCACCGGTTCTGTTCAGAACCAACTCTACTCAAAAGAGATATTCACATGGTCTTACCGCAAACCTCTCTTAGTTATACCTCCACCATGCAAAGTTGCAAATCCTTCTTAGAAATCTTGGAACTGCCATTTAAAGGAATTTTCTTTGACCCGTTAATCACAAACCATCAACTTCAAATTGACTTTAAAAAAATCAAGGTAGAATGATTTCCCCAAAACAGCTGCCTCTATCCCTTCAGTTTTCTGTAGTTCGTTTGTGTTTTCCGTTCAACAAATTTAGCGATTTTTCCAGCCTTCTCTTCCCGGGTCTTGGTTAACTCCTTGACTCCTGTCTCATTTCACCATGAATAGATAGAAGTTCCATTATGTTAAAGGATGAATGATTTATTTCCCAGAATTCTTTTTCTTTAACAATTAAGGGCAAAGAAAAAAAAAGGGGGGGAAAAAGGAATTTGGATGGAAAGTGCTTTTTTAACAGAGTGAATTTTTTACAAGTCAGTCGTTACGTTTTTGCTGATTTTTTTTCAGTGTTTACTTATATCTTAACTATTTTTGGTCATTCCATCACAAGATGAAGTTTTGAAGTCAGGATTTTATGTAAATGGAATACAAAATAATGATTAAATATCACATTTTTAAATGTTGATGACTTCTGCCGAGTTCAGTCTTATTAAACAAAAACAAGTCATATCTGTTTCTCATTTAAATTACTTTCAAATCAACTTGAAACATATTTAAATAATGTAATACCAGATAATTATTAAAAATTGTAATTTTGATTCTGATTGACTTCTGCAAAGTTCAGTTTTATTTAACAATAACCTGTCATCAATGTGGTGTAATTTATGTAGATGTTGATCAACTTGAAGCGAGTTTCTATATTTTCTTTTTCTTGTTGCTGGTGAGCCATTTTGCGAAGCATCATAAATCAACACTCTATGGTTTTTTTGCACTTGCAAAGAACAATGAACCGTGTAAAGCACAAGTAAAACAACAAATATGTAAAACTCAAGACCTTGCTATAAAGAAAAGGGGAAAAAATGAAAAAAAACATGAACAAGCAATTTCCTTTAAAAATATGGGGGGGATATTGTTCATAACCTAAATAAACATCTTATATTACTGCGAATCAGATATCTGGTTTAGTAGTTTCTTGATCGTATTAAATCCACAGGCTGACATTTTCAAATGTCATTTATGATTATATGCACATATCGCAGCATGGGCCAAGCAACCGCATTAATGTATTCGTGATGTCACAGGCTGGCTGCGTTCCCTTTACTGGGGGTTACAATGAGTCCGTTTCCAGACAATGGAGGAGCATTCAACCAGCGATTCCGTTTAAAACTGTTGGTGGTTTTTCTTAGAAGAGAAAACAACCACATATCATTGTCATGTAGATTAGGATAATAATTGCAGCTGGGATAAACACAATGGGTAAAATTAAATGAATATCTCATGTCATGCATTTACCTGGGTCATTGTTTAAAGGATTTTTTTTTCTTTCTAGCAGTTTTCAATTATGACATTAATGAAAAAAATCAATCATTTTATGACGGGCAGTCATAACAACTAAAACAAACATTACAAACTGGTTGAATAAATCTTAGTAAAACCTTTATCAGGAAAAAGCGAAGGCACAAAATCTCAAGCCAAGCAAGAGCGTGAAAACTCACGTGTACACCGTACCGTCGCTAGAAAAAGAAGGACGTAAGATGGCGGAGCTACTGCGTAGCATGCTGGGTGGGCGCGAGAGGGCGCCCTATTGGTTGTCAAATCTTCTAGCGAATGAGCCTGCCGGCTATGAAATATGCATAAGTAGTGGCTATTTGGGTAAGTGAATGAAATAGACTCCACTTACCACAAAACTCAATTTACTCATTCTCAACCTAGCCTTGTTCCGTCTGATTTTAATGTGAAAATTTAAAGGAATTTTAGCCTCGTTAAGGTGACAACCGTTCATCCAGATTCTAGTTAATGAACACACTTTGCCACAAACATATGGCTGGTTCATCAAATGAAGGTGGTAATTTCTTTTGAAAAAAAACCCAAACAAGCAAACAAATATATACAGAATAAAGTACATCTTGCAATAAACTCAACAAATGCATTCAGTAACTTTGTTTACTATTACTCATACCGTCAATTATTTTGAAATCATTATCCGGGAAGGAACCACGCCGACCATCCGCATACAATGTCAGCTGCTTTGACTTGACACGAACATCACCTGTCGAGAAGAAGAAGAGGATAAAAGCGATTAATAATCATACTAAACCGCTGCCACATCAAAATTTGTAAACAGTTGCGCGCAGAGTCGCGTGCCGTTTGTTTGTACCCCGTCACACGCAGCACGGATGATCACTCTAGCGTGACAGGTAAAGTGCATGGTCGGCCCCCGGGGCGACTTATCAAATTGATTCAACCACCTTGACATTGAGACGCCAGGCCCTTCATATGAAACCAATTCATTCATTGCTAGCACTTCACCAAGCTCTTTTTACCAGGGTCGAACAGTGAACTTACTGTAGCATGACCACACACGTAGACTTGGGCCGCATGAACCCATCAAGGAACGTCACTGCACAACCCCCCTCCTCCTAACGACTTTATCAAAATACAAAATTTACTTTCAAAATTTTAAAAATTGTTGAATAGGATCCTCCCTGCGGCTATTCACTGTAATTTCACTTTCAGATTTGTTCACATGTTGTGCTCTCTACCAATCACATGTCAAACCCTGTATCTCAACAAACGCACAGCGCTTTGTAAAGTAGTGACTGACCCCCCCCCCCTCCCTGAACCCCCGCTTGTCTTGGCTTAGTGCAGCATAATTTGTTAGCCCACCAAGGGACTTATCTGATTCTTTCAATATTTCCAGAGCCCTCAAGCATTTGTATAACACTGGGTCGCAAGTATGCAGGGGGGGGGGGCACCGAAATTTTCAATTGATTAGAAAAGTCGTAGAATTCATTCAATTGGACCGGACCCCCCAATTGACCGAACCTTGCGAGAACAGAACAATGCCGCACTTGGTCTTGGTGGCAGTTTTTTGTGTGTGTTTTTTGTGTGTGTTTTTTGTGGGTTTTTTTTGGGGGGGGGGTTCTGAAATTCAGCTGCATTGTTGAACTTTCATTTGATACAGACATGAACACAAAGAAAATTTGAAATAAAACAAAATTATCCCTCTGACATAGTGAGTTTACATACCTGCAGGCCTGCATATCATATTCAACAACAACAAAAGGAAGGGAAAACAAGTTTTAAAAAAGGTAGATTTCGTGTTAAACTGTGAACCACTCAATCCTTTTGCCACCAAACGTGTGTATGGCGACACCACAGAACTGTTGAGAAGAACGCTTCAATACTGTGTGGAAACTGTAGCCTATCTGCTATTAACGCTTTGCAGTGAAAGTTGTTCCTTTTTGTGGGCACTAGACCAAATCGTACCCTGCACCTATACTCGACCACTCGTACCTATCCTAAACCACGGGACTTCCTCCATGCCTCCGCCCACACAAACGCTACTATGTACAGAAGAAGCATGCACAGGTTTTCGGGGGTGGGGGGGGGGGCTCTTTGTATTTTGCTCACTACAATACATGCTCCCTACTGTAGTTAGGCGTTAACAGAAGCCACTGATTTCTTTTGTTATAGAGTTCAAGTCAGGGTATAACAGCATTGGCTGTTGAAAATATAAATTCAGTCCGGGCCTCTAATTTTCAAAATTAAAATAATTTCCTCAAATGAATCGAGGGAAAAACATGACACTTTATCTGTGAATACCTATCAATAAAAAATATGTATTTTTAAAATGGACATCATTAGAAATGTAGACAGGGTGGGAAGAGGGATCCCATGATGTAAAAAGTTGACATTTCGATCAGTATGAACTGTGTGTCTTCAGCAAAGGTCAGGCCATTAACTACTACTTTTGCCTTTTTATCATAGGTCCTTTTGGTTGGTAAGCAGTTTGCAACAGCTAATTATATTTTCTCACAATTTATTGACTATACACTATTAACACAAACAAAATATGGCAGCACAAGCAGCTGGGAATAAATATATCTATTGTTTAGATTCAATGTAACATTAATAATTTTCAACACTGCATATAACAAAATGTATTTACAAAAAACCCACAAAGACTTTCTGGTGGATATTTTTTACTCAGCTTAAGTCAAATGTGGTTTACAAAAAGTATGTTAATGACCTCATCAGCCTTATATGATCATTTAATCACTTGCATGCGTTCAAGCTTTTATTAATTAGACTGTGCGCAATGCGAGACGCCATAATGTTCCAATGAATGGGTGGACTTTTCTATTGCGTGTTCGGTGTTACGCATGTCTCTTGTAAATTCCAGGTACGGTAATTCATTTCTACAACAAGGCATGACTTTCCCATTTTGAAATCTAAGTTTGGAAGGTAGTGTATTCCACTCTACCAGCCAGGCTCCTAGTGGATGATACCCATGCCTACATCCTTACGGACTGTGAAGGGGGTAACCCTGTTTCAGCCCCAGGAGTAGGTGGCAATGGCCCCTGGTGACAGTTGATTTGGGTCAATAGCCCAAATCAGTTAAGTGTAGCCCTCACCTTGAAGTGGCCTTGTGATGTTAGGCGATCTCTCACATTTAGCGAAGTGACAGCGGGGTACCAACCGAATCTCTGGCTGCAGCATTCCCAAACGGACACCAACCCTCAGAAATCTGAGAACTGATTCATGCATGAATTGTTTCTCGGATTCAAACGTTTTGGGGTGAAAAGTTATCCTACCCAAATTACTTTGAAGGGAATCCTTTCTCAAAATAGTTCATACTATCAACAGCTGCAGTGCTTCTCACCAAGTTAGTTTTTATGGTAATTAATTTTTGGAGTATTTAACAATACATAACCCTACTTTAAGGTGAGCAAACAAAAAAAAGTATGTAATATCAGTTTCGTGTCTGTCAGCACGTCAGCTAAAAAGTTGCGCATACTTGCACCATACCAAGTATAAACCATAGCTACTCTACTGCCCAAGAGTAAACAAACACGATAGGTATCAAACTCGTACATTGAGAATGTCCCGCAATAAATATTTGTTTCTTTCTAAATGAATAGCCAAAAAGATCAGTATTTGTTGATACATCCAAGGGCAACCACAATGTGGAGGGTCAAGATGTTAACACGAACCTTTCGGGGGCCGTCTGTCACAAACCACTCTGAATAGGTTGTAAAGATTTACAGATAATATTGTTTGTGAATGTATGCGATGGTTTTATCACGACCTCTATACATGTATGTATTATGAATAATTGCGAAATACATGTACATCATTGACTTTTTGGAAGAGTAAATTTACATTCATATCAATCCTCTAATTTGTCACTGATATCTCTTTTTCAAGAAATGCTTGTATATTTTTCTAGTGATATCTTTACTTTGACGTCATCAAACATTCTCAAGGGACTTTACATTAAATGGTGATTTTTATGAAAATAACTGTTGGACTTCACTTTAAAGGCAAAGTGTACCTTTGGTTTTTGGAACCTATTGGTTGTTTAATTCCTATAAAAATGTAGATAAATACAATAAAACTAACCTGTGAAAATTTCATTTCAAAAGGTGGTAGCATTTTCGAGAAATTGCAAAAAACCTAGAGTGGTCATATCAACACAGGAAGAACAATGCATTATGGGAACACTCAATCTGCGAAACGTTTCATGCAAAAATGTTTCTCAGATTGAAATGTTTTTGAATCCCTCTCTCTAAAAACATGTTCCTTTTAAGGGAAATGTTTCTCAAAATGTTATCAACAACTGCAGTGCTTCTTACCAAGTAAGTTTTTATGGTCATTAATTTTGGAATAACATCAACCTTACTTTTCTCTCTTCTTCTTCTTCAATATTTTATTCTGGGGGGTTTTCTGGGTTTTTGGTTGTTTTCTTCTTCTTTCTGACTCGTGCTTTTCTCTTCCTTGGAGTGTCTTGAAAGATGTATGGATAGAGAAATATTTGTTACTAAGGGATAAGCAGAGCTAGGGGTATGAAATTTGTCGAATTTTATGAATGTTTCTCTAAGTTAATTATGCTGTAAATCAATTATCAATGGCATAAAAAAAATTGATTAACAAATTTCCGATGATGAAAAAAATCCCTTGAAACAGACGACTAGTCACAAATTTCATTGCTTTGACAACTTTTTCTATAGCCAGAGATGCCACTGTGGTAACGGGGGAAAAAGTTTTTTTTTTTTCCTGCGATAAAAGCAGAAAGCCACTGAATGAATGTCGCGAGTGGTAACCATTGTGACAAATTATCGCAGAGCAATCATTGCAGAGATGCCAACATTGAATTCCCAAAAAGAGTAGCACTGTTGAGCACTTAAGTTCAAGTCAGGCATTACAACTCACCGAGCCGTAAAAAGAGGAAATTTACGATATAAACCAATATTTTCAGCGAAAATCGATTATTGCAAAGCGGACTTGCTTTAGAGGCCAAACAATTATAACTTTATTCAGGCTTGATTAGGGTTTTTTTATAGGTTTTTTTTTAACAGAAGTTTTTTTTTGTTTTTTGTTTTTTTTTTAAACTGGAAATCCGGGTAAATCCGGAAAAGTGGCATTTCTGTATAGTGCACGTATCTTTCTTTCTAGCCTATTTCACTCCACTGCAGGAGGAAAGCCTCTTCACCAATTCTCCATTTCACTCTTGATTTGTCTGTTGCCAAGCAATTTAACATGATTCAACTGTAACTTCATGATCTCAAAAATTTGTTCACATTGTTCTGTTAATATTTGTCGGTTGTGATGACATCTTTGTAATGAATGTGAATTTATGATTAGAACAAATAAAAACCATGATTGCCAATAAACGATTTGTCCAAACAAAAAACATTTTGGGACAAATATCTACTTGTAACAGGATGATGAAAATCACAACAGTCGATCCAGCTGGATCTGCTTCGCAAGATAAATGATCTAAATTGACCTCTTGTACCGCTCATCATCCAGGCAAAGTTCAAATCGCAATAAAAAAACAGAAATTATACAGCGGAGTAGAAACCACATGGTTGAGAATCGGTCAAATTACCACAATTGCAAAACACATTGTCCCTGGACAAAGATGCATAGAGCATTGCTAGTTTGCCCTTTGGTATGAAAACCACAATCGGGTCAAACAGAGTATCTATCAGATTGGCATTTATTATTATAATTCAATCAAACTATTTGTCCATTTTATCATTAACAGTGAATCGCTATGAAATATCAAATTTGTGGGAAATATCATCAGTTCGGTATTAGATCCTTAGAAAAATTTGTATGAGTTTCACAAACTTAGTTTAGCATATATTAAATTGAGTTTCTTGGTGATATATCGTCCACAAAGTTTTATTTGTTTGACAATTACATAAACATGAATTTTGTTAGGGAAACATTTATCTGTGGCATTTGGAGTTAAGCCTTTTGGGGTTGCAGGCCCTTAATGAAAGAAATATTAAATAGCACATAACGACCTCATAATACTGAGCCAACGTTATGTGGAAGTGGGAATGCGAGAGAGAAAAAAAACCCAAACCGGATTTTAGTGGGGGTTGCTTGTTATCACTACAAACATTTCACAATAGACCGTATTGAATAACCCCTTTGTTGCTATGAAAGTCGCCATCTTGTAGGGCAAACCGTATGCGCGTCTAAACGCGTACATCAATGAAGCACGCAGCACGCAGCAATCCCGGTCTGATTTCTACAGCTCATGCACGCACACCCAAACGCACATGCTCACAGACGCCATGTTGTAGGGCAGATATTTGAATGGTGACGTCATATTCAATACAGTCTATAGCCATCTGTTGGACATGAGCAGTAGGGGCTGAATCTTTGACTTTACTCTGAATATTGTCATAAAATATAAGTCAATATGTGTACAGGCCTGATACTTCACGTAGGCAACTGCCTCCATGCCTCTAGTCATTGCCTTGGTGCCCCTTGAATTGTTCCAGTACAACTATAAAATTCCCTCATAGAGGTATCCTTTACTAAATAAAAAAAGGAAAACAAAAAATCCACAGTGCCTCACACTCACGTTTCAGAAAGCTGGTTGCCCCGAACGATGTTCATAACTTGATGTGCTGTAACTGATTTCACCATATCAAGTTGTTAATTTAAACCATTGGAAAAACAAACTCCTAATACCTACATGAATGGCTGACGTAACGCAAGTCACTGTGGATTTGGTAATAATATTTTTTTTTAACTTGTTGACTGGCTTGAATATGGGAGAAATATTACCCACTTAAGATTAAAATCACAACACCTGATAGCCCACCCAACATAATCATGTGTGTGACTGCTTCTATATCAGACCTCAATCCCTGTCAGTATTCGGCTGGCGGGATCACACCACAGCAATCTCCTTCAAAACTCTACAGACTTTCTTGAAAAATCACTCACCTAAAACCTTCATGTCCGACGCTGGAAACAGATGCAGAGCGGAACCGCTCAGCATCTGTTCCTCATCGACGACCCGAGGATTGCGCCGACCCTCCCACCCTACAAAACCCTTATGGCTGAGTGGACACTTGGTAGCCCCAGCTGCATGAAGAGACAATCCCCCTCCTACAAGTAGACTACCACGATGAATTCCACCGTTCACCAGAAATTGTTTTAAAACCTCGGCGGGTTTTGGCATTTCCATGGGACGATGGCTGGATAAACACTGTAGGCTTTGCTCTCTGACATTTGTTATATGGCGTACAAGATCTTGGTCTTGCTCAAGGAGCTGTCGACGCAATAAGCACTTCTTGTTTGTTGGGCTTTTTCTTCTCTAGTGGGGGTGGAAGAGGGGGGGGGGGTGTATATACAACAATCTCCTGAGGCTTGACGGTAGAGGTGAATCCATTAACACTTCTCACATGAATGCAGTAATACTTGCTCTTGGCCACGACCAATGTCAAGCACAACAGCTAGACTTATTTGAAAGGTTGATAACTGCAAATATTTCACCAAGCCCTTGCGTACAACCACTACATGTAGCCAATACAATCAGCTGATCATCAAGTTAACGTAGCATGACATCATTGTCCACAGAAAGAAAAAACCCTCTTTGGTAAACAAAGCATCCAGGCAGATGTGACAGAGTGGTCAAAGCTCAGAATACGGTCAACAAAAGATTTTAACTGGTGCGTGTCGGAAGGTGACCTGAAACACACCGTTAGTCTGGGTTTGAGGGTAGCACAGTCAACCACTCCTCGCATTCTGACAAAAAGAACGAATCTCATTCTTTCCCGGTACCACGTCAGCAGTGACATCCACCCAGAAAGGCTTTGTTGAACCCACGTGTGTCTATGCAATGTGTCTTTTGTGAGACATGCCACCGACAGAGCTCGGGATGCGGTGGTCACTAACGAACACAAGATTCCCAATGAAAAAAAAACTATCCAATGTCCTGATGTCATATCAAGAACTACGTGCTGCAAACACGTCACACGAGCTTCGCACCCTATTGTTACTCACATCTTCGCTGGATCGGGTCAACGATCTTGGACTTTCTCCATTGTGCAACCCAGAAATCCCTACCTGCCTTTGAACTCTGAATGGCTAGAGTCCACCAGAAAGTCAATACATATATATTTCTTTTGAAATACATAAATGTAAAACGAGGAGGAGATAATGGTGTGGGTTTCAGAAATTCTGAGAGATGACGCCAATAGGTATTTCCCAACGACAACATCATGACAGACGGACATAAAATACTGGCTCAAAAGATATTGATTGACAACCAATGCTTTTGTATAGTTAAATATCAACGGATGTATTTCAAATGAAACCAGAACCAAGGACAAACAACTTTATTTCTTCAACTTTGTGTCCTAAAACCCCCCAAAACAAAACAAAACTGTTTTACAACTTTAGACGGAAAAAGGTTTCTATGAGTGTCAGGTAAATCTGTGCATGTAGGCAAATACTTTGACCCTGTTTCAAACACAGTGCAAAAATTGTTGTTTACCCAACAACTTTTGCAGAAATTTTTTCATTTGGGAATTTTAGGGCAACTACACTGATATCAATAAAAAAAGATGTTTTGGGGGAAAATAATGAAGCACAATTATGCCGGATTAAGAAACATTTCAAGATGAGAAATCTCATAGCTTGTTGAATCTTCGCGGATTAGCAGTTTGACCACAAAACTGAAACAATTCTCTTTACGATGCAATTACAAGCTTGAACGCTGACTACCATTATTCTTGTTTACGTATGAGAAACAAATGGGGGCTACTTGCCTATGGTAATGCATGGTAATAATTATCATGTGTTTGTGAAAACAATATCGGGTTAGTGCTTTGACGGATCCTCTTACTCAAGCAAAAAGGAAAAACAAAACAAACAAAAAACCGATCCTTGTTAGGTGTTTTGACAATGTTTTGATAATATTTGCAGATAATTTGCACACCGACGTCATCCTTGGCAGTGAGAGGCGGTGACGTTTACGATGATACGTCACCTGAGCTAGTGCGTATATTTCTCGAGCGAAAAAAAGTTGAGGAATATATTATGGAAGGTGTTTACAACATGGGCTGTTAACAACAAGAAGAGGAGCGAGACCGTAAAGGTTGGGGGAATTTACTGGAAATGGCAATGGAGTGGGAGGATGGTTTGAGAATGGGAAAGTGAGGAAGACCGGAGGGATGAAGTCAGCAGCATTCTCCATTTAAACACCTGAGGACCAGTCAAAAGTCTCTCCAAGTGGCCAGCTGGCTAGTATGAAATATAGACTACCGGTACAGGGAACAATTTAATGCAGCACTTTACCACTTTGCCAAAAAGTTAGAGTACAAACAAAAGAGAGAAAATAGGAGATCACTGATTGCAGGTTGTGTGTGTGTGGGTAGGTATCCACATTCAAACCGTGGACCTATAACAAAAGGGATAATAGGTCCACGGTTGCTATCACAAAGGAAATCATTGTGGTCCACGTTTGCTAACACAAAGAGTTGAACAAAGGAGGGTCCACGATTGTGTGTTTACACACGTGTGTGTGTGTGGGTAGGTATCCACATTCAAACCGTGGACCTATAACAAAAGGGATAATAGGTCCACGGTTGCTATCACAAAGGAAATCATTGTGGTCCACGGTTGCTATTACAAAGAGTTGAACAAAGGAGGGTCCACGATTGCCAGTGTTTACACACGTGCGTGTGTGTGTGTGACTTTTGCTGACAAATTCCAGAAAGTTGAATCTTAACTTACCTAGCATGCGGACATAGATGGCTGCCTTGTCTGTCCTGTCAAATGATATGCCTCCCCTCCTCTGAAAATCAGGAAGAAAAGACAAGAAGCAAAAATTTAGACAAACTTGATCTCAGAGCAGTGAGTGACTTCTTCAACTTCCCCCCTAGATAAAGGGAAATGATGAGCTAGTACAGACCAGGGCTCGATTTCATAGAGCTGCTTTTAAAAGCAGAAAATTCTGCTTGACAATTTTCTGCTGAGCAAAAATGAGCAGGATACCAGTCACAGATGGTATGTGTGACATAACATTTTGGCTGGTAACCGTATTCTTGTTAGCGTATTTTTTTTTGTGCTTAGAAACTTTTGTGCTTACGCGTCTCTATGAAAATGAGCCCATATGTTTGCTATTGAATAAAAACTTGATCTATATTTTAGTCATTACGAAGGGGCACCAAGGCACAAAACAGGGACACATACATGTAGGCAACCTTGTATCTTTTGCCGCAATTCTACATACCACAGAATTACGCGCTTACAACGCCCCATACAGATCAGTATTCTGTGGGCTCTAAGTGCATAATTTGCATTATGCAGCCCCATGAAATTATTTACTTGACTATTGGATTGATTAGAAGTGAAATACAAGTCAATATTCCTGTCATGGGGATACAGACGATGCACATTGCATACCACAAAATATCAATATGAGTACGTCTGTAGGGCATGGCAGTCGATTCGGACAACACCATTAGCGTTTTGAGAGGGAGACTACAGGTTGTCTCAAATCAAACTGAGGCATTGCACTGCTTCACACCATCTGCAAGTTCATAAATACATTGAGAGAGACATAAGGGAGTTGCGATAGATCGCTGCGATTAAATGGATCTACGGTTTGTTCAGGTGACTAGAGGTTAACGGGCACTGTCGGGGACCTAAGCCCAATTAGACTTTTTACCATGCCATTATCATCTTGAGTCATGCTCCCTGTCCTCAACAGCAATACTGTATTCTTGTTCCAATCGCACCATACATGGGCCGGACTATATTATCCCAACCAGCCTCGGTGCGGTTTTGCACATGTTGCAAATTTAACTAGGAAGAGACACACAATGGTTGTATCACTATTACTCAACGTCGAATAAACATGACATTTGCTGAGCACAATCCAGAGGGACACCCTGACATTCATAACATCACATGATATGTTTGGCTGGTGCGAGTATTCGCACTGTATATCCACAGCATTTTTTTTTTATAGTAACGGTTTATTCAAGGTCTACCCGGCTCCTTCAGGTGCTATTGAATGTGCAGGTATAATTAGCAATGTAATCGCTCTTTCTGGGAAACTTCTTATTTGTGTATGGTAATCCCCTATCATTGATTTCCTTATTTTTACAAGCGACCTCGGCAGTTTAGACTTTTGAGGACACGACGCCCCGCAAGAATCTGGTGATGATGAGACCAACCGCATGCATCAATAAAATGCTTTTGTTAAATTTATTGTCCATGCCGAATGCATTACATGTATTTTTCAACTGTCTTGCCCGAAATCTAAAGCACAAATTTTCTTTAAAAGGCAACAGCCTTTCAGCCTGCAGTATTTCATACTTAATAAGCTCTCATCTTCAAAGAAAACCCTCCAGAATACACAAATACTTTACCATGGCTTTAAAACTCCATTTGGAGTTGTTTGGTTTCATCCCCTTTTTCCCCGAAGTGATATTACAGTCGATTTTTCAGACAACCTCAGTTGAAACTAAACTACGCCATCGAAGTCGGTTTTTCAGTTTGAAGTGGTGAGGCTACATTATAACCAGCATTTTTATTCTCCGGAGCAAGTGCCTCTTTATTGATTAATCAATGTTATGCTTGTGTTGATTTTACTTCCACTGTGCATGGCCACCGGCTTCATTAGCCATACATTTAATGATTCCATTTGCACTTATGTCAGGTACGTGTTACATCAAAAGGGAAGGAGGGGCGAGGGAAGTTCGCCCAAGGCCGCCCGGGTGCTGCTGCCTTTATGAATACCAAGGGGTAAGGGTGGGTATTGAAGGGCGTGAATATTGCATTGTAATGAAGAGCTTTACCAGGGTTGACTGAAGGAACTCTCTTCTTGGGTGGGTTAGGGGAGAGGGTTGTGAGAAGAAGGAAGTAAAAGGCGTAGAGATTTTCATATATTTTTACTCTGGTTGTAACGCCTCATGAAACCTAAGCCAGGACTTCTCGTATACAAGACCTGTGTTCTAGTGGAGATTCTCTTGAACTTTGATTCCTGTTGCATGACACAGATTCAGTCTGGAGCAAAATAACAATGAAATTTGGCCCAGTCTTTCAACATTGTTAACTAATTTACACATAACTGCAAATGTAATGTATACCTAAGCAATGAATTTAGGTAAGCCAGACCAAGTTAGAAAGACTTTTTACCGGTCAGCAGAGTATTTGTTATGGAGGGAATTAATGCAAATGTCAAGTAGTTAGAGTTTACAGATTGTTGGTAACACCATCTCAAAACTTGTTTAACAGCCGATGATGCCTGCGGGCCATATGAAAAAACAGGTTTCTAAATTTCACTTTAAATTTTTATATAGATTTATAAAACACTTAAGGTAACTTAAGTTCTCTTTCCAAAACCTGGATTTTTTTCATATTTTTTTTTTAACATTTAGAGGAAACAATTTGTTTTTTACTTGGAAACAAAACATCTATATATAATCACAGCATACACACAGGGGAATTCGTATTAAAAATAAACACGAACAAATAATCTACGAAAACAATCAACGACGCCATTGTTTCATCAAAGATGAAGCGTACATGTAACCACCAAAGACACCCACCTCAGGGCTTTGTAAAGACGGATCAACATTTCCCATTAAACTCGCTATCGAGTTCAATTTTAATGCGCAAAAAGCACTTTCGCTCAGCATTGCTGTACTCATTAGTGTAATGTTGTGTGACTTGGCTACGCTAAGACGTTCCTGAAGGCATGTTGGCTAGAATTATACCTTAAAGGGGTAAAGGAATATGTCCAAAAAAAATATATGATGGGAAAACAACTCGCTGAATATACTCTTTTTAAAGGGAAGGTATACGATTGGTAATCACTTTTAAAATTAGTGGCAATCAAAACCGACTTGATTAGAAGTACAGCAGCTTTCGATAGTATAAAGCATTTTGAGAATCATTTCACTTCGAAGTAACGTGGTTATGGAAAAATATATCAGTTTTTAACTCCCCACTTTTGAATCTGAGAAACTTACTGACAGATACGTTTCTCAGATTGTGTATTCCAATTGCGAATTATTTTTCCTGTGTGGACATAACCGCTCTGGATTTTCGGCGATATCTCAAAAACGCAGTAACGCTTCTCAGATTCAAATTTTTGGGGATAAAAAGTGATATCTTTTTCCATAACCGCAGTACTTCAAGGTGAAATGTTTCTCAAATGCTTTATACTATCAGAAGCTGCTGTACTTCTTACCAAGTAAGTTTTTATTACCATTAATTTTATGAGTAATTACCAAACGTATACAGACCCTTTAAAAGTCTGGTCTCATGCCGTTAAAGTCTCGTCAGAGAATCTGAGATGATTAAAACAAATCCATGATGGCATTAAGCCCGAGGACAGAGAAACCAGACAAGCTTCATCTGAGGACTACGGAAGCCATAAGTGGCCGGTGATTACAACCAAGTTTACTGCAAATGCTCATGAGATAAAAAAAAAGGTTTTTACAATAATTAAGACTAATTATGAGAAAGAATTGGAGTGTGTCAAAAAAAACGAGGACGGTTCAGCAAGGTACCAATAATTATCAGATGATAATTTCCTAAAGCTGTTACACAGAAAAAGATACCGAGCACAGGAAATTACTGCTCAGCAGAAATGAGTTACCAGCTAAAATGCTATTAATCTACACTGGTTGAGACTGGTTCCCTGCTAATTGTTTTCTGAGCAAACAAAAACTGCTGAGCATCATTATCTGATTAACATTATTTTTTGCAATTGTTTCAACAACAACAACCTAGTTCATGGCATGTAGCGCTCACCAAAATTAACTTCCACAAAATCTGCTTTTTATTTTCATGTCTTTACAAGATGGAAGTTCAACAGGTTAACTACATTAGCGGTAGACGTGGCGCAGCTTGAACAATAAAGGACAAATTCAAAGTAAACCCTTGTTATACTTAAGCCCCCCCTTTTTTAAAGCATCCTTGATCCGCCTCCAGAAACTGGGTCCTCATGTAACGAATCAATACAATGGTTTTTCCAGCCGAAGCGTCTGCAATTATTCCGGTCACACCTTAGAAACCACACCGAGGCCCTCGGATCTATCTGGCCGAGCTTCAACCCAGACATCCCTGCCAGGGTACGAGGTCTAGAAAAAAAACGAGCGCAGAGGACGAGAGACAGAGAGAGAAGCTAGTTTGATTTCAGCGCTGTGGGGCACTGCGGAACTTCAGTAGTAGTCTCCTTGAGTTGGCAATCAATGTTCCCTACAGTTTTACAATCAATGAATGGCAATAAAGAATGCAGGAGGCGATGAAGACGGGCTCATGATAGGAATTGGCAATTGTGCAGAGCCATTTTTCTTCCCGTCGTACACAAGGCTGAATTTACAGTAAAGACTTGATTACAAGCCAACTTTAGACCTAATAAGACTCGATAACGGACATTAGAACCTGTCTAGACCCGGCCTCTTTGGATAGACCACGGCCCAATTTCATAGAGCTGCTTCAGCAAAAAATAATGCTTAACAAATTTCTGCTTAGCAAAATTAAAGAGGATACCAGTCACAGATTGTATATTTGATATGGTAGTTTGGCTGGTAACTGTATTCTGGGCCCAATTTCATAGAGCTGCTTAAGCAGAAAAAAAACCTGCTTAACAATTGTCTGCTAAGCACAAATGAGCAGGATACCAGTTGCAAATTGTACATGTGACATGGTAGTTTGGCTGGTAACCTTATTCTGGTAAGCATTTTTTTCTTTTTCTTAGCTGCTTTTTGTGATTAAGCAGGTCTATGAAATTGAGCCCAGGTCTGATACTTTGTTTCTGAAAGAACAAGGCAGTTTTTCCTTTGCAAACGGAATTTCTGTTATAAGGTAAATGCAAACTTCTGCAGTGAAATTTTAAGGGGCATGGGGGTATGCAAGCACAAAGATCCTTGAGGCAATTGTCTTCATCAACAGGGATGATAATGGATGACAGTGAAAATTCCTGGAAAAAATGGCTTGCGTATCTTGGTCCCCCATATTCTAGACGGGTTGGTGTTGGGAGACGGGGAAAGTCAGGAATGGTGATTATGGAATCGTGGCTCTTTGTTGTTTCATATACGGAGCTGGATGTCGGGAAAAACAATAATGTCCTTACAAAAGCACTGCAAAATCACCATTGGAGATGGCAATTGACGGTAAGTCCTATGTAGTAAACACAGGGTATTAAGTTACAACACCGGACCAACAATCGGAAATCCTTTAAATCATGAGAACATTCATTTCACATCTTTTGACATGATCGACAAGTAGATGAAAACTATCAAACTCATTCATGTGGAACCGAGTCACCAATCAGGGGGGTCTAGTGGTTCGAAGGCTGGCCTTCTATGCATCATGCCTCAGTAAGTGTAAGAATTCACCTAATTGCATCTATGTGGCTCAATCGTTCTACTTCTAGATTTCTCCCCGGTTACCATGGAAATGGTTGTCCTTTCTGTAATGCATGAAATGTCATGGTTGCGGTCTTATTTTCTAAAAAAGGTGTGTGAGTGTGCAGTAAATTTGATTGAAAACCTTTGCGAAGGTTGGGTGGGCCAAGCAAAGGCACGCAGTCTTCAACTGAAAACAGCTTGTGATAAGTGGACAGCTGTTGAAGGAATTTACTTGACAGAAAAACAAACACTAAAAACATTGGATTTTGTACAAGATCTTGATACAATCTGTGTTGTGCACTGACAATAAAAATAAGAATGGGACCGGCTGGCAAAACATGAACAATTTATTTTACTTAATAATGATAATAATAATAATAGCGTTCGTTATTTTTTTATACAAGCTCTGCGGAGCTATGTTTCAAATTAAGACCCGTTTATTTACATGGCACCATGTAGTGATTTACAAGTTGATGTGGTGCAATCTGCAGCCAACCAGACCAGAAAACCACGGGACGAACCCCTTCGTTTAACGATATTAACTGTACTGGGTTCTTTTTCGTGCATAAGAGATAACACACCTGACCTACAGCTTTACGTTCCATCCGAAGGACAAAGCAACAACGGTTAAGTGTGTTGCTTAACGTGTGTCAGGACCGGGACTCAAACCCGCACTCTGCTGCTCAGTAACACCAGAGCTGGATCGCTCGGCCACAACACGCCTAATGTCCCAAAAAGGGCAATTTTGTTTGATGTATAAACTTTTATTAATGTATAAACTTTTATAAATGAATAAAATGCCCCAAAACAATACAGTTAATTGATTAATGTGGAAAAGGAGCTCAATTTAAATAAAAAACACAGAATCGATCAAAATATTGCCATCATACTTTCTAATTAACATGATCGACAGGATGTTGTCCAGAAGACAACACACTTAAAAAAAATACGCAAAAACTAACAAACATCCATTTATATTTTGTCCTTACTTAATTTGTGGTATTAAGTCACATGCAATTTGATTTAAAACCCACAGCTCTCCCGATACCCGAGTTTGAATAAATTTCAACATTCACAATGAAGTTTTTTCTGAGTGTAAAGAAGAAAAAAAGTGTTGCTACGGTGACAGGGCTAGCACTTACATCACAATGCATATTTTTGATGCCTGATCACACCTTGAAGATATTTCATGATTTCTATCTTGCCTGCTGTGAATACTGAATTAATGTTCTCTAATGGGAAAGGGGGAGGCAAGTATATTTTGTAAAGGAGTTGATATCTGATATTCAAATCACATCTGCAGAGGAAAATTTCAATATGAAAATTACCATTACCGTATATTTTTATATTTTTAAGCCTTTTTAGGAAAGCATTTGGTGATGTGCAGTGAGTTTTTAATATTTCGGTTTAGCATGGTTTCTATTTTATTGTGTACTTTTTAAATGCTATTGTAAGTAACTTTTTAGACAGCATTGTGGTGTTCATGAACCTTTTTTGTCTTCAAGCTTTCGATTTTAAATTTTCACATTTTTACTGGTGTATTTTTGCTTACACTTTTTCTTGTTTAATTTTCATACTGGTATTTTGTAATGCTATGCGCCCTGGAACAGGCTGGTCCTAGAATTACACAAAGGCCATGGCCTTTGTTGCCCTGGGTCTTTGTCTTAGTGCCCCTAAAAAAGTTGCCATAGACTTTAAGATTTTCCAATGAAAGTGCCCTTTGCAAAAAGAAAAATGGCCTTGCACTCTCAAAGATGAAATTCCAGGCCTTTAAGGCTGGTCCTGGAGAGAGCGCAATATAAATTCAATAAACTATCATTATTATTATCATTATCATCTGCCTAACTGCGGGGTTTCACGTACAACATACAAATGTTGTAATCATCTACGGACAGGAAAACCCATGGATAAACAATAAAGTAGTGTCTTGATTTATACTCACATTACTAGTGATATCAGATCGGAAATGTGGCAAAATATATATCACATTCAAGAGAGTAACGGGATCTTTCCAACAGTACAGTTTGTTGGGGGTATGCATATTTGATAAGCAGTAAATAATGAAAGGTTATTGTAAAATAGCAATGAGCAATCAATGGGCTTTTAAGCAGAAATAATGTCTGTGTGCACTGTGACCAGTCAGGCGAAATGATATGCAAAATACATGTAAGAGTGGTGATTGTAATTTTCAAATTATCATAATAAAGGTCCACAATATGAAACAGATGAAAACAGAAATTCAACCACTGAAAAACAGAAGGGAAATCGTATTGTGTTCAAAGAACGACCTACACTGTACATAATTTCTTAGGCTTTCAATATACCTTTTTTCATGCTACTTAATAACAATCTTACTGATTTTCTGAAGGCAAACAAATCGGAAATCAATTTAGGTATATTAGGAATGAAGAGTATCATGCAATAACCCCCCCCCCCCCCAACCCCAGTAGAGCGTAATGATTGCTACCATGAAAAAAAACTAATAATTTGACTGGAGCTATCACGTGCTATTGGTTAACTGGTGGCCTAATATTTTCTCTAGTGGTATAATTACATCAGTGGTTATGGGAGAGTTAAATTAATTTCAATCTCTTATTTTTTATTAAACACACCATCAAACCGACCTGTGAAAATTTCATCCAATTAGGTGATCCAGTTTACACATTTTATCATCACTTTGATCTTGCTAACCAATTGCCTTCTCAGGCTCAGCTACTATCACGTACAATGATTAATTTGTCCTCCTCGATGGTGTCTAACCATTGAAACAAAAGAATTTAATAAAAGGGATACGGGTGTAATAACAGAGCGAGAACATCCTCGCTTTGCTTTCATATACAAAATCGACAGGGACATCACAAAACAAAACGTCCAAACAATGGGAGAACAATGTCCTTGATTAACCTGGTTAAAAAATGTGTGTATGGAAGTGTGTACGGCCAGCGTTCTCCATTAAAGGCCCTGTACACTATTGGTAAGATCGAAAAACACAAATGTTCACAGATTCACACATAACTTACAAGATTTAAAGTAAGTAATGGTTGAAAGGGTTCCTTAAAATATTTCTGCCTAAAATGCTATCGTTTCTGAGAAATGAGTAAAACAATAGTTTTTATCATGCGCGATAATTTGAAAAAACAGAAAACACATAAGGTCTCTTTTCACTAGTTTCTCGTGACCTCGATGACCAACTGAGCTCAAATTTTCACAGGTTTGTTATTTCATGTATATGGTTAATCACACAAAACATTAACTTTGTTTGCGGCTGTTTTGTCAGCTCTACCAATCCTGTATAATACCTTTAACAGTGGTCCACTGGCCAAATGCCAGTTATAACTTCTGAGCACCAGTCAAAATTCTGTCCAAATGGTTCGGCTGGCTATTTGATTTCTTCCAAACGCTACATGAAAACCACTGACTGTACCGGTTTCAAACTGAGGTTTCTACCATACAAAATGACAGTGTTGAAAGAAAACCGTACACCAGTGAAAAGGCTGATGGACTATTGAAATGACAACCTAACTGGTCCCGCTGGCCCGTCACTGAAAAAGTTAAGGGCAAACCGTGGTACCACTAAATTTTTGAAAAGTACCCATACCCTCACCCCCCGCCCCCAACTCTCCTTCAAACCCACTCTAAAAGAGCAAGCGCCTCATACGAGTTGCTTTATAGTTCTCATGGATATTTAGCCAATTACTGCTCCGCAAAAAATACTGCAACTGTACATTCCCAAGACAAAGAATCAAAGATACCTTCAATTCCAATAAACAAGGCTTGGAGTTGGCCAACGCGTAGATTGAGAATGCCAACCGAAACTTCCCGCGGGTAATAGATGACCCAGATAGACTCACCAACATGTAATTGTTGAGACTCAGGTTTTTTTTAATTGGAATTTCTTAGGGAGACCGGATAAATGAATGTCTACAAGACACCGCTGGATCTTTGGAGGAGCTGTGCAAGTACGTGAGCTTCTTGATCCACCTTTGCATGTGTAATTCTGGAGTCACGAGAAAACAGTTTGTCACATTCAGTGCTCCGGGGGGGAAAAGTTGAGAAAATGTGAACACACGTTTTACCCCTTCTGTGTTTTAAAGACGGAAATCATAAAAACTAAAAATGAGAAAATGTCAAGTGCGCTACAAGTCATCCACATTCAGGAAATTAGTTTGTTTTTGGTTTTGCTTTGTTGGGATTTTTTTGTTTTTTTTCTTCTTTTTTTTCAAATTAAAGACATTTTTTTTTTTTTTTTTTTTTTTACCAAGGTAAAATTAAATTTTTAATTTTGCTCTATCAAAATAGAATCAATGTCCATTGCCGTTAGTTATCAATTCAACAAAAGATTTCCTCAAACAATCTAGGTTTATAAACACTACAACCTGAATGACAGTGGAATTAAATCAAACCAAACACAATGCCCCAAAACTCTTGAACGATAATACCCTGAAAAAAGGGGGGGATCCTGAAATATGGCAGGAGTTTGAATGTGACATCCACTGAACTTCCAGGGTTTTGTAAGTTAGAGAATTTACAGACTGTCCGTCAAAACGAATGTAAAACTAGAGGTTTGGACACAAATAAGGGCTGTCTCTTTCTTTCCTTGATGGTCAGTTCACATCTTTCAAGAAATCTTGAAGGCAAAAAGTGATCTATGAACAAATTCTGAAATCAGGAAATAAACATGACAAATCACAGGCCTGCTTGAAATTTCAAGTGACAACGTGACCATACAATTCCTACTTGGACCTGAAAACACTTCAGGGAATAAGATAGAGAAAATAGCAGAGGAGGGGGCGTGTTTCCCTGCAGTGTGAACAGAGCTCTTGTCTTGGATGGTGTACACTAAAGGGGTACTGGTGGGTTTCATTTAAAACATTTTGGCTCTAGAAATTTTTTCCATCGGACTGGGTAAAGAGTTTCTTGGAATTAGGGTTGGGGAAGATGAGGGGGAAGCCAACAACTACAACGTGAAAAGTCTAGGGTTCTTGAAGATTGGAATACTGAATGGAAATCATCAGGAAAACCAATTTCATTAAGGGAAATGTTGATGTTGGTTTTTGTTTTGTTTAGTTTCTGCTTGATGGGGAAGGGTATGTCCTTTTAAAAAGAGTCAGCCACAACTACTATTACAAGGAATTAACCTAACATGGTTTGGGAAAAATATGTGTAGTTAGGATCACCAGACTGTTAGAGTTACCACTCCAAGCCACTTAAACGTGCATTTTAGAAAAATTAATAAATTACCAAATGAATTTAAGCATCTATAAGCATTGATCCGAACACAGACAGAAGAAGAAAAAAAAACACGCAGAGTTTTGCCGGGGCGTCTTGTTTGTGTTTCCCCGACTGTGTGAGTTGCCAACCCTACAACATCCTCACTGCATAAAAACCCCAACTGTCCGCCTGATGGTAGAGCTACTTAAAAGGACCATTTACACAGGTGAGTGGTAATAGAAAACCAGACAGCCAGTTAAGAAAAACAGAGCTTGTTGTTCTTTCAGGGTTCAACTACTCAGAGAATGGAGTGTTAACCTCCTCCTCCCCCCAACACCTTCACTTCACTTCCAAATTACACAGAGCTAGAACCTGTGTAAGACTGTAATATGGAATAATATTGATGCATACCATTGCAGCAGAAACAAAAACATCAAAAGTTTGATCTATGTGTAGATAGATACCTCGCCAAAGTCAAATTTAGTAATGTGATGCTCTCATTTTTAAATAGACAGAGTCCTCATTAAAGAGGGGAAAAAAATCACATGTCTCTATTATCATGTTAAAATTGTGTAAAATGCCATTTTATGCAATACTCTGTCAGAGAGAATTAGGGTACCGAACAGTGGCATTTTTACAGAGTTTTAACCTGAGGTAAGAGATTTGTAATTTTTTGCCCCTTGTTTTCATAAGAACTCTATCTATTGGAAAATTTGAAAACCTTGACTTTGGAGCCACTCTTTACAAGTAAAATTATGTGTTATCAGTACTCAAATTTGAAACAAACAATTTTTGCTAATAACTGTTCCATTTGATGGAAAAGTACTTGAATGTTTTTGGAAAATTAAGTAAACTCCCACCCACTAGTACCAAACACATGATACAACCAACTTGTTTAAAAATTCAATCAATTTTGTATTCTGGTAATCACCAATCCTGCACGTTGTCTTTTACAGAGCACTGAAACAAATTTTAGTTTCAATTTGGGAAAGGGAATTTTTTACTAAATTCCTGACGAGAATTAGAAAAACAAATTGCAATATCGATACTGTCATGTAACTTTCCTTTTTAAACGGAACATTTTCTTTGTGCCTGTTTGTTCTACTATTGTTTTTGAGAATATTTGAGAATATTTGACCAAAACATTTTGCTAATTTTCTGAGGTAAATAGGTAATCTACAAATGCTACAAACATACTTATTAAAGTTGCCGGCGAAAGCTTGTAGGTTTTAGAAAGTACAAATTCTAGTAGATAAATACATATTTGAAGTGACCTGTGTTCAATTTCATGGCTCTGCTTACCGCGGAGTTCTGCGCTTACGGCGCTCTGTAAAGCACATAAATCTACGGGCCGTAAGCGCTGAATTCTGCAGTAAGCACAGCCATGAAACTGGTCATGCCAAAGCTTAAAACTCAGTATAATCATAGCCTTAACCTGGTTTAATTTTTCCAATTATCGTTTCCACAAACGTAAGTACACTTAAAGTGGTAATTCCAAGGTGAATTTTTGTTTCTAGAAATAATTTTCAATTAATATTACTAATCATAACAATGACCTTCAAGTGTTTCAAAATAAAATAATAAAACACTTCAGGGAAAATGATTTTTTTTTTTTTTTTAAATGGCAGTCAGGTTGGCTCAGTGATTTCTTTCCCTGCCCTTCACCACTGTGGACCCCGGTTTGATACCAGGACCGAAGCCTTGCATGTGGATTGGTTTTTCAGCCCCAACCTGATTGCGTGGGTTTTCCCTATTTTGGGCTTTCCTTCCACCTCTAAAACTGAAATGTCTTCAATGTCTTCTTTACAAAAGTTGGGGTGATGTTTCCATTAGGATGCTTTGTCGACTATAATTCAGATTCAGATTTCGATTAAAATTGACACAAGATTTCTTTCCCTCGAACATATTACAGGGATGGGATTTGATGTCAGTGAACATTCCTGAAAATGGCTTGCTGGCCTGGGCTCCCCCCTTATTCTAGACCCAGAACCTCCCAGATGTTACAAATCCAGAGGTTTACAGACTCTGTGCATCACCAGAAATGCAAAACTACAGGTTTGGACAAGTGTGGACTATTTCTAGCTCCCTTTGGTGACTGATTAATTCTTTTAAGAAAATGTTAATGCTCAAAGGAGATTCTGAGAAAATCCTGAATTCAGGAAAAAATCCAGAGAAATCGCTTGCCTGATACTATAACAAATCATTTTGCGAAAAAATCAAACCAGTACAAAACTATTTTTAAATGGCTTTGATGTCTGTAAACTCCTGAAGACGAGCAGAGTATACTGTTCGAAACGTCGAGACCACACCAGCTCTACTCAGAGCCAACACTCCCGAGAGATTTACACATGGTTGTACCCGCAAGTTTAATATTTATTCATAGTTATTTCTTATTTAAAATGAGTTGAACAATAATGTAGGTTAATGCATTGTAACTTGTAACTAAAAAATTGTGCTGGTACTGACAGGAAGGTGTTACATCAACATTAATGTCATGTTTTTAAAAATGTACTAGAAATTCTGGACTTCTGTTTTCAAATAAATTTCGCCCACTCCTTTCCTTTGAAGCCAGTACCGCAAATATTTCCGTAAATTCTTTTTTTTTGGGGGGGGGGCGAATCCATTTCATTAAAAATTTCATCCACCTTATCTTCCCTCTGAAGATTTGTATAATAACTTCCCAACCCTGGGGAGAAAAGATTCTACTCACTAGTAAAGTCTAACTGTAAACAAACTAGTCAAGTCGGGATAAGTTGTGAAACCACACTGATTACCATCAAATTCTGATTCCAATCATCGTATTCGCATAATATTCAAGGAGTTCAATTCCCCCCCCCAGGCTTCTCCACTTACATGCAGATAAGAGAAAAACCCCACAGTTCAACTATTTTCGTTTGCGTCGTGTTCTCCAGACGCAGCCGTGATTTGCATAATAGTCTGTGTGTATTTGTGATTTCTCCCTACAGGTTCTTCAAGGCTTGTCTCCGTCGACTGTACGCAAAATCAGAAGAAGAACAAAATGCCACACACAAAATTGTTGAAGTATGTTTTTCTCTTCTTAACAAAATCTTGTGCACAACGAATGACTGGTATTATCGAAACAAGTTAAAAATACATATGCTATCTCTGCATGCCATTTGCCTTGGTCAACTTTCAGGGCCCAATTTTATAGAGCTGCTTAAGCAAAAAATATTGCTTAAAAGTTTTTACTGCTCAGCAAAAAAAAAATGAGCAGGATACCAGTCACAAATGGTACGTGTGACATGGTACTTTGGCTGGTAACCCTTTTCTGGTAAGCATAATTTGGCTGTGGTGAGCTACTTTTTGTGCTTAAGCAGCTCTATAAAATTGAGCCCAGGGCAGGGTTTACAAAATAATGGATACTACCAATGTGGGTCATGGTATATGTAAAGCACTCGCCTCGCACCATCGTGTGGCCCTTGTTCGATACCCGGCGAGGGCCATTATGTCAGTAGAAATATGCGTTAATCTCTGCTTTGCCAAAAGGGTTTTTCTCTGGGCCCTCCGATTTTCCTCCCTCCGGAAAAATCAAATACTTTCGTTTTCTGGCTGTGCTCAGTGGTCATGAATGGGTCAATGTGGCTGGCTGCCAAAGGCGCCCTTTGCATGCCAGTGACTCAAAAACAGCCCCATCCTTCAGCAATTCAGCTTTTTAGCTGCAACTAAGGATGATTAGCCTCCCAAATTATTATAAAATGACCCCTGACAATTCAGTTGGAAGTTCACAGATTTTCAGAAGTGTAACTCCACGTATGGAAAAACTAATCACAAGTACTTGCTACAACGAGACACTCTCCTCTGTTGTGATCTCCAATCAACGATAACGATGTGGACAAGAGAAAAGTGAAATGATAGCTGTAATTACCACTGCTTGGCTACGACCCAAGTCGTATAGATGAATCTGTCGCTACGGCAATCACAGTTGGGGGGGGGGGGAGATGGAGGATTGATGAGCAATGAAAGCTGAGATACTTGTCTGATAACCAAGGCCTGATGATGATGCATTCATTGGGTTGTAGCAGGAGAACAACTGATGGCTTGTCATTATCGGAGTTGTTGATGGCAAAGTGATGTCTTCGTTTCCAGGTCAGGCCGGAGCAGACGATGATGGGTGTGTGTGTTGGAATGCATCGTGAGACCTTGCTTGATATGGAACAATCAGGCCTGGAATTACACATGGGCAGCCAGGGAGGCCCTGGGCCTGATTTCATAGAGCCACGTAAGCACGAAAACTAGCTAAGACCAACAACATTATGCCTGCAGAATAAGGTTACCAGCCAAAATACCATGTCAAATGCATCATCTTTGACTGGTATCCTGCTAATTTTTGCTTAGGACAAAACTGGTTAAGACCAACAAAATTATGCCTGTAGAATAAGGTTACCAGCCAAAATACCATGTCACATGCACCATCTTTGACTGGTATCCTGCTAATTTGGGCTTAGCACAAAACTGGTTAGGAAAACTTAAGCTTAAGAAGCTTTATGAAATTGGGCCCCAGTCTTGGCCTTGGTGCCGGCCTTCAAAAGTTTCCAATAGACTTTAAGATTTTCCAACGGAAGTGCCCTTTGTGAAATTAAGATTGCCTTGCCTTTAAAAGATGAAAATCCAGGCCAGAAGTTGTCAGTAGGGATACCACGTGACTAGCTTTTGCATGAGCCATTCATTCCTATCCCTATGATACATGTACTTTTCATTAGACACTTTGCGTTAACGCGCAACGCTGCTGGTACGCTTAGGTCACGCGATTGTTTTTTAAGCACCAAGAGCAGCTGCCGTGCAATGATCTGACTCATTTTGCCTCAGTGAGGGCGCTATTTGAAAGTGTGATGTCACATCATCACATGCAAGGGGTCTGTAAACATATCATCCAACCCACCTGTGAAAACACTGGAGTTTTGTAAAGGATGTTGTGCATAGATATTCTTTTTGTGCTTTAATATCTTAATATTGATATGGTATTGAAACTGAGCTATCGACCGACCGCTTCGCAAGCACAAAACGCCTTCTTACAGTCTCTATGAAATTGCCCCACAGTGTGACAGCAAGAGTGAAACTGGTAAGGTTACAAAGTAAACGGACAAGCTGAGAGCCTGCAAAAGGGATTAAACCAAAATAATAATTATCTTAAAAGCAAAGAAAAAAGCCAGGGGAAAAAACCAAGATTGATGATCAATGACCAGCTTCCTGTCAGAGAAAGTACGAATCTTTTCATACAGATTTAAATATTGAATTATGAACTTGTTAATAAAATAAAAAATCCACTTCTGACAATGAACAGAGCATACCGCCCGAAACGCGGAGTATCCGTTCTTCTCAGAAACACAAATTCAAAAGAAAGGTCATTTTTGTGGTGTCACCTCAAACCTACTCCTTAAAAGTCCACATGTGCATCTTCCACAACAAATATTGTGCGATGTCCGAAACAGGGGAAAACTTTCATCTGATTCTATCAAAAACATTTTAAAATCAGAAAACTGAAGTCAATGTTCAATATTTGTAGAGAAAATCGTTGATTTGTTCTTTATTTTGGATGTTGGCAAATAAATCAATTTCTGGGGAAAAGATATGTACTTTAGCTTTGGCTTTACACCATGCAGTTCTTAACCTGTTGGCCATCTGTCGTTTACGAATAATTTTGATTTTAAATCCATTTTTTTTTATGAAGTAAACCATCAGCCAAATAGGAAACAGGAATATGTCAGAAAACATTAAAGATAAGGAATGGAATTGGTAATGGTCGCCAATTAATTATATCGTCGTGGCGGCGCGGTTAATTAACCGGGTAGTTAAGAAGCGGCAGTCGCGACTATACAGTCGCCCGAGCTAGTAGTAATAACTACTTCAACAAGTAGTCTGTAAATATTCGCCCTAGTTCCCTTATCGTTGTTGGAAAAAAATCAACCACTTCAATATCTAACAAATATTTCAATGTTTCAAATAATCATTATTTTCTTCTTCTGCACAAATGTAACAACCAATCCTGTCTCTCAGGATGCCTACAATAAAAACGCCTATGAAAACAAACATGTACTGGTACTAAATGTACTGCATGTATTTATTTAATCTTTATTTTTAAAAACCTAGTCTATCAATATATTCCATGCATCAGATGCTCACATTTTGAAAAATCTTGATTTAAAAATGCTGAAAAGAAACTCGGTTGATTTGTTGGTTAACAAAATTATGTTTTGATGTTTAAATGTCAAGGGTACTTTTAGTTGGTAAGCATTTTGCAACACCTACACACGTAAATCATCTTGGAAGAGAATAAAAAGATTAGGGAGGTTTCCAAGGCAAAGTAGCGAAGTGGGGCCCTCACCTTTAAATGGGATGGGGAAACAAGAAACAGTGGTTCCCAAGAATCACAAGAGGAAACTTTGTCTATCTGCATATAGAAAAAGATTTAAGGATTGGAGTGTGATCCTAAACCTTCAACAATCAGGCATGATATTTTGTCCTTGGGAAAAACACGCGTGAGGTCTCGAAATGAATTCAAGTATTTTACTGAGAAATTACTTTTTTCTCAAATACGACGTTACTTCAGAGGCAGCCGTTTCTCACAATGTTTTATACTATCAACAGCTCTCCATTGATCGTTACCAAGTAAGTTTTTATGCTAACAATTATTTTGAGTAATTACCAATAGTGTCCAGTGCCTTTAACATATTTTTCAGGCTATTTAATAACAGTTTTTCTGATTTTTGAATTGGCAAAACAAAGCAGGAAATCAAAGTAGGAAAAACATTAAGACTGGACAACCAATGTATTCCCTTTAACTTCCTTCAATTTGTACAAACAAAAGAGAAATCGCAATCTAGCAATTGGCAAATAAAGGCAATCAACAGCATTACATGTGCAACATCAAACATCGAGCACAGACTTGCCACTCAGCTCCGTGGTGACTGAAACAGACTGAGTTCAAGAGGGAAAAAAGGGGGTTTATTGACAAGTTCTTGCTGGAATGGAACTATATAC
Organism: Plazaster borealis; assembly: GCA_021014325.1. Classification (NCBI taxonomy): domain Eukaryota; kingdom Metazoa; phylum Echinodermata; class Asteroidea; order Forcipulatida; family Labidiasteridae; genus Plazaster; species Plazaster borealis. The sequence goes on along the minus strand of CM037464.1, from coordinate 15,440,402 downwards.
AGATGTGTAAATTTACATTTGGTGGTCGATCATTGGGAGTAGTAGCATGAGAGATCCAAGAATAAATAAGAACCTACAGGTCAGGGGTCAGTATGAGTTTAAAGCGGAAGGGAAAACTTGGATTATTGAACAGAAAACTCAACAACAACTGGGGCATGTTTTACTTAGCGACCATGACCAGAATCATGGGGGGGTTTTTGACACTAAAAATTTACTAATTGGAACAATTTCCGGGAGCTCTGAGATCTGGAGCTCTGAGATCTGGGTCGGTATTCCAGAGACAGTTGACGAAGGTACATCTCCTGAAAATTAATGTTATGCTACCAAAATATACAAACTTTATTTTATTTTCATGTAGTGGAACTAAGTAGTTACAGGTTTTTTTTCAGATTTAGTCACTTCTTAAAGAATACAGTAACCGATTTTTGTTAGTTTGTAAAATCCAGTAATCCACCAACTTCAAACCAAGCCTAACCAAACCAACAACTCTGGTTATGGTTTGGTCGGCTTAATGTAAGTTACTGTTGCACTTCCACACAATTCGGCGACATCAAAATAAATCTTGCATGCCATAAGAACAGAATTCCATATGGTTATATACAGCCGGTGCCCTGCTAACTTTTTCAGCTAACAAATTCGTGAGGCAATGTTTATTTATTTATTTTGCCGTTCAGGTCAAGTGAATCGTGTCCACTCATTGTGTTCTTACTGCCATGTATCCTTTATTGAAGGAAAAGAAGCAGAGTTATAGATTTTCTTTGGACAGCCCGGACAAATCTGAAATTCCGAGGAGTTTGGGGCTTTTTAGAAGCCACCCTTTGCCAAGACTCTTACATGTAAGAGAGCCTTTGGGCACAGGTGACATTTCAAGATCTATGTCTAGCTGTAAGTCTTTGAGTTTTCATGATCGGAAGTCAATATGCGTATTGTGTACTCTACATGAGGGCAAGTAGAACTGGACGAAAACAACTGCTTAAAGTTTTGCTTTTAGAAAGTTAAAAAAACCAATTGCTACCAAATAAAACTGGTCCACAAACTAAGTTCCGCTTACAAAGTTCAACCCATTTTCAACAGCTGACTCTTAGCTTGCAATAATTGCCCTTAATCTAATTTGTTATTAGACAAATATATTTACATGTATTTCTAGTGACTTGTTTTTAAGACAAATGTCGGGAAAAAAAAAGAAAAAAAAAATAGATTTGCAATTTCAAATTTGATTTCAAAATACCATCAGACTGTTATTTTAATCATGCAAAAACATTGACAAAAGTAAACAAAAGTCAAAATGACATTTGTTTTAGTAGACAAAGTTAAAATCATGGCTGGGGGAAGGGGGACCACTGGGAGGGGATCCCGATTAACCAGGACCCAATATCATAAAGCTGTTAAGCAGAGAATTCTGCTTAGCAAATTTCTTTGCTAAGCAAAAAATGAGTGGGGTACCAGTCCCAGCAATGGTAACTGTATGGTATTCTAGCTGGTAACCAATTTTTTCTAAGCAAGAGTTTTTTTGTGCTGAGCAAGTTTTTGTGCTTACAGGCTTTATGAAATTGGCCCCAGGGATTGTTGTCTCAACAAAAAACAGTACGCTATAATCCATTCTGAGAAAGTTATTCATTGGGTGTATCTTTAAGGTTTTCAAGCGACAAGTGTATTGCATTTGTGTAAAGCTTTGGCGTCCATTTGCGGAGCGAGGTTGAGGAGGGGGGGGGGCAGTAGAGAGCAAGCCACACAAGCTTAAGAGATGAGGACACTTCCTCAACAGAATCCTTTTTAACTCTGTCTACCACTCCAAAGCATCGGTAGTAGCACTGGGCCTCACTTCACCAAGGTACTTTCATGATTATGAACTACTTTTTTCAGCTAACTCTGACAAGTTGTGTTGACTTAAAAAAAACTGACATGAGTACCAAACCACTAATGGTGCAGTGTCAAAGAAATTACACACAGACAGACATTGATGTCACTTTATATTAACCATCCTCATACTGTATGGAGGAGAGTAGGGGGAGGAATGACTTTGCTTTGTTACTCCAGGGAGGACAAATCTGCCTCCCTGACAAGGATGAGGTTGAAGATCCTCATTGGTGATGAGAGGTTTGTTATTCCTTTAAATCACGCAGGAAACTTAAGAAAATACAACTCTGATATATTTGTCCAAAAAATTGACAGCTTGTGGACGGGAAATCTTAACTCGAGGGTTCTCTCTTAAAAAAATGTTTTGATATTTTTTTTGCGGAGAGAAGATTGAGGTGGACTTTTTAAGTGTCGTTGTCAATCATGGGATGTTTATTATCGCCTTTGGAAGTATTTGTAGATGATATTCCTGCGGTTATTAAAAAAAACCATTACAAACAAAAAACTGTGAAAATGACACTGAAATAAATATTCACTTTGGGGACAACATAGAACAGTTAGTGCTACATGTATTTGTCTTACTACACATCCACTTGCGCAAGCAATAGTAACAGGATTTCAGATGTGAAAGGAAAACTCAAAATGACATCCACGCAACAGGTAGAGACTGAAAACTCAATTCAAATGCTAAGCTCCCGTCTGGGTGGGAATCGAACCAGGTCCATGAAAGAGAAAGAGAAATCACGAAGTGAAACTTTTTAAAGACTTCTCTTTTATTTTATTGATTTACGTCCCATCTGAAGGGAATGAAGCAGTAACGGTAAGTGGCCTGCTTAAGGACACAAAGTGTCAAGACTGGGACTTAAACCCACACTCTGCTGATCAGAAACACCAGAGCTTGAGTCCGGTGCGCTTGACTGCTGAGCCATGACATAACACAATGTGAAAGGAAACAAAATTCTCAAGGACTTGCATACATGCCGAACATGAGAATGATCAAATCAGGAAAGCCAAGCTTTATTAAACAGTCAGAAAAAATCTATCTGCCAAACAACATTCCATAAACTAAACTTTGGAAATGGTCTAGTACCCCGTCTACAGCAAAAACTATCCTAGCCAGTGCAAAGCAGGGTGATACAAACACACAAGGTCAATCACCATGGGAACAAGGTTGACGAGCAATCTCTTTCAATGAGCCGTGTCAACATCAGTCGTAACAGGGTGAGAAGAACCCTGTGAGACTTGCCCACTTCATATTCATTGAGCTTGAAAGATGTCTGCCACAGCAGGTTTAAAGGCATCGTACACGTTTGGTTATTGTCGAAGACCAGTGTTCTCATTTGGTGTATCCCAACATATGCATACAATAAAAAGACTGTGAAAATTTGGGCTCAATTGGTCATCGAAGTTGCAATAAAATGATGAAAGAAAAAACCCTTGTTGTACAAATTTGTGTGCTTTCAGACTAGGAATAAAAACTTCTTGCAAGAAGTTTTTATTATTTTAGTGAGAAATTACCTCTTTCTCAAAAACTACGTTACTTCAGAGGGAGTCGTTTCTCACAATGTTTTATACTATCAACAGCTCTCTGTTGCTCGTTACCAAGTCATTTTTTATGCTAATATATATTTTGAGTAATTACCAAACGTGTACGATGCCTTTAAAGATAGGTTACTGCGCAAGTACTTCAGAGACTCAACTCAACGCTAGAGAGAGCTGTGCTGTGTTCGCAGATTTACACCCAAAATGATGCAGGATGGGAATTTTGTATTCATACATCCTCAAAGGTCACTTCTAACTGGTGTTAAAGGTACGGCCATAGATTTGTAAGTACTCCAAAAAAATAATGACCACAAAAACTTACTTGGTGAGAAACACTGCAGATGTTGATAACATAAATTATTTTGAGAAAGGATTCCCTTCGAAGTAACATGGTTTGGATAATTGTTCACCCAAAAACATTTTAGTCTGAGAAACGATTCATGCATTAATAATTTCTCAGATTTCTGAGGGTTGGTGTCCGTTCACAAATGCTGCGGCCAGAGATGTGGCTGGTACACGCTGTCACCTCGCTAAACGTGGATGGATTCAACGTTCTTGTGAAAATACAGTGACAGTTTTGTTGCTGTTTTCTCAGCAAGAAGACACTGTATTCAGCTGAAACTTTCACATGTGACTTTAATTGTATCTTTCTTCATAATTTCGCCTATAATTATAAATCAACATTCTGTTGACAAAAACCAACCGTTGACTCTACCTTTAAGTAAAGACAAAGTGTGGACCTGAGAACAGAAGACCATAACACAGTGCGGGATCTTGAGCCATTCTGTGGGATCTCAACTCAACCAGAAAAAAACCCTTCTCCTTTCCATTATTCAGGTTCAAAATAAAAAAAGGTAAAAAATTGTTGAAAGGATCGCAATAAGAGATAAGTCAAGTCTTCATGAATTGAACAAAATGCAGTTTGATTTAATTTTCCTGTGAAATAGTTACTATTGTATAAAATCAACGGCAATTATTGTTCAACCTGCAGTACATGTTGACATATTATTTTCTCTCTTGCACAATCAGCATTATTTATCATCTTTAATTTATTGATGACACGTTTGAATTATACATTCGCGAAGCCGAGAGCAGTTTGAATCACATGACTGTGCCAGGTAACTAATGGATATTGATTAATTTCGCAGTGGCCAGCGCGATGCACGGACCACCTTTTGTGTCGATAGGACAGCAAGTGGGAGTTGTATCGTGTACGACAAGCAAAGCCAGAAGGTACATGTACAGGTAGTACGTGGCTTTGCCGTCATCTCAACAGAGTTGATTGAACTGGAGCACACTTTAAATCTCGTGACATTCGAGATTTACAAAAAATATCCAACACTTTATGTGTTTTAACCCATTTCTTCGGACTGGTTTACCATATGGAAGAAAGGGCAGTAATAGAGGGAAGGAAATAAAAAATGGTTTGGAGACATCTGAACACACTTTTAGGGCATCAGCACTTAATAGAACATCTTTTGTGTCCCCGGGTAGGCAATGGACTGTTTTGTCCGTCGGTAGGAACGGCTCGGCGGGAGAGTGTAGAGATGTGAGGTAACCCGTTACCATGGAAACCTGTGTGTCTAGGTTGGGAAATTATCCATAGGCTTGGATGAGTCATTATCATTTATATTAGAACGACACTCATACTTTCGTTTCGGTGTAATTTTCTCTTCTTAGCATTTCGGCAGATTGAAACAGTACTCCCAAAATAAACCACTTCGAAACGAAATGGGACCGGCATGTTTACTCTGTAAGAATTTGTTTTTCAATTTTCAAGGGACCCGTGTGTGTTCCCTGTTAACTCAACAGAGCAAGGATTTAAACTTAATCTATACGAAAAATTCCTACAGCTTTCGTTTTCTGTTAAAATACAATTTAATAAGTTAATCCAAAAAAGCGAGAAAAGGAAATGAAGTAGTGAAGAAAAAAAGTCACATTTTCCTTTGAAGAAATCACAGGCTATGTGGAAAGGGGGGCGGGTACACCTTGGGGACCCACTGACAGAGAATTTTGTTGAGTTTGTAGATTTAATACCTCTTCTAACGTCCTCTCAGTCATGCTAGACATCAAAGGGTGGGAGAATCAAGCTCACAGGAAAACAAGAACCGGTGGAATACAGAGAATACGTCTCCCATCCGACGGAGTACTTTCCGTTGTGGTTTTGGATTTCAGACTTTCCTGCGTCTAATCCGATGCATATCAACTACTCCCACGATGCATCTTTACTTTTCTTTTCTTTTTGTCTCCCTCTGAGTGCTTCAGGGACAAGTTGCGGGGATCAACAATACTAAAGTATTTCTCGGATGATTTTTTTCTTTTTCTTTGTCAGGTTGTATCGGTTGCAAGTCTTGTTTCTGTCTAAGAGGTTTCATGTACAGATGATACTGCATGACATCATGCATAGCTTCCAACCACCGCCAAGTTTCGTAAAGCTGTTTAAAAAAGCAATGGTTCGCTGGACAAATGTTAATTAGAAACACCAGAGGACCAATCAAAATTCTCTCAAAGTTGTGTGGTTGACTAGTTCATTGTTGGAAAATGCCCCTATTTAATATAAAAGAAGTACTTTAGGCCACAGGCTGGTGGACTAGTGCAATGACAGGCTAATTGGTCCGGCTGGCTAGTTCAGTGTTAAAAAGCACTCAATATGAAATATGGACTAGTGGAAAAGATTGTGGACTAGTGGCATGACATGCTAACTGGCTATTTCAGTGTTGAAAAACATCCCTATTTAATATGAAATATAGATTTTAGGCCACAGGCTGGCGGACTAGACAACACACTGGAACTACAGCTTTACGTCCCATCCGAGGGACGCAGCAATAATGGTTAAGTGTCTTGCTTAAGGACGCAAATATCACAACCAGGACTCGAATCCACACTCTGCTAATAAAAAACACGAGCATGAGTCCAGTATTCTTATCCGCTCTGCCACGACACGCCATGTGTGCTTCTTCACGATAAAATTGATCATAGAAATCAAAAATTACAGCAGAAGACATGTTGTACTATAGATCCGTATACATGTAGCCGCACAACTTTAGGCTTGTACATTGTGCATCCACAGAATACCAAGTTGGACACCCACGGCACTGGGTGAGTTAACGTGGTGGAAATGCAAGTCTGAACTTGTGCATTGTAAGCACTCTAATAATCTGTAATTTGAAACGGCGCAAATAAGACTCGTGTGTACAAAATCTCCTCAGTCCGAAAAAAACCTCCCATCAGACAAATCTAGTAAAAAAATGTGCACAGAACCCCAAGGCAACTAAATTGGGCATCCTTTGCATTTTACACAACTAAACTGAAGATACTATGTTTTTGAAAATGGATTATGCACAGTTAAAAGAGATAGTATGACAATTGAGTTTGGAAGAGTCGATCTTCTTATTTAAAGGGATTGTATACATTTGGTAATTGGAACCCACTATTTGTTTCAATCCTATATAATTGTAGATATACCATAAAACTAACCTGTGAAAATTTCATTTCAAAAGGTGGTAGCGTTTTTGAGAAACATTACTGTCAGTAACGCTTCTCAGAAAAATTTTGGGGATAAAAAGTGATATCTTTTTCAATAACCACAGTATATCGGACTGAAAAGTTTCTCAAAATGCATTATACTCGACCCTTTAAAGTTATTATACAGGATTGGATGAGCTGACAAAATAGTTGCAGACAGTGTTCATGTTTTGTGTGATCAACCATATACATGAAATAAAACTGTGAAAATTTGGGGTTAATCCATTGTGTGAGTCAGGAGAAAATATTGAAAAAACATGTACAATTTTCAGCATGCAAACATATTGTCCTTAATTTTGGTCATAACAACCGAAATCAGCTGTTGAGGTTTTTTTTTAGGTTTTCAGATACAGTTTTCTCGAATATGGCTTTATTTCAGAAGGATATTTCACAGGAAAAAATGGTTCTAGTATGAACTTCATAATCAGTAAGCTTTCCGACTACAATTAAACAATGTTTTTATCCTTTCCAATCCTTTATCTTTAAATTCCAGAGAGATATATCAAACAACTAAAACTTTTTTTTTTAAAGTTTTCTCAAAAGCATTACCATGTAATTTGATGTTGATGGTTTTTTAATTGAGTGGTTGTTGGATGACGTGTTTATTGAAAACTACACGGTAAGAATGAATTTAGTCTTAAAAAAAATCGATAACGATTTACCGGAGAGAGCAGATACCCTACTGTTAAAATGAATACAAACACAGACCAAGACGATGACAACAACATGCCGGTTTTCATTCCAAATATAGACCCAATCTCCAAATTGTCTCGGCTGCTGAGAGGAGAAAAATGATACTGATTTGATTTGCATGAGCACTGTACCGTTACGCAGGTGGAGCATTTATGATCATCAAGTCGTTTCCCCCACCTGCTACCTTGAGCGGTTTTCGTCTTGACCTCCTCAGGGGTCATCCAGTCCTTGACTTCAGCCACAAGAAACACTGCCGTCAGAACCTCGCCGCCACCGCCAATCCTTCAAACTGCCCCAATCCAAACAAGTCTTCAGTTTCTACTTTCAGTGGATACACTCAACTTCAGATATTTATAGACCTGCTAGTCTTGTACATCATTTTCTTGTTCATAACAGTACATTCTTCCCCCGCTTAAATAAAGTAAACATATTAATTCCTATCCAAATTCACCTCATATTTATTTAATTTTAGTTTCAAATACGTAGACAACCAGCATCAACACCCTTTTGTTTGCTTGGGTGCGATTTTCCACAGCACACTTCCTGTGTTATTTTCTGGAAAATGTTTAGTACACATGAATTTAGTTAGAATGCTACAATTATTCAACTCAAATAAATTATTATAAAGTGTATTGTTTAAAGAAACAAAGTTCACAATAAAATGGTCAGGCCTGGATTCGTCAGGGGGGGGGGGGTCTGAAAAAAGACAGGTCAACGTTTATAAAAACCACAATGCACAATTAGATTTGGTAGGAAGAGCTTGTCAGGCGTGCTCAATGTGAAAGGATTGGGGGAAAAGAAGAAGGTTTTTTTGGGGGGCATGTCATTTCTTGAGAGCCCCATTTGGCAAAATGTTTACCTGGGTATCCAGGGTTGTACATGTATGTGAAGAAAGTAAAAACAATCCTTGGGAGTGGATGGCAGGAGTGGGGCTTCTTCAGTGTCCAGGGGGATCCAGCCGCTTATGAACCATGGATCCCACATTGCAGTTTAACCTCCTTGAGGTGTTATATTTCAGAGGTTTTTTTTATTTTTTAACATCTTTGTGTGTATCACAAATACCTAAATAATTTGGGTCTGCGTAGCACATGAGATGTACTTACTTGGTTAAATTAAAATACATATTTTCTGATGACATATTTATTTTCAAGATGGAAAAGTGTTTTTCAAAATATGCAGGTGAAGGATGCAAATCAGAAGAAAACAAACTATACCATTGGACAGTAGAGTGATGAAGTTGAAAATCTTAATAGAACAATTACCCAACTATCACCCAATAGCACAACATCACAAAAATCACAATAGAATAATAGAACAATTACCCAACTATTCTATCACCCAATTGTTTTTCATGATCACAAAATCACAAACTAGCTTTTCAGTCTGTCTCATTCAATAATTAATTAAGTTTTCTCCCTCTTTCCATCTTTGATTTTGTCCTTTGTGTTTCCACCCCCACCCCCCCCCCACTTGTCTCCTTCATTCTTCATCCCTGGCTTTTTCTTTGCGCTTTCTGCCGCTCTCTGTCTTTTCATCTCTTCCAATTGACTGCTTGTGTTACACCAGTATACCTGTTGATGTATGTTAATTTGTCGTTTAGCCTTTGAGAAAGACTCTGCTAGGGTCGAAACGTCAGGCCATTAACTATTTTTTGCATTTATCCTATAGGTCCTTTTGGATGGTAAGTAGTTTGCAACAGCTAATTCTATTTCTCAATCACTTCCTGTAATAACTTTTAAAAGATTAAATCTTATAACCTTTAAAAACAAAGTTAAAGGAGACACAAACTTTTATTTGGTTCTTTTTGTTTGCTCATTTTTTATTTATTTATTTCTGGGGGTGGGGGGTAGAGGATGATTGGGTCAAACAATTTTACGGTTTGTGTCTCATCCATTGAGGATGGGAAATTCAAGTAGTGCAAATTGACAATCTCCCCACAGGCATCTATTGACCACCAACAGGTTGTGTAGGTCAAATCAAAAACATTGATTTTTAAAGAAATATTCCCCCGATTGATATGCCTAATATGGAAGCAGCACCTCAAGGCAACAAGTAAACAAAAAAAAAGATACATTGCTGGACTGTATGCCCCCTTCTCTTTTTTCGTTCTTCCAAGACTCTTGCAACATGATCACATTTTTCTTAAATTTTATATATAGACAGTCCACAACAAAAGCATAGGAGAAATCAACAACATTGATCTGCACTTACAGAGTGCAAAATAGTCAAGATTAAGTTACACACATTCAGCATAGAGCTAGGCATTCAGTAACACTCGATTTAACTCGCCTGTAGGCCTCCGAGTTAGCCAGGTCTGTGACATTGTTTGTGTCCGAAATGGCACTGTTCAAAATTGCCAGTGTTTGCTCGATCTTTTTCTTTCAAACTGTAGCAGACTCTTAGGTGTGTATTTTCTTTATATTTAAAATCCATTAGGGACTCCAACCGTTGAATCGATTTTAAAAAAATCTTCGGCTATTTTTATTGATGAAGATACTGGACACGAGTTAATGAAGAAAAAGCTCTGATTTTACGTATTCATGGCAGGGTTTACCTGCCAACATTTGCATCTTGCAATCAGGGAGATTGTGTACAACAATCAGGGAGATATTTAGAGTTACATTCAACATAGCTACAGTAGGTAAAGTTTCGATAATCAGGGAGATTTGCCAATTTGTTCATCAGAACATGGAAAGATTGGTTTATTTTCGAGGAACTTTCTGCAGAATCAGGGAGAGTTGGCAGCTCTGAGGTATTATACAGGATTGGTAAGGATAAAAACACCAATGTTTAATTTTAGTCTGAAAGCTTACTGATTATGAAGTTCATACCTGAACCATTTTTTCTGTGAACTATTTCCCTCTGAAATGAAGTCATATTCGAGAAAACTGTACCTGGCAACCTAAAAAAAAAAAAAACGCAACAGCTGAATTCGGTTGTTCCAACCAACATTAAAGACATGTTTATATGTTGAAAATTTGTGCATGTTTTTTTCACTTTTTTCTCCTGACTCACACAACGGATTAAAACTTTCACAGGTTTGTTATTTCATGTGTACGTGTATGGTTAATCACTTAAAACATGAACCCTGTCTGCGACTATTTTGTAAGCTCTAACGATCCTGCATAATACCTTTAAACAATAAAATGGTACATCGTATAGAGCTCATAACAAAGAACCTCAGCTCTCTTTTTTCCCAATCAAATCAATTCTACAGATGAAACAAATATCTGAACAGCATTGGATATATGCGACGCTAAGATTTTTCACATTAATTTTTTTTTACCATTTTAATTTATGATTGGCCTTCATTGCTTTGTTAACATTATCCTATAAAAAACTGTCCAACACTTGTATACAGTGCAAATAATTCATAGTATTAAGATCGTGCTGGCAGGTTTCGATATAAGCATCAAGTCTATCATCTATTTAATCTCCATACAACTGGAATACAGCTGCCCAATCCGTTGCTATGGGCAACAAATCCATGGAAACTGATCTCACTTTAATAACGGGACTGGATTGTGGTGGCATCCTGAATACTGAAGTAGATTTTTTTCTCGCGGCACATAGATCTATAATGTGTGTGTAATAAATGTACAACCAAGACGCCGGGTGAAGCGCCTAGGTAGAATGTACGCAATGTAGGGGGGGGGAACTGGCATTCCCAATGATATCACTTGATATGGCTCCCACATCCTGACCGGCACTTTGGTACTCGATTATGTCCACTTTTTTCTTCTTCTTCGTCTTCCTGTTTTTTAATTAATGGCCGCTGGTGATTCTCCGCAGAGGATGCCTCACTTGAAGAACCAACAAGTGTCTAAATCATTACCCAAGAGGTAATGATATGGCTTGAAGTGCTGGAATGGGGCAGCGGATAAAATATTCAGTTGAAATAGAGTAGACATTAACAACACAAAGTCAAGAGAAGTGGGTGTTGACAAAATCTGTTTAGTGTGGATGTCAAATGCCTGTTAGTACTAAGAGCAATGACCATGCAATAAAACATTCATGTGGCGTTAAACACAAGTGCATCTTTCGGTATTTTTACCATAAGTGTTACAATCAATTATTTAAAAAACGCTTTCCATGTCAAATGACATTCCAAAGCAGTCATAAAACAACGAATATATTACTGGCTCTAAAGTGTTGGTTATGTAATCAAATTGCAGTCAACGTGATTACATTAATTTACCTCCTGTCTATGGAGGCCACATAGGCCATGGTATCTGTTGCCCCTCAGGGTCTTAGCCTTGGCGCCCTTCAAAAGTTTCCCATAGACTTTAAGATTTTCCAATGGAAGTGCTCTTTGCAAAATGGCAATGGCCTTGCCCTCTCAACGATGATATCGCAGGCCTGCAACAGGGCACAATTTCATTCATGACGCTCTTTGGAATGGAAAGAAATCTTGCTGAGCAGAAACGGGTTACCAGCCAAAATAAACATATATTGTATATTGTTTATGACTGGTTCCCTATTAATTCTTGCTTAGCATAAAAACTTGCTAAGCACCATTTTCTGCCTTACAGCTTTATGAAAACAATTCTTTCTTTGTTACCAGCCTGCTAATCAGGATAATCAAATTCCATGTAACATATTTGTAGCTATTTTGTAAAAAAAATTACAATTTGCAACTTGAATTGAATCTCAAAATTGAAAAATTATTGACAACATTAACATCTGTCCTTTTATTTTTTTATTTTTGTTCCCTAACCTGCCTCATGGTAGATAACTATTTTATAATCAAATTCAATGCAAGGTCCAGGCAGCTCAATTGACTATGTGAAGCATATGTTACTGAGGATTCCTCTTACCAAATTTTAATCAATGTTATTCAATTTAGTTTTTCTCCGAACAGCTCTATTTGCTCTGTATTGTGCCTGAACGAGGAAAAAAAATGAAAAAATTAATAAAAAAGAGACACTATCAAATATGGACATTTGAAGTAAGGCTTTTAATTAAGTACATATACCCGCAGGAACATAACTCCAAGGTGAATAATTATGATGAATGGATTATTGCTGCAGATGGCCGGGGGGGGGGGGGGGAGGGGATCAGTGATATAGGAGAAGATGTAGAGATTGAAGGCGACTGCATATGGGAGTGCAGATCGCTAGAGTTGACTTAACCAACAACTCAGATGTATACCTAGTAAAACACCAATAGTAGTTACAGATTGCCGCAAGATTTGACCTATTTTCCATTTCACTAAAAAGGTAAAAGAAAAGGTCATAACGCGATTTGTCAAAATCACATATTCCCCATAGAAGATCTACCATTTCTTAAACGATCAACATTTCTGTCTTTTTTTATACTAGTTCTCCAGCCTTATGGGTTGTGGGGAAAAAACAACAACTTGAAAACATGGAATAACACCGAACAGGACAAAAGTACGGATACACTCTATTAAACCCCAAGCCCTGAAAGAGGATTACGGCAAAGGGAGAACGCTGATGGTGTACGATAACTACAGGAGCATGACTCCCACCTCCCCCTGCCCCCGCCCTTTTGTCCACTCATCATCTCCACACTGGTTCCTCAAGCAAGGCATGCTTAATCAACCTTACTGTATTATTACCGAGTAAATGAACATTTCTCTGGACAAGACCCCCTGTTTCACAACATCCCCAAAACTCCTGCGAGCGAAGTCGAATAACAAAAAAGCGGGGAACGGCAAAGACAACACGCAGACACAAGAGGTGGGCCTACAGCAAGTCATGGAAATCCAATACATGACCGGTTGACTGAGGGTGAACATGGGGGGGGGGTTCAGTGATCAGAAGAGCTTCTTTCTGACCGCCATGGGTACTGATTTGTATTAGAACGTGCCAAGACGACGGTGTTCTTCTCCAGGGGTAGCAGCCTCCTAACTATCGGATGTCTTTCGGAGGGGGGAAATTTTATCCTAACACGGTGCTCTGGGTTTGAGGATGGTGTTATTACCACTGCACGCGTTACCACAAATGATTATTGCGCTCTGCGTAAAAGTTACGTCTCCAAATATAATCTTGTGCGCAGAATGTTAGCCCGAACTATTGAGTATCTCATCGTGGGAGGGGGGTTTGCAAGCGCCAGAGAGTCGACTGCGGCAACAAAGTATGATTAGGAGTGCTGACTTGTCCTTTCGTTGAACTTTGAACGGGTTTGGGGATATCAATCGGGGAATATTTCTTAAAAAATCAATGTTTTTGATTTGACCTACATAACCTGTTGCTGGTTAGTAGATGCCACTGGGGAGACTGTCACTGCCTCCGTTGTTTTAGTTTGGAGAGAGTTTCCCATGAAAAACACGTCCCAGAATGCATTTTCATTTCCTCATATTCTTCACTCCGACAACTTTGTTATTATATTTTGTTAACATATATTTTACCATTAAGAATAATCTGGGTTAAGTGTGACGTACATACAATGTACAGCACAACTTATCATCCCTGCTTCATTTATTTATTCTGGTTGTGAAACTCTCAGGACTGTCAGAGAAGACAAGAAAGGCAGTTTCAGTTTTAGTTGTGGGAGGAAAACCACAGTAAATTATTCAAGGGAAAACCCGAGCAATCAGGTTGAGACTGAAAACATAAACCCATCCACTACGCCAACCCATCCACTACACCAACCCATCCACTACGCCAACTCGTCCACTGCGCCAACCCATCCACTCCGCCAACCCGTCCACTCCACCAACCCATCCACTCCACCAACCCATCCACTCCACCAACCCGTCCACTCCACCAACCCATCCACTCCACCAACCCGTCCACTCCACCAACCCATCAACTGCGCCAACCCGTCCACTCCACCAACCCGTCCACTACGTCGACCCGACCGCTTTCAAATGATCGTACCTGTCAGGTACAACTGTAGTTTCACATCTCATGGTATGTTGGTACACTCATGTACAGACATGCATACTAATTACTTTAGCAAACTACAAGAATATTACCACATGTTTGTGACTAATCACTAATTATAATCACTCCTTTATTAACTAATTAAACTCTTCGTTATAATGAGGGCTCAGTGATTAGACATGCTGTATGGTGTTATGTATGTAAGTGAAATTTGACAAATCTCACCAGCCCAAGGGTAAGGCCTTTACATTTTGCTTGGGTGGGCTTGATTTCTTTCTCTCTCTGTCTCAAAATATTTTCTTTGGTTTTCCAACAAAATCACTCCTTTACAAAATGAAAATGTTTTTGCCCATCACCAATGGAGTTCTATTTCTTTTTATATTCCTATTTTTCTTAGTCAGTATTTTGTGTTTGTTGGGGGAGTGCTTATCTTTGGTTCTTTCTCTCTCTGTCTCAAAATATTTTCTTTAGTTTTCCAACAAAATCGCTCCTTTACAAAATGAAAATGTTTTTGCCCATCACCAATGGGGTTCCAGTCTTTTTTATATTCCTATTTTTCTTATAGTCAGTATTTTGTGTTTGTTAGTGGGAGTGCTTATCTTTGGCAGGTGGGCTGATTTTGAGATTTGCGAGTTGAATTGAAAACAAAATCTCAACGCTTCCATCAATCTCAAAGTCACTTCATATCCTCAGTTGTCCTTGGCAAGGCACCAATATTATTGCAATACCATCAAAGAAATTTTGCACCCCAAAATATTGTTTGTTTCCGCCGCACAAAAATGTCTGAAATTTCAAAACAAGAGTCACTGTTATCTCACAGACAATGTAGGTCATCACGAGTGGAAATACCTCAGTCTCACCACGAAAAATTAAGCTCCGACGACGAAAAATATTTTGTAAGGAGAAAAACCTGACCTGGAGATAAAACACGCTTCTTGGATGTGACCCTGAGTTGTCTCTAGTTGGTGAGATGAAGATCAGAAATCAAAGTCTTGAATCCTTGGGTGGGAATAAAACTCTGGCAGATTTGTGATTGGAGAAGCTACATCTAACAGGACAAGATTTTCTCATAAAGCCCAACTTCCATAAAAGGTATTATACAGGATTGGTAGAGCTGACGAAAAAGTCGCAGACAATGTTCATGTTTTGTGTGATCGACCATATACCTGAAATAACAAACCTGTGAAAATTTGGGCCTAATCCGTTGTGTGAGTCAGGAGAAAGTAGTGAAAAACCATGCACAATTTTCAGCATGTAAACACATTGTCCTTAATTTTGGTTGAAACAACTGAAATCAGCTGTTGCGGTTTTTTTAAGGTTTCATATACAGTTTTCTCGAATATGACTTCATTTCAAAGGAAAATATTTCACAGAATAATACACAGTTATAATACAACTAAGGAAAGGTTAATTTATGCAACAGATATGTCAAGAATTTTAAGGTTATGATGTACTTAGGCCTAGATATACTGGAACAGACACAAAGAACCAGGCTTTTGAAAGCTCCAAAAATACAGCCAAAGTATGGAATGAACGCAAATAAGGCTGTGATTTATTGATTATTGTGCAGCAATTCGGCTGATCTTTTCTGATAAAAATGAACCAAAAGCCTCAAATAATTGATCTGAGATTCTTATTTTTCATCGTCTCAGCAGTGTTTCCTCTGTTCCACCAGACATAAGGTTGCCCGCCTCGCTCCTTCCAAGCAGCCACCTGGCTTTAAAAATAAAATTATATATAACCTTAGATCAGCGTCTTACAGAGAAGACTTGCCACTCAACAAATACAAATCGAAAAATGTGATGATTTGTATGAATGCAGTTTGCCCTTGACCTACTTAAGTATCATTCACTTGCGATACTGATGTGTTATTCCTACTCCTAGATTAAGCCCAGCATAAATTCTACTACAGTTGCCGACTTAATTCTTTTACAAATTCCCTTGGTTCAGCAGCCACAACACACATTACCTAGTGGGGATTTATTTTAAACCGATGCTATTTTCTTTAATCCAATTAAAAAAGATAAGACGATTAAAAGTAAGATGATCACTCGTGGACTACTATGGTCGAAACTGTCATACAATGTACCCTTTAAACACGGCATCTCCAGACCAAAACATTCTAAGTAAACAGAAAGCTCCATTCTAAAAAAAATAACGGATGGACGGGGAACAAAATATTGGCTCACCGTTTGACATTTTGGGATCGGATAGGGATTCAGGTTGGTGAAATGCCAGCGTCTTTATGAAGATACATACCTCCCACTGCACTGCACTACGGTCTGTAAATCCGTAATGCAATATTTTCACTGAGAGAACGGCACGAACCCTGTCACTGGATATGCTGCCCTTCTTCTCAATTCCACTACCTTAATCGGATTCAAGTGTCGGCATCCTATGATTGTTAAGATATTCTGTTCAAACCGACCAGGAGGGTTCTCCCCATGCACGAGCTAGCGTATCGGGCCGATGCGCGCGAATTGCGTGTCGATACGCACAGATTTTTGCCAATACGCAAAAAAAAAAAAAAAAAAAGTCATTATTTTATTTTATTTTGATACAGTAGTTTCACCCCCCAAAAATGAAAAGAAAACCATATAGAATGCTCCAAATTGCATAGTAGGGCTTTGAAAACCAAGAAAAACACCAAGTAGAAAACATTCCGAAGACCTTGTTTCAATTCAGCGTGCTTAGGCCAAACATCCAAAAATTCTGGCCCAGAATGCCCCGTAGTTTTGAAAAAACCTGGGGAGAACCCTGCCGACCCTCTTTTGGGGGGAGGGAGTCCAACAGACTTTGTTCCCCTCCAGGGATAACATCCCCCTATCCTGTTCACTCCTCAAGATGTCCTCAACAATTTACGACAGCTGCACTCTTTAAAAAGATTAATGTATAACATTTTCCTCCATTGCTAACACTTTCTCTCGCGACTCTCTAAACGTATACCTCGTGTCAACAATCTACAGATGAAGAAATGCAGTCCGGTTGACTGCCACGGACCAGAGATGATCATTAACACATCCAAGCAGGGGGAGGCAGAGCACCAGACCGAACAACGCAGTTTAGCAAAAACTTAATTTCATACCCATTAATTCTGGTTATATACACTGGATGACTTTTTGTCTGAAGTCGGGGCTTGAATGCGAGACCTGAAGTAATTTATTAACGCAGGCCTAGGTGTTAAGTACACTAACGGTACATGTCTCAAAGGAACATCGTACACGCACACAATGTAATCTACACGCATCTACGTCGTACACTTTACAATGAAGATGGCTATCAGAGGCAGTTTATTCATTTTTCAAGATGCATTTATTCACATGTTTTAATCCCGTGAAATAATTTGAGAAAAGCTCCCCCATGTAGTTTTCTTATTTATTCACCAACAAAGATTCTTGATGCTGTCAACTTCTAAATACAAACCTCAAAGTCTTCAAGTAAAATCCATGCATACATTATATTGCCCGGATTTTTGCCGATGTTTGAGAGATGATGATGTTTCACAACGGAAACAACATAAAATACTTTCTGGTATGCCATGCCCAGTGCATGGTATACTTGTAACAAGCAGATTGTTTAAACATGACTGCCGGTTACGTGAGATATTGTCGGGTCCGACAATAATTCATTCAAGTATCTTTTAACAAACTATTACTAATCGCTGACAATTTTTTTTACTTTTTGTTTAGTGTCTCCAATGAAAGTTAGAGGTATTATACAGGATTGGTAGAACTGACAAGCTAGTCAGTTGTCATGTTTTGTGTGATCAACCATGAAATTACAAACCTGCGGAAATTTGGGCTTAATCCATTGTGTGAGTCAGGAGAAAAATAGTGAAAACAATGCACAATTTTCAGCACATGTACAAAATAAGCTGTTGCATTTTTGATAGGTTTTCAGATACAGCTTTCTCGAATATGACTTTATTTCAGAGGGAATTATTTCACAGAAAACATGGTTCTAGTATGAACTTCATAATGATGTTTTTTGTTTATCCATAACAATCCTGTATGATACCTTTAAAACCTTCCTTCACTGAAGGAAAATAGCCATCTAATATTTCAATCGATTTGTTTTATATTTAGCAACAAATCGGGTGATTCATCTTTAACTATTGAGAAAAGAAAAAGTCTTTACAAGAAATACATATCTACAAGGATAGTTGGAAGTCTCTCTGTTTTTCTTCTTCTTTTATTTCTCTCTCACGATATACAGTACATGTCTTGAACACATACGTACATACATGTATGTATGTAAACTTTCTCTGCATCATCTTCAACTCGGCATTTTTAACCCACCTTTGACTTTTTCCTTTTTGTATTCTACACATGTACAAAGCAAAGACGGCCGGACCATTCAAACATGTCTCAACATGGGGCAACAGGCCGGCCAGGAATTCGTGCAGAAACTGCAAAAAATTTGCTGGCTGTGCTGTGAGTTTGGCCTTTATGTTTTGGCTCAAATAGCACCACAGGGCTCCGCTCCGAAATCCTTTACAGTGTTCCTCTCTCAATTCAAAATATCACCTGTTTATCAGTCATGCATCAAATTTCCCCCTCAAGCCCATTTGGATTTTTCCCACAAAAGAAATGAGGGAATACCTGCAATTGGAGAGCTGAGGTATTGTTATATTCAGGGTTCTTCCCAGATTTTTGTCCAAACTGTGGAGCATTCTGTATCCAAATTTTGGAAGTTTGGCCAAAGCACGCTGAATTGAAACAAGTTCCTCAAAATGTTTGGTTTTAAAAGCCATACTGTGCAATCTGGGGTATTTAAAATAGTTTTATCTTGATAGTTTGTTTTTTGGGTTGTTTTTTTTTGCATATTGGAGAAAACCATATAGAATGCTCCAGATTGCACACAGTAGGGCTTTCAAAACCAAGAAATTTCCGAAGACGTTGTTTCAATTCAGCATGCTCAGGCTAAACATCAAAAAAAATTGGTCCAGAATACCCCCCAGTTTTGAAAAAACCTGGGGAGAACCGTTCACCTTAGTACCTCTTAAATCGTCTTAACAGATACTTTGTACCTCCTCCCTTAATATAGGAGATGTACTTCACGATGGAAGTTCAAGACTGTTTGACACACCTTGGACGCCGTTGTACAAGAGAAAAAAGGGCCCTCGTACAAAATGCATGTCTACACAGATTGACTACATTGTAGTTAATTTGTGTGGAATGCAAAGCACGCTGCCTTGAATTACTAGAGGGTGTTAAAGAAATCTAGGGAAGACATCCGAGACTTGCTTCTCAGATCATCCCCGAGCTAATATACAGTAGAATGGGGTCAACAGTGAATGTCTTGCTCTCCTTCGACAGTTTTTAAAGGGTGGGCAGTAGCCAGGGTAGAGAAGCAGATCTGAGGGTCTGCCCTAAGTTGTGTCTGTTGTTGCTGGCCCCATTGTTTGTTTGTTTGTTTGTTTGTTTGTTTGTTTGTTTGTTTGTTTGTTTGTTTGTTTGTTTGTTTAGATGATCAACCTGTCAGAGGGAACTCAGCAAACTCCCACAAGGGGATATCAGGGTTTGCCCTTAACTTTTTTTGTGACTTGCCAGCAGGACCAGTTAGCTTGTCATTTTGTTAGTCCGTCAGCTTTTCAACTAGTCCAGACTTCAAATGAAATAGGAATGCTCTTCAACACTGAACTAGCCAGCTGGACCACTTGGACTGTATTTTGACTGGTCCTCGGGTGTTTAAACTGGCATCTGGCCAACGGACCACTGTTAGGGGATGTAATCACCAAGCTGGCAACAGCCAATCTCTCTCATACAAACATTGGTTTAACGTCTATGATTACGAATTGCACAAATCAAGAAACTGTGACTCAGCAACAGAATCCATCCACCAGTTGGCTCGTTCAATGCTTCACAACACCCAAAGCTGCAAATTTATAACAACCAAAAATTCAAGGCCCATACAAATGATAAATGTCTACTGAATGTCTTGAAATCAAGACCAGTGAAAACGCTAGTGGACTCGTTAAATAACAAACTAACTGGTTTGGCAGGCAAGTTGCTCTTAAAAAACCCTGATGAGTATGAAAGATAGACAGGGAGGGCAGGAAGTTACTTTAAATGTTTTATGAATGAAAGTTACAAGGATGCTCAAAACATCCGGGATGACTAGTGGTAATTAATAGGTAATTAATACTGTGCTGTGTATTGCTTGCAGGGTGTTTCCATTTGTGAGGCGAGAATAATTAATCCCTAGCCATGGCTAGTTTTGTTACAGATAACATATAGTTCAGACCCTTACAACCGTTGTTATCATTCCTAATGTAGTTTAACCATGGAGGAAGAACCACGTTTTTTAAAAAATCCTCTTGAGAGGAGGCTTCTGGATTGTTTTGTCTATTTTGTATCGGTAATTTAGTTTACATTTTTGTGATCCTTCAGGTGTGCCATTGTCCTGTCTTTGGAATGTATTGTGTAATCTGCTGAGTGTTTATAGTTTGATATCTCTTGCCTTTTGTATATAATGTATATTTTGATGATGTATTTGTGATGTTTTTACCTGAGAAATTAATAAATGAAAATGAATGAATGAAACCCATTCTTGAGCAGAACCATCAAGGAACCTTCTTGCAAAACCTTCTTGTTGAACATCTTGTTCACATCTTACACTCACAGGGTATTCTTATCGAACAACGAAAAGAAACCAACCATATTTCTTTTAAGATTTAAAACTGCTTCTTCATCTGTGGTTTGAGTAGAACCAGTCATGAGTAGAACCAGTCATGAGTAGCTAGAACCAGTCATGAGTAGAACCAGTCATGAGTAGAACCAGTCATGAGTAGAACCAGTCATGAGCAGAACCAGTCATGAGAGAGTAGAACCAGTCATGAGCAGAACCAGTCACAAGTAGAACCAGTCACAAGTAGAACCAGTCATAAGCAGAACCAGTCATGAGTAGAACCAGTCATGAGTAGAACCAGTCATGAGCAGAACCAGTCATGAGCAGAACCAGTCATGAGCAGAACCAGTCATGAACAGAACCAGTCATGAGTAGAACCAGTCATGAGCAGAACCAGTCATGAGCAGAACCTGTCATGAGTAGAACCTCGTTCTACATCTTGTTCACATCTTACACTAACAGGTATTCTTGTCACACAGTCCAAACTAAATAACCATATTCATGGTTTCAAATTGCTTCTTCATCCCTGGTTCAAGAGAACCAGTCTTAAGAAAAACCTTGTTCTACATCTTGTTAATGTTCACATCTTTGACTAATAGTTGTTCTTGTCACACAATTCAAACCCACTAACTAATAAAGAGCTAAAACTTATCATAAAGAAAGGATGAACTGATGTACCCTAATTCCCAGTTTGACTTGAACAATGGAGAAGAGAATGCAGAACCTTTCCCCGTCTTGTTGTTGTAAATACCTTATCTGCATTTTACACAGACAGTTATTCTTGCCACACAATTCAAACCCACCAAGCATGGTTCTCAGACAGGAACAAAAATCAGCCAAGACGAGCGGACGTGATCCATCAGGAACTGCGTTATTGATTGACCGATTTTCTTGCCCAAGATTGAAAAGGGCCGTTGTAACGGAATGTAATAGAAGGTGGGGTACAATTGGTTCTTTCGGTTCTTGAAACCAGAAGGAGACCGAGCTCGCACTTCATTACCCATCTTGTGTAAGGTTTCCCCTTACATCACCACCATCTTGTTCACCCTTACATCACCACCTGGTATTGTCCACAACCACAAAGGTATAGCGTCTTTTATGGAGTACATATGCAGGTACATGTCCTGTCCTTGTTCACCTACACCATTCACTCTTAACAGTGGTCCGCTGGCTAAATTATAAAACACCCAAGCACCAGTCAAAATTCTCTGGCTGGCGACTTCAGTGTTGAACAGCATCCCTATTTCATAATGAAATATGGACTGGTGAAAAAGCTGGCAGACTAGTGAAATGACCAATGTACATCTCGTCCCGCTCGCTTGACACTAAAAAAGTTATAAACAAACCCTGTGTACCATTTTGTTTTTAATATTTGTTTTTAAATTCTGCCTCAAAGGTAGAGTCACACGTGTAGATTGGTTTTTTGTCAACGTAATGCTGATTTGTTAGCAAAATTATGAAGAAAGATACAATGAAAGTCACCTGTGAAAGTTTCAGCTGAATACAGTGTCTACTTGTTGAAAAAACAAAAAACAAACTATCAAGGTATTTTCATCAAAAACGTTGAATCCATCCACATTTAGCCAGGTGACAGTGACAGTAAGTACCAGCAACATCTCTGGCCGAAGCATTCTCGAACGGAAACCACAGAAATTTGAATTTTCACTCAACCCTCAGAAATCTGAGAAAAGATTCATGCATGAATCGTTTCTCAATTTCAAATATTTTTGAGTGAAAAATTATCCAAACCATATTATTTTCTTCTTCAAAGGGAATCCTTTCTCAAAATAGTTTATACTACCAACAGCTGCAGTACTTCTTACCAACTAAGTTTTTATTGCCATTAATTTTTGGAGTATTTACCAATATACAAACCTACCTCTCTTTTATGGGATCTTATTCATTTGTTAATACAAGCAAAATCCAGAATCATGTAAATAAATGTCCGAATGACTTACGGATACAGCATATCACAATATCCACCAATCTCTAAACACCGAGGTAGAAAAACCCCTAATAAATTTGCTTAAAATATTTCAAGGTTGTTTGCTGCTCACTCTGGCAACAAAACCCACAAATGTTATTTGCCCATTATAGCCCAAGGTCATGAAATAACATGTTCGTGTTCCAATGTATAAAAGCCAATTAAAGCAAACAGTATTGATATTTCCTTCATGCTGTAGATCGTGCAAACAACAATGACTAAATTCTGTTGGAGGTTTGATGGATTTGAGATGTCTGTCACTGATGAACAGGGGGAGTATTTGACAACTGGACTGGCAAAAAGAGTCCCTTTTAAAAAGTAGATAGTGTGGCTAGTTTTTCCTTTGGGTCAAGAGATTGAAGACTTGGATAAATAACTTGCACGAATGAAAACCTCTACTCTTAAGTGTTGCATTTAAGAAAAACAAGCGGGAAGCTTTGGGTCACGAACTGACACCTTGTGCAAAAACAGTTTTTTACTTTTCAGTTTTTAACATGCTTATTCAATATTTGTCAAGGCCTACAATTTCAAGAAGCTTCAAGAACTTTACTTTTTTAATTACGATAATTATTGCAACCTTTGCAAAAAGTTACCAGAAAGGTTAAATTATTACTATTGTAATGCACGGCGCACACTAAGCTCAAACGTAAAAAAAACCCACTTTTTCATGAACTTACACAAACTGGGTGTGTGGCGCGCGAACGGACCTCCATTTTCATGAAGTGACACACCTGTAATGTTGTAATACATTTGAAAGTGTTACCTCATGAAAACGGAAACTGTCTGTTTTGCTTTTTTTTTCCACGAGCTGACATATCTTTCTTACTTTATTGCTTATTAAGTTAGGATTGGAGGTTAAACATTTAAATTATTTTGTAGAGGAGCTAAACGAGTAAGCACTCCCTACATTTTTGATCATCTGGGCCCAATTTCATAGAGCTGCTTAAGCAGAGAATTATGCGTAAGCATAAACAAGCAGGACACCAGTCACATATTGCACATGTGACTTGGTATTTTAGCTGGTAACCTTATTCTGGTAAGCATAATGATGTTGTGCTTAGCTACTTGTTGTGCTTAAGCAGCTCTATGAAATTGGGCCTTGATGGGCAAGAATTTATGGGGGGAAAAAGAAATTAACCATACAATACAAGTAGAAACAACCAGTGAAAAGCTGACAGACCAGATAAATGACACGCTGCTGTTGGCTTGTCAGTGGAAAAGTCATTCAAACCATGGATTCTACGTGTTCAATCCTGTTTATGTTACAATGGGACTGCCTCATCCTCAATAATTAGCTAATCATGAGAACCAGGCGAGACGGGTAAATCCAGTAATTAAAAAATAATTAAGACAAATTGGTTTGTCCATGGGAACCATTTTAAAGGGGATTCCTCCATTCGTTCAAACTTTACTAATTGGGGTGTTAATTTTTGTTTTAAATTTGTGTTGATTTGAAAACAAGACCGTAAACCCAAATCAACTGATACAAGATGTGTTTTACAGGGTTCTCCCCAGGTTTTTTCAAAACTGTGGGGCATTCTGGATCCAATTATTTTAATGTTTGGCCGAAGCAGGCTGAAGTGAAACAAGGTCTTCAGAATATTTTCTACTTGGTGTTTATCTTGGTTTTAAAAGCCCTTCTGTGCAACCTAGAGCAAAAAAACCTTTTTGTGCAACAATTTGTGCGTATCGGTACGCAAATCGCGCGTATTGGCCCAATACGCTAGCTTTTGCATGAGGAGAGCCCCTGACTGAGAAAGTTTGCCTTCAATCAAGTG
Source organism: Plazaster borealis (assembly GCA_021014325.1). Classification (NCBI taxonomy): domain Eukaryota; kingdom Metazoa; phylum Echinodermata; class Asteroidea; order Forcipulatida; family Labidiasteridae; genus Plazaster; species Plazaster borealis. The sequence goes on along the minus strand of CM037464.1, from coordinate 15,415,542 downwards.
AGGTTTGCGGAGACACAATGTAATCAATCTCTCTTATGAGCTGTGGTGGTTCTGAGAAGAACCGGTGGTTCTGAGAAGAACCAGTGGTTCTGAGAAGAACCAACGTTTCGATCAGCATGCTCTGATCGTCTTCAGGAAAATGCTGGACTCTGTTTGCTTTCATTTATGAAACGTATTCAAGGTCATCTCATTCCCAAAGGAATATAAATAACTTTCCTTTGGGATTAAGTCGTCAAGAGGTAAGTACGTGGTACTATATACACACACAGTTCCAAATTTCAACAGATAGAGCAAGATAACTCATTCTGAAATGTGAGTAAAAAATTATTATAGAGTAAAAACTTTATCTTTTTTGTCGCTGTTGAAAACTAACTATTTTGAAAACAGGAACTAACTGTTGCAAACTGCTTGCCAAACCACATGACTGTAGATGGTATAAATGCAGCAACATGGTTTATGGCCTCATGTTTGGACCCCAGCAGCGTCTTTCTCTACCACTGAATGACAACACAACACACACATACAAATTAGTTTATTGTTCATCCCTTGCTTTTTTTCAGTGTGCTTTCTGCCTCTCTCTTTCTCGCTATTCATGTATTTCCACTTGGCTGCTTCTGTTACACCGGTATACCTGTTTATGTGTGTTGTGTAATGTTGTCTTTTGACAAAGACTCTGCTAGGGTCGAAACGTCAGGCCATTATTCTATTTTTTGCATTTATACTGTTGGTCCTTTCGGTAGGTAAGTAGTTTGCAACAGCTAATTCTATTTTCTCAAGTATTATTAGTGAAACAGAAGCAGTCAGGTGGAACAAGTGGGAAAAAAGTATTATTTTCTAAATGATCCCCATCCTCTGCCCATTCAAATGTGAGACAGACTACTTTTGTATTTTCCACAAGACAAGATGCTGCCGTGCACTCACCAGTCACTGCCAGAAACACCGCAGGGTAAATCCTATCAAAGATTTCCTCAGGCTTGCGATTTCAATGATTAAGTTCACTTATGAGGCATCCTTGGTTTAATTACCAGAAATATATAATAATAATAATAATAATAATAATAATAATAACAATAACAAAAATGCCAGTTTGGAAACCTTCCAGAAGCAGCTTGGAGCAAATCTCTTAATAATTATTGTTTTTAAATATTAATTAATGTACATTTTTAAGTTGATTAGTCCGCATCATCATTATGGTCGCATTATAATTTTTGACAAGGTCTGACGGTCTTTTTCTGTCAGAGCTCTCAAGCTCATTGTACTACAGTAGTAGTAGAGAGACAGTTGGCTTAATCTTCTCTTATCATCATTAAAATCAAATGTTTATCACACTTGAGCGAACACCCACTGACCTGGAATGTACACCGGAATTATGACTGAAGGTGCGTGGACATGTAAAGTCGATTTCACAATTCAAACTAGCTCTGTACATAAGGCATGTAAGGGGGCCACTCAGAATAATCAATGTTGAAAAAATTTGATCTTTTGTCCAAATTGTTTTGACTCACCCACCCACCCCAAATTTTGATTTTTAAACTATTTAATATTTAATAAACTCGACATGTATATATTCACTAAAGAATGCCTCAAATGAACGAGATATTTCAAACAAATTTTCTCCCAGCTCAGGAGTTTTCAATGGCTTTTCCTGGCTTCCAACAGGCAACGTTTTTAGTTGAAACCAAAGAGAAAACCCTTGCCATCTTCGCTAGTCCTTTTCATGTTACAAGTGACCCCCAACCCAACCACAGTAATTTACTTATCGTGGTATTAGCTTATGAATAAACACAATTCACCTTATCCTGCCAAATAATCTAAAGCCATTTAGCATGGAATAAACGAAACAGAGGCCCGATTATATTCATCAAGAAGAGAAGAAAAAAACAGCGGCTGTCTGTACACAGGGGACACGGGTATGCTCTGATGATTTTCAGATTAGGGTGATCACACTGTTTGCCACGTGCAGTGCTGACTCAACATCGATCGGGCGTCCATTTTAAACAAATTCATTGTCAGTTTCATCTTTAGATCTTGAAAAGCTTTAACGAAGAAAATATAACAAGCTTTCAAAAGTTCCGGAGAACTCAGAATTGTTGGTGGAACTTTGTTTCTCTATTTTTGAAAAAGAAGAAGATTCTTTTCTACATCTCAAAACAAAGCTGTCACAAAACATCCCCCCAAACAACCCATGTTTCTTGAATTTTGAGAAAATACAAATTCCACTAAGCTCTACATTATTTAAATTTGAAACAGTTCACTCATTAAACATAAGTTTCAAAAAACTATAATTTGACAAATAACGTACTGACAGAAATATTTTTCTTTCTCTTTTTTTTTTTAAATTGTGATTTTTACTCATTGTCCACTTCCTGTGTGATAGTCTCTTTCCATTGTAATTTAGTTTTTGCTGTGACAACGTAAATTTGCCTAATTGATGAAAATAATGCGTCATGGGAATTTGGCAAACAAGAATCCTGAAATGGAGCGGAAATTCTGAAAAACTCATCTATAGAGTCCTCCCACGGTATCTTTTTCAGAACTACTGCGATTCTTAGAAACCGGTTCTGTTCACAGCATGCAGAACATCAAAACAACACCTTTGGGACATCGTTCATTAACAGGCCCGATACTTCATGGAGGCAATTGCCTCCTTGCTTCTGGTCATTACCTCGGTGCCCCTTGAAATATTCCAATAGAAATTTACAATTTTCCTTATGGAGGTGACCAATATCAAGAAGAAAACGCCTTGGTGCCCTTGCCCTTTCAAAAAAAAAAGCATCAGGCGTGTCATTAGATGTTTTTGTTTTAAAGGCATCATACACGTTTGGTAATTACTCAAAATATATATTAGCATAAAAACTGACTTGGTAATGAGCAACAGAGAGCTGTTGATAGTATAAAACATTGTGAGAAATGACTCCCTCTGAAGTAACGTAGTTTTTGAGAAAGAGGTAATTTCTCACTAAAATAATAAAAACTTCTTGCAAGAAGTTTTTATTCCTGTATCTGAAAGCACACAAATTTGTACAACAAGGGTGTTTTTTTCTTTCATCATTTTCTTGCAACTTCGATGACCAATTGAGCACAAATTTTCACAGGCTTGTTATTTTATGCATATGTTGGTATACACCAAGTGAGAACACTGGTCTTTGACAATTACCAAACGTGTACGATGCCTTTAAGATCTTTCAATCAAAGTGTACCAAATTTATTATTGCTTAATAATTGAGAATCATTTATGCATTTTGACAATGAATAAACAAATTTATAAACCTGAAAATAATTCAAAATAAACAGAACCCCATAGCAAAATTAGTCTGTATGTGCAGGTCTGAAAGTCACCTCAATGACACATTATTTGTGCAGTGTTTTTGACAGTTTTTTATGGCACACCAAAATCAAGAAAAAAGACCAAGAGTTTCAAATGCCTGGTTCCTTCAGAACATAAAACACCTCACCAACATTTCACACCGTTAAAGACTGCGATTTCACCAAATCTCCCAGCGTAGGTACGATAGTCTCACACTGAAATGAATTCTTTTTCAAGGGATTTGGCGAACATTTCCGGCCAAATAGTCAATGGAAAGTCAAGACACCTTAAATCTCCGACTAACACCTTGTAACATGGTGAAAAGCCGTGTAATATCCGGGCCAAGGTGATGGGAAAATTACTTCTACCTTGACTGAGAACATCGACTGAAAGTAAAATACCTAGCTACGAGTTAAAGGGTTGATAAAGTCAGCGGTTAAAATATTTTTGCTGGTTTCGTGGGGGGTTTTCGGTGACCTTGTTGAACACCAACAAAATGATCTACAAATAGTTTTTTGCCTCAATCACAGAAAAGAGAAAAGAGGTAAGTTGAGATTGATCAAGATTTATTTAAAATTATTAAATTTTCTATTAGTCAAGGAAAAGAATTAGAGGAGCAATTGCTTATTGGGGGGAGGGGGCATAGACTTGATAATTAATACGTTGTTTAATGTTTAATCATTTACAATTTTCATGCAAGCGAATCAACAAATACCACTGGAAATGGTTGTTATATTAATTGATGTTCATGTTTTAGTGCATTTTTGAGTTATGCTTTGATTCGATTCAACAAAAGAGAAATTAAATTTCCATATTACGACATAACAGTTCAATCCACAATGAACAATAATACATTAAACTTCATGCAGAGCGGCTCGCTCAAGGATACAAAAAAGCTTGAAATGGCTTCCTGTTCAAATGGTTTTATTTTAATTGCCCGGCTGACAATTTCAGCATACCACATAAAATTTTGACTCCAAGTAATGTGCACAAACAAAAGATTGTCAATAAAGGATTTGTGTTGTCAACAAGTTTAGCGATGGGAACGTCTTGGTTCATCGACATAGATTCAAAGCGAAAGTACATCAAAGGTTTTTTTTTTAAGATTAAATTAATTCCTATTCTCTAGTTTTCAATCAAAGCACATCATCCAACCTACCAATGGAAACTTCATCAAATTAGGTGGTGAAAATTAAGAGAAAACCCTGTTTCGTCAGTGATTTAATTTGTTTGCAGCAATGGTAAAAAGTAACAGCGACTTGCAGGGATTTTCAAATGTTATTTCCTTGACTTGACTGTGTTCCGAACGAAGATATTTCTCCTGAGAATTAGTACTGATATTAACTTTCATAATTAGCTCTCAGATGAAAAGCTAATCCTGTTTTCCCAATAATTAACAATCCTGCACGTCGTCTAATGCGCTACATTTATTGCATGCCCGCAAAAAAAGCAGTTGTCGTTGAAGAGTTTACACTACAGTTTGGTGAAACAATTTGGTTGAGTTGAATCTTAACTGGCGGCTATAGCTACGGCTATGACTGTTGCTAGGGACGTACTATACCAGTCGTAGCCATAGCTGTAGCTGCCAATTAGGAAACGACCTTAGTTAATATTTCATTGATGCCACTCAAAACAAAATTCTTCAACAAGTTTCTAGGCTGCATGTAGACGAAGCCACAAAACTCATCAGCTCTATTAAATCATTCGCATTACTTGCTTATTCTTCAGGGCATTTGCAATCACTTTTGTACTCTATTTTTTCATCTCAAAGTTTAATTACACATGTGCGTTGTACGTTATCGATACTTTAAAAAAATTGCCCAATAAACAAACATGTTTTTTTAGCAGCGTACTGGCATAACAATTGATCTTTCTGGCCGGTTAGACCAGGTTGTTATGGCTCAGTCAAAACCCAAACAATCCAAATGGATAATAAATTAATTTAGCTTTACTTCATAACAGAACGCAGCGCTCAATTGTGTTGTCCGATGTTTTCAGAGCCACAATATGCACAAATTTAATTTTACAGATGCAAAGTTTAAAATCAGAAGTACATATCTCGAGTTTGCTACAAGCAAATTCTATGCATCATGCACTTTTATAAAGAGAATGTTATCTAATTATAATTCATGAAGGTTTTAAGTTACTTGTAGTTGGGGAACAAGTTGCCTGTTTTAGTTAAACAAGTTAACTTTACTTTACAAGAACACGCAATGATGTCCTGTATCTGTGTACAATGTGCATACACACACTAAGCGCATCATTATTTGAGGTTTCTCATGTAGTGCACAGCAATTTTACAAAACTCAATACATGCATAAAATTCAATTCTCAGACAAATTCTGTGGCTATAAACAAATAAAAGGTATGTACAAAAAATCTTACTGGTCAGGTGTCTCAGATAAAATTTAACCTCGCTTTGACTAAAAATATACGTGTTGCAATTCATAATTTGTCAAGGTGGGTAAACAGACTTGTCCATAACAGTATTTATAATGCAGGGCTGTTCTCTTTCATTAAAATATGTTTGCAATATTTCAATGGGCTAACATTTCTAATTATTAAAAGTGTTGTAATTTCATATTTTTAAAGGGAGTACTCAAGAAATCCTGTAGAAATACAAATATTTATTTGAATGAATGGAAGTATTATTAGAATTTCACACTTTCACTCACCTCTTCTTCGTTGTTCATATTTTTTCGTGATACCATCAAAAACCATCCCATGGGAAACTATGAACCTGTTCGAGCGGCGCAACAAGAAGCAATCCTGTTTTCGTGCTGACGACGCAAGCCAAGTCTGATTCGCATACAAAACAAAAATCACTCCTTCTTGCAAGAGGAGATCCAGAACAGACGAGGGTCACTCTTTACCATACGGCTCCTCATCAGTTTGCTTCTCATCTGTCGAGATTATACCTTGTCCTCAGCAGAAGATCGAGATAGAACGAGCGAGGCAGAGAAAAAATCTACAAATACTCTTCCATCGGTGTACGACACTGAACGCAGTCTCCCCCTGGCTCCGTTAAAAAAAAGAAAACAACCCAGAGCAGATGTGTAAACTTAAGTTCCAAGAATCAGGCGATGTGGGTGCAGTGCAGCGCTTTCAACGAGACGCGGTAGCCCGACATCCCACGGGGAGAGGACGGCCTATTCTAAGTTGAAGGGGTTCGTTACGATCAACACAACCACCCAATGAGATGTGATGCTCATACCTGCCAGCCAGTGTGTATACACACTCTACACGACTTTAAGGAGGAAGGAGAAGTAGACGGAGAGGGGATGGAAAAAAACCTGTCTTTTGTAAATAGGCAGTGAAATCTGACCAGTCAGGTGAAGTCTATCTGCGAATGCTGAACAACATTGAGATATCGCCGCTCCAATATCCTCTCTCTCCACTAGAATTCATTCCATATTACATCGCCACGACAACCAAGAATTCATACAAGGGCTATATAAGAAACTGGAGGTCGGGCCCCTAGTTGAGGCCGGCAAGGACACTAGAGGAAGCCGCCGTTGCGAGGGCAGGAGTATAATGAAATAGATGATGCGACCGTGATCTTTAAGACGATGTGGCTGATGCTAATGCTGTACAAGCAGAATTACATGCGTACTCGGCAGGTGGTCTTTCTCCCTTGGCGGGCACGGAGAGGACGTACTCTCTGCACAGTGTGGGCAATTCCCACTACAGTGATGTTATGTCCCTGACTCGGTGTGTGTTTTGAAGAGAGGCAGCAGTGGCCGTTTTCCAGAGTACAAATGTTCCTGGCACAGTCCCTTATCAAACACAAAGTGTTATTAAAACCCACGGCTTCTCACAGGTGATCCAACAGTTCGGTCCATTAAAGAAGTCACAAGAGGTGAATCGCTTGTCATACATGCCCACCACTCAATCACATGCCTATAATGATGTATACCGTCATGAATACAACAGTAACACAATACACTTTCTCAAGCAGCTGTAGAGTGGTTATGGTATGGTCACACCATGGTCACATGCACAGTGTACACAGCTGATGGTTGTCGCTGTACATTTGCACAAAATCATGATTAAATCCTCTGATGTGGGGAATCCAAACTCATGCACATTTAAACTGCCTGTTGCATCCAAACACGGCCTAAAGAGTTCCCTTAACAACTGTTGTATTTTGATTCAACTTTCTGGTAACACTGGTTCTGCCAGAGTTGGCGTAAAGTACACAAGCACACACCACTGCACCAATATTATAGCGCACACACAGTCATGTAACCATGTTTGCTGTGGGGATCATTTGCATTGAGCTGCCCAGTGAAAAAACGAATAAACAGAGGGTCACTGATGTGCAGCCAAGCTTGTGTTCAGGACAGCTTTTGTGGTTTGGGTACAAACAATGGATGTCAATAGCCTTAAAAGTCAGCCAGTACAATAAAGTGGCTTAAGGGCAAGAGCTTAGGGTTCACTTCCCCAAGGTCATTTGTTGTTGTAGTCTAGCGCAGGGAAGTCCTTTCTTTACAAGTCTAGGTACTGGATAATTTAAACTGTACCTGAGAAGGACATTAACGGATTCATCATGGGTGTCCTCTGGTTGAATTTATGTTTGTTTGTTTGTTTGTTTGTCTGCTAGGATCAAACAAAGTCTACAAGACTACAGCATGAAACTCACATTGAAGAGCCCGTTACTTGGTAATAAGGCTAATGTTATTATTTGGTTTTACCCATACATGTACACCGATGTGTATTAAGCACTGTACTTTCCTGAGTCCTGTGAAAGAAATCCACATGCATATTACTCAGTTAGGATTCGAACCCACGACCTTTACCATTCTAGAGCAGCTGTGGTACCACGAGACCGCCGAGATTGCCCAATAGCTAGAGGTAGTTCAATTCTGATATTTAGCAGCGGGTACCGCAACATTTTTATAGATGTTCTTGCCCATGTCCTAAAATACTTCAATGACTATAGTTCTCTCCATACTACAAAGTTATTACAGAAATACTTTTAACATAGAAGGTTCAAACTCACAATTAATGACGCAATTGCAATCATATCACTACCATCTTTAAAGTTTCTGTCAGAAGGTCCGATTTCACATGTGACATCACAACTAACATAGCAATTACGGGCGATTTTCTTACCTTTCTGTAAGTTTCTTACTGTGTGTAACTTCATGCCTACCCCTGCAAACACATGACCCACTACTGGGTTGACGTATTTTTGTCAATCTACAGACTACCGCGTGCCCGTAAAAAAACCACATCTTAACTTTCCCAGTGGGCTACTAAAAACATCCACTTATGATAATACAAAAAAACGTACAATACCAAGTAATTGCGATTAGTTGTAACAACTTCTCACACTTATAGACTTCAGCTATCAATCTGAATCTTTAAATTAATATTTCATAAGAATTTCACATTTATGAAAGCATCAGTTGTGCAAGGCCTGGTAGACTAACCCCCCCCCCCCCCCCCTTGTGCCTCTATAGACCCCTTGCAGCAACGTCACCTGCAGCTACTGTCTGTCAAGCTTCAAGTTCAAGTAAGTTACAGTAAAAATTATGATTTGGGGTTGAACAAAGAAAGACAAATTTACTACAGCGACCTCTGGATTAACGTGCCCACGCTCTACCAACTGAGCTATCTAGCCCTATGTTGGCAGTCTCCCTAGGTTAAGATAGCTCAGTTGGTAGAGCGCCGGCAAGTTAATCCGGAGGTCATTGGTTCAAATCCCGCTCCAGTCAATTTTTCTTTGTTCAACCCCAAATCCTAAAAATTTACTCAGTCAGTTTCTTATTTGATAGTAAAAATTATGGTAAGTGTGTAGACCTATGTCGCCTAAAAATGCCCATTACATTCCACACTGGGATATTGATTCCCAAAATGGCGCAATCAAGATTATTGTGATGATGACGTCGAGAGATTGGAGTTAATAATAAGAAGAACCGGGCATTAACTCAAACCCTTGCATTCATGAACGAAACACGTATCTTGCAGCATGAGCAGTTATTCCACGAAGACCATCCTCTCTTTTTTTTCTTGAGAAATCAAAGTTGATAAGGCAAATGGTGAATCATCACCAGGTGGAGCTAGGTACGTAACACAATGTTATTTTGGTAATTGTTTCTTTGAAAATGTTACAAATATACAAAAGGTTATCAGTATCTGAAATGCTTTAAATGCAATCGTTATTCTTTGAAACAGGTTCGGGTCTTTGACATTTATGTAAGTGTCATCACCTAAGAAATGTTAAGACTCACCCCCGAGGCTTCTCAGAAACAGAAGTCAGAACAATCGTTGCTTTCAAGAAGAGAATATTACATGGTTGTTTCCCAAAAACTAGTTAATTTTTGTTTCACTTTCTGCAACATGCAAAGCTTCAAATCTCAATCTAGTCTAATTAGAGTGAATCTGTGATGCTGTATCATGTATTGTAAAAAACAGGCCCTTTCTGCCCAAACTATAAAACTGGGTTTATTTGCTTATGAAATAGATGAGAAGAAATGCTTTCAAATAACATCTAAATAAGGTCTGTCATTTTTGTCTCTCAACATGTTATTTGGGACTAGCACTTTGACCCGTAGGCCTGAAGATACCTGTACAGAGAAGATTCAGAACAAGAGTGCATTTTGGGAAACTATTTACTTGAAATCAAATTGTTTACAGGGTAAACATGCCCCTAAAGGTAGGGTCATAGATTGGTTTTTGTCAATGTAGTGCTGATTTATAGGCAAAACTATAAAGACAAATACAATAAAATTCACATGTGAAAGTTTCAGCTGAATACAGTGTCTACTTGCTGAGAAAACAGCAATAAACTGTCACGGTATTTTCACGAGAACATCAAATCTATCCACCAGTGCAGTGCTTCTCACCAAGTAAGTTTTTATGGTCATTCATTTTTTTTAGAGTATTTACCAATCTATGACCCTACCTTTAAAATCAACATTGTTTACAGGGTTAACATTCCCTTTAACTTGAACAATAATTTCCTGTCCTATGTCATGTATGTAGTGTCAGCATAATAGAGCTCTACGGTGTACAGTACAGTACATGTAAGTCAACCCCCATGGTATCCACATTCCTTCATCTCCCTGAAAATACATTCCCAGGGTGCACAGGCCTCATTACACCTCAAAATATGTTGTCTAATTTCCTTTTGGTCACATCACACCCAGGAATCAAGTGTCTCCCACATGTCTTAGGTTTCCGAGCTTCACACAAAATTATCTTGAGGTAGTCATGGGAATGCAGCCAGCATGGAACTTTAAAGAGATGACACAAACGACTTTCAAGAATTGGAGCAGCAGGGACGAGATTTGACAAAATGTGAAAATTCCTGGAAAATGGCTTATGGACCTGTGTTCCCCCTAACATGTTACAAACTTAGAGGTTTCACTCAGTGCATCACTAAAACTACAAAACTACATTTTTATAAACAATGCGGACTATTTCTTTCTCCCTTTGGGTGACTGATTTACTTCTTTCAAGAAAATTTGAATCATCTATGATGAGATTTTGAGAAATCCCTGAAATCAGGAACCACTTTGATGGATAATTTGTGAATTTCTTTTGGAAAAGTAGTCATTTATAAAAACTCATTTATAAAAACCATTTGCTTTGTTTTCAATAAATAAATAAAATATAGAAAATGAGTATTAGTTAATTTAGCTTTATTTTTAACGCATAGCTTGTGAGTTTTGACATGTAGATTAATATTTGAAAGTTGCATTTGATTCCTGAATTTAGTATTATTACAATAACCTAAAGTCATCTTTAAAGGAGATCACTGAAGGGATAGCAGTCTCCACAAGGTTAACGTGACCTGGTAGACTTGGAAACACCATTAACTTGTCGGTTGTTCTCAAGATCCATCTATGGTTTCAAATTAAGATGCAGAGTTATTCCAGTCAAATTCCAGCCCATTCCAGTTGCAATTTATAGCAATCAACGTCAGTAGTAAACCCTCACAAGTGTCAGTTTTAAAAGCAGCATGCCTGTTTGGGTCAATTGTTTGTCAACTGTACAGTTACAATATTTCTTGCCCAGAAACTACCCAAGAGGTGACTGCTCTTTGTTCCAACACCACTATGTTCCGACACCCCTAAATTCTGACAGTCACCCCTATGTTCCAACAACCCTACATGTATATGTTCCCATAACCCCTTGAAGTTAACTAATAGGGATAGGGTTGGGGTTAGAAAAATAATTTGTAGGGGTGCAAGAACATACATGTAGGGGAGTAGCCACCAAAGAGAGGGTTCAAGAACTAAATTTCCCTGTACTACAGAAAAAATCTTATTTGACAGAAACAGGTTACCAGCTGAAATACCATGCAATGTAATTACACTGTTTGTGACTGGTTCGCTGCATAAGTTCACTTTTAGCCAAACTTTTTTTTGCAGAATGACCTCTTCACAAACAACCTTTGATCCCACGATTCATTATTTTGAGGAACAGCACATCTTCAGATTTTAACACAATCGTCACACGTACAGAAACAAACATCTAAGTACAACTGTCAGGACTATTCAGAATGAAGAATCACAAGAGGGCGCTCTTGTAACTTAACATGTCTCTTTCTTGTTGTCTATTATCATAATGTGTACAATAGACCCTTTCTATGGCATCATCACAGCTTAGTGTTTTGGTGGGTAAAAATATTGGCAACCTCCTCTGCAAAAAATACAATGATTTATATAGTTCATAGATGTATTCTTAAGCTTCCAACTCAGTTTTATGAATGTTGTGATGCTTAAAACCTCCAGGACAATTTCGTCCACCAAAACTAAACTCAACAAACAAACATCTTGGTATCGTAATGCCCCTGATCACTGCCTCAGAGCCCAGACCTGAAGCTTTTGTTTTGGAAAGGGCAAGGGCACCAAGGCGTTTTGTCCTTTGTGAAGGGCACCTCTATGAGGAAATCGCAAATTTATATTGCCACATTCAAGGAGCAACAGGGCAATGACCAAGGGCAACAGAAGCAATTGTCTCCATGAAGTATCAGGCCTGGGTGCCCCATGAAATATCCAAGAACAAACTTGTATTTTCCTTCATAGAGGTGTCCTTGACCTGCCTCTTACCTATGGACCCCGGTTCGAATCCCTACCTGGTTGCGTGGGTTTTCCCTATTTGGGGTTTTCCTCCCACATCTACATGTACAACTGACATTTCTTCATCCACTTCTTCAGACCTACATGTCAAAGTGATAGTCATTTTTGAGGATGCCTTTGTTACATTACCAGACAGATTTAAAATAAATAAATAAATAAATAAATAAATACATAAATAAATAAATAAATAAATAAATGAACAATGGTGGAAACTACCTTGCCCTTCCAAGAAAGGCCAGATGCAATAATTTAAAAATAATTATGTTCTGGTTTAATAAACAATACCGTCTAGTCATGGATATCTTTTGTTAATAATTATATCCCAGAAATAACACAAGAAATGTTCTCATTTGGTTAATGCTGCAGGCCAGGCTCGTCAGTCCAAAAAACTTTACTAGAAGGGGGGGGGCAATCTTGGCTATTCTTGACATTTTTTCAAACTTATCATAATCTACTTCTATGCCACAAATAACCTCCCTGATACAAAGAAGATTTTTAATATTGAAAGATATTGAATTCAACTCTGTAGCTTTTTTGTTATGCAACTTTCCCCATCATCATTTATGAGTTTTTTTTTTAATACTTTGGCTTAGACATGCATTAGTATTAAAATGACTAATGCTTACAGTTCATTCTAATAAAATATCAATGTTTGGATTAAACGTGTAACTGCTTTGGCTCTAAACAAGTTGTGTTTAGTTGTTGTTTTTTCTTAAACAAATCTGATGTATGTTCTTCTACTGTACACAAATGCCGTGCAATGCTCACTCTTCTGTTTCAGGCAGTAGCAGACAGCGCCACCGTGTGTCTGAAAATGGCTATCACATAACTTGGGTTGAACAATTAGCAGGGGGGGGGGGGTAATAAAATCACTCCGAAGCAAGGGGAAAACTGCCTGGCATACAAAACTCTGTATAGTGTTTTTCAGGTTCACAATGACACTGTAAAAAGAAGAAAATAGAGAAAAAATCAGCTCTACAGCTGAAAAGTTGCATGTCTGATTGTAAGTGTAATAAAAATAAATTAGGCACCGAATTACACGTAGATATTTTTTATATTTTGTTTATTGCAAAAACCTCAAAAATGTTCAGCATGGATGAAGGAAGGATCTTACACGCACTGTGATTCAGTCCATTTAAAATCGTGCAAGTTTCAAGGAAATGTGACGCGTGTGGAATCTACCAGCATCATGGATCACTGCTCATTAAAAACAAAAATAGACAGTAACCTTTCACATCTTCCCACGTACCACACACAGTGTATTTGACATTTTTTATCTTGTAAAACGCCCTGAACATGTTGGGTTTTGAAGGTGGTTTTAGGCTCTGTGCAGATTGTCATTATTGTGACTATTATTTCATGTTTTACCAAAATTTGAATAACAAGTTATAAACCACAAGGGAAACTGACTGGGTCAATTTGTAAAATGATTTGGGGTTGAACAAAGAAAAATTTACTTGAGCGGGATTTGAACCAATGACCTCCGGTTTAAACGTGCCGGTGCTCTACCAACTGGGCTTTCTAGCCCTATGTTGGCGGTCTCCCTATTTTGTTAATATCTTTTTTCGGGGGTGCCAGTCAGAATCAGAAGCCATACAAAATACAACCATTACTAACCACTTCCCTTGTGGATCAACGCAGAGTTGAGGCGAGCTGAGGCTTAACTGGTAGATTTGTTCTCAGCTTTTAAAGGTTTTATAGACGTTTTTAATGGAAATTAGTAAACAGTCTATAAAACAGCAGTTTGAAAAGTAGTTCAACAACAATAGCGATTTTATCCAAAAACTTAGTTTTGGATGTTGTGCACCAGTTCATGGTGCAACCGATGACTTTACGACAGTTGCTTTAAGATCAAGTATCATATGTCTAATCATGAAGTAAGATTATTAAATCTACCACCTAGTATCATCTCTTTGTCCGTGTTCAAATTGATTTCCAGTCGCCTTACAATCAAAAACCAAAACAAAAACTGCACAAGGTCAGAACCCAGCTGCCTTAAGAAACTAAAGTCACCTCAGCGCCTGTGCAATTAGCCAATCAGAAAGTGGCAAATTAAAGATTGTCATGTTGCCAGGTGTATCCAGCAAACTCGTTAATGGGTCAGGTTTTTTGTTTTTTCCTTCTCTAGAAAAAAAAGAATTTAGTTTAAAAAAAAGAATTTAGTTTAAAAACTAGATATAAAGACTTGAAGAAATTCTGGAAAGACCTAATATGTAAATTCAACTCTAGATAAAATTGGCCTTTATCTAGCCATGTATATTGACGCGACACTCTTAATATAACTTAATATAATGGAGTCCTACGGATAACTATAGGATGCTTTGCAGCATCGTTTCTAAAGTAATTGTTCCCCACCCAAACGAGGCAAGATCATGTCATGGCGGACAAGGTTGGTGTCAACATGGAATTGTCCATGTTGTCTACAAGTTTTCTTTTGATAGAAAATTCAGAGTGAGGGTGGATTAGTTTCTGTGTCATGATTTTGTGTTTATTGTGAAACAATTTCAAATGATAAGGACTGATGTGTAAATTACACTAACAAATATTGAATGCATTTCGTTCTAAAAAGCAGAATATGTTTACTTGAAACAGAAAATATTACTGAAGTGAACTCAAATTTTGCCATAAAACTGAGGATTTGGTCCGAACATCTATTTCCATCCACTTTCATTGGTTGATAATTATACACCGAAATAACATTTTACAGGAAAAGCTCCTTTCCCTAGTGGATGGAAAT
This sequence comes from Plazaster borealis, assembly GCA_021014325.1. Taxonomy (NCBI): domain Eukaryota; kingdom Metazoa; phylum Echinodermata; class Asteroidea; order Forcipulatida; family Labidiasteridae; genus Plazaster; species Plazaster borealis. Next base: position 15,400,406 of record CM037464.1, on the reverse strand, counting down.
GGTTATTCGGACCAAATCCTCACATTTGTGGAAAACTTTGAGTTCACACAAGTTCACTTTGGTAATATATTTGCTGTTTTGAATACATTTTGAAATGGAGTCAGAGTCCTGATTTCACCTTGTGAGTTTAATCTGCGACAATGCACGCACATGCATCCAATATTTGTATAAAATTTCAGAGGAGATTAAGTGCAAAGATCGGATTAGCCAAGGCCAAGGCGGCTTGGTTTCCCTTTAAATATGTCTCACAAGAAGAATGACTAGATATAGGGCATTCAAATGACCCTAAAGTTCACCACGGTTTAAGGAAATATGGGACCTCCTGCACTCTGTTAAAGGTATTATACAGGATAGGTAGAGCTGACAAAATAGTTGCAGACAGTGTGCATGTTTTGTGTGATCAACCACATAGCCTATACATGAAATAACAAACCGGTAAAAATTTGGGCTTCATCCGTTGTGTGAGTCAGAAGAAAATAGTGACAAACCAATTTTCAGCATCCTTAACTTTTGGTTGAAACCCGAAATCAGCTGTGTTTTTTTAGGTTTTCAGATACAAACTTCATTTCAGAAGGAAACATTTAATCTAACAAAAAATGGTTCTAGTATGAGCTTCATAATCAGTAAGCTTTCAGACTTAAATCAAACAATGGTGTTTTTTATCCTTACAAATCCTGTATATAATACCTTTAAGGGGAACTTTCCAACATGCAGCGTCCTCAATTTTGATGGTCTTTCCGCGCTAAATTTCACTGGGAAACATTGGCTAATGACAACGCTGAATTGAAATTAAACCTTCCGCGTTTACATAATGTACTTTTGCTTTGAAGTACATGTAATTAGTTATCAGATGTACTTTGTTGCTGTTGTATTAGGCAAGGCTGTTTTTTAGTAAAGGGCACCTAAGTGAGGGAAATGTTTATTTGTACTGGATGAGTTTGAGTTTAACGGGCACCAAGGCAATGGCCAGGGTACATGTATGGAGGCAATTCGCAGTATTTTTTGACCACATGAGGGCATGTTTGAACCAAATTTACGTCATGCAAAGCCAGTAAAACGAACTGATTTTGTCATTGTTGTTAAAATTATTATTTATTTGGCTACTGATACAACAAAACAACATACAGGCAGTCAAAATAAGATAAAATTGATGGAAGGAAATTAGCCCTTGAACGCGCCCTCATACAGTCAAACATATGGTCACTTACCTCAGCTCCATGAAATATTAACCATTTACAGAAAACAGCGTTTACCAAAATACACATAGCGGCCGCAAAGGACTGCAAGATCTGACCTACTTCCTTTCAGCCAAAAAGGTCAAAGTTTTAAAGGTCAAACCTTAATTGACATGTTTTCGATACTTTCTTTGTTGACATAGTATCTTTGTTTCTAAAACAAAACCAAATCTCTGTTTCATATTATTTTTTCCAGACACTTTCATTAGAAAACAATTGTGACAAAAACTCAACAATATTAGTCCAGGCATATGGTGATGATTATACAGAAATGACAGGCCTCTAATAAGCTTGTTGTGTACGTGGACGTATCCAATTACTGTAAGTTCATCCCAAAAATGCAACACTACCAAAATGATATTAATAATAATAATTAAAACAAATTCTGTTGTGGATATTTTGCACAAAATGCTGACACCATGCAAGCTAATGAATGCCATGCAACTGTGTACATCGACAATTTAAGCAGTGAGTTCCCTTAATACCATATGCCTTGCAGGTCACATAATTTAATAAACAAAATTATGTTTACCAACTCTATCAAAAATGGACCCAGTCCAGCATTTTTGCTGTACACAATGCAACAGTTAAGAGCTGCCAATAAAGTTGCAATTACTGTGTCCACTGGCCCATAAGAGCTTATTGCCTTTCTGTCACTGCCTATCAATGTGTAGATTGTTCCCGTAAATTCAGGTCAGGCCATTATTAGTCATTTAGCCACTCATGCAAAACATGGTAAAACATTTATTTATTTATTAACCGATATAAAACTGGCTTTTATGGTCTGATGATTGCATATTTAATACCTACTTGAGTTTGCTGTTTATCGTGGCTTGTGAAAAACCAGACATGTTTTTTTTGCAAGAATCGATAACATAAACTGCTGAAATGCAGTGAAATGTTGACTGAACATATGTTTGCGTTGCTTTCTGATTCTCCAATCAGTTTTATAATGAACAAACCCAGATGCATACTTGATATCGTTTGATTTTAAACTACATGGGTCGTTAAAGGTAGGGTCATACTTTGGTAATGACCTTGCAAAAAAAAAGGTGTCACATTTTCCTTTGAAAGCCTATTTGTTATAACAGTGGTAATGGACTTTAAAACAGCATAGTGTAAGCCAGAGGGTTGTCTGGTGTCTTTTGAACAGAGACCCTGTTTGAAATTTGGACACCCTGTTTTGTCTGTCATTTACATGTATGTATTGTAAGTGAACAATTTGGACACCCTTTCACCAAATCCTGACTAAAACTTTGCTTAGTAGCAAAGTTAGCCAACTTTTTTGTTCACACGGTCAACCATTTTCGCTGAGCAGCGAAATTAGCTACTCATGTGAACGTACAATGTACATGTGCATTTACCCTAAGAGTTAAAGACATAAAGGTCTGTGACCCTTGGCTCCTCAGAGGTCATGTACACCAGTCTCAGACTACAAAGTTGACCTAGATTTTGGTATGAACCACTAATGTGCTACATCTGACTCACTGTCACATGAAATTGACAATACAGGAAAAAGGGAAATTTCTTATTATCTACAATCCCCATTTGTATCATTTCACCCAATACTTTTATTTCCTTTCTGTAATTTCATTAGACTTAAGAAGTGGAAGGAGACAGCTGCCAATCAGGACGAAAACAAACAAGTATTTCAAGTCATTTTTGTTCCTTATCAGGGGTCGAATTTGGGGGGGGAGAATCCAGAAGACCGCAGGGTCTGTTACTCAAAATGGTAACTGGACCAGAATTGTTTTTACAAAACCAGAGACAAAAAAACGTCCTGACACCGGCTTAATACATTTAACTGTTTTTATTTGAGCAGGTACTAAGACATGTAAAGAGAGGATTTATCTTGTTTATGGGTATTAATACTTCATTATTAAATAGAAATGAAAGGTATTCTATCAGACTCGAATTCAACATATTTTGAACACGATATTACACAGAGTTTATAGGTATTCTAATTCAACTGAAAAAACACAAGACCGCCGGAATTGTCCAGTCTTGAGTTTACTGGCCTGACACTAAAACTACTGGCCTCGGGCCTGTGGTCCAGTGTAAAATTCAAGCCCAGCTTATTCAATGTGTCTGAAGAATGATCGACAAAGAACTCTTGTGCACTTCTCACAGTTGTTTTTTTATTGTGGTATTTTTTGCTATACAATAATCATGTTTTGATAATAATGTTTTGATAATCTCAAAAATGGCTTGACATAGACAGAATTTGAGTAACTGACATTGAACCAAATCAGGAGATTTAAAACTGTTCATGGTGGAATAACAAATTTAAACCAAGGTTTTTCGGCAACTCCATCTGAAATGTCTTATGAGCAATTTTCAGTGCACCTTGCAATAGACTTATGTACATCTGCGAGTCTTGCGCACATTTTAATGCTTCAAGACTCGTTCAACGACACAATTTTGTTTTGTTCACACGTTATATAAATGTGCGCAAGCTTGTGGGGACCCAACGTTCAAAGATACTCGAAACTCGCACGGTCTATTGGTTACACACACTGATTTCACAGTAGACCGTTACCATAGAGATGGCAAATGATCACCATGGCAAAATATTGGTTTCTGACCACTTATTGATCATACAGTCCAATGTACTGGGGTTAAAAATCAAACCTGCAGCTGGTAATGTAGTACCACGAAGAAACCTACAAAGAGTTTATCTTTAAAAAGTATATACAGTATCAAAAGCGGATTCAGGGACCCCGAATGGTGGGGGGGGGGCAGGGCGGGTGATTGATAAGGTTACCTTGTTAACATAATTAAGAGATTACAAACTAATTAGGACATTATTAACAACATAACTAGTCATTATATCTGCTTTTTAGACAAAAGGACAAGCCAACAAATTCAGAAATTGATCAGACATAATTTTTGAGATGTTGAGCACTATGCATGCCTGATAGTTCGTTCTTGTAAGGGCATGGAAGGGCATGGCCGTTTTACATTGGTAAAGGTAAAGGGCACCTCAACATTTTGAGGGGCACCAAGGCAATGGCCAGGGACAGGCCAGAACGTTTCCATCTTGTGGGTGATTCTATGTGAAAACAGCCAGATTTTCTTCCCACTTGGCCAAAATGAGCAGGGAGGCAGATGCAACCAAAGCAAGTACATGTGAGTACTTTGCATAGCATTTTAGCTGGTGACCAATTTCTGCAAATCACATATGTAAATTAAGCTTCATCACGAAATGGGCCTCTGGTGGTAGGCTATTTCAGAACGACTAATAATCATTAGACAAATTGGGAAATGGATTGCTTCGTGTTATGATCATAATTCGTCACGAGTACAGATTCTAGCGATGAAGGAAATGAGACAATTTAACAATTTCATAATTACTTTTCTGGAAAACGGAAAGTCAAATTTGTATAAATTGCTTTTGTTTCTATGTAAGTTTGCCCCAAACAAGGATAAAGGCCACTCTTAAAAGGGGGCTACAAAGAAAACAAATTTAGACATAACAACTCAGGAAAATCCTCTTAAAACAGGCTAGCTCGTAGGATGGAGGGAAACATGCACACATAGCAAGGAGTTCCAAAGAAATGCTCTGCTTATCTGGTATCTTCACACTGTGAAAAAGAACAAATTGAATTGAGCACTATTTATACATGGTATGCCATCCTGTTAAAGCGAAAGCGTTCTATAACATCCCATGTTCCCTTGTCACTAATTTGACAACTTTTGTTGACTCCTCAACATCTTCACCCCGGTAATGAACTCTGGTGGATAAAAGTCATGGTAAATTCCATTGAGGTTTAAACTATGAGAGCACATGCTATGTGGATTCAATCAGACAAGGAAAAAACAGACGACTAACACAGACAGGACTGAGAAATACAGACGTAGGTAATCCAAGGCATCCTGTAGCCCAGCATTTTTCAACTTGAAGAACTTGGCCCAAACTCACTTGCCAATTCAACCTGGAGCATTTGTGGGTACACTCGCCTTCTAAAAATGACCCTATTTTCCTGAAAAGTATAGAGTAATTTTTCTAACATGGGAGTATGGCCAGTTTAGTCGTTCAGGGTGTTTTTTATTTTGGACGAGCCTAGCTCAAAAGCTAAACAAATAACCCACCAAAAATTGTCAAGAAAAATAATGTTTAGTTGTCAGAAAATATATTTGGTATGTTTTCAAGAGGCTGAGAGACTTTAAAATATTTGTTGAGTATTTTGGGGGTATTTAGCAATTTGCATTGGTTGCTATACGGAGCTTATATATTCATTGAACTCAATGCTAAAAAAAGGGTTACCAGCCAAGATACCATGCCATGTGAACTGTTGCTGACTGGTTCCCTACCTATTTTCTTGAAGCAGAATGTGTTCCGTTATATTTTCTGCAACTACTGGTCTCCTTTATGTAGTAAGACTCTGAGGTTTCACTTTTATGGGGAAACTAAAGCTAAAATTACTGTAATTAGGAAATCATGGGTGAAAACCTTGTCACTAATGGTCACAATGATCAGGAAAAGTAAGGGGCATTGTTAATGGTGCATTTCAAGGTTTATATGTAGTAGATATAATTTCCACTTACAGTTACACAATGCAGTACAGTAATTATAGGAAATAAATCACCATCTGAATATTTCCTGAGACAGATGTACAAATGTTATATGATCTTGTTCCCCCCCCCCCCCCCCCCGTGAAACATATATTGTACATTAGTCTGGGATTAAGACAGTATGTATTGTTCTTTGTGAACCCTGGGTTAAAGGCATCGTACACGTTTGGTAATTACTCAAAATATATATTAGCATAAAAACTGACTTGGTAACGAGCAACAGAGAGCTGTTGATAGTATAAAACATTGTGAGAAACGACTCCCTCTGAAGTAACGTAGTTTTTGAGAAAGAGGTACTGTTCAAAACGTTGACACCACACTAGCTCTTTTCAGAGCCGACACTCCTCCCAAAAGACATTTACACATGGTTGTACCCGCAAGTTTACTAGTTATAGTTAAAGGTATCGTACACGTTTGGTAATGACTCAAAACAAATATAAGCATAAAAACTTACTTGGTAACAAGCAACGGAGAGCTGTTGATAGTATAAAACATTGTAGGAAACGACTCCCTCTGAAGTAACGTAGTTTTTGAGAAAGAGGTAATTTCTCACTAAAATATGAAAAACTTCTTGCAAGAAGTTTTTATTCCTATCTGAAAGCACACAAATTTGTACAACAAGGGTGTTTTTTCTTTCATCATTCATACACCAAATAAGAACACTGGTCTTTGACAATTACCAAACGTGTACGATGCCTTTAACACTAAGATGCATTGAGATGTACAAGAAATCAGACTTATTTTTTAAGAAACACTACAATAAAATCTTCTGACTGATGCAATTAAAACAAACTAACAAAGTTTTTTTGACAAAATGATTTCCCCAAAGTTGTTACATTCTCCTAGAATATCGTGTGTGCTTTCCGATGGCCTGGCCTATCCCCAGGTGCCGTTATAAACAAAACGAAAGTCATGTTGACATAAACCACGTATTTCCAAAGGGTAGGATAATAAAGTTGAGGCACAAGCGCAGGGAGTGCTGATCATAATTTTGTTTCTTTCAATCTGAAAAAAACCTCACTGCCTTCACAGGTTGTACAAGTTCCAATCTTTCACAGAATTATTTCCTTCTATTAAATTTGGAGACTCCACAATCAAAATGCGGCAGATAACCTCGGACAAAAACATAAATCATTGTCATCGTTTTCAACAAAACGTGATCGATGAAATTTTCACGGTTGGTAAGATGGTTGAAAACTGCAGAATGGCATTCAGGGCTTGACTTTAGGGGGGAAATTCACAAGACGGCACGGCTTGTAGCTCAGAATTTTTACTGGACCAGATTTGTTTTCACAAGACCAGATTCAAAATGAGAAGGACACAAAAAGACCAGAATCAAAATGACATCACAGTTTTAACACTTGATGTTGTTGTTGTTGTTGTTGTTACTGTTGTTGGTGGTGGTGGTTGGTTTTTTTGAGAAAAGAAGATTGATCTCATTTGTCTTTAAAATGGGTAAGTAGTCTTTGATACTAAACAGATTGAAAGATATTTATCAGAATCAAAGTCAACATTTGGGCATCATTTTTTTGTTTAAGATGAAGATACATGTATCATATTGAAAAAGGCAAGACTGCCGGACTTGTCCAGTCGTGAGTTTACTGGCCCGACACTAAAATCACTGCCCTCGGGCCTGTGGTCCAGTGTAACATTCAAAACCCTGGCATTTGATTGTCCTCTTCCCCAAAACAATGATATACTTTCCCTTTTTAAATACAAAATTTGCACTTCACAAGCTACATGTACCATACGGTTATTAAAAGCAACGGTAACACGACTGATACACCCTTTGTTACTGTCATCAATACCTTAATCGACTCAATGGCACCAAAACAAAAAATCCACAAAGAATAAATGCGCGCCCGTCTTACAAGCAAATAAAAATACACAACCATCACTTAGCAACGCAACAAACACACTGGGACACGATCCTCTCTCTTTTGTCCGAACAGACAAGCAATTTTGCGGTGATAAAATTGGATGCTCAACAAAACATGCAGTGCATGTACATAAAACGGCTATTAAGTACCAACATGAATAGTTCGTCTGGCGTCGATCTGGTCCTGTCGAAGTTCAGTGAAGGATGCATGCACCGTCTTTAATTACTAGGCAATGTCAATCAAATTTTCTCTATTCATGAGGAAAACATACTGCATAGATAAGATAATTGTTTGTTTGCACAATGACACCCCTGGTTACATGAAAAAACTCATCTGCGTGTATTCAAACAGATTTCTTATTTTTCTAACAACGGATTTAATTACGTGCCATCAGCGTTCTCCCTTAACAGTGGTTCCAGTTTAGGTCTCAGGGACAGAGTTTGGGTGAAAAATCCACAAGATCACAGAGCTTGTAGCTCAACATTTTATTTGGACCAAAATTATTTTTTACAAGACCAGAATCAAAATGAGAAAACACTTTATTTATACAGTTGAACATCAGAACTGTTTTGATTTCAAGAAGTACTAACAGAAGATTTATCTCATTTGTCTTTTCGGTACTACTTCGATACTCAAACAGAATTTGAAAGATATTAATCAGACTCAAAGTCAACATTTGAATGCCAAATTTGAACTCCAAAATGAATTGTAAAACACAAGATCGCTAGACTTGTCTGTTTGTGAGTTTACCATGTTTATTGGCACAAGACTAAAATCACTGACCTTGGAGGCCGAGGTCCAGTGTAAATTTCCAGCCTGGGTCCATTAGCCAAATGCCAGTTTAAACACCTGAGGACCAGTCAAAACTACCTCAAAAGTAGTCTGCCTGGCTAGTTCAGAGTTGACAAATACTCCTAAGGTCCAATACTTCAAAAACGTAGCTCCATATACCTTGCAGGAAAAATACTGAATGTTGGAGCGCCATGAGCGTCACTGAGTGACAGATTTGATCGCTGTATAAGAAGCCACTATTATTATTATTTATATTATTTAAAAATCAATTATGGCCAGTAAAAAAGCTTGGGGACTAGTGAAATGACAAGCCAACTGGTCCTGCTGGCTAGTCACTGAAAAATGTAAGGCAAACCCTTGCCATGAATTGACATAGTTCAAGTTATTTTCAAACTTCAAGATTTACAGCACAGGTGTGTCAAATTATCAACACCATCCCTGCTCAAATACAGAGCAAAATTGCAGATTTTCTTCAATAATAGTCTTGCCACATATTCAGTTCAATTTAAGTGCGTTATTCAGTTTGAGAGAGTTTGTGGAGACCTTCGATGCCGTTTTTACAATTTCATCCAATGCATTGACCCAATTAGTTTAATGTAATCTACACGATAGTCTTGGTTTCCCTATGTCTTACACTGTGTGGTGAGAATTTATGCGATGCGCGCCAGTTTACACGCTCACCATATATTCACATAAAATTTGACTTCCAAAATGGCAGACCACGGGCAGACCGTAACTGTGTGTGATGTCAGTTCAAGGGGACATTATGAAACCTTTACATAATAACCTGTGTGTTTAAATGCTCAGATATTTAACCTTTTGTAGCACATTTACAATTCATTCAATTGTCAATTTTGTCAAAAAACCCAAAATAATAATAATAATAATAATAATCCAAATCAAAGATTTTTTTTGGGGGGGGGGCACATGAAATTTGTTTTATATTTTCTCCCATGATCAACTATATTGTTTTATGATGAAAGAAACATTGCAGAAACAAACTACAAACAGAATAAATTGTACCTTTCTGTTTTGTTTTAAAAACAGTTTGTTGTTGGCCTCTGCCTTTGAGAGCCTGTGCAGGATTAAGGTAAATAGAAAAAAGAATAAAATCTATATATTTGTTTAAATTATAAATTTTGTTTTTGCAGTAATGGCTGGCTTCATATATTACAAGACTTGTTACCACTTTAGAGGAAAGTAATGATGTGCTTAATTTTTAAAGTAAACCTACCCTTTAAGGACAACTAATATCTCTTTTATTTAATAAATGGGAAAGTTAATTGACAGGGGTCCAGGTAAACACCATTAACGAGATGGGCTGTGACAGTTTCCGTCGTTGACATTGTCTAAAATATACCGCAAGCCCTGGACCTGTTGTCTTGGCATATTATGCAAACAGGACGTAGATACATGGGTTGCTGAGCACAGCTTAAAGGTGAAGTTTCATTAACCAGTTTGCTTTAGGATTAACCACTTCGGGTTGATATTCGGTAACGTTTCCGTGCCCACGCGCTGTATTATTTTTCAGAACATTTTGGAGCTTCTGGAGTAATCAATTTCATTTAAAAATACTGTTGCCACAATGAAACCCTGACTTGACAAGGTTCCCATAATAAAGCACCGAGATTTGATATTGTCTTGTGAGAAAATTTGAGTAGGCACTCACCGTGATTCGAAGAATCTCGGCCAAAAGCCACGGCTGATAATCTGACATGGTATGCTGGAATCTAGGAATGCTCTGACTTGCCTCCCATTGAGCCAAATACAATTACATACTATGGTGGCAGCCTGAAGATTCTTGTATGCCACATTAATAACAGGACAAAGGTCTGGAATCAGGGATTACACAATAAACCCAGAAAAAGGGATATTACGAGGCATGATTGCCAGTACCTTGTGTCCCTCTTTGTACGCACAAAGAGGGATACAAGGTACGCGTGAAACAAAGCAAAGTGTTCTATTTTTAATCTTGGAAAGTGTGTTGAAAACTGCTCCTCTTACAGAGTCGGCTCAAAACATAGGCCAACACAGAAAATAGAGAGCTTGTGTCATGGGATTTTGTTTCCATCGTTTTGTGTGTGTCCCCAATACGGTAAATAAACATCCATGGGCTGAAGGAAGTCGATTCAAAAGAGGGCACTATCACATGAAAGTTCTAAACAATTCACCATATGGTGGGTGGGACCGGGACCACAGAGAATCTCCTGCCACACCGACACCAATGATGAAGAACACCCTGCACAGTTTAGATTGGAATCATTACAGGTAGGTAAGAATGGTTAAACGGTAGTCACAAGCTCCGTTTATTACCGTTTAGGAAAATAAACATATCGGATGCACAACCCTACTCAGTTTGGACACCGTATAGTCGTTTTCTCATAGACATTTACTGTAATTTCCTGCGGATAAGGCGCTCGGCGCATAAGGCGCTGTACCTCAAATTACCAAAATAAGATTCAAAGATTATCAGATGAGGCGCCCCGACGCATAAGGCGCAATATACCTTTAAAAAATTGAACACGCTAGCGAAGTCACATACTGCTTGTACATCAACACATAAAGGGGTCATTGTGATGGTATAAGCACACTTACCATAGCGCAAAGGGGTCGTAATTTTATAATCACAAAGACGAGTAAAACATCACTGCTATTTTTTCATTATTATTTTGTCCATGTTCGTTTTAAAGATTTTTTTCTAAAACCATAGCTTTACAGTTTTTTGTTTTACACAACGAGCGCGCGCAGATATCTAGCTTTTTTGAATACTGCAATACATGCAAGAACCAACGAACGCAAGAAAGAAAAACAGACAGAAAATACCTTATTATTATGTCTGTGTTTCACATTAGGAACGTACGCCCTATGTTGGCGAAATTCACGATAACATTAAAAAATGATTTGTTTAATAAAGACTAGTTCCTGTCATGTGATATAGCTGTGTACTGTATGCAGCATGCATTGATCGTCGCTCATTCGCGACGGCCAGTGACTTCGTTCTTCGGTAAGTTTCATCAAAAATGTGAAAATGTGACATGTAGATTTACCCTGGACAAAATAAAGGAACTATTTTTTAGTATAAATGTAAGATTTCACATTGTAATCATCACAATGAACTCAATCGAAATCAGATAAGGCGCACCGGAAGATAAGGCGCACCGGAAGATAAGACGCAGTGACTTTTTTGTACCTTCGAAAGTCAGATAAGATTATCCACAGGAAATTACGGTACACAGATTTTAGTGGCTCATATATTTTTGTACAGTTGTGTCTCTGAAGAACAATCAGACCATTGGAAAGCGTTATGTAACAGCCGATCATCCATCCACGCCATGCCAATATCTCAATTTTGAGTTATTTTCTTTGACCCAACCATCAACATTTTTGAAGAATATCAAGCATTCTGAATGGTCTCCTTTGGTTTGGAACCATTCGGTTGTTTTAATCCTACATAAAAGTAGATATATACAATAAAACTAACCTGTGAAAATTTCATTTCAAAAGGTGGTAGCGTTTTTGAGATATTGCCGAAAATGCTGAGCAGTTATGTCCACGCAGGAAGAACAATCCGTAATTGAAATGTTTTTGAATCCCTCTCTCTAAAACCACATTCCTTTGAAGGGAATTGTTTCTCAAAATGTTATACATTTCCAACACCTGCAGGGCTTATTACCAAGTACGTTTTTATGGTCATTAATTTTTGGAGTAATTACCAAAGGTATACCCTCCCTTTAAGTGATAAACCATTATAATTATCCACTGGTAGAGTGCCCCTCCCCCCTAATTATTTTTGCAATGGCGCATGTACATGTAGTTCAGATACATGCAATCTAGTATTTGCAAATGAAGAGGAAGTGGTCAAGTACATGTACAGTTGTTTCTGTTGTCCATGTGGCACTGATATTCAATCAAAATAAGGAAGTTATGTTTGAAAATTTGCATGGTATGGAAAACAAGAACTTAAAGGCCCTGTACACGTTTGGTAATTGTCAAAGACCAGTGTTCTCACTTGGTGTATCCCAACATATATGCAGAAAATAACAAGCCTGTGAAAATTTGGGCTCAATTGGTCATCGAAGTTGCAAGAAAATGATGAAAGAAAAAACACCCTCGTTGTACAAATTTGTGTGCTTTCAGATAGGAATAAAAACTTCTTGCAAGAAGTTTTTATTATTTTAGTGAGAAATTACCTCTTTCTCAAAAACTACGTTACTTCAGAGGGAGTCGTTTCCTACAATGTTTTATTTACTATCAACAGCTCTCCGTTGCTTGTTACCAAGTAACTTTGTATGCTTGTATTTGTTTTGAGTCATTACCAAATGTGTACGATACCTTTAACTATAACTAGTGAACTTGCGGGTACAACCATGTGTAAATCTCTTTTGGGAGGAGTGTCGGCTCTGAAAAGAGCTAGTGTGGTGTCGCCGTTTCGAACAGTATGCTCTGCTTGCACTCTCCTGAAGACGAGCAAAGAATACTGTTCAAACGTTGATACCGCACTACGTTGGCTCAGTGCTATAAGGTCATTAATTGTAATCTCATACTCATAATGATCAAAAGGTCATTAGAAGATCACTCATGATCAATAAATCCCATTCACCAGGAGCTCTAAAATATGCAAAAGCATTTTTATGAAACCCATACAAATTACACTAATGACCTTAGTCCTAAGCAGACGACTAGCTCCTTTCAGAGCCACACTCCTCCCAAAAGAATTGTACCCGCATATTTACTAGTTATAGTTACTTCTCAATGAACTTAATGCTCCAAATTGTATTGAGAAAAAAACAGCATCTTTAACAAGCGTCATCCGCAGCATCCAGGGTTGTACTTGTATGAAAATGAGTAATTCGCCTAATATGGATTTAAATAAACAAACAGTCTCTTGATTGAGTGTTTCTTCCTTTTAAAGGCACTCAACACATTTGGTAATTACTCAAAATATATATTAGCATAACCACTTACTTGGTAAAGGGCAACGGAAAGCTGTTGATAGTATAAAACATTGTGAGAAACGACTCCCTCTGAAGTAACGTAGTTTTTGAGAAAGAGGTGATTTCTCACTAAAATATTTGAATCTGAAAAAGACATGCCAGAAGACTTTTTCAGGCATCTGAAAGCACACACATTTGTGCAACAAGAGTGTTTTCTTTTTCATTATTTTCTTGCAACTTCGATCACCAATTGAGCCCAAATTTTCACAGGTTTGTTATTTTATGCATATGTTGGGATACAGCAGGTGAGAATACTGGTCTTTGACAATTACCAAACATGTCCAGTGCCTTTAAACTGACAGCAAAATCTTGGTACAGCTGTCATTAATTAACGAGACAGAAAAAATCACATGCTTTCGTTTAAAATGACTACGATTCCAAAGTATACAAACTGATGAGCGTGTAGTCAGAAAAGGCAGGACAACAATTTGTAGTACTAGCTGCTTTAGCAGAAAAACATATTGCAGCACAGTAGACACACACACAAATGATTGTGGAAAAAGGTTACCAGCTAAAAATGCGCACCAATTGATCAATTGTTGTTTTCGGACCTGTTATTAAAACAGACAGAATACGTAAACAAAAATGCACCTTTAGGCTTAATTGCTTAACAGATAGTGTATGCATGAACTAGGGGAAAACTCTCAAATTAACGGCAAGGTTGGGTTTTCAAAATATTACTGTTGATTGATGTTTATTCGGAAGTTTGAGTTCAAAATTTCATATTCCAATGAAAACTGTGGACTGTGGAGAGCTACGAGTTTTCCAGTAAATGCATGTGGACTAATAATTTCCATGACTGGCCTTCGTTTAATTAATGCTGTCCGAACTCAAAGCAAGCAGGCTGCTTTTACTTGAAGACTTACTGGCAGTTTTACTTTATTTTAATTATTGAGGGGGGAAAAAAAACCAGTGGGAAGATTGTAAATCAATTAGCCCCATTATGGTTCCAGAGTCTCAGTTGTCACTCCAGGACCAGGCAAGGCATTAATCACTCTCCAATGCCAGGGTACGTGTTTACCATTTGGTGACAGGCAAAATTAAATTGTCAAACTATTAAGCAGTCAGAGCGATGGTTCTATGGAGGATGGGTGTGGCGGAAAAGGGGGGGGTTGATGCTCATTAGGACAGTCATAGTCGTGGTTATACAGCAATGAGGCTAACGTAGGGCTTTTTATCTTGGAAGAAGCAATGTTGTTTGTTCATACTTTGATTTGAAAGGGCAAGGGAACTAAGTCTTTATAGGAGACCATGACATGGCATCCATGGCCTGCATTGAATCATGGAGCAATTAACATGAACTAGCGAGAGCGCGGTACCTGCTAGGTGGGTGCAATTTGTGCGTATACAAATGTTGCATGTAATGTGGGGTAAAGGGGCAATGGGTGTAGATCCAAAATTAATGTCTGCATTGTGGTTGTTTTTACATCACGCCAAGATCTCTACTGAAGAACTGCCGTTAACATTTCCAGGATGCACACTACAAAGCAATGATTTTATTTCTTTATTTATTTATATGTTGATAAATTTATGTATTACAGATCAAATACCCCAACATCATTAACAGGAAGAATAGGAGACGATGAGGAAATGTTTAGTTTCAGATGTGGGAGGAAAACCCCAACTGGGGCAAAATCCTGCAATCAGGTAGAGACTGAAAACCCAATCCACATGTAAGGCTCCGGTCTGAGGTGGGATTCGAACCGGGGTCCACAGAGGTGAAAGGCAGGGAAAGAAACCACTAAGCCAACCTGATTTCCAAGATAATTGTGTTTTTCCTGCATACACTAAAGTACAATTTTTGTTGATTCAAAGCACACATAGTGTCTAAATGATTGGTCTCTTCCAGAGAAAAAGACACTAGACAGATGGGGTGATCGAAAACAATAAAAGGGAAAATAAAATCTACAGAACGCTCTGTTTTTAGAAAAAAGCTTGGTTCAGCAAACCTTGAAAGATCCGAGGCCATTTTCACAAAGACTTAAGATTGATCTTATCTGTGTATTAATTGCTAAGCAAGGTGTGATGTCACAATACAAATCACAATGGCAATAATAACAACTCATCTTTAAGATGAATCTTAGTGCTTTATAAAATTGAATCCTGACCATGCATGCATAAATGGACAAAACTGAACGTGTTTGACCCCGTGTACATGTAGTGAGACAAGGTGGAGCAATATCAGATTCTAACAGACTGTGCAAGTCTCTCGTGTATTGAAAACGAGAAAACACCTCGAACGAAGACTATATTTTTCTACGAAATCAAATCTTCTTTTTAAAATTCTATTTACAAAAAATTCTCGAAAATTAAAATACTCGTAGCAATTATTAAGTTAATACAATTTCAATTTTTCAATACTACAAATAATTCATTAAAATTAACTTATCAGGGTTATAACTTGGGGCGAGGTTGCTTATTTTTTTAGAAACACCATTTGTGCGACCATTAAATTGGTTTAACGATAACATGAACGTCAGTTCAGGAAAATTTGTGGTTGTTTGTAAGTAACCGGAATCGAAGGCAAGACTTATTCTCCAGGTTTTTTATATATATTTTTTTACATTTATTTTACTGTCATGTATTTCATGGCTAAATTTTACTTTCCCAACAGCATTACATAGTTTTATAGCGATAAACTGTGTTAAATTAAAGTATTTAATTTAAAGAAACAAAATCACGCACACGTAAAACTCAATATTTGGTTCGGACCAACTTGGTCCCGGAAGTTTGAATCCTGTGAGCCTCGCCCAGAGTATTGAGAAGGAAATGTTTTAGCACATCATCTGTTCTGACCCTGTTCAAAATAATAATGAGACGTGTTTGACCCTGTGTAGGTGTGACAATCTCGGATTCTAGCGTCCACTTGCTCCCTCAGGGACAGACTAAACACCGCATTCTGCCATTGAGAAGGTTCAGTCTAAACGCATCGTCTATTCTGACCTTGATAGAATTAATTTAATGAAATTCTTAGCAAGGAGAGGAGGTGGATGCGAAGGAAATTCCACGCTTGAAACGTTAAGGGAATATCTATGATTGATAATGATGTTGCAATGAAATTCAAAAAGTGAAAAGGGAGTGATGAAGTGCTGAAGGTTTTTCTCTCTACAAAATTGTATTCAGTTTAAAATAATAACAATAATCATAGTAATAATACAGTTGTTATATAGCGTTTTCTCATACCCAACAGCATCTCAAAGCTCATAATGTATGTAGTTCTTGAGATCTTTTGAAGTTTTTTAAGAGGCAAATAATTTCTTTTTACAAATACATTAATAAAAATAAAAAAATCAAACATTGTCTGAAAAAAATATTTCCTTTAGTTACAAAGAAGATATTTTAAAAAGGCCAGGGCACAATTTTTGGGCCACAGGCCCGAGGCCAGTAGTTTTAGTGTATGGCCAGTGATGATATGACCAGACAAGTTCGGCAGTCTTGTGTTTTTTAGTTGAATATCAATTACTTATAATGAATAATAATATCTCATTGTGTAATATCTCGAACAAAAAAAAACTAATTATCTTCAAATGTTGAGTTTGAATCTGATAATGTACGTTTTAGTTCTATTGAGTAATGACGTATACTTCAAAACTAATAAAGATAAATGAGATCAATCTTCTCTTACATGTCTTAGCGCTTGCTCAAATAAACAGCTAAATGCAAGTGAAACTGTGTCAGTAAGTTTTTTTCTCATTTTAATTCTGGTCTTGTAAAAACAATTCTGGTCCAGTAAACATTTTGAGCTACGAGCCCCGCAGTCTTCTGGATCCCCCCCCCAAATTGGACCTCTGAAGGCTGATACATTTAAAACAGGAGATGGACCATTAATATTTTACCATAAAACTACACTATAACAGTAAAATTATATATTCTCCATCCTAAATCCTCTATTAAATATGCAAGACACGATTGTACACTAAGTATTGTACACAGTTGTTTGTTACTAGAAACTAAAAAGCCCATTTCATTGACATGCACCGGTTTTAATAATCTGCAAATATAACAACCTAGAAACAGAACAATTGACAAGGGCCTTCTTTTCCCTTGTTGATCATGTCGTGAGACTCGGACGTTTTGCGTTCGTGATTCACCAGGTGGATGGAACACGCCCGCCCATCATCACTTGAGCAAACACAACCGAGTGCGCCCAACGGAAAAACAATTATGCACTTTGCGTGATTAGATGAAAATGATGCAAACATAGTACACGACAAATAGTGTGTTCCGCTGTCAGCGGGCACATTTTATTAGGCCTTTCTCGGGAGTGCAGGGTCCATGTGTACATTGTCATGACAACTGAAAAGATGATGATGAGAATTTTAATGATTTTGGTGTAAAATCTCCTCTTTACCAAGCGTGTTATACTGGAAATCTACCACTTCATCTTATGTGCTTACAAGCACCGAGGAGTGGGACACAGCCTGTGAGATGTACGATTGTTTGTACATACTTGTGGTTGTCAACGCATGTCATTGCTTGAGAGCTTACCAGTGAAAGATTGTGCACAATACGAAAAATATATTTTACAAGACAAAATGTCCTTCATGCGTGTGACCCTTTATAATCCATTTGCATTTCTGTTAACCCTTTCATGCACCATTTATTTGAGTGATAAATTGATCATATGGACACATTTATTTCGGGTTTTTCGCAAATGGCGACCCCCCAAATGCCTGTCACAATAGCACCCCCAAGAGTCCTCTTTCCCATTATGAAAACTGTGTGGTCGTGCGATCTTTATTTTTCGTTTAACAACTATTTTTCTGAAGGGGTTTAAACCGGTCGCTAGGGACCAGTCGGCGCATGAAAGAGTTAAGTCATGAGAGTCATTATAACAATATTCCAAGTCATGGCTGATACTATTTTGTTTTGGCTTAGAATTTATGTAGGCAGTGCAACATATAGAAAACACTTCTAAATGTCAATCAAGGGTATGACCTTTACTATGACCTTTTAGGTCGACTCAAAGTAGGTCAAATTTAATCGCTTACAGAGCTCTCCAATGAACTCTTGTTATAAGCCACTCTCGTCTGCTTAAGACGGTGCAGGTCTCGCGCCAACATGGCCAGGCCTGCAAAAGAGTGGTATCGAAAAACTACCTGGCCCTAACATTGCCATGCTTGCAATCTGCAAAAGAGTACTGGTGTACTACTTATTAACGGAAATAATGTAAGGTTTGGTCGTCCCAGTAGGAGAAAGGCCTCTTGTTGTTGGATTACGATCATTAGCGTCCATAGTCCGCGGCCATTAAAAATACTTGTATGTCATTATGTGTACAAAATTGTTTGACCCTTCACTACAAGCAATTAACCTTTCCTACATCTGGAGATATATCAAAATTGTAAAATGTACAATGAAATTTGTTGCATTGTACTGTAGTTTTACAACTGGTTTTATATGTGTACTGTACTAATAAGGTCCAATCCCAGTTCGAGGCCTGGAATTTCATCTTTGAGGGGGCAAGGCCATTTTCATTTTGCAAAGGGCACTTCCATTGAAAAATTTTAAAGTCTATGGGAAACGTTTGAAGGGGCACCAAGGCCAAGACCAGGGGCAACAGAGGCCATGACCTCCGTGTATTTACAGGCCTGCAGTTCACTATCAATTTGCTAATGGATGATGTATGTTTAGCATTGTTCAATAACAATAGACTGTGCATGCAAGTCTTGCGCATACTGAAAACGAGAAAAAAAACTCTAACAAGGACAATATTTTTCTACGAAATCAAGTCGTCTTTTAAAATAATATTTATACACAAATTCTTGAAAGAAAAAAAAAACACAGCAAGTTGTTATAAATAAATTTTCAATTTTGTATAATAAAAACACTTTGTTCAAATTAATATTAAAACAAAATTTAAACTTGGCACGAGGATGCTTATTGTTACATATCCCATTTGCCAATTACGCCCAGAATTGTTTACAAGTAACCGGAAACAGAGGTCAAGTCTTATTCTTGGGTTTTCTTTGTTATTTTGTTGAATTTGTTTTACGTTCATATTGTTTATCACTAAGTACTACTTGTACATTCCCAACACCATAACTATCATGGCCATAAACTACGTCAAACTAAATTAATTGACAAAACAAAATTTCACCCACGCTGAACTCCATATAGTTGGGACCACAATGGTCCCGGAAGTTTGAATATGCCCGAGTCTTGCACATTCCTTTCATAATAAAAAGCCAATGAAGTTACTTCATGCATCATTGATTTTCAGGGATGAGATTTGAGGACTGTAAAAATTCCTGAAAATGTCCTTATTCTAGACACATAACCTCGCAGATGTTACAAATACAAAACTAGGCCCATTGGCATGATTGGTTTGGACACAATGTACAACCTTTTAGCACGGACACAACAATTTCTGTCTCCCTTTGGTAACGGTTTGACTTCTTTCAACAACAAAACTGAAAGTTCAAGGAGATTTTGAACAAATCCTGAACTCTGGAAAAATCCTGAGAAATCACATGCCTGAATTTTTATGGCGTCCAAACATCTTCTGAATCAAAGAGCCATCAGGTCTGATGTTGACATTTGAAGAGTAGCATAATGAGGGTTCTCGGCATGTTTTCTAATAGACTTGGCTGCAGTTGTAGGGGATCCTGACACAATTTTACCAGTTCATTGAAAGAAATTAACATCTTCAAGTGATGTCCTTGAAAAACATGGCTTTTCAAAAAAAAAAGGTTTCTTCGATTACCAACACGAAACTGTGCAAATTTACAAAAAAAATTTTTAAAAATGTCTTGCACACCTTAGAAATGCTACTGTAAAGGTGTATAAATGTCTGCATTCTCACTCAACAAAATTTGCTGGCCAAATGTTAGCTAAAAACACAGGACGTTTATTCTGATTGTGCAACAGTCGTGACACTTGTGTGTGTGTTGTGTAATGCACGTTAAAGAACCCAGTGCACTTATCGAAAAGAGAAGGGGCCCGGTGTTCCTGTTTTGATCGGCAGCATATTGCGCCACAGCACCTTGTAAACCATTGCATGGTGCTATGTAAAGGACTTGGTCTCATACTTACAATACCTTAAGGGAAAATAATGGCGTCACTGAGTGACGGATATGTGCGCTATATAAGAAGCCACTATTATTATTATTATTATTAACTTTATCATTTTTTAAAGAGGAAAGTGGATTGGACAAATGTAGAGTGTTTTTCAGTTACATTTAATTATAATCTGAAGTGTTCTCCCTTAACAGTGGTCCGCTGGCCAATTGCCAGTTAAAACACCTGAGGACCAGTCAAAATTATCTCCAAGTGGTTCGACTAGATAGTTCAGCGTTGAAAAGGATCCCTATTTATCATGAATTATGGACCAGTGAAAAGCTGGTGGACTATTGAGCAACAAAGTATCTGAGAAAAATATTGGCAAACCCCTACCATCAGACCATGGCACAACAAATACAAGAAAACAGAGGAAACTGGTCTGCTGAGAAGTTGCACACTAATGGTTGCACCTTGAGATGAGGTACAATGATACAGTTTGGCCTAATTTATGTATTTTTGTGGTGGGTTGCAGGCCTGGAAATTCATCTTTAAGAGGGCACTTCCATTGGAGAATCTTGAAGTCTATGGGAACCTTTTGAAGGGGCACAAAGGCCAACCAGGGCAGTGGATTCTGTGTAATTTCACGCCTGCGGTTGGAATCCCAATCGAGGTCCCTGCATGGATTTTGTTCCCACAAGACTCAGAAAACACCATGGATAGTAATTACTAATATCGTGGAGAAAGAAAACACAACAGTGTACAGGTAGTTAGTGTATTTATTACCACAATCATTACCAAAAGCAAAACTCGTTATCCGGGAGGAAAAAGTGATGGCCTTGTTTGTTGGTCATAAAGTGCACTTGAACTCCAACACAACAGATATGTATTTATTATTCCACTAGGATACATTATCAATGGACCAAGATTGCAATGAACTCTGCACAGAGTCCGGAGGTCCAGTAGATAGCTGTTTAAATTAATAATTATAATTCCAGATCTGTTTAAAGATCTCGTGTCCATCCAAAGTTAATAACATTTTGGATTTTATATAATAATTTTTTTAAATTGAGTAGCAATACTAGCATTCAAGAACATTTCCCATCTTAGACAAGAAAGCATGCGTCCATTTGGATTCCTCTAATTTCATTTTTGGAAGGGTAGGTATTAGACAAACATACTGTGATGCTTTACGCCAAATTAAACCCTAAAATTGCACAGCAGTTAGGTACATGTAATGATGACAAATACTTTCATAGGAAAAACGGAGCAGAGTCCAACTGATTCGAGTCCAACCACAACTGGGTAATAATAATATTGTCGATGAAAAAAATCCACGTGTAGCATTTATGATTTGCAAGTTTGGAAATTGTGCAAAGTGTTGCATCTCGCAAAGACTATATCCCAGATACATGTACACGAACCAATTGTACTGAGGTACAATGCTTTCTTTAAAGCCTTGGAGATGAGTGTACAAATTTGATAGAAGTTGAGGTGGCGCATATTACTGCCAGACCAAGCCAGAAAGACCAGGGGCCAGGGCAAACCCCTTTTTTACGATAAGCGTCTGGATTCTTTCACGTGTATTACACATTAATTACACAACACACGGAACCAGCGGCTGACATCCCATCCAAAGGACACAGCAATAATGGTTAGGTGTATTGTACAAGTGTCAAGACCAGGACTCGAACCCACACTCTGCTTGTCAGAAACACCAGAGCTTGAGTTCGGTGTTCTTTTCCGCTCGGCCACGACACGCCACATTAATTATGTGGCGTGATACAACATTACTTACAAAATTGTTATTACTACAAAATACAACTTTTTGCATTGACACAATGATTAATATATTTACAAAATATATTTACAAAATAATATAATTAGTCAACACTTATTTGTGAGG
Source organism: Plazaster borealis (assembly GCA_021014325.1). Classification (NCBI taxonomy): domain Eukaryota; kingdom Metazoa; phylum Echinodermata; class Asteroidea; order Forcipulatida; family Labidiasteridae; genus Plazaster; species Plazaster borealis. The sequence goes on along the minus strand of CM037464.1, from coordinate 15,378,028 downwards.
AAACGGTGGGAGATGGATGGTTGGAATCACCACTGTTACCCCAACATCAGAAATCCCAGGATCATTTGATCCTTCATCCAATTCCAAGTCCCTGACGTGATGATGGAAGAGCCCATAGAGGGACCATCATCAAAACGGACGACCAGAATTAAAACAAATCAAAACAACAAGCCAAAATGTCATCTGGTGATTTCAACTTTAAGTAATCGTTCCGGTCGTACAGGTTATAGGATTTCACATTCAAAACATCGTTAGTAACAATCTGTTCTCAGTCGGTGGACCAAATCGGCAATGTCGTTCAAAAAGTAGGCCTTTTTATGACGTGTGTACAGGGAAAGGGTAGACTGAGTATTGCAACATGCACACGTAAAGTCAAGGGCAATTGCTCCGTCTCTTTCCTGTGTACAAAAAATCAAAACAATCGTACCGTTTTTCACACACTTACCTCTAATCTTGGCAGGCTTTTAAAAAGTGAACTACTTGAACTGAAGGAGATTGCTCCTCTCCGCTGCAGAACATGATGAGGAATCGCTCTATCCAGAGATAATTGCGGCAAATAATGACAAACCGCCATCGCTACCGCCAAATCGCCCGACACCATTTCTGTCTTTACAACTGCACTGTATTTACAATTCTGGCAGTGTTATGTTATGCATGTATTGAACGCCACATGTCAATTTGATGTGGATTGCGCTGGCCCCGTGCGTGAACGCGCAATGAACCGTATCGCCGACAAGGATACCAGTGACGTCCACACACACAAAACTAAACAGTCGTCGGGTCAAGATTGGGTCGAGATTGTTTAGTTATTGTTGATTGGTTAAATAATTAATGGATTACACCTGTAAAGCAAAGCAGGTGTATTGCTTTGATTATTCGTAACTCATAGTTTTCGACTTGAGTTAAATATCTTTAACTTTAACAAATTGAATCAAGTTATCAGTAACTTAAAGAGAAAGTATGACTGCTCGACGTGTCTGCGTGGTTTAGCAAAAACAGGAAATGTTCCGGATGAACTGAACATCTGAGGAAGCGTATTCATAACAATGCCCTTTTGTATTTCGTGAATGACTCATTAATAATGTGGGAATCCCCCTTGCTCTTTGAATGTTACCTTTGAGACCCGCCTCGGGTTTTAAAGGGATTGCATACGTTTGGTTATTAATTGGAACCCACCAGGGGCGGATCCAGGATTTTCCAAACGGGGGGGGGCGTGAAAATATACCAAGCAGCAAAATGATAAATGAAGTTTGTTGCGCTTGCGTAACACAAAGCTTCCCCATTTCTCCCTCCCCTTCTCTCTCTCTCCCTCTTTTTTTTTTTTTATATGAAAAAGGGTGGGCGTGCGCTCCCCACGCCCCCTGGATCCGCGCCTGTCCACGTTTTGTTTCAATCCTATATAGTTGTAGATACATACCATAAAACTAACCTGTGAAAATTTCATTTCAAAAGGTGGTAGCGTTTTTGAGATAATATTGCCGAAAATCTGGAGCGGTTATGTCCACGCAGGAAGAATAATCTGCAATAGGAATACACAATCTGAGAAACGTTACTGTCAGTAACGCCTCTCAGATTCAAATTTTTGGGGATAAAAAGTATTATCTTTTTCAATAACCGCAGTACTAATTCCGGTGCAAAGTTTCTCAAAATGCATTATACTTTCCAAAACTGCTGTACTTCTTACCCGTTCCATGCCAAGTAAGTTTTTATTGCCATTAATTTTCAGAGTCATTACCAAACGTATCTGTTGTTACATTTTAAACAAATAATTATTAACACACTCTAGTTCTAATCGTGTCCCCAGATGATTGAATTTCCTCGATTTAACTGAATGTTTAATATTTTCTTTTTAAAATAGGATTGCCTATCTTTTCAAACATTTATATTCCCCCCAAAACTAACAGCTAAAAAACTAGGAGAATCGTGAAAAATGTTCATTGATCTGTTTAAATTGTATTTATAAAAATTGCATGGTGTTACAAGTGTTCTATAATGTATTTTTGAAACAATGGCTGCAGATCTTGCTCCGCTTTTGAAATTCGCTTTACCCCGGGCCTACGGGACCCTGTTTTAATGTAGGTCCGACTTTTTGGCTGATTAAACTCGAAGATTTAGATTCAAGTTTTAAAAAGCCAGTTGTATAGAATCAGGAACAATACAATCTTTCATTTAAGGTATTGCATGAAACAATCCGCCTCTCATTAGCGGTATATTTAATTAAAAACTAAATTAAATAATTGTCAGATGCCGACATCCATTCATCAGCCATGTACAAACATTTTTGCATGTTCGTGTATTTTCTGCATAGTCCGTGGCATAATACGAACGTTTTTGTAAGTTGTTAGTTTTGAAACAGTATCATCTGTCAAAATTCGAGAAAAATGTTTTTAAAAGAAATTATGGGAACATCTGACTGTACAACTTTAAATACGGGTGGGTAGATCCTAGGGCGGAGTAAGCTAGCCGCATCTGTGGTTCCGAAAAGGTTATCGGTTCAACAGCGTTCTGCAACGGTGTATCAAATAGCGCCACCTATTGGCTAATATTGTGCAAGCTTTTCCAATGTGGGCTGTTCGCAGGTGGTGTGTGAAAAAAAACCTTGGTGGTTGTACCATGGCTAATCATACCTCCACGGTGTATCCCAACATGCATAAAATAATAAACCTGTGAAAATTTGGGCTCAATTTTAGTCATCGAAGTTGCAAGAAAATAACGAAAGAAAATACACCCTTGTTGCATAGTGTGCTTTCAGAAGCCTGAAGCCTTTCTCAGATTCAAATTTGTGTATGAAACATTTACCTCTTTCTCTAAAACTACATAACTTCAAAGGGGGTCGTTTCTAACAATGTTTTATAATATCAACAGCTCTCCAGTGCTATTTACGATGTAAGTTTTTATGATCATTAACTTGTAGAGTAATTACCAAAGGTACAGCCTGCCTTTAAATTCTTTGATGGGTGCAATACCGCCTAATGACTTGAAAAAATAATAAATTATAACAAGCAAAATTGGAGGAACAGCTTTGCTGAAATCCAGTGCACTCCCCATCCACAATCAATAAAATAAATTAACAATCCAACAGATCTAAATGAGATATGAGGCTAAATAAATATAACACAAAACAACAATTGACTTAAAACAGCAAAGAAAAACAAGACAAACAGTTAGAGGATAATTTGTAGGAATCACTTCAAGAAAATGACCACAAGAGATAAGTCAAGATTTACTACAAAAATGGGTTAATTTAATGCTTATAACACACCAGTAATCAGATCTAAAGTCTCTATTGAAATTGGTTCATGCCTTAAAAAAACAGGAGACAATATCCCGTTATTAAACACAGCTACTACAAAAATACAAGGCAAACACAGAGAACTTATACAAGCGGTTAGGAAAAATCAGGATTCCAATTAGTGACAAAATATTCCAACAAAGATTTTGTACAGCTTCCAGAACATAGGGGTCAACAAAGTGTCGGCTCACAAGTTTGAACGTTGAGAATTCACACTCATTACCACTTTAGAACATGCTGTCCAGTGGTTTCTGGTTCGAATCTCTTTCACTACATTATTATGAAAGGTTGTTCTGATTTAGATACAAATAGCTTAATGTAAGTTCAGAAAACACAAAATCAATACTGACATAAAATAGATGGTCTGAAATGTGAACACTAAATTTTTGATTAAATTAAATTCAACGGTAATTATTTGAATAAAATTGGTTCGTTTACAAAATAAACAAATTTATATTACAGAATAACACAGGCAAATGACTTAGTGGAAACAGTCATTTTGTTCAAAAAATGTCAAGGAAAACTCACACAAAATTCGTCCACGCCAGTTTATCACTGAATTAGAAATGTGTAAATGAAAAAATAATTCAATAAACATGTCTTTAAAGAAAGAAAACAGGAATGCAATTTTAAAAATGGAATCTTCAAAAAGTAAAAAATCCCAGAGTTAGCTTGCTACTTTTAACAGGTAAATATTGGTGTTATTAATGTACAGGACTTTATTTTTGGCAGTCTATCAGATAAAATGTAAATACACATGAATGTATTTTAGACCACTGTAGTTTATGCCACCTTCCAAATTCACACATTATGCCTTCAAAATGTGAAATGCAATTTATAATGCTAATAGGCTTATGCGCTTTTCCACTTGGCTGAATTGCCATATGCTTCCGTGTACCACAAGCCTACATCTGTTTTGCATGCATACAATTTGACTGAATGGCAGTTCCACATACAAATGACCTGGCACGGAAAAATTGTACACCGGTATAGCCTGATTAAGACTGCAATAACATTTGCAGTTAAAAACAAATTTGCAAAAAAAAAAATGTTGATCAATAACTTCCTGATTTTGAAAAGTGTTTTTTTCTTTTCTTTTTTTGATCTGGTGATAAAATTGTACTTTCTACAGTGGTGTTCCTGTAGAGTAAATGAGTTATAAACCATCAATCTATGATATTATGACTTGGGCATTTCCCACATCACACAGACAATAAATGTTGTCTAATGTTACAGTCAAATAATTTAAAATTTAAATTAGGCAAGATCCGTGTTTGAAATGTAAATTGAAAATAGGCGTGAATTTTTGATGTTGTAATGGCACTGTAGGACACCTCAATAATGGAAATATAAATTTCAACTGGGACATTTTCAAGAGGCACCTAGGCAATGACTGTGGGCATGGAAGCAATGAGCCATTTGTGAGTTAGATTTGAATAATGTCTGGTACAATGACTTGCTTAGTCACAAGTTACCACAGAAAAATTTGAATTCCTCAGACTATAAAGACAGTTGCAATGTCAAATGGTTCGGGGCAAGTTTTGTATAGCAACCTCCAGATTGGCAAACCCTGGTAACTTTTCGCCATACAAATTCATTCAAAATTGTGTTTGGATGTTCGCTGTCTTATGTAACTACGCAAAAGCTTGCCCCGAATCATGTGACATAGCAAACTGTCTCCGCAGTTGGAGGAATTCAAATTTAAGAGGTAAATTGTGACTACAGATATTTTCAGTATCTTTTTGCACAGAGCTAAGAATTAGTTCCTCTGAGATATATATTACTATAGGAGTTGCGATATTCCTTGCAAACTGCCTTTTACTCAAGATCCAAAGCTCTCAAGGAAAAATAATTCCAAAGTATTCAAAGTTTAAGGAATAATCAGCTTACTGAATAAACAAGTATTTTTCAAAAACATTTAAAACAGAACGATGTTTAGCACAAAATAAATATGGCATCAAAATGTTGTTTTTTAGAGAGAGAAACAAAACAGGCAGAAGAGGAAAAATCACAGAAAGGCCAAATAAATAACCATGACAATTACAACCTAAATTGTTTCCCTTTACTCAATTGATACAGATTCCTTGTGCATTTAAGCCTTGTGCATTTAAGCCTTGAGCATGCAAGCTGAAAATAACCTTCATGAAAATATAAAGATTTTGATGCAATCTTGATATAAACTATATTAAGATGCAATTATTTGTACAAAGGAAAAACTCCAAGGAAAAAACCCATTTATCCTTGGAAAAATCTTGACGTATGTACGATAAGAGGAAATGAAATGAACCCGTAAATAGCATCACTGGTCCCATGGTGATGGACAAACAATTATGATCACCTTGGGTTGATTATGATTGAGATAACGATGCAGACTGGGGCCATATCAGTCTGCTATTATGACTCTGCTACAAGGTGTAGAGTAGCAGGTAGGGAATCAGACCTCACAGTTATGACTAGTGCTTACAGTAAGCAGTGCTATGTAACGGAAATCGCACTGTAAGCACAAAATCAGCCGTTAAGCAGCTCTCTGAAATAGGCCCCGATGTGTTGAAATTGTGCTTCCTTATTCAGGCTCCAATTTCATAATAGCTGATAAGCAGAAATGGTAAAACATTTCTGCTAAGTAAGATTTGTCTGTGCTAAGCAATTTTGTGTGCTTTACAGCTTATGAAACCTGGCCAAGATTTTCGATAGATGGTCAATGACAGTTCATGAGTAACCACAGACGAAAGTGTAACGCGAGTTACTGCGGAATCGATAACCGTTTCGAGAAAAAGTCGCACAGTACAAATCAATTGTACACTATTAAGAATTGATCAGGTCAATCATGAACTTTGATTTCTCAAAGCGTAAAAAACAAAATAGGAATGTGTTAGGAAAGTACACAACCATAAACATGTACCCTGACAATTTGTATTTAACCTCTCTTAAAACCTCCCGGGGCCGGACTGTATGGAAGAACCTCCACACAAAATTGAACCATCCGCATGGTCCCACGTCACCTACAGCATACATGTAGGCCTCCCTTGCCATTGGTTGAGTAACCCTATGAGTTTTGGACTTGGATCGGATATCTTGTATACCCTTTTCTTTCACCAGCAAAGGGTTTGCTACATGCTAATACCACATGCATGGATATTGATGTGCTTGGTGTCATGGGACAAATGACTATAGTGTGACCCTAATCATGTAGGTTTACCCTTTGATTTGCTCTGCCCTTAGTATATCAGATATAGGTAACACTATGTGAGCATAATTGGGGGCTAATTACCCTAATTACATGTGTGGAGGTTCTTCACACAAATATGCCTTACTGTATAAATGAAAACATCAGTGCTCGCAGGGTTATAAACACTTCAATATCTAAAGGTTGTTGGCAGTAGGTATCGATCCAAACAAAACTCACAATTCTTTCAAATTACCAATCTTCATCAAATATTCCAGAAATCAAGAAGTGATTATGAGGTATATCGTTAACTCAGCAAGGTGCTCATTAATTCTAAACTACAAAAAATAACTAAGAGATTAATTAAATACAGCGACGATGTGATTCGTTTACATAATACTTGATTAATTTAATGCTATCTTAGAATAATGTTAACTGATGTTTAAATTAATCTATAATTACAAATTTGTTAACAAATTGACAGAATTAATTTGATTTAACTACATACGTACATCAAAGGAAATGTTCATGAGATAAATTTTGGAATGTCCTACTGTTATCCAACTTGTTCAAAATCGATGGAATTAATTTGATTTAACTATACGTACATCAAAGGTAACGTCAGTTTGGGAATGTCGTGCAAGCGCAATTTGTGCAAATTTTGGTGACAAGGAATGGTCATAGTTGATAGGTTTCTACAAAAGTTAAAAGTTAATTGGATTATAAAATGGAGAACGGAAGAGTCAACCATGATTTGCCTTCGGTGAAAAAGTTTTTGTGAAAGTCTGTGCCAGGTAAAGAATTCTGACAAAGAAGAAGTGTAGATCTTACATGGAATGAACACATTTTGAGAATCAGCGTTTTTGATGAGTGACTTTAGAGGAGGTCTCTAGGCCTTTTGTTTCTCCGCCACCTGTGAACAAAAAGAGAGAATCAAAACATGAAATTGAAAAAAATTGGTTCCCTTGAAATGGTCACACCAAGACAACATTGTTGTGGTACTTAAAAAATCATCACTCTGTTCTGAATCTGTTAGTGCCTAAATCCTTAGGGACTAGGCCTTCTGTATAATTACTGCTTTATACCAAAACATGGCTGATTTTTCTAACATAGGCCCTACTTTTTCAAATACATGTATGTTCAAAGGGGGGGGGGGAACAACATCAAAACAAACACCCCCACACCAAAACAACAACAACAACAAGGAGGGGGGACAACAAAACAAACACACCCCCCCAAAAAAAACCCCCAAAAACCCCAAAACAACCAAAATGAAACCACAACAAAAAAACAAAAACAACAACCCAAAAAACAAAAACAAAACAGGACTGTGTTTTGTTTAGAACAAATAAATTGTACCGTAAATCATTTTAAAGATGCCGCACAGAGAACGGCAACAATAACTGTTAATAATTGCATCACAACAGCTTTATGGGATGGCCTGATACATTCTGAAGCGAACAAATACTTGTATAAACTTAACTTTTCCCTCATAGAATTGCCCTTTCAGAATGAAAAAAAGAGAGAAGGTCTTTCCAACTTTCAAGGAGCACTTCCCCCACGTTATCATATGGCATCAATACGTTGTCAAAGACACCATTCAGCTGCCTTGGCAGCATGTGTTTAGCATCAGAACGATAAGTAGAAAACAGATCAATTACATTTGTACATAACGATAACGGGGCTTGTGTCCTTGTGCAAATGGGGACACAGATGTTTCTTATTGTCTGATAACCCATACTGCAAGATCAACAAGGAGATTATCATCATTACGTTGTTGTTGTTGAACATAGAGGGGGAACCTCTTACGTAAAAGCCTCTTACTAAAGGCAATTTCAACTTTCAAGCCGACATCTGGGAATGAATTTGTCCGTTAGGTTTAATTGGCAAAATATTTAGTCTGCACATGTTTTGTGCACACTGAATGAACATATTGAGCAGCAACTGACACATTTTGTGTAGCGCTATGTTACATGTACAATTGACTCTTGTTATATAACAAGGTTGCCGGGACTGGCCAAATTACCTCTTTATTACAGGACTGTTTTAAGATTACAGCAAAACAAAGACTCACAAAACAACAGAATCATATGGTAATGTAAAATCAATACCATAGAATTGCTTAGTTTTATTAAGTTTACAAGAAAAACATCTCCCAAATTTGACAAATTTATAATGCAGAGCTGCCAACATTTGTCGCTTGCAATCAGGGAGATTTTGTCCAACAATCAGGGAGATATTTAAAATTACATTCAACATAATGGGGAACAAGTTAACATAATCAGGGAGATTTTAAAATTTGTTCATCAAAACATGGAAAGACTGTGTTTTTTCAGGGAATTTTCTGCCGAATCAGGGAGAGTTGGCAGTTCTGATAATGGACTGTACATACCATTACTTCTTGACATGTATTTCTTCATGGGTTTGTATCGTCATCCTTGTCTTTGCTTCCGTGCTTCAAGATTCGGACAAACTCTCTGTAGTTGAACTGGCCCTCTTTGTTGATGGGTGCTTCCCTGTACATTTCATCAACCTCATCGTCAGTGAACCGGTCTCCCATGGTAACCAACAGCTCACGTAGGTATTCCTCATTAATGTGACCTGGTAGGGTGAAGGAATACAAATTAGTAACTGTCGGACTTCAGTACATGCACGATATTTGGCCATTGGAAAAAAGTAAGAGATATTAAGTGATAACAAGGGCTGAACTGCATTTGGTATAGGTTTAGAAAGACTTTTCAGGCTATTTACCATAATTTCCTGCAGAAAAGGTGCTAAGTAAGATTTTACATTGTATTAAATCATCACAATCACTTTGCTTTATCCATCTTAAAATCAATTTAAGCCTATTGTCAAATCAGCCCCTGGCCTCATACCCCCTTCCCTGAACGAGTAACATTCAAGACCCAGTACACATCTCAACATACTTACCCTCTGCGTCAGCATCGAAGCAAGCGAATGCATTAACGATGACATCTTCAGGGTCAGTGCCGTTGAGTTTCTCACCGAATAAGGTAAGGAACATGGTGAAGTTGATTGGTCCTGGTGCGTTGCTCATCATGTCTTCTAAGTATTGCTCAGTTGGGTTCTTACCTGGGTGAAATAGAAGAGACTAATGTTAGTTTTCATCAGAAGTGAATACTGAAAACATTTATCCAGCACGAAATGTCACAATATCATTATTTCAGCATGTGTATTTGATGTGTATTAGAGCAAAATCATATTACTGCTTTCTTGGCCTAACCACATGTTTCTCTTCGCATTCAAATCCTTATACTGTAGCTGTCGCAAAAGCAAATACTCAGTGGTAGTCATCAAGCTTCTTCCAGCTTACTGCCTTACTTTGGAATTCACTACCTGTATTCTGCTTCCCTGCCTCTTATAACCAATTCTAACAATGCAATATCAATGGTCATCTTTCAACTTTTAGATTTTGTTTAGCCCTCGCCTTGAGTGGCCTGTTTTAAGGCCTTGTAATCGGTAACTTCCCATAAAAAAAATCAAATCAATCAATCAAAACAAATAAATTACATGTTACTGAATAAATTTGATAACTGTGAAGAGTTGTTAACAATACCTAGAGATGCAAGCATGTCGTGTAGATCTTCTTTATCAATGAACCCATCTCTGTTCTGATCGATCATATTGAAGGCTTCTTTGAACTCCTGAATCTGGGCTTGATCGAACATCGCAAACACGTTGGAAGTCGCACGCTGGGCGCGCTTCTTAGGCTGCTTTCCCTTGGTCTTACGGCTTGACATCTTGGAATGTTACTGTCTTTTCGCCTTCTTGAAAACTGAAACAATAAAATAAGGCCAAGTAAAAACAAATCTATCGTCCTGTTTTGGGTTTTTTTCAAAAAGAGGAGGATGAGGGCCTTTTTTTAAGATAGTGGATATATACCTGGCACCAACTATCTTTTAGTACACACTATAGCGCCCTCTTTGATGCGAACACTTAGCCAACATTTTATAAGGTATAAAATACCTTCCAATCTCGATTGTGTAGTGTGGCATGATACGTTGTCACTGTGCCAAGGTCTTCAGAGTGATTGGTGCGAGGATCGAGTTCCACTTTTACAATATTTGTTTTCATCCCCAAAATTAAGAATACTCTTCTTTTATTAATATTATAAATTGATTCCCGTATTTCAATGCATATTAAAAACCTTCTTTTTTCATAATTGGTGGCTCCTGAGGACTTTTTTTAAGGAAAATAAAGTCTGAATTTCATACATGTTCTGATTCCCATCTCATGATCGAAGTAACAAGGGCAATGTTGGCGTGAAACCAGACTAAACATTCAGGCATGCGTATCACACAGTCAGTAAATAACAATGTTTAACTAAAGTGAGTCCCCCCAAAACAGTCACTTCGCACGTTCAGTGCCTTTCTGTGAAATTAACGTTTGCTTAAAGTGAAAGAAACTTTTTTTTTATCTAAATCTTTTAAAAAGAGACAACAGTACTCAGTAGTGTATTTTTTATAAATTAGAATTCCACCATTTGATTTGGACATGTTGGACAACGATCAAAACGCTACTTTTTTACTTTGTCACTTTTGTGAACAGTTACAGTGGTGAACAAAATTAGTTCTTTCATTGCACCCATTAATATTACTTAGGGAAAAGGGAAAAGTGGCAGTCGGAGTTTCCTATTTCTCATTAATGTTGTATTGTACTAAATAATTGTAACTTTACTGCATTGAGTTTATTGACAAGTTCGACTCTACTCTGTGTCTCTGGTTGAGTTCTGCATAAATAATCACTCAGCAGGAGGCCACTTCCGAATTCCATCCCTCCGTCCCGGTTCAAGACAATTTTCACGGACAAATTTATAAATTCTGCTTTACACAAACTAGTCTCACTATCTAAGCCATCAAAAAACACGCCAGATTTTTTATTTAAACGATTAATTAACTTTATTGTAACAAATACACACTCACCAAAAATTCAACCACTTGCCGTCGAATCCTTCTTTTTCCCGACTTAAACCTGCCCAACCCTTAACCCGTCTGGTTCCGGTTTACCAGCCTCTACGTACTGCATACCATGTATTTGAGTCATAAACTAGACGCACTAGTTTGGAATGTGACGCATTGTCGGAGGTCATTGACCTTTGTCCTCAACTTGCTCGGTTTTTATTTATGAAATAGCGCCCTCTTTCTGTATAGTTTCTCATTGAATAGGAAGGGGTAGGGGCAAAGTGCTATTGAGAGTTCAAGCTTTTAAAGTTACTAACTTAATTAATTATCTCAAATATGACGTTTGCTGTACAGTGAGCAAACATCAAGGACGTGATTGGAAGAAATTTATGTGTTTTTTTCTTCTTCATAATTTGGCTTCTATTACCCCAAAAATGGTTTGAACTAAATTCTGCAGTATGTTTGACCATAACTCCTGCAGAACTAAGCATGCTAGAGACACACAAATTAATTCAAAATCTTCCTCGCATATTCCTGCATCCGAAAATCAAAGTTTGATTACCACTTTGCACCATCTTCAGACCGGAAATGACCAGCAAGTGGGATTCAACGGGATTTTTGTACACAGAGCTTTCAAAGAGACAACAAGCACGGTCAAATCGCCATCAGAATAATACTAAGTTGATTTTAACAAGTTTTGTACCATTGGAAAGCATATCTCAAGGGCTTTCTTCTTGTCCTAATTTCGTTTCTGTGAGGATTTTGTAGGCGAGGCGAGCGGCCAGGAAGTATGGTTACTACCACCACCACCAAATTAACCATCCGGGCCTACGTAATAACACAAGCAAGAAATACCCTGCCGAAAAATGGTTTGAAATAAATTCGGCGCTATGTTTGACAATAACTCCTGAACTAAGCATGCTAGAGACACACAATTTAAATCAAAATCTGCCTCGCATATTCCTGCGTCCGAAAATCAAAGATGTATGGCCACTTTCTACCATATTCAGACCGAAAATGACCAGCAAGCAGGGATACTCCGAATGCTCCTCAAAAGTTTACACTCCATCAAGGAATCTTCGATCAAGTTCCATGCTTCTCCTCATTGAACCCAAGTCTCGACACTCATGGGGTGACAGGTCTTTTTCTTCAGCTGCGCCACGCATCTGGAACTCTCTACCGCTTAATCTTAGATCTTGTCTTTGTACCACAAAATTCAAATCTCTTCTCAAAACTCATCTTATGTCACAGGTTTTCAAGGACTAATTTTGTTGTGTCTGTTTTTGTCTTTGTTTTGTTTTGTTTTGTTTTTTGGTTTTTTACTGCGCCTTGAACACCCAGCAGGGTGGATATGTGCGCATTACAAGTCTTATTATTATTATTATTATTATTATTATGTTCAATGGGATTTTTGTACACAGAGCAGTCAAAGAGACAATTACAAAGTAAGGACGGTGAAATCAACCTCAGACTAATGCTGGATTTTTACAAGTTTTATACCATTAGAAAGCCCATCTCAAGGGCTCTCTCTTCGTTTTTGGTTCCTTTTCGGTGACGAATTTGTGAGTGAGGTGAGCAGCCAGGGAGTAGGGCTACCACCCCCACCAAATTAACCAACTGGAGCTGCGTACTAACACCAGCAAGAAATGTCCTGCCGAATAATGGTTCGAAATAATTTACGCGTCATGTTTGACTATAATTATCTCCTGAACTAAGCATGCTAGAGAGACGTATTGTGTACCTGCGTCTGCCTCGCATATTCCTGCATTCGAAAATTTGAAATTTTTATGACCATATTTTGGTGTCATCTTCAGACCGGAAATGACCAGCAAGTGGTTATACCCTGAATGCTCCGCAAAAGCATCTTGAATGGGATGTTTGTGCACAGAGCTGTACAAGAATCAAAAACAAAGTATGGACAGTCAAATCACCCTAAAAATATTGCTGGATTTGCACGTCTTTTATACCTTTGGAAAGCCCATCTAATGGTTTTTGGCTCGTTTGCAGTTTCGTGGCTGTGGTGTATTTTGTAAGTTTCGCGAGCGGCCACTGGGGCTACTATACCAAGCAAATTAGCCAACACGGAGTTCTGAGGTATTTAACATTGCATTTGGCAAGCGGATCATTGTTTTGGGAGACCTCTATAGTGTGCAGTGTGGTTGAATTTTCCTCAGGTCATATAGGCTAACCCATACAAGTTTGCTTGTTGAATTACTCGATTGAGTACTGAACAACAATGACAACCGAAACCCTAAATGTTAGTATATATAATTTTTACTATAGATTTGTCCATAGAATTGTAGATGTAAGGTAACCATTCATTGTGGGATCATTAGTTCAGAAACACCAGTAAAAAATGCTAAGTTTCACCAGCCTTTAATATTATAATGCACCCACAGATCTTTGCTACGGTCCCTATGTGGGACATGGTCCCTAACAGCAAAAGTGTTTATTGCTGAACCAAAATGGGGTCATTCATTTTTCCTTCCAGGGCAGTTCGAATATATTTATTTAAATTGAGAAAAAGCTAAACAGAAAACCCCCCAACAATTTTTCACTCGAAAGGTCACCGAGTAACTTTTTAATTCATTTGCATTTTATATGTTTAAGTTTACCGGTTTATCAAAAGCAAACACGCGTTAGCAAATTCATTGTAAAAATGGGGGATAACAATAAAAATATATGCATCCCTTTAAAGGAAACTACCGGTAAGATTGTCAAGGTTGGGGCATTTCAAGACAAAGAGAAATGGGCACCGTAATAGTCTTTAACGGTGGTGATTTTTTGTGCAGTGGACTCGTGTGAGGGCGGTATGTTACTTTAACGGTGGTAATATGGGTACACCACACTAAATAGACCAAAATTCATGCGCTAAGCTGATTATCATAATTTGTAGGCCCTCAAAACCTTTTGAATAATAATAATTAGAGGAGTGCCTCGATGAAAACTGGCAGCAAGCGGCTGACCTGCCAAAAATTGAAAAGAAATATTAAGTTTAGTTGTCTGGAAATATATCTGATTGGTTTTCAAGAGGCTGAGAGACTTTGAAATATTTGTTGAGTATTTTTGCATATTTAGCATTTAGCGTTGGTTGCTATGTGAGTTCATTTAGTGTGGTGCACCCTGCACGCACGAACAGACGTATGAAGCCCAATTCCTTGCCACAACGTACACATGCAAGACATTAAAATACCCGTGCCGAATAGTGGTTCTGAAACAAAGTCTGCGCTATGTTTGACAATAACTCCTGAACTAAGCATGCTAGAGACACAAAACTTATATCAAACTCTGCATCTCATATCCTTGAATCCGAAAATCAACATTTTATGGAGCATGTTCAATGGGAATTTTGTTCACAGAGCAGTCAAAGAGAGAAACACATGAGTAAGCACGGCCAAATCACCCTCGGAATAATGCAGGATTTGCACAAGTTTTATACCATTGGAAAGCCTATCTCAAGGGCTCTCTCTTCGTCCTAGTTTCGTTTCTCTGACTGTTTTGTAGGCGAGGCGAGCGGCCAGGGAGTAGGGTTGCTACCACCACCAACTGGGGCTACGTATGAACACGATTACACGAACCACGCATATTGCAACGGCTATGGTTGTGGCTTCATATGTATGAAGCCACAACCACGGCACGTTTGCGTGGTTGTGGCATCAGACGCACATGTACGAAGCCAAAACGGGTGGGGGTTAGGGGATAGGGTTAGGGGCAGGGTTGGGTAGGGGTAGGGGTAGGGGATCAATCTTTTGAATAATAACGTTTTGGGGGTCATGCAATTAATAGACTGTGTAATTATAACAATCTACCAGAACCTGAGGGCTCTGTGCTTTAACTTTTGAGGAGATTTGATAAATTTAGGCGTTAACTTTTTTTCTTCTTCTGGGGTAATAAAAAATTATAAAAAAATTCCAAACAGCTGACCTGCCAAAAATTGAAAAAAAACCCTTAAGTTTAGTTGTCTGGAAATATATCTGATTGGTTTTCAAGAGGCTGAGAGACTTTGAAATATTTGTTGAGTATTTTTGAATATTTAGCATTTAGCGTTGGTTGCTATGTGAGATTATTTAGTGTGGTGCGGCCATATAATGTCTAGCGGATACAATGTGAGGGCGGTATGTTACTTTAACGGTGGCGATACAATGTCTAGCGGATACGTGTGAGGGCGGTATGTTACTTTAACGGTGGTGATATCTAGCGGACACGTGTGAGGGCGGTATGTTACTTTAACGGTGGTAATTTTATGCCTAGTGGACAAGCGTGAGGGCGGTATGTTACTTTAACGGTGGTGATTTATGTCTAGCAGATACGTGTGAGGGCGGTATGTTACTTTAACGGTGGTCATTAAATATGTCTAGCGGATACGTGTGAGGGCGGTATGTTACTTTAACGGTGGTCATTAAATACCTTTGAGCAATTATATTGCTTTGTTATTTTTTTAAGGGGAGAACGGTCGGCTAATCTAAGAGGGGCCACACTCCCGCTTGCTGTTTATGTAGAAATGGAATTCTAGACAGGATGTAAGGCCATGGGAGTTTCCAAGAAGAACGAGCGAACGCGAAGCCTTTTTCGGCGTGGGGTCCGGAGCCCGCTTTACCCCCCCCCCCCGGGAAAAACAATTAACATAATGATCCCAGGTGCAATGTAGGACATTTCAGTGGCGTTTTACACTTATTTTTCACCTAGTTTAAAGGCATCGTACACGTTTGGTAATTGGAGCCTATTGTTTGTTTCAAACCTATATATAGTTGTAGAAAACTAACCTGTGAAAATTTCATTTCAAAAGGTGGTAGCGTTTTTGAGATATTTCCGAAAATCTGGAGCGGTTATGTCCACGCAGGAAGAATAATCTGCATTGGAATACACAGTCTGAGAAGCGTTACGCGTAACGCGTAACGCTTCTCAGACTCCAACGTTTTTGGGGATAAAAAGTGATATATTTTTCCGTAACCGCAGTACTTCGAAGTGAAAAGTTTCTAAAAATGCATTATACTATCCGAAGCTGCTGTACTTCTTACCAAGTAAGTTGTTATTGCCATTAATTATCAGAGTCATTACCAAACGTGTACGATGCCTTTAAACTTGCAATTTTACTTTACTGGCCTGTAAGACATCCTTGCGGACAAAGACAGGGGCTCCAGTCTACTTTAACCCTTTAGTTCCACCGCCCGAGTTTGCTGAAAAGATGTTTAGTTTTCAAGACTCTCGCTGAAGTGTAAATTTGAATCGTGGTCAAATTTTTAAAAAGATAGGCCTACTCAAGGCTTATTATTTACATATTTTAATTTTTTGTCCTTTTCGTTAATATTGTCATTGAATAATAAATAAGCCTTTATCAAGTTGGGAACAATTAATTGTGCTTCTCGTTAACGGCTACCGTTAATTTATGGCGATTATCTTTCATAAAGGCTACATTGAACACAATACGTTTTGAAGGCTATTTACCTGGCATCAAATGCCCATAATGGTTAATTGCTAGGCATTAGTTTTTGACAATATTATAATCATGATGATGAAAGAAAATTAAAGGTTTGGTCTAGCTGTTTGGTCACAAATGAGCGTGGTGTTGGTAAGAGCTGTAATATTTCATCGTCGTTAGCAATAACGTCAAAGTAAAGGGTAGGCCTAAAAGGGGGAAATTAAAAATGAACTATTCTATAGGATTGCCATTGAGTTGACCAACGCGTACCAATGACTAGGCCTATCTAGTTTTATTTTGATGTTTCTTTTTATCTCCAAACACAAGCTGGTGAGCGTTTCTTCCTACCGCATGTTAAGAAGTGCCGCTTTGGGCGGTGCAATGGCCAAAAGGTTAACGGTGGCGATTTTTGTGTATTGACACATGTGAGGGCGGTATGTAACTTTAACGGTGGCGATGTGGGCAATATTGTGTGCGTTTCAAGACACCTACAAGGGCAAGGCGGTATGTTTTATTTCATCATACCAGCAGCGGAAAAACCGCCAATTACAGGAATGTAAATAAATTGTGTACAGCTAAAAAGAATTACAATGGGGGGGGGGGGGGTGACCCAATATGGGGAGGGGCATAATGGGGGGGGGGGTGACCCAATATGGGGAGGGGCTTAACACAATGGGGGGGGTGCACCACTTCCCAAGAGTTATCACTGAGCACCAAATGTATATGCAGACAATATACTGTACTATTTGGAGGGCAGTGCTCTGTAACCATAGAAACAGCACTTGACAAGTTGAAATTAGTTCAAATTTTCAATATTGCCCGATATTAATTTGAATACTGTATGTCAAAAACTGTATTACATCATACACAACCTATCGTTTTTCCATGAATTACTGTATGGTTTTGAACTTGTAACATGCCAACCCAAATTATAATTTTTTGTAAAATGTACATTACTATCATTCATAGGCCTAAGTCAATAAATTTGCAAGTGTATTTGATAATAATGGCAGGGGAACCCCCAAAATATTTAATTGGCACCTTATAAAAGGTATCGTACACGTTTGGTAATGACTCAAAACAAATATTAGCATAAAAACTTACTTGGTAACAAGCAACGGAGAGCTGTTGATAGTATAAAACATTGTAGGCAACGACTCCCTCTGAAGTAACGTAGTTTTTGAGAAAGAGGTAATTCTCACTAAAATAATAAAATTTCTTGCAAGAAGTTTTTATTCCTATCTGAAAGCACACAAATTTGTACAAGGGTGTTTTTTTCTTTCGTCATTGTCTTGCAACTTCGATGACCAATTGAGCCCAAATTTTCACAGGCTTGTTATTTGATGCATATGTTGGGATACACCAAGTGAGAACACTGGTCTTTGACAATTTCCAAACGTGTTCAGTGCCTTTAAAGGCAAAGTATTGTAACGGATCAACCCTGCATCCGCCAGAAGGGGAGGGGAACTACTTGCTAAACTCGGAGACAAATAATAACTAAAAAATGGAAACAGAAATGCAGGTACTCGCTCATCTTGTTATTCTCCCCAAAGGGGACATGAACAAAATACATATTATAAAGTCAATTAATAATAAAGCAAAACGTAGCAACTGGCTGAGTTGGATAAATTTAAGGACACTCCTCCCTTAACAAATAAATAAATAAATTCAACATTACCTTATCATTATGAACCAGGCCGGACGACGTGCAGATAATAAATTATACAAAAATAAATACATGTATAGGCTGACCACTATCTGTGCTAGTACTTTTGTGCTGAGTGCCTTCAGTTTATACATAGAAAGTATAGAGCCGCCGTCCGACCACCCTGATGTCCCAAGCCACAGATTTAGAATGCCACACCTAGATTTGGTACCTTGGTTTCATACCAAATAGGAAACTCTTTGTTGTTTTAAATGCACTAGTAATCATTAAATCTAAATTGAGGGGAAAAAATGATACAAACAATGTGAACACATTCCTTGCAGGCCAGTGGTGGCTGGCAAGGGAATGATGAATAACGAAAATAACTGACTACATTGTACCCCATGTGGCACAACAATCTACATTCATTGCAGGCCAGAACAGAGCCAGCACATGTGTTTAAACTTTATAACAAAAGGAGCTTGGAATGCAACACAAAGCATGTTCATTACAGTATACCTGATTTTTGGATCCGTTTGATTGTTTTAATCCTATATCTGTAAAAAAAATCATTTCAAAAGGTGGTAGCGTTTTTTAGATATTGCCGAAAATCTGTAGGCCTAGCGGTTATGTCCACACAGGAAAAATAATCCGTATATGGAATACACAAACTGAGAAACGTTTCATGCAGAAACGTTTGTCAGATTGAAATGTTTTTGAATCCCTCTCTCTAAAACCAATGTATTCCTTTGAAGGGAATTGTTTCTCAAATGGTATACAATGCACATTATCAACAGCTGCAGTGCTTCTACCAAGTAAGTTTTTATGGTCATAGGTTTTTGGAGTAATTACCAAAGGTATACACTCCATTTAAAATAGATACCACCTCACATTCACAAGAAATTAGATAATTTAAAAATAATATTAATGTGGAGGTGATAGACAAGTCTTTGACCTTTACAATTAAACTAACAATATTAAAGCTGTGGGAAAAAAATTGATTTGAGTGAATATAGATTTAAAATTGGCACAACATTTTCTTTTCTATAAAGCAATGGAAATTAAATACAATATTCACTAATATGGAAATTTCATACAATGAAGCTCAGAAACAAAAACCCAAATCAGGCTTGAATTTGTATAAAATCTCATCCAGGCCACAAGTCTTGGCTCAGAAATTGTGCTGGACCATAAAATGTTTAAATTAATCCAAAATGTTTTTCTTTTAATTTCCACTCTGAACGAGGTAGTTGCTTCAGATTGAAAATTCAATCTGTGAAATTACATACAAAGGTCTAATGTTTTCAAAAACACATTGTTGATTTGGATCAATGTTTTAAAAGTATATACATACCCTGAAGTACAAGCTACTTCATTTCGTATCGTTTCACAAATCATTAGCTGTTGCCAACAACAGGTTGTAGGAATCGTAATACACCAAGGGTATGGAGCTATAATCTCATTATAATCAAGCCTAATAGATGCCTCAGATGTGCTAGGGTGTTTATTTAGCAATTATGAAAACAATTTTATTTTATTTTGGTAATTAATTTGCTAATTGCAGCCAGTGCATGCTTAGTGCTAAAAGTATGTCAGTAAAAATGTATAAACTGTTACTTTCTCCCTATTCTAAATTGTTAAGAAGCCTCGCCCCCTCCCCCCCCAATAATCTAGATTGCTCCCATATTGCCCCTGAAGATCAACAAACTAACAACAGCTGTAGGGTGTCGTGGCCGAGCGGTTAAGAGCATTGAATTCAAGTTCTGGTGGTTAGTCATCAGCCATCAGGTTGTGGGCTCGAATCCCGGTCATGGCACTTGTGTCCTTGAGCAAGAAATGCTTCTCTTCACCCAGGGGTATAAATGGGTGCCTGCGAGGGTAGAGGTTGATATTGTGTTTGAAAAAGCCTTCGGAGCGCCACGGTTGCCCAGGGCTGTATACTCCCCAGGGAGCTGAGCAAGATTAAAGGAATGTTATTGGCCCAATGACCAGGGCACTAATGTAAAGCGCATTGAGACGTTTATTGTAAAATGCACTATATAAGAACTTGTTATTATTATTATTATTATTCTTCTCTGTCAAGCTGCTCTCATAGTAATGAGCACTGTGGTGGGTAGAGCCAATGTGTCAACACCAAAGATTTCTTACTAGCATTACAATACATTAGGGAGTCCTGAATTTAGCTTACACAAGCTGAATCGAGTACCCCTGGCCAGTCAAATTTTCCACGATGTTTCTTGAAGGTACAATTGAGGATATCATTAAAGGGAGTAATTAACAAAAATGCAAACAACATACTGTTCGCTACAGCTATTGAACCTCCCTAGAGGGTTTTAAAGCACTTTTGGTAAAATACCTAAGATATTGAAACATTATATTGAAACAAATATGTGCAAAAATATAAAATGTGATAATTTGTTGTTTATACAATTGTAGTGAAAAAAGAGAATATATGTTAATTTTTTTTATCAGCTTTTTAATTAATATTATAAACAAATTTAGAGCATGATAGGGAACGTCTCAAAAGTCAGGCGCAAAAGGACGTTCCCATGGGCACATTTCCGCAATCCATTGAACCGCCAGAACGTTTCGCTGGACCACATCGTCGGCCGAAGTATGGGAGCAACCCTACCCAAGTAAATATGCGCATAAGTATTTTAAACGTTCCAATGGAATGTTCCGGCGATCCAACGGAACCATCCATGTATACAGCCTGGAATACTTTATCCGATCCAATTAAAACGTTTCTACCATTCCGACAGTTGAGACGCTCCCTTAAAGGCATCGTACACGTTTGGTAATTGTCAAAGACCAGTGTTCTCATTTGGTGTATCCCAACATATGCATAAAATAACAAGCCTGTGAAAATTTGGGCTCAATTGGTCATCGAAGTTGCAAGAAAATGATGAAAGAAAAAGCACCCTTGTTGTACAAATTTGTGTGCTTTCAGATGTAGGAATAAAAATTTCTTGCAAGATATTTTGATTATTTTAGTGAGAAATTACCTCTTTCTCAAAAACTACGTTACTTCAGAGGGAGTCGTTTCTCACAATGTTTTATACTATCAACAGCTCTCCGTTGCTCGTTACCAAGTCAGTTTTTATGTTAATATATATTTTGAGCAATTACCAAACGTGTACAGTTCCTTTAAGATAAGATAAGATAAGATAATAGTTTATTCAGCCAATGTATAAACAGTTAAAAACCATAACATCAGAAATGGTTGTGCACCTCGAGCTCTCTAAAAATGTTTTACTACAAACAAACAGCAAAATCATCAGAGCTCGAGAGAACGTGTCACCATTGAACGGCGCCCTCATTAGGCTCACTGGATATCTTGCAACGTTTGAATCTCAAACACTCCGATGCTAGCACAAGGTGAACAAAGTAAGCGAGAAACATTTCCACCTCGCTAAAAATTTTCAAGTTCAACTGGTTTTGCCACCGTCATTGGTGCAACTTTCCCACTAAATGGGCGCTTCTGGGGAAAGAATAAGAAAGGAAACAAAAGGAGAACAAAAGGATTAAAAGCCTATGATTGTACAAGTGAAAAGATGATTTTTGTTTAGTTTTTTTTCACTCAAAAACATTGTTTTCCAAATAAGAAATTAAGGCATTCAAATTTTGAATTTTTAGTTTATTTTTTTTTTATAGTTTTTTTTCACTCAAAAACACTGTTTTCAAATTTTGCCCTAAACTTAGAAAACCATTACTAATGCACAAAATTGTTAACAATTTTAACAGGGACAGGGCTTGAGTTTTAGGTCTTCAGACCATAGTTCAGTCAGATCATTTTTTTGCGAGACTAAATCATTTTTTTCTTTTTTAATGTTAGCTGAATTTTTAACAGGTTTGGACTTGGTGTGTTAAGGACAGGTCAATCTTCCATTTTTAATGGAATTTTTATTGTAATTTGCGCCTTCGAACATCCACGGATGGAGAGGGCACACAAGAAATGTAATAAATTATTATTATTATTATTGTCTTCAAGATAACCTCCACACCAATTAATAATAATGTAATGTATAGTCTTATATAGCACACGTATCTTCCAATGAGGTATTCAAGCCGCTTGAAAAAACAGAAACATTTGAGGACAGATTTTAAAAAAAATTGAAAATATGAGACCAATTTATGTAGCACCTTATAATGGTTTACAAGGTGCTGCTGCGCATTCAGCAGCCACTGCCAGACACACCTGGGCAAACCCCGCCTCTTAGCGATAAGCGTGACTGGGTTCTTTTATGTGCATTACACAACACATGGGACCTATGGCTTAACGTCCCATCCGAAGGACAAAGCATGTGGTTAAGTGTCTTGCTTAAGGACACAAGTGTCACGACAGGGACTCGAACCCACACTCTGCTGATCCGAAACACCAGAGCTTGAGTCCGGTGCTCTTAACCGCTCGACCACGTCACGCCACACTGTACACACAAAGTACACACTGCATTTTGTAAGGCATTTCAAAAATGCAGTTTTTGTTGTAAAGGTCCCCTTGATTTCTAAACATTTTCCAATAGCTATCTAGAAAAAATATCACAATCTTGATTTTACCTTTTTCGGTGTTTGGATACCTGTAGTAAAAGCAGAAATCTCTTGTCTACTGTATGAGGAGCCTGCAAGGAAAAAAACTCAAGAAATTTAATGGGTATGGGTGGTGCATTATGGGTAATAAAAATGTTGTATCTTGCAAGTCTGAAAGTGCTAAAACTTGGTACCCTGTTAAAACCAACTTCGCTACCATGGTACCTTTCGTCACTAACCCCTGAAAGGGAAGCACTGAAAAATAATGCTGATTGGCTACAAAGAAATACTGCTTTGCACGCATGCTCGTTAAAAACTTTCGAGCGCTTGTATCAAGGCACTGGGGCGCTTAGCATGCGCCTGTCAAAATGCAAGTATTTCAACGCAATCCACTTCAAATCAATCATGTTTTTGCACGGCCACCCTAAACTCCATAGAGTTAGATATGTCGTAAGGTCACGGGACTAATTAAAATATTTATTTGGATATTTCAAAGTCACAATTCCAGGGGTTATGATCGAGCAACACAATCTGGGGGAAAAATGGCATGGCGAGATCGTACACCACTGGGAACGAGGTTGCACTATCCTGGACGTAAAAGCAAATCCTAAGTTGCCAAGATACAACATTTTTGCATCAATACTTTTGCACTGACACAATGAAATAGTAGATGTTCAACCAAACACATGCATACCTGTTAGTCTTTAGAAATGTTTCCATCAAATGATCTCTGACTAAGACTCAAAAAGTTCTTGACCGGGCATTTTTGTCAACGTAATGCTGATTTATAGGCACAATCATAAAGAAAGATACAATAAAAGTGAAAGTTTTAGCTGAATACAGTTTCTACTTGCAGAGAAAACAGCGACAAAAATGTCAAAGTATTTTCACAAGAACATTGAATCCATCGACATTTAGCGAGGTGACAGCGGGGTACCAACCACATCCCTGGACAAAGCATTCCCGAACGGACACCAACCCTCAGATATCTGAGAAACGATTCATGCATGAATCGTTTCTCAGATTTTCGTTTCTCAGATTTTGAAATGTTTTGGGGTGAAAAATTATCCACAACATTTTACTTCAAAGGGAATCCTTTCTCAAAATAGTTAATACTATCAACAGCTGCAGTGCCTCTCATCAAGTAACTTTTTATGGCCATTAATTTTTGGAGTATTTACCAATCTATGTACCAAAAAAGTAAAGCGTAAATTTGTACAGGATACTTGATGTAATCATTGCAATTGGGAAAAACAAAAACTAACAATTGCAGCATGTTGGACTCTGTCATCTTGATATAAATTAATTGGTTATGGATGAAGTTCTAGTTATCGCGAGGGAGGACCAGTTTTGGAAACATAAGATCAGGGAAGCCATTGAGATACGCACCCATAAACCAACTTTCAACAGGGATGCAGGCTACAACCGCCCCCCATCTACGATGATCTGTTGTCACATGACTATCCCCAGAAGGGAGGTCATGTGACTAGGAGGGATTAACCATAACACACCCATAAACCAAC
The DNA here is from genome assembly GCA_021014325.1 of Plazaster borealis. Taxonomy (NCBI): domain Eukaryota; kingdom Metazoa; phylum Echinodermata; class Asteroidea; order Forcipulatida; family Labidiasteridae; genus Plazaster; species Plazaster borealis. The sequence goes on along the minus strand of CM037464.1, from coordinate 15,353,534 downwards.
TTTCAACAGGGATGCAGGCTACAACCACCCCCCATCTACGATGATCTGTTGTCACATGACTATCCCCAGAAGGGAGGTCATGTGACTAGGAGGGATTAACCATAACACACCCATAAACCAACTTTCAACAGGGATGCAGGCTACGACCGCCCCCCATCTACGATGATCTGTTGTCACATGACTATCCCCAGAAGGGAGGTCATGTGACTAGGAGGGATTAACCATGAATGAATGAAGAGGTCCTGACGACCTCGCAAGCTACGTTTTTTTTTACAATACCAGACTCTGAAAAGGTATCTAACCAATTAATTCATAATACTAATAATATTTTGGTTTTTATCCGAACATTTGTACAACACTAAAATATGATATTATTCCCTACCTCTAGAGTACTGAGTCATCTCTGTACATTCCTCAGAACAGCCGAGGTCCGTAACCCCAGTAGTATCAGTTACTGAAATCGGCTTCCTTGATTTTGAATTTTCTCCCACCTAAATTGAGGTAAAAATCAAGACACTAAATCAGCAAGTAACACTGCTTTCTTTCTCACTATGGGAAAAAGTGTGGGTGGTGGTCTCCTAAATGCATGTGTTCTCCTTGTTCCACATACTGACATGGTGACTTCTCATTACCGGAAAGCCCTATTAAAGGTATCGTACACGTTTGGTAATGACTCAAAACAAATATTAGCATAAAAACTTACTTGGTAACAAGCTGTTGATAGTATAATACATTGTGGGGAACGACTCCCTCTGAAGTAACGTAGTTTTTGAGAAAGAGGTAATTTCTCACTAAAATAATAAAAACTTCTTGCAAGAAGTTTTTATTCCTTTCTGAAAGCACACAAATTTGTACAACAAGGGTGTTTTTTCTTTCATAATTTTCTTGCAACTTCGATGACCAATTGAGCCCAAATTTTCACAGGCTTGTTATTTGATGCATATGTTGGGATACACCAAGTGAGAACACTGGTCTTTGACAATTTCCAAACGTGTTCAGTGCCTTTAAAGAGAGAGCCTAAAATAAAACATCCTTTTCATCTGACAACTAACACCTGTTATCTCCATGTAATTCCTTTTCCAAATAGTGGAATTAATTGGATCATGCACAAACTAGTAGGGCTGTTGACTGCCCGAGGCAGATCAACTGCTCGAGGCAGATCAACTGCTCATCCACTAAGTTTAATGACCCAAGTAATTCAATGTAAACATACCCACTGCTGAAAAGGATGCATACTTTCCGAGTTTTTGTGGCCAAACTCGGAAATTCTTTAATGGAGCTTTCCCGTAAGTCTATATTCCAACAGTCCTACGTTCCAAAACCCTCCTCGTGATTTACACGCTAGGGTTAGAGTTAGGGTTAAGGGTTAAGGCTAGGGTTAGGGTTAGGATAGGAAAATACACCAGGGGTGTCGGAACATGGTGGGGGGGGGGGGGGTCAGAGCATAGATGAATCACTGCTGACATGACATCAATGTTCACTTTTACCCTCCAGTACTCTTGGTAACACTTAACAGTGAGTTGACCAACCATTTGAAACCATTCAAGCAAACTTTTGTGCTTACCACCATTATGAAAGTAGGCCCTGTTGGTATTATAACTTACCGATCCATTTGTAACCCCCAGTTCCAGTTCATGCTGTGCCTTCTTGCGTGAAACTGCAGCTTGTACCTGAAAATGTCAGATAAGATTATCATAGGTCACAGTGTATATTTGGTTTGCGGTAACACCATACCTACTTTGCTGTGTAGATTTGTTCTTTGAGAAGTTCTCTTGCTATTTACTCAACTGCCGCGGAGTAAATTTCAGAATTCGGGAGACTACTAAGTTCTGAAAAGAACTGTCCTGCTTATTAAGGGGAGGTAGGAAATCGGCCGGGACTACTACTTTCGCTTAGTTGATCGAGGGGACTTCTCATTATTAACTTCACTGCCGCTGAGTGAGTTTTTAATTGGTCTCAACGTCTCGACTAGCCTGCTCTAGTCATCGTCAGGAGACTGAAGAGAGTTTAAGATGCTACTCCGTGGCAGTTGAATAAATAGCAAGACAAGTTCTCAAGAACAAATCTACACAGCAAAGTAGATATATACATGGTGTTACCGCAAACCGAATACACATTGATACCTCACCATGCAATGCCTCAAAACCTATATATGTCACTGTTCTCCCTGAACACTTGGTCAGTGGTCCGCTGTCTAAACGCCAATTAAAGGAACATTACAGAATTGGTTTTTGCTAACAAAACAGTTAAGCACTTTATATAATCCACCATATACATAAACTGACAAACCTGTAGAAGTTTGAGATCGATCGGCCATCTGGGTCACGAGAAAATAGTGAAAAACCGATTACACATTTGCATGTGTTATACAATGCATGAATAAAACGCTCATGAGCAATAAACTCCAATCGGAAATAGTTTTATTTATTTCTCATCAAATATGGCATTTCAGACAGAAATATTTCTAGGGATGTTTTCTACTATCATCATCATTAGACCGTGTAAGTTTTATGTAAATCTGTGATCTTAAATAAAATTTTAATTACCAGTTCTGTAACGTTCCTTTAAAACACACAAGGACCGGTCAAATTTCTGACCAAATGGTCTGGTTGCCTTATTGCTCCCACAGCTACGCATAAACTGCCGATTATTCATAGTACAGTCAACTCTCGTTTTAACAAGATCGCTGGGACTGGCCAAATTACCTCTTTATAACAGGAACAGTGTTATAAGAGGACAGCAAAACAAAGAAACACAAAGCAGAAATGAGATGAGGGACTTCAGAATGTACTCTTTATAAGCAGAACCTCTTTAAAGCAGTGCTCTTTATAACAAGGGTCGACTGTATTACTTTAAAGGTTGGGTCATAGATTGGTAAGTATTCCAAAAAATTAAAGACCATAAAAACTTACTTGGTGAGAAGCACTGCAGCTGTTGATAATAATAACTGTTTTGAGAAAGAATTCCGCTCGAAAAAATATGGTTTTCATATTTTTTCACCCAAAATTATTTGAATCTGAGATACAATGCAAGAATCAATTCTCAGATTTCTGAGGGTTTGTGCCCGTTCCCGAATGCTGCGGCCAGAGTTGTGGTTGGTACCTGCCACCACCTCGATAATTTTGGATGGATTCGACTTGGTGTGAAAATACTGTGACAGTTATTTGCTGTTTTCTCAGCAAGTAGACACTGTATTCAGCTGAAACTTTCACAGACGACTTTTATTGTGTCTTTCTTTATAATTTCGCCAATAACTCAGCATAACGTTGACACAAAACAATCTATGACCCTACCTTTAAGTTACAAGTTCCATCCAGATCTCAGATAAACCTCCATCCACTCACCTCACTATTGAAAATGCACTGAATGAAGAAAATGAAGAGTCCCTGGAACGAATTGAGACCAGTGAACATATACTGGAACACAATATTCACGCTGTTCATCAAACCAAAGAGCCAAGTCACGCCAAGGATCGGTAGCAGCACCATGGCACCCTTAGCACCACATCTAATGAAGGAGAGAACAGTGGGTTGAAGTTTTTATTTCAGATTGGTAAAGTGGATTTCTTTCAAACCCTTTTTGGCTACAGGTCACCTCAATCCTCAAATATCTTCTCCAATGTAGCTCCACACCAAATTGTTTGGACTTCGAGAAGATTGGAATGCCTGACCCAGTGATAAGCAATTTGTATGTGGGCCTGAGGCCCTCAGTCCTAAATCCTTCATTTTGGCCACCCCCCACCCCCAAATTCTAGAAACAATGACTGCAGTCGAGGCATACACAAGTTCAAAGCTGATTTCCAAAACGTCAACTTTCACAAAAGGTCTCGCCCATACAGTGATGTTCGGCCATATCATTGTCTTTTGATCATATTGAATGTTTTTCAACTGATAAAATAAATAAATACACCACTAGGAGATAAACAAGAAAAACAGTTGAATCCTTCTTACTTGATGTGGTCCAGGCTGTCATTATTTTGCAACTGAGCAGACTTCATCACAATGCGTATAACAGTCACCAACACAACCATGTTCATCTGCCCAACACAAAAGATCAACGTCTAGATTATAAATAATTGTGTAATTAATCAATCAAGTTTTGGGTGATCAAGGGAAAGTACAACATTAATTTTGAAAGAATTTTCTATTTCTATTGCTATAATGTTTTTCTGGTAATAACCTCAAGGGACCCTCAAAAGCTATTGTAGAAAGCACGCTGGATAAGAGAATCCATCTGGATAAGGGGGATGGAACCAGCAGTTATGAACAGAAATGGGGGGGGGGGGTCTACAATATCAGTCACGTTTACGATCCACTGATCATGCCCACAACCACCTTGAGCGTCAAGAAACCGACCACTTCAAGTCAGCTTGCCATCAAAACTCCACCAACTGCTGAGCATCAGTCGCTTTGAAAAAGCTGGACGTCGACCAGCGAAACTGTCAGCAGTAAAACGAAAGTGTTTTCCCGATCCTCTTGACTTTGTGGTCATGCCTAAAGCAAAAACCCATCATTAATGAGATTTGAATTGTTTCTATAGGAAGTGAAGTTACATTTTTTCAAACGTTAAACTTACCAGCCCAACAACCAACATTGGAGCAGCAAAAGCCCAGATCATTCCTGTATCAGTATCAAGCCAACAGCTGGTGATAGAAAAACATGGACACCATCAAGGTTACAATAATACATAACTAGTCTGCCTAGCCATACAGACTTTGTACAGTATTTTTCTGGTTTCTATGGAACTGAACAAATTAATACGAAAATGAGGAAATCAGCTCTTCATCTGAAAAGTTGCATGATTATAATCTTTAACCATTCACAGACTTCTCTGATTTCCACACAGCTTACCTACGATCTGTCCCATATCCTTTGTTGTTTGCGGCAAAAGATATGGCACATATTATGGCCGGGGCGACCCAGCCGATGAGTACATAGCGGTACACCTTAATGTTCTCACTGCCGTAGACTTTGACCACCTTCATGTAGAGATGCAAGCCCTCTACCAGCATCCAACCAAAGATGGACAGAAAGAAGAAATGGAGAAACAGGGCGATGATCTGGCATGCCACCTTAAAATATCAAACAAAATTGAAATTTATAATTATTGTATCACTTATCAATAATAATAATAACAATAACACAGCATTTGTAGGGAGCACTTTATCCATTACACATTCAAAGGCGCCAGCTAAGGTCAATCAATTAATTCTCAGATGTGTTCGAAGGCCAATCTGAAAAGATGTGTTGTTAGAGATTGTTGGAAGTGGGAAATGTTGTGTGTGTCTCTAAGATGTTTAGGCAAAGAGTTCCAGAAGTGGCAAGGCGCGTCCGGGGAACAAACAGTATGCTGCCCCATGACCTCAGACCTGGCCTGACATGCCGGTGCTGAAGCATGCTCTGTAGGTAGGGAAGGGCTGAACCATGAAGTGCTTTGACTCCCAGGAGGAGGATCTTGTACTGAATTCTGAAATTAATGGGTCGCCAGTGTAGGTTGTCCCTTAACACTCGGTCAGGCCTGATACTTCATTCTTGTTAGGGCAGGCAAGTTTAACCTTTAGTTGGGGGCACCTCTACTGCAACAATTTCAAGCGGTACCATTGCATTTGGCATGTCGTGGCCAAGCGGTTAAGAGCACCGGACTCAAGCTCTGGTGTTTCTGATCATTAGAGTGTGGGTTCGAGTCCCGGTCATAACACTTGTGTCCATGAGCAAGGCACTTTATCATAATTGCTTCTCTCCGCCCAGGAGTACAAATGGGTACCGGTGAGAGCTGGGGAGTAACCTGCGTTGGACTGGCATCCTGTCCAGGGGGAATATAAATATTCTCAGTCGTTTAATGCCAAGGAAACCGGGTATAAACACCGGCCTGATGAGCCATATTGGCTTGGGACAGACTTTATTTTACCATTGCAAACATAAAAACTAGATAATGGGAATAAATATGCTCCACCGGAAAATCAACGATGCATTATACTCACTTCGTCTTTTGTTTTATCAATGCCAGCCAAAAACAAGATCTGAGCTGCTAGAATGGCTATTGCCAAATTTGTATGCATGAAGATCCTATCAGATTGAAGCATTTTCCTGGGACAAGAAAAGAAATATGAATCACTGAAAATATGAAAGATTACAACAGAATTTACATATTCAGTAGGGCTTGATTTGAATTTCAAACAAATCTCCACAAGACCTAGGGTCTTGTAACCTAGCGCTTTAACTGGTCCAGAAATATTCTTTACAACACTTAAATTATTTCTTCTTCTTTTTTAAAACATTTGGTGAGCATTTAATAATAGTATCAGTCATTTATGTTGTGCCTTTGCCACAGGATTTCAATGTTTGAATTATGAGACCCTTTTTATAGTGCCTTGCAAGGTGTTTATAAGGTGCTGCAGCCCAATCTGCAGCCAACGATACCAGACATAGCAACTGTCTCATTAGTCTGAGGAATATAAATTCAAGCGGTAATAATAATAATAATAATAATAATTAATAATTAGAGATTTATATTGCGCAAAAATGATCAACCACGCATTACATCAAAAAGGTACATACTACAACAAAAAAACACCCCAAAATTAGTTGTAAATAAGCAAGTCATTGTACCAGATGTTATTCAAGTCTATCTTGCGAATGGCTGATTATAAACTGATTATTCAACCTTTAACCTCACCTCAGGTAGAAAAAGATGGCTAGAGTACAAACCAGACCAAAGATTGATGCCCCAAAACCAATCTTCGTCATCATCTCCAATATGAACTCGTCATCTTCATTGTCGCTGGTTACCTGCAAACAAAAAGAAACACTATGACTCCTGCCTCAGGCAAAAATATTTCACAAGATTGCAGGGCTTGTAGCTCAAAGAAATTCCAGACCAGAAATTCTTTTAAAGAACCAGAATCTTGGTGAGAAAGAACTTTCTACACAGTTTTTATTTGAACAAGCACTAAGAGAAGATTTACCTTGATTGTCTTAAAGGCACTGAACACGTTTGGAAATTGTCAAAGACCAGTGTTCTCACTTGGTGTATCCCAACATATGCATAAAATAACAAGCCTGTGAAAATTTGGGCTGAATTGGTCATCGAAGTTGCAAGAAAATGATGAAAGAAAACACACCCTTGTTGTACAAATTTGTGTGCTTTCAGATAGGAATAAAAACTTCTTGCAAGAAGTTTTTTGTTATTTTAGTGAGAAATTACCTCTTTCTCAAAAACTACGTTACTTCAGAGGGAGTCGTTACCTACAATTTTGTTATACTATCAACAGCTCTCCGTTGCTTGTTACCAAGTAAGTTTTTATGCTAATATTTGTTTTGAGTAATTACCAAACGTGTATGATACCTTTAAGGAAAAGTTTATTTTAACACTCAACAGAATTGAAAGATCTTTACCGTCACCAGACTCAAAGTCAACATTTGAACACCATTTCTTTTTGCTGTTAACAAAAAGTTATTACACCATGAGGTATTATTATTCTAATGAAAAACACAAGACCGCCGGACTTGTCCGGTCCTGAGTTTACTGGCCCAAGGCTAAAAACACTGGCCTGTGACCTGCGGTCCAGTGTTAATTTTAAGCCCTGCTCCGGTTTGGGCTCTGTCAACAATTTTTGAGCAGTAATAATAATAATAATAGTGGCTTCTTATATAGCGCACATATCCGTCACTCAGTGACGCTCAAGGCGCTTTTAATGTTCATTATTTACCTGCAAGGTATTGTTGAGCTACGTTTTTGAAGTATGAGACCTATTCCTTTACATAGCACCATGTAATGGTTTACAAGGTGCTGTGGCACAATATGCTGCCGATCGAACCAGGAACACCGGGGCGAACCCCTTCTCTTTTTGATAAGTGCACTGGGTTCTTTTACGTGCATTACACAACACACGGGACCTACGGCTTAACGTCCCATCCGAAGGACGAAGCATGTGATTAAGTGTCTTGCTTAAGGACACAAGTGTCACCACTGGGATTCGAACCCACACTCTGCTGATCATAAACACCAGAGCTTGAGTTTGGTGTTCTTATCCGCTCGGCCACGACACGCCACAAGTGTACACTTTGCATTTCGTTTCCAACATTAAAGGCATCGTACACGTTTGGAAATTACTCAAAATATATATTAGCATAAAAACTGAATTGGTAACGAGCAACGGAGAGCTGTTGACAGTATAAAACATTGTGAGAAACGACTCCCTCTGAAGTACCGTAATTTTTGAGAAAGAGGTAATTTCTCACTAAAATAATAAAAACTTCTTGCAAGAAGTTTTTATTCCTATCTGAAAGCACACAAATTTGTACAACAAGGGTGTTTTTCTTTCATCATTTTCTTGCAACTTCGAAGACCAATTGAGCCCAAATTTTCACAGGCTTGTTATTTTATGCATATGTTGGGATACACCAAGTGAGAACACTGGTCTTTGACAATTACCAAACATGTACAGTGCCTTAAAACAGAGCCTGCAGCTGGAGCTGGACCCTAAGCCGAGATTCTGAAAAAGCCCCATGTCAGCTTAATAGTGAAAATCTTTCAACAATTATTTCAATCTTAAAAATGCTTTCTACACCCTTTAAAGGGATTGTATACATTTAGTAATTGGAACCCACTGTTTGTTTCAATCCTATATAGTTGTATAGATATACGCCATAAAACTAACCCGTGAAAATTTCATTTCAAAAGGTGATAGCGTTTTTGAGATATTGCTGAAAAAATCTGGAGGGGTTATGTCCACGCAGGAAGAATAATCTGCAATTAATCACAATCTGAGAAACGTTACTGTCAGTAACACTTCTCAGATTCAAATTTTTGGGGATAAAAAGTTATATTTTTTTCCATAACCGCAGTACTTCTAAGTGAAAAGTTTCTCAAAATGCACTATACTATCCAAAGCTGCTGTACTTTTAACCAAGTAAGTTTTTATTGCCATTAATTTTCAGAGTTTTTACCAAACGTATACAGACCCTTTAAGGTTTACCTTTAAAATGACTGCAAAGCTAGTTGAATGGTCACAGACACAGTCAGAGAAGGATGTTGTTCTATCTTGTGCCAACCCGCAACCCTTAGTGGACCATTTCCTTCAAATAAATAAATGTACACAAATGATGAATTCATTCGCAATTGAGGACCAGTAAATCGTGAAGATGGAGTTAAACATTATGGAGTATTTCAGTTTTTATATCATTAACTTGCCTGTGCCCTTTTACTTAACTTATATATATTGTAAGCGGCTTGATGTTTTAAATTATTTTTTCAGAAATTCCTTTCTGTAATGGTTATTTTTATAGCCAGAAATGATTTTTAATTGTTGTTTTTATGTTCATGAGAGATCGCCTAACATCACAAGGCCAGACGGCCACTTCAAGGTGAGGCTACACTTGACTGATTTGGGCTATCGACCCAAATCAACTGTCACCAGAGGCACCTTGCCACCTACTCCTGGGGCTGAAACAGGGTTACCCCTTCACAGTCCGTAAAGATGTAGGCATGGGTATCATCCACTAGGAGCCTGGCAGGTAGAGCAGAATGCAATACCTTCCCAACTTTTTACGAAGCAATTATGGTCAAGTGCCTTGCTCAAGGGCACAAGTGTCATGACAGGGATTCCAACCCACACTCTGCTGCTGACAACACCAGAACTTGGGTCCGGTGAACTAAGCCGCTCGGCCACAACACGCCACATAAATATATCAATCAATAAATAATTGGATAAATAAACATCTTCACAGTGTTTTCTTTACTTCGTTCGGGGGGGGGGGGGTCGTCAAGGGGTCAAGGGGTCTAGGGGTCGAGGGGTTATGGTGGATCCATGTGCTAGCCAGCCACTTGAACATGATTCCTCATTTTCATTTTCATACATAACTCATTTTAATGTGGGGTGTCATGGCCGAGCGGATAAGAACACCGAACTCATGCTCTGGTGTTTCTGTCCAGCAGAGTGTGGGTTCGAGTCCCGGTCGTGACACTTGTGTCCCTGAGCAAGACACCTAACTATAATTGCTTCTCTCCACCCAGGGGTAAAATGGGTACCTGTGAGGGCAGAGACGGTTCTTGTGATTGATTTAGCTTAGTAGCGCATATTTGTTGCACAGGCTGTATACTCCCCAGGGAGCTGAGATGGTTTAAGGAATGAAATAAATGGCCCAGTGACCAGGGGTAATAATGTTGGAAGTGCTTTGAGACGCCCTTTGGGTGTGTAAAGCGCTATGTAAAAACCGATTATTATTATTATTATTATTAATAGAGTTACTATAAATCATCTTAAAACGTCAGTGAATGAAACTCACAATTTAATGTCATGCCAGAAGGAGCACAATGGCTGTCTTGAGATGGCGCTGTCCCCTTGTATGGAAATCTTGTCATCTTTTGCTTTCTTAAACAACAAAAATAATAATGAAGTTTAGATAAAAAGTATCATGACAGAAAATCACTACAAAATTTAATAAAAATAGGGTATGCACCACCACCAAAGCGCTGCTTGATGGTTGCTTGCATTGTACTGTAGGTAGTACATCTCATCCAGTCATGCACAGGCCCACTCCAAACAACTACCTTGACTAAGTATCAAACAAATAATTAATGTTTGCGAGTGCAATGGTGAAAATATTTTCACGAGATGAAATCAAATATGAAATATTCAATTCAACAAGGCGAAGCCAAGCTGAATGGAAACTTCCATCTTCAAAGAATGAAAATGTTCTCAGGGTGGCTGTAACACCTGATTGTGATTTAGGGTTAACCTAGGGCCGATTTCACAAAGCACTAAGATTCATCTTAAGATTTGATTTGAATTTATTCTGATAAGATACAGCAAGAACATGGCAGAAAACATACACAGTTACAGGTGGATAACAATGGAAATAAATAAACGAAAGTAGGCAAGAAAAAAAAACAAGACTGCACAAAACTATCCAAGGATAGCCCCCAAAAGCCAATAACTTAGATTTATTTCTACTGGGATCCTTATAGAAAAACCGCAAATACATCAAGAAAACAAAACAAAACAAACAAACACAAACAGACCTAGAGAGTTTAAGAATGGATGGATATAAAAAGCTATACAAACCAAATAAAAGTAAATTAATTAATAAATAAATAGATTAAAAATTGAAATAAAAAAATTACAAAACTACGATCTGTTGTTGAGTTGTCAGTATCACAATGGTTTTGTGACGTCACACTTTGCTTAGCAATTATGAGTAATTCGCAGTTAAGATCAATCTGAGCTCTTTGTGAAATTGAGCCCTGGACTTATGTAAGTATTAAAGGCACTGGACACATTTGGTATTTGTCAAAGACCAGTATTCTCACTTGGTGTATCCCAACATATGCATAAAATAGCAAACCTGTGAAAATTTGGGCTCAATTGGTCATCGAAGTTGCAAGAAAACGATGAAAAAAAACCACCCTTGTTGTACAAAATTTGTGTGCTTTCAGATGCCTGAAAAAGGCTTCTGGCCAAAAGTCTTTTGATATTTTAGTGAGAAATTACCTCTTCCTCAAAAAATACCTTACTTCAGAGGGAGTCGTTTCTCACAATGTTTTATACTATCAACAGCTCTCCGTTGCTCGTTACCAAGTAAGTTTTTATGCTAATATATATTTTGAGTAATTACCAAACGTGTACAGTGCCTTTGTGGCGTGTCGTGGCCGAGCGGAAAAGAACACCGAACTCAAGCTCTGGTGTTTCTGATCAGCAGAGTGTGGGTTTGAATCCCAGTCGTGACACTTGTGTCCTTAAGCAAGACACTTAACCACATGCTTTGTCCTTCGGATGGGACGTTAAGCTGTAGGTCCCGTGTGTAATGAATGCACTTAAAAGAACCCCGTGCACTTATCGCAAAGAGAAGGGGTTCGCCCCGGTGTTACTGGTTTGATTGGCTGCATATTGCGCCACAGCACCTTGTAAACCATTACATGGTGCTCTGCAAAGGAATAGGTCTCATACTTTAACACGTAACTCCACTTACCTTGTAGGAAAAATACTGAGCGCTTTGAGCAACCCATCGGGAGTATAAAGCGCTATATAAGAACTGCATTATTATTATTATTATTATTAAGGCTAGAAAACATGTTTACTTACGATATAATGATAAAGTGTGTAGTTGACAGGGACCGATGTCTTGATGCCCTCAACAAAGATAGAGAATGTTAAGAAAGCACTGTTTACTTTGAACTTAGTACCTTTGGATGCTCGTCCATCACTGCCGAAAAAAAAGAGTGAGGTTCAGTCTGAAATTTTTGACTCTTAAAAACAATAATATTGTCATGGTAATTTAAGGCTTCTTAGAAACACGGCTTTGGCATGGGCACTGACTTGGGTTACATAAGTAATTCTGAAAATTGACACATTATACTGGTGGACGATGCCTAAACCCAGGCAAGGCATTTTATCTCCGAGAGGGCAAGGCATTTCTTATTTTGCAAAAGGCACTTCAATTGGAAAATCTTAAAGTCCATGGGAAACTTTTGCAGGGGCATTAAGGCCAAGACCAGGGCAACAGATGCTGTGGCCTCCGTGTAATTCCAGGCCTAAGCAATGGTTTCGAAAAGGGTCGTAGGTTTGACAAAAACTCAACCAAATTATTTTAATATTTTTATCACTCACTCACCCTAGTTCTTCTATGTTCATACCCTCATCACCTTTCTTGTTCTCAGTCCTCAACACCACAAAACTGATGTCTTTAATCAAAGAAAACAATCACAAAATTAAACAATGTTTATTTCAGTTAACATATTTTTCCTCTCGTATGTACCAGTTCGTACTCATCGTAAGGCATAAAAAAAAAAAATGTTATGTTGGCGTAACGGGCCAGAAAAAATAGGGTAGGTAGGTCGGTTTTTTTTTTCTTTTTTCTTTTTTTTCCCCCCCAAAACAGTTATTAAACGAAACTTGTAAATTCCAGTTAACTGTTTAACTGTTTCTACCGTTCCAATCAAAACTTTAAGCCAGCGGATGTCAACACACTTTCCAGGTTTAATAGAACACTATACCCACTCCTAGGGGTCACAGAACCAGGTCATAAAACCACAAAGACATAGTGCGCGCCGCTTGTCTTTTGATTGAAGTAAGAGTATTACAAACTGAAACAATGTATAACAAACTGGAGAGGGTTTTTTTCACTGTGGGCTTCGTTTGTGGTAGGAGAGTCGTTTTTTAATCATTGAAAAAAAGTTGAAAAAAAAAATATATATAGGGTCAGCCATATTTTTAGGTTCGGTCGGGTTACGCCAACATAACAATTTTTTTTTTAGGCCTCTCAAAATGTGACAGTAAAGTGGCAGCTCATTCATTGCATTTTGTAATTTATTTGTTGGATTCTATAACTGGATTCATTGAATGGTGTATACAATTACTTGGATTATACCATTGTTAAGATTACATCATTATCATGATTATACTGGATTATGGCGTGTCGTGGCTGAGCGGTTAAGTGCATTGGACTCAAGTTCTGGTTGCTGAGTCATCAGGGTGTGGGTTTGAATCCTGGTCATGACACTTGTGTTATTGAGCAATGGACTTAACTAGCAAGGGGTAAATGGTTACCTGTGAGGGCAATGATGGTTCTTGTGATTGATTTAGCTTGGTGCACTACATATTTGGCAGCACCGGCTGTATACTCCAAAGGGAGCTTAGATGGTTTAAGGAATGAAATAAATGGCCCAGTGATCAGGGGTAATAATGTTGGAGCGCCATGAGCGTCACTAAGTGACAAGTTTGAGCTCTATATAAGAAGCCACAATTATAATATACTCAAGTTCTAATGGCTAAGTCATCAGGGTGTGGGTTTGAATCCCAGTCATGACACTTGTGTCCTTGAGCAAGACACTTTATCATAATTGCTTCTCTCCACCCAGGAGTACAAATGGGTACCGGCGAGAGCTGGGGTGTAACCTGCGATGGACTGGCATCCCGTCCAGGGGAATAGAAATATTCTCAGTTTAATGCCAAGGAAACCAGGTATAAACACCGGCCTGATGAGCCATATTGGCTCGGGATAGAATTTACTATTATAATATAGCATTACTTGGATTAAACTGTTATCTGGACTAGGAATGTACCATTATTTGTTATGAAGATATTAGACCTATTTTCCTTAGAACTATTCTTACCATCATTGTCACTTTGGAGGTCGAACTTTAGACTCTCCTTGAAGTTCTCCGACATATCATTTTGGTAGTCGTTTTCTGTATCCCCATTCTCAATTTTATACGTATAAATTGGTTGATTCCTGATGTTTTCTGATGTGTCATGGCAAATATAGAAAGCTGAAAATGGAGATAAGATAGTATTGAATACACAATACAGAGCACCAACAAGAGCAAAACAGTTTATTTTATGTTAAACTGTGTTGATAAAGTTGTTCTCCTTTTGATTCTGGTCTTGTAAAAAGAATCGGTCCAGTAAAAGTGTCGATCTGCAAACCGTGTGAATTTTCACTCCAAATTCGATCCCTGAATACATTTAGGATAAAGAGCTCCAAATGTAGTTCGCTCGTCAACATAAACAGGTCCAGGTACAAAGCATAGTTATCAAATCGAGGATGAAAAGGGAAATGGTCTGGCCCCTTATTGTATCATGAGTGCAGTATTGCTATGACAAAAAGGGAACTTGACCATGTTGGCAGCGGCAGTAAATGATCAAGCCTGAAACCTTGACCTCCCGTTACACTTACAGTTTGATTCAATCTCATTTTCCACACAGTTCCCGAGTTCCAAATTTCCTGCCATGGACTCCAGGACTTGTTCCATGAGAGTTATAATTTCCATCTCTTCCTCAGTTGTCTATTAGAGAATACACACATACAAAATACAGTTAGGTTACTTAGTTAGGGTCATTGATTGGTTTTTATCAACGTTATGCTGATTAATAGACAACATTAAAAAGAAAGATACAATAAAAGTCACCTGTGAACGTTTCAGCTGATTACAAGGTCTACTTGGTTAAGGGGGGGTTAAGGGGTCTAGGGGTCTAGGGGCTAGGGGCTAGGGGCTAGGGTTAGGGTTATGGTTATACAGTTAGGTTAGGGTTATAGAGATAGAGTTAGGATTATGGTTAGGGTTAGGGTAAGGGTAAGGGTAAGGGTGAAGGTTAGGGAAGAATGCACAATTTAACACGGAGTATTTACACCGGTACCGCGGTTTTTTCCAGCGGTACCGGTGTGAGGTCTGTTGGAAGTAGGTATGAATAGATTCTTGTAAACCTGAATAATCATTATTCATGAGAGGTCAGTCCAGAATCATTAAGACCATGTGGCTACTCAAAGGAACTACGGCTTCAATATAGTTAGGTTTAGGTTTAGGGTTAGGGTTAGAGTTAGGGTTAGGGTTAGGGTTAGGGTTAGGGTTAGGGTTAGGGTTAGAGTTAGGGTTAGGGTTAGAATTAGGGTTAGGGTGAGGGTTAGGATTAGGTTGAGGGTTAGAGTTAGGGTGAGGGTTAGAGTTAGGGTGACGGTTAGAGTTAGGGTGAGGGTTAGAGTTAGGGTGAGGGTTAGGGTTAGGATTAGGTTTAGGTTTAGGGTTAGAGTTAGGGCTAGGGTTAGGGTTAGAATCAGGGTTAGGGTGAGGGTTAGAGTTAGGGTTAGGGTGAGGGTTAGAGTTAGGGTGACGGTAAGAGTTAGGGTTAGGTTTAGGGTTAGGGTTAGGGTTAGGGTGAGGGTTAGAGTTAGGGTGAGGGTTAGGGTTAGAGTTAGGGTGAGGGTTAGAGTTAGGGTGAGGGTTAGAGTTAGGGTGAGGGTTAAAGTTAGGGTTAGGAAAATACAATTGTAGGGGTGTTTGAACCTAGGGGTGTCTGAACCTAGGGGTGTCTGAACATAAGTGTGTAATCGTAACCATAGAGCCAATGTCACTTTGTCCTACATACCAAGCGCTGATGATGATCTGTCAACGTTGTAAACACATCCAACGCAAGCTGTGAATTAAAACCAAAGTGATTTTCTTATTTTCAAAATTATGCTTTTTACAGTAAATTTAATATCAGCAAAGAATCCATGCTTTCCTCGGTTTCCCCCAGTAATTATACACATGTCAACAGGTTGCCCATACTGTCATTTCAAGGTTTGCTCCCATTTCTTAGTAAACTCACAACACATATTCTTAATATTATGCTATAACCTCAAGGTCCCCCAGTACTGACCATAAACTCCCGTTAACCACTATGTCCTCCAACCTTATTCTACGAAATAATGTCACTAATTTTTAGATTTTTCTCTGTGACATCATTCCTAAATCAAGACTTACCCCACCACCAAAGACCCTTTAAAACATCTCCCAAATTCTCCCATAACATTATTAATATTATTGTTCATTTGACGTGCCATCTTGCCAAAAGTTGTGGTTCCATCCAAGACTTGCTTCTCACGTATCTACTAGCTAGATTTATTTTGCTCTTGCAACAGTCAGTCAAATAAATATAAATAAATGTTGACATAATTATATGCTTGCTTCAAGTATACACTCCCCTTTGTTCCGGGGGACGCTGATCCTCAAGATTTTCACTAACCAGATAAAGTTGAGTAAAGATATAAAACCTCAATTATTTCTTGCATTACAATATCAAACTTACCCTTGCAAGGGCAGAGATCTCTGGCAACGTCTGGGTTTCTCCAACATCCAGAACTCTCAGGACACGGAGGACATCTAGAAGATTCTCCTGTTCCTTGTAAGAAAGTTTGGCCTGGCTGAAATTTGCACGACTCACATTGCCCATGGCACAAGGCTGGAAATTTAAAATGATTATAGAGTAATAATAGATGTTAAGTTTGCATCAGGATAAAGAATATAACTTGTTTTTACCCTACACCGATGTGTATTAACAGGCCTGTGAGTGGACCCTTAAAAAAAGAGCTGAAACACTACATGATGTAAGAATGATCGTGGAACGTCAAGTGAGCGCTCGTCACGCATTTACGCTGGTCGAATTGGGGCACCCCATTGATCCAGTAAATAGGCTTATTTCACATTATTGTAGTTGTACATTACTGTTGCCAAGCATATATAAGGCCAAAAAGTGAAGAAGAAAAAAAAAACGAAAAAAACCCCCGAAACCCCCCCCCCCAAAAAAAACCCCCCGAAAATAAAAAATCGACAAAAAAAGAAAAAAGCGGATATCCGCTTTAAAGTGGAGATTTCACAGGCCTGGTATTAAGCACTGTATACTCAGTACTTCCCGAGTTCTGTGAAAAACTCCACAGGCAAATCACTTGGGTGGGGTTCGAACCCACGACCTTTGCATTGCTAGAGCAGATGTCTTACCACTAGACAAACGAGCTAGCCTGGTGGCTAGAGGCAGTTATAGAGTTGTTTGATGAACTCAGGTGAGACTCTGAAAAATAGTTTTCGCTTCCCAAGAGCTGCTGGAATAAATCCACAAGTGCCTCGGATGCCAATTTAGAACCAATCTCTGTCACAAACTGTAAATCTGTAAGAGATCCTCTGGGACTTTAACATTCAGACTGATCATGTTATAGAACATAGGCGTCCGGATGTTGTAGTCTAACTGACGAGCCATTTGCGAATTAGATTTGAATACATTGTAATGTCTGGTACAATGACTTGCTTGATCACAACTTACTGCTTAAATTTGAATTCCTCAGACATATAATCACGTAAGAGACAGCGAACACCTAGACACAATTTTGAATAAATATGTATGGCACAAAATGTACAAGGGTTTCCTCATCTGGAGGTAGACTGGTCCCCTGTACCGCAAGGATAAAGACAGGCACTGGTCTTACAGGCCCAGTGATTTCATTGGATACAATGATTTCATTGGATAAATGTGCAGTGATGTAAGCTTTCCATATTTGCGTTATGATTGGTCCGAGGTGCTAGTTTGCACTTCGGTCGTCTGCACATGCATTGTGTGCGTAATGTCTGTACATACAAGTAGTGTTGTTATTGTATTCACTATGTGTACATATGTACGTGTGACTCGACTGCCAATCTCCGTGTGAAATGAATGCAAGGTCAACGGTACATCTGGCAACATCCGGTCAGGCTGGTATCTGGCGTTATTCACGAGCCTCGAAGTGTGACGTCAGATGTTCAGGCTAATCTGGAGGTTGCTATACAAAAGCTTGCCCGAACCATTTGACATAGCAATTAGCAACTGCCTCTATAGTCTGAGGAATTCAAATTTAAATGGTAACTTGTGACTAAGCGAGTCATTGTACCAGACGTTAATCAAGTCTTAGTCGCAAATGGCTTATTTCAAGACCATTTACAATCTGGAACAAATACAAATGCACCTTGACAGATGTAACAGTGAGCAACAACAGGCAAAGCTTAACGTACTTACTGCAAAGCATACATGCACATCATCAAGTGTACAGTCATGATCTGTGGTAGTAGTGGATACAAATCCACCTCCACCACCTCCATCACCTTAACAAAGAACAAATTCAAAAGCAATAAATAACAATTTTACTTTGGTTTTGACCTTCATCAATATAATTACATGTATTAACTCTTTCACGAGCCGACCGGCCGCTAGCGACAGGTTTAAATCCCTCGAAAAAATGGATGTAAAATGACAAATAAAAATCGCACGGCCACACAGTTTTCAGAATGGGAAAGAGTGTGCTATTGTGTGCTTTTTTTGTTTTTTTTGGGGGGGTCGCCATTTGCCAAAAATGAGTAAACAATTAATGTGTCCATATGATAAATTTATCACTAAAATAAATGGCGCATGATGAAAGGGTTAAACTTTGGTGTTTCTCAATCTAAACAGATGAGATCTGTGGTGTATTGTGGAGCAAGGCCACCGTTTACAATACGACCCTGGGTTCAGAGAAGCAATTATGGTTAGGTGCCTTGCTCAAGGACACAAGTGTCATGACCAGGATTCGAACCCACATCCAGATGACTTAACCACAAGAACAAGTCCTGTGCACTAGACTGTCGGCCACAACACTCCACAATCATGAAATGAAAATAAAGGCTCTTATAGTATTTGATCACGGAAAATGTTAATGGAGTGTTACTTATTGTGGATGCCATGCTAACATTGTGAAAAATATTAAATAAGTGTTGAGAATATTTTGGGAATGAAGTGATTTGGGCACAAACGTAGAAAGGACAAGGATAAAACCGGATATGAAGGAAGTCTAATGTGAATCGGCATTAGAATTGGGACTATAATGCACTTACTTTCTGTTACTGCTTCTGCTTGTAACGTTAAATTGATGAAGTCTGGATTTAAAACCTGGATGCAAATACATATAAAATTAAAAGAAAGAGAAAACAGTTAAAGGGGCCATGAAATGTAATTCATTTTAAAGCAATCCTTGAAGATGCACCTTTGTCAACATCCAAAACATCTGATGACATCATTCTGAGAAAAATGGGTCTGTAATTTTGTACGGGGACGTTTTGGTTCATTCCCGACTTTCAATGATATGTTCAATCAATTTGTCTGACGAAAAATTCCACCTTGAAATGTAAAGACCCATTAGTTGTTGAACTCCATTGACATAGTGTTTCAAATTTGGTTTTGAAAAAGTCAGGAATGAACCAAAAGAGTGTTTTTTTTTAATATAAAAAAGAAGAAGCTCTGCAACACATTTTCAAGTTCCAAATCATCAAACAGTGGTAAAGTGTGTACTGTGTAGTGTATACACAGTTTACAAAGTCGTAGTAATAGGCCTATCCACATGCAGTTTTTTCCCTAGTGCAGTCAAGGCAATTTCCTTTTGTGCACAGAGTGTATACATTGTGCACGCTGCGCATTGAACTGAAAAGGCTTTACACCGCCATGTAGGCCTACAGCCGTGCGTAATACATAATGGTAGATTGCCATTACATCAGGGAAGATGATTACTAAAAAACCCAAACAACTGAATATTTATTACTGAAAAAAGCCGGTGACTGCTCTATATTCCGACACCCCTATATTCCGACAGACACCCCTATGTTCCGATAACCCCCTCATGATTTATATAGGGTTAGGGTTAGGGTTAGGGTTAGGAATAGGAAAATACACCAGGGTTGTCGTAACCAAAAAAGCCTCATGCCAATTGAAAAACGGCAGCTGACGCAAATCGGAAATTTTTTTGTTATCTCATGAGTCATGGCAATCATGGCATACTAACACTTATGGTACACTTATTAACACTCAATCCAATAAGCAACCCCCTGAACGAGAGGGTGATCTGCTGTACAATAAGAACTAATATAATAAGGACATTGAGGAAAGAAAGACACAAGCAACTTCCAACAAGTCATCCTGAATCATCCATCATCCCACTCACCAAATAATACAGTTAAACTATCTTTTACACTTGACCCAGTAACTGGGGCCACTGTACTCCCCTTTTTTTTCTTTCTTTACATTTTTGACATCTGCGGGACGACCGCAGATGTCAAAAATGTAAAGACAAAAAGGAGTACACTCAGCGCCCCAGTTACTACTCGATCCTACACTCCTAGCTACTCCTAGAACTATATGAGTGACTGAGGTTCCACCGCTATCGTCTCCCCATAATAGCGGAGAACGAACCTCATGAGATGATGACATAACTTAGTAATAGTTCTGGAGAACGTTCTGGAGAACGAACCCAGTTCTGGAGAACGAACCTCATGAGATGATGACATAACTTAGTAATAGTTCTATTTTCTAGGACAAAGTAGCTCCATGCGGTAGGTAGGAGTACCCAGTTACTGGGCCTACTTTTACACAATACATCAGACATACAACTTACAGTCGTTACAGCATGGTCATGAACAATCAAAGATTGGAACAGCCTTCCACGTAAAATTATAGATGGCATCCCACTTTCGCACTCTGCATTTACGCAAGAACTACTTACCCTATATGGAACAATATAAACCGCCCCCACCCACGCGACACGCAAGCTAAAACAAAAGTTGGTGTGATGTTTCCTGATGCTTTGCCGACTATATAATTCAGATTCAGATTCAGGTGGTCTAACCACAGAGAAAGGACTCTGTCATATCTCTATTGTAACTACACCGTACACACACAATTGACAGTACGTTTTTTTCTCTTTCTTGCCATCGGCATCTCACTACGATCCCACCACGACACTAGCATGACTAGTCCTGCTACAGCAGGTACAGCAGCTACTCTAGCTACGTACTAGTAACTCTTATCGTATCGGATGCTGAACATGTGAATGACGATCTATCATTTCGATAGATGATAACTTCGTTTTTGATTTCATGCGCCTGTGTGCTGTGGGTGTGGGAACGTCGATTGACTTTTGTTTTTAGTGGAGGCCGCCATCTTTTTGTCAAATCGCTGTAAAGTACCCCCTCTTGTGGCCAACTGCAGTACTAATAGACTGTGCAAGTCTCACGCATAATTATTTGAACTTCCGGGACCATTGTGGTCCCAACCATAAGGAGATTTACGTGAGCAAGATTTTGTTTTGTCAATTATTTTAGTTTAACGTGGTTTATGACCATGAAAAATCTATATGCTGTTGGGAATGTAATACTTAGTGATAACAAATATGAAAGTAAAATCAATTCAACAATATAACGAAGAAAACCCGATAGGCCTAATTAAACTTGACCTCAGCTTCCGGTTGCTGCAAAAAATTAAGAATAAGTGTTCACCTCAAATGTGTATCCTTCATTTGTATTGAGCAATTTCATCATCTTTTTTGCAGCATAGAGCAAGGACGTAGGCCTACAAAAAAATACCATTTCCACAACACATCATGATAAATTCCTCATTTTCGAAACCTTTTCTTTGCCCTTCACGTTTGCATGCCTATACAGTTCTTTTTTGAAACCAGATCTCGCCAAAATTAGGCTTATGTTTTCTTAATCTTTTGGGAACAAACAGAAAATGCTCATCTATACTATTATTAAAATAGGGGCCAACTTCTACCCCGCGGCGCTGCGCGACCCGCCAGTCTTCAGCGCTTGCGCGCGCTTGGTGACATCGCCCCGCGCGGCGGCGTGGGGATATGGGGTAGACCATTGATCTCTGTTATATTGAAAAAGAGAACGAACCTCTATATATAATAGAGATCAATGGGTAGACTTCATTGATCTCTATTATAATAGAGATCAATGGTAGACTTTTATCCGCCATCTTGGGTTGCCATCTTTCTTGACTGGTGTCCCGGCGGCGTGGCTTCCGGAGACGCGTTCTCGAGCCGGGTGCTTACCGCGGAATTCTGTGCTTACGCCCAGCTGCGTCCCATAGAAATACACACGTTATAATGCGCGTAAGCAGTGCCACGAAATTGGGCTCGATTTCACAAAGAGTTAAGATTGATCGTAACTGCAAAGTTGCTTAGCAAAAAGTGACAATACAAATCACTGTGGTAATACTGATAACTCATCTTCAGATGAATTATAGTGCTTTGTGAAATCGACCCCTGATGACTTTAATATACGCGTCATTGTTACGTCACAACATATCTATATTATTAAAATCGAGGTCAACTTCTTCTGCCCGCAAACCGCCAGTCTTCAGCGCTTGGTGACATCGTCCCCGCGCGTCTGGTGCCACAAGCACTGTGAGATATCACATGGGTTTATTGATGTCAAGTGTAAAAGGCTCACCTGTTTAACTCGCCATATTGGAAGATGAGAGATTACATGTCTCAACCCTTAAGGGCGCTATTTATACAATGAAAGTGGCAATGTGCATAAGATAATTGGAGGCATATCTTACATTTCCTCCCCACTAAATTAGAGAGTTCAGAGTTCAAGTTATTTATGCACTTAGTTTGTCATAATGAAAATCCTGTATCAATGAAGGCATGTTTAACTTTCTCCTTTAGATATTGAAATAAACTGCAGGTTAACAAACAAGTAAAGAGTAAATTGCCTGCTTTTGTTTAACAACAAATCTTTTGTTTTGAATTTAGCAACTTTCCAAAAACACTAATTCTACGGAACAATAATAATAAACAGAACGTGGCTTCCCAAGCCTCGGAACACGAATACAGTTTCTGTGAATCATGGTTTCTATAGCCACCGGCTAAAGATCAAGTTTATCAGGGGGTTTCCGAGTTCACAGCGGATAGCGACGCTCAGTCTTTGAAGGAGATCCTGTAGTTGTAGAAACAGAAGTTGGTTGTTCGTTTCCACTCTGTAAGGGTGATGTAGATCCTGGTGATGTGGAAGTTATTGGGGGATCTGATGTAGTCTGGCCACTGGTCTCTGGAATGACAGAAGGTAGAGTATCAGGGTCCATCTCTGGCTGTTGATCGAAGGGTTTTGCAGTTTCTGCGTCAAGAAGTTGATCAATGTGTCTACGCCAGATGGAGTCTGGGCCAACTCTTACTTCATATGACAGCGGGCCAGTGCGTGCATTGATAACTCCTGTTATCCACTTCTGAGGGCCTCTGTAGTCACGAACTAGCACATGTTGATTCTCGTGTAGTTCTCGAGTTGTCTTTGAGGATTTGTGACACACCGTCTGTTCTACCTGTTTCTGAGTGACACGGTGACGAATGTCTGGTTTGATGATGTCCTGTCTAGAACGGAGATTCTTTCCCATGAGCATCAATGCGGGTGACTGTCCAGTCGTGGCATGGGGGGCATTGCGATAAGCAATCAGGAATTGGGACAGCTTTTGAGTGATTGAACCTTCCTCTCCCACCATAGACTTCAGTCCATTCTTGAATGTTTGCACAAAGCGCTCTGCAAGACCATTCGTAGATGGGTGATATGGGGCTGAGGTGATGTGCTTAATGCCATTCTGCTTCATAAACATTTCAAACTCATCAGACTTAAATTGGGGGCCATTGTCACTCACGAGTTGTTCTGGAATACCATATCGTGCAAAAATTGTTCTCAGGATATCGATCGTCTTAGTAGATGTAGTAGCTTTGGTAGGTATTACTTCAGGCCACTTTGAATGAGCATCTACTACTACCAAGAACATGTGTCCCAAGAATGGCCCGGCATAATCGATGTGTATTCTCTGCCGAGGTTTTGCAGGCCATTCCCAAGTGTGAAGTGGGGCTTGAGCTGGGTTGTGCTGGACCTGTTGGCAGCCGGTGCATCCTTTTGCTAACTGTTCAATGTCGTGGTCAATTCCTGGCCACCAAGCAAAACTACGCGCAAGAGTCTTCATCTTGACGATACCCAAATGGCCTTCATGGAGCTCATTTAGTACTTTCGTGCGCAATTTGTTGGGGACGATAACACGGATTCCCCACATCAAGCAACCATCATATAGAGTGATCTCGTTTCTGCGACTGTAGAATGTTGCTAGAGTTGGATCAAGATTCTTGGGCCATCCCTTCAGGGTGTTCTCAAACACTCTGGCAAGTAGGGGATCTCTAGCTGTTTCTTTACGAACATCAGCGCTGGAGACTGGTAAAGTCTCAAATTGAGTCATGTTGAATATGTCGACTGGATCATTCTGTGGGGACATTGTTTGGCCCAAGGGCAATCGAGATAAGCCATCAGCGTTGCCGTGTAGTGTAGTGCTCTTATACTCGATGTCATAATCGTGACCGCCAAGAAAAACTGCATATCTCACAAGGCGTGCAGCAGTGGTTACAGAGGTGCTCTTTACTGGATTAAAGATGGAGGTAAGTGGTTGGTGGTCAGTCACTAAAGTGAATTTCCGTCCACATAAGTAGAGATTAAATTTCTTCACACCCCACACCAAAGCAAGTGCCTCTTTGTCTATCTGAGAGTAGTTGCGTTCGGCAGTCGTTAGTGTGCGAGATGCTTACGATATGGGACGCTCTGATCCATCGGGCATGACATGTGACATAACTGCACCCAGGCCATATGGTGAAGCATCACATGCAAGTTTTACTTGAAGACTTGGGTCATAATGGGTTAGGACTTCATCTGTAGTGATGAGTGATTTTGCTTTTTGAAATGCCTTTTCACAGTTTGCATTCCATTCCCACTTGTGGTTCTTCTCGAGCAGCTGATGTAACGGGTGTAGCTCAGTTGCTAAGTTGGGTAAGAACCGGTGGTAGTAATTTACCAAGCCCAGAAAGGATCGCAATTGGCTGACATCGGTGGGGCATGGTGCATTCATCACAGCATTGATTTTGTCCTCAGTTTTCTTGAGACCATCTTCCGTTATCTCATGACCGCAGAAGATTACTTTCTTCTTGAGAAATTCACACTTTGCTTGATTCAAGCGTAGTCCACAATTTTGAAGTCTTTGGAGGACTCTCCTTAAGTTGTCAAGATGCTCTTCACCAGTGCGGCCTGTGATAATCATGTCATCAAGGATACATTGGACGCCAGGTATGCCTTGGAGCACTTGTTCCATGGTCCTTTGCCACATGGCAGGTGCAGATGCTACACCAAAAGCTAGGCGGTTGAAGGCAAAGAGTCCCTTGTGGGTGTTGATCGTGAGTAACTTTTTTGACTCGGAGTCCATCACCATATGTAGGTAAGCTTGACGTAAATCAAGTTTGCTGTACCTCTGTCCTCCCGAAAGTGTGGCAAAGACATCTTCTACTCTCGGCATTGGGTAGTGATCAACGATTATATTTGGATTGACTGTCACTTTGAAGTCACCACAAATGCGGACACCACCATTTGGTTTTGGTACAGGGACTATCGGGGTTGCCCACTCACTATTCTCTACAGGTTCTATTATGTTCTGCCGCTAAAGTTTCTCTAGTTCAGCTTCAACTTTCGGTCGAAGGGCGTATGGCACCTGTCTCGCTTTCATGAAGACAGGTTGCGCATTTTCCTTTAGTTTGAGTTTTCCTCTTATCTCTTTCAGCTCACCAATTCCTTCACTGAAGAGCTCAGGATATTCATTCAGGAGTGATTTTAGTTTTTCTTCAGTGGTCGTTGTAGGTTGTACTGTCGAAATTGCTAGCAAGTTGGGCCAATCCAGCTTTATGTGCGCTAGCCAATCACGGCCTAGTAATGGAGGTCCACCACCTGCAACGCCGTACAGTTTACCAAAATAGTGCTGCATGCTGTACGAGACATTGACTTCAACGATTCCTGCAGGAGTGACTTTCTCTCCAGTGTAGGTTTGTAATTTCACCTTTGTCTTTAGCAGCTTCTCATGAGGTAAGTATTTCTTGTAGTCTGCCATGGAAAGTATTGTGATTGCAGAACCAGTGTCCACTTCCATTTTGACTGGAGTGTTATTGAGATGTAGAGTCACAAATACAGCAGTACTTGTGTCACAAGCAGTGCGGCCAACAGTGTGGATGCTTACTCTGGCTATCAATACATCATCATCATCATCATCCATATTTGAGATTTCCTCCATGACCTTAACATTCCCCTTACGCTTCTGATAGGGTTGGGGTTTGTTGGATGGAGTGCGAGGTGGTTTGGATCGGCAGACTGGTGCTATGTGACCATGTTTTCCACAGGAGTGACAGGTTGCATCTTTAAAACGGCAGTTGTCAGGAGTGTGTCCTTTTTTTCCACATCGGTAGCAAGATGAAGAAAATGAAGAAGAGTAAGAAGACTTCTTTGTAATTATGGCATGTACTGCATTGTTTGGCTTCAGTTGTTGTTGTAGTTCAACTGCATCTTTGGCTGCGGTTTCCATTGCGATTGCTAACTCTGTAGCTTTTTTCAATGTGAGCTTATCTTCAGCCAATAACCGTTTTTGGATGTTACCGGCTCGCAATCCACAGACAAATCTATCACGTAGAGCTTCATTGAGATACTCCCCGAAGTTACAGTGCTCAGCTAACCTGCGTAACTCAGGGGTTTGGGAGACAGATGTGAAGTTAAAATGTTCACAAGTTCATCATAAGTTTTGGAGGAGGGTTTGGCGGGTGTTGTCAAATTCTTCAACAGCCCATATGTTTTACTTCCAATAAGACTAATCAGGGCCGGAACTTTCTTGCTATCATCTAAACTGTTCACCTCAAAATATTGCTCTAAACGTTCAACATATGTTGGCCAATCCTCTTCTGCGTTGTTGAAGGGATCGATACGACCGATCATCATAGACGCCATCGTAATGCACACCGACTATTCACGTTGACTATGTGTATAGCATGCACAAAACAGTAGTATGACGGAGATCACGTTGTCAAGTTATTTGGGAAAACGGGACCCAAATCACTATAATTCAGCAATAAATACTGCTTCAAAATGCCAAATGTCTAGTTGAAGAGTTGAAGCATATAATATATATCAGTTAGATAAAGTTTTTATCCCATCCTCGTCGCCAGTTTGTGAGATATCACATGGGTTTATTGATGTCAAATGTAAAAGGCTCACCTGTTTAACTCGCCATATTGGAAGATGAGAGATTACATGTCTCAACCCTTGAGGGCGCTATTTATACAATGAAAGTGGCAATGTGCATAAGATAATTGGAGGCATATCTTACAAGCACGGCCGTTGCAATGTGCATGGTTGTGGCAAGGATTCATCTTCTGATGCCACAACCACGTAAACGTACCGTGGTTGTGGCTTCATGAAACCGGTGACGATATGAAGCCACAACCACGGGATGTGCGTGGTTGTGGCAAGGAATTGGGCTTCACGTCTGATGCCACAACCACTTAACGTGCCGTGGTTGTGGCTTCATACATGAAGCCACAACCACACGACCGTTGCAATGTGCGTGGTTGATACGCGCGAGACTTGCACACGTATGAAGCCACAACCACGCACTTTTACATGGTTGTGGTTATGAGGGTTCTTCCATGGTGAGAGGGAAGGGGGAGGGGAGTGTTCATCACCCTCACCCTCCCCACCCCCATTGTCAATCCTAACCCTAAACCCTACCCCTACCCCTGCCCCTACCCCTACCCCTACCCCTACCCCTACCCCTACCCATGCACCTAACCCTATCCCCTCCCCTCACCCAACCCCTCACCCTCACCCTCCCCTCCCCCACCATAACCCTCACCCTAACCGTCACGTGGTTGTGGCTTCATACGTGTGATGCCACAACTACGCAAACGTGCCGTGGTTGTGGCTTCATCATACGTATGAAGCCACAACCACAGCCGTTGCAATGTGCGTGGTTGTGGCAAGGAATTTGGCTTCAAACGTCTGATGCCACAACCACGTAAACGTGCCGTGGTTGTGGCTTCATACATCCACGGCCGTTGCAATGTGCGTGGTTGTGGCAAGGGTTCATTTCTGATGCCACAACCACGTAAACGTGCCGTGGTTGTGAAGCCACAACCACAGCCGTTGCAATGTGCGTGGTTGATACGCGCGAGACTTGCACACGTATGAAGCCACAACCACGCACTTTTACATCGTTGTGGTTATGAGGGTTCTTACATGGCGAGAGGGAAGGGGAGGTATAGTGTTCATCACCCTCACCCTCCCCATTGTCAATTCCAACCCTAAACCCTACCCCTACCCCTATCACCCCTACCCCTACCCCTACCCCTACCCCTAACCCTCACCCAACCCCTCACCTCCCCCCTCCCCCACCATAACCCTCACCCTCACCGTCACGTGGTTGTGGCTTCATACGTCTGATGCCACAACCACGCAAACGTGCCGTGGTTGTGGCTTCATACATAAGAAGCCACAACCACAGTCGTTGCAATGTGCATGGTTGTGGCAAGGAATTGGACTTCATACGTCTGATGCCACAACCACGTAAAGGTGCCGTGGTTGTGGCTTCATACATCCACAGCCGTTGCAATGTGCGTGGTTGATACGCGCGAGACTTGCACACGTATGAAGCCACTACCACGCACTTTTACGTAGTTGTGGTTATGAGGGTTCTTCCATGGTGAGAGGGAAGGGGAAAGGAGTGTTCATCACCCTCCCCCTCCCCACCATTGTCAATCCTAACCTTCACCCCTGGGCTTCATACTTCTGATGCCACAACCACGTAAAACGTGCCGTGATTGTGGCTTCATACATAATTATGAAGCCACAACCACGGCCGTTGCAATGTGCATGGTTGTGGCAAGGAATTGGGCTTCATACATCTGATGCCACAACCACGTGAACGTGCCGTGGTTGTGGCTTCATCTATATGAAGCCACAACCACGGCCGTTGCAATGTGCATGGTTGTGGCAAGGAACTGGGCTTCATACGTCTGATGCCACAACAAAACGTGAAGTGGTTGTGGCTTCATACATATGAAGCCACAACCACGGCCGTTGCAGTGTGCGTGGTCGTGGCAAGGAATTGGGCTTCATACGTCTGATGCCACAACCACGTATTAAAAACGTGCCGTGGTTGTGGCTTCATACATATGAAGCCACAATCACGGCCGTTGCAATGTGCATGGTTGTGGCAAGGAATTAGGCTTCATACGTCTGAGGCCACAAACACGTAAACGTGCCGTGGTTGTGGCTTCATACGTGTGATGCCACAACCACGGCCGTTGCAATGTGCATGGTTGTGGCAAGGAATTGGGCTTCATGCGTCTGATGCCACAACCACGTAAAGGTGCCGTGGTTGTGGCTTCATCATACGTATGAAGCCACAACCACGGCCGTTGCAATGTGCATGGTTGTGGCAAGGAATTGGGCTTCATAGCCTACGGCCGTATCCGAATTGGCGACTAAAGCTACGGCTACGACTGTTGCTAAGGGTGTTGCTAAGGAGGTCCTATTCTTCAACGCATGATGACGCTGAAATCTAGCCGTAGCCGTAGCTGTAGCTGCCAATTCGGACACGGCCTACGTCTGATGCCACAACCACGTAAACGTGCCGCTTCATACATAATTAATATGAAGCCACAACCACGGCAAGGCCGTTGCAATGTGCGTGTGTGGCAAGGATTCATACTTCTGATGCCACAACCAAGTAAACGTGCCGTGGTTGTGACTTCATACATATGAAGCCACAACCACTGCCGTTGCAATGTGCGTGGTTGTGGCAAGGAATTGGGCTTTATACGTCTGATGCCACAACCACGTAAACGTGCCGTGGTGTGGCTTCATACATATGAAGCCACAACCACAGCCGTTGCAATGTGCGTGGTTGATACGCGCGAGACTTGCACACGTATGATGAAGCCACAACCACGCACTTATACATGGTTGTGGTTATGAGGGTTCTTCCATGGTGAGAGGGAAGGGGAGGGGAGTGTTCATCACCCTCACCCTCCCCACCCACAATTGTCAATCCTATTACCCTAAATCCTACCCTACCCCTACCCCTACCCCTACCCCTACCCCTACCCCTAGAGGGTCTACCGACCCGTTTGTGTAGCTCTCAGAGATTGTTTCGGTCATGTGCGTCTATAGGTTTAATGACAACATGAACGTCAGTTGGGCAGCATTCTTATTTTTTTACGAGAACCTGAAACGGAGGTCAAGTATTATTTTCAGCTTTTCTCCGTTATTTTATTGAATTGGTTTTAATTTCATATTTTTTATCACTTAGCATTATATTCCCAACATCATTATAACTTTCATGGCCATAAACTATCGTTCTTAAACAAAAATAAATTGACGAAACAAAAACCCCGCCCACGTAAAACTCCTTAAAGGCAGTATATACTTTTGGTAAAAATGTCAAAGACCAGTAAACAACAAACCTGTGAAAGTTTAAAGGCATCGTACACGTTTGGTAATTACTCAAAATATATATTAGCATGAAAATTGACTTGGTAACAAGTAACAGAGAGCTGTTGATAGTATAAAAAATTGTGAGAAACGACTCCCTCTGAAGTAACGTAGTTTTTGAGAAAGAGGTAATTTCTCACTAAAATAATAAAAGACTTCTAGCTAGAAGCCTTTTATTCCTATCTGAAAGCACACAAATTTGTACAACAAGGGTGTTTTTTCTTTCATCATTTTCTTGCAACTTCGATGACCAATTGAGCCCAAATTTTCACAGGCTTGTTATATTATGCATTTGTTGGGATACACCAAGTGAGAACACTGGTCTTTGACAATTACCAAACGTGTACGGTGCCTTTAAGCTCAATCGGTCATTGCAATCACCAGGAAAAAGTGGGTTCAAACATCGAGTTTTTGACTCATGAGATCAAAATTAATTGTTTCACTCATTTCTCAAAAACTATAGCATTTAAAGCAAAAATATTTCAAAAGGAGTTTTCCACCATAACCATCTCTATACCACGTACGTTTTGTGTGAATCTGTGAATATTTATATTTTTACTCTTACCAATATTACAAACACCCTTTAATATGGTTAGGACAACAGTGTGACAATGGTCCCGAAAGTTCGAATTTACACAGCCTTTTGGGGCATTATAAAAGCAATAATACAATGTGCAGGAGGATACGCACCAGAGCATTTTGGGGGAAATAATGATAATGAAGACAGTAACAAAAAAACTAATTATTTTTGTGATGGAACAAAAAGGTCATTTTTTAGAAGGAAAGTCGGTGCTATGTTACCATGGAGAATTATATTTTATAGATTAAAACCACAGGAATTACACAATATGCCGTAAGGTTCCACTAGTAATATTGGTACCCAAATATTCCAAAAAGTTTGATTGGCAGGGGGAGGGGTGTGGAAACCACAGAACCTATAGCATAGGCTGTCAGAAGATATCAGGAAGCCTGATACAAACAACAGATGGCGCCAATTATCAGAGGGTTCAGAATGTGAGTTAAAAAAAAAATTATTCCTAAAAAAAACCCCCAACCATACACAACTTTGGGACCTGACGCCCTCTTAGATAAGTGGAATAGTCCAGTATATAGGATATCAAAGATTTTGACTCACAAACGCATTGTACTTGAGAGAAAACAGAGAAATAAATAACATGTGCCATAAGGGTTTTATTTGAACACAACCATCGAGTTGTTCAAGTCTCGCCTTAAGACTTACTTTTCAAACAGTATTTTTGTAACATTTCAATTTATTGAAAGGTTTGTATCTATTATTCATTTTCTACAATTATTTTTAACTAGTTCATCTTTTTTAGATAACTGTGTATTTGGCTGGTCCAGACGTAATTGTTTGTAATTTTGTTTAATTATCGTTGTTTTTAATTTAAATTATTTTGTTTAATCCATTTTTGATTGTATTCAGCGCCTTGAGGCGGAACCGATCTGCAACTGTTTGCGCTTTATAAATCTCTCTTTATTATTATTATTATTATTATTATTATTATTATTATTATTATTATTATTATTATTATTATTATTATTATTATTATTATTATTATTATTATTATTATTATTATTATTATTATTACTATTACTATTATTATTATTATTACTATTACTATTACTATTACTATTACTATTACTATTACTATTACTATTACTATTACTATTACTATTACTATTACTATTACTATTACTATTATTATTATTATTATTATTATTATTATTATTATTATTATTATTATTATTATTATTATTATTATTATTATTATTATTATTATTATTATTATTATTATTATTATTATTATTATTATTATTATTATTATTATTATTATTATTATTATTATTATTATTATTATTATTATTATTATTATTATTATTATTATTATTATTATTATTATTATTATTATTATTATTATTATTATTATTATTATTATTATTATTATTAACAAGACATAATTACATATACAATACACATGTTACAATTTATTATGAAAGCCTTTAATAATTCAATGACAATTTCTGGAAGAGCAAGGCGTTTATATTATTAAAGAGCTTGTGTAATACGGATTAGTGGAGCATCCAATCAACGTTAAAGGGGGATCCAATAGACCAGAGAGAAATGACAACTTCAGCGTTTTTAATTTGCACAATAAATGTTGTTGTTATGTAGACATCTGTAATGCCTTTCAGCTGTGATGAATTGCTTAAAGCTTGCTTTGGACCCGACATTATATTATTAATCAAACCCAATAATGTATTATTATAATGATATTCAATCCAGGAATCAGCTTCTGTATCTCTTTGACCCCAAACATGAACAGTACGGCAATAGACTGTGCAAGTCTCACGCGTATCGGAACGAGAAAACACGTCAAACGAAGAACAATTTTTTCTCTGAAATCAAATCTTTTTGCAAAATTATATTTGATGATAAAATCTGAACAACAAAAATACTCATTACATGTTTATAAAATCAGTTTAAGTTTTTATGATAAATACACATTAATAGTGTATTAATTATTATTTTACCAAAATTAAAACTCTGGGACAAGGATGCTAACTTGATCTTAACTTTTCATAGACCACTTACGTGGATTCGCGAAGGTCACATGGGCGTAAAATTAACGTTTGACACAGTTTGTAGAGGACGTTGACGCCTCAACAACCATAGACTGCTATGAAAAGGCTTCACGTTGCAATTGCAGCGTCTGGCGATTATCATTGCGCATCCAAAACAAGCGTTTTCATAAGTTTTGTGACCGGAGGTGAGCACAGAATTCTAAATATTTTGTCGCAACCGGAAGCTGAGGTCAAGTTTAATTCTCGAGTTTTCTTCGTGGTATTGTTGAATTGATTTTACTTTCATATTTTTGTATCACTAAGTATTACATTCCCAACAACATATATATTTGTCATGGTCATAAACCAGGCTAAACTAAAATAATTGACCAAACAAAATCTTGCCCACGTAAATCTCCATATGGCTGGGACCACAATGGTCCCGGAAGTTCAAATTGCGCGAGACTTGCACAGTCTATAGACTGTGCAAGTCTCGCGCGTATTCGAACTTACGGGACCATTGTGTCATTTCCCAACCATTTTGTGGAGTACGTGGGCGAAATATTGTTTCGTCAATTATTTTAGTTTAACGTAGTTTATGACCGTGAAAATTATATATGATGTTGGGAATATAATACTTAGTGATACAAAATATGAAGATAAAATCAATTCATCAATATTACGAAGAAAACCAGTGAATTAAACTTGACCTCAGCTTCCGGGTACTGCAAAAATTAAGAAATTGTGCCCACCTCCGATCACAAAACTTATGTAAACGCTTGTTTTTGATACGTGATAAGCCTTTTCTTTGCAGTCTATGGTCGTTGAGGCGTCAGTGTCCTATATAAACTGCGCCACACGTTTGTTTTACGCCCGTGCTTTTAGTAATTGCACATTATTCGGGCGTGGATTTACAAAAGTGGTTTCTAAAAAGTTAAGATCATAAGCATCCTTGTCCCAGAGTTTAAATTCGATTTCAGTAATAATTAACAAAATATTTGTGTATTTAGTATAAAAGCTAAAAGTGATTTTATAAAAATTGTATTGAGTATTTTTGTTGTTCAGATTGTTTGTTTGATATAATTTAAAAGAAAGATTTGATTTCAGAAAAAATATGTTTTTCATTTAATCTTTTTTTTCCCGTTCCGATACGCGCGAGACTTGCACAATCTTAGCACACTCTAAAAACTACTGTAGTCGGAATTAACCCGGATTCCGGGTTCCAGGGGCCCATTTCTGGGTCAGGCTGACTCAGAAACGGGTTAAAGGTATCGTACACGTTTGGTAATTACTCAAAATATATATTAGCATAAAAACTGACTTGGTAACGAGCAACAGAGAGCTGTTGATAGTATAAAACATTGTGGGAAACGACTCCCTCTGAAGTAACGTAGTTTTTGAGAAAAAGGTAATTTCTCACTAAAATAATAACAACTTCTTGCAAGAAGTTTTTTATTATTCTATCTGAAAGCACAACAAGGGTGTTTTATTCTTTCATCATTTTCTTGCAACTTCGATGACCAATTGAGCCCAAATTTTCACAGGCTTGTTATTTTATGCATATGTTGGGATACACCATGTGAGAACACTGGTCTTTGACAATTACCAAACATGTACGATGCCTCTAGCACATGCGATTTTAACTCGAATTCTGAGAGTCAGTTTAACCATGGTTTAACCATGGAGGAAGGAAATAAATGGTTTAACCCATATTCTTTGCAATTTTGACTTGAAATTCCTGTTCACAGTGACCCAACAATGGGCCAGGCCCCGCGGGACCGGGAATTCAATTATGACCATGGAGTTTTTAGATAGAGTCGGGTAGGCCTAATTATGTGGATTGCGAGGCCTCGTTCAAGACCGGTCTAATCGACACCACACCCGCTTGTTGTTGCTACTCGACAGAGTCGGACCTGTCCGTTCGAGTCTTTCCCTCCCCTCGGGGACCTTTGCCTGTCCCTGTTATAGTGGTCTCCGCATGATTCCAACTTCAACACTGACTAATACATCAATACCAGTCTACTTACCATTAAGGTGGATATCAAAGTGAACACTTCGTAGAATCTCATGGTTCAAAATAAAAGTCATCAGAATATTGTAAAGAAGTTGAGTATTTGAGGCAGACGCTCTGCGTGCACCTTTCTGCTGTGCGGAGGTTTTCATCTGATGCGCCACTAATGATCAACTGGTCTGTTTGTGACATAATTGGAGCTGCCAACATCAGTCCCGATCACACTTAACTTGTTTCTATAGAAACAAAGTATCAGCACGTGGTATTCATACGTCATGTCATGCGTGAACTTGTCACTTTAGTCGCTTATCGGTTTTTTTTCGGTCATACAATCTCAATTTGCACGCTCATGACCACTATTAACAGTTCATATACAATGTTTTTTTTTTTTCACTCCACTTGTTAGGCAAATGTATCAAAACTACATCTTTTTTATCAACCTTGGCCTTGCTTATCAAAAATTTATTGTAAACTGTGCACGCCTACGTACATTATGCGTAAAATTCTAAGCCTCAGTCGAAATACATAATGATCTAAAGGAATATACGCGTCGAAAGACATGAAATTCTCTTTTTTTTTTGCAAAAAGAGATGGCGTCTGAAAATGCTGTAAATTTACCAGCAATAGAAAATAACACAAATTGATAATACAATTTGTAATAATAATAATAATAATAACAATAATAATAATTGTAATATAAATGTGGAAACTGAAAAATGATCGTCCGCGTTGACTGGTTTGGCTTCAGAGAAAACCCCCAAATTTAAACTTAAATTTGTTTTGAATTATTACATTAATTCTTGCCTTTAATTTCATGATCTGACTGTGACCGTCGAAATGCATTATGTGGAAAATGCAAGAGTCTGGCGTAATATCGATATACTAATGATTGCAGATATACCTGTTTTAGATTTTACAATAGAGATATCTCTTTATTAAAGGCATCGTACACGTTTGGAAATTGTCAAAGAACAGTGTTCTCACTTGGTGTATCCCAACATATGCATAAAATAACAAGCCTGTGAAAATTTGAGCTCAATTGGTCATCGAAGTTGCAAGAAAATGATGAAAGAAAAAACACCCTTGTTGTACAAATTTGTGTGCTTTCAGATAGAATAATAACAACTTCTTGCAAGAAGTTGTTATTATTTTAGTGAGAAATTACCTCTTTCTCAAAAACTACGTTACTTCAGAAGGAGTCGTTTCTCACAATGTTTTATACTATCAACAGCTCTCTGTTGCTCGTTACCAAGTCAGGTTTTATGCTAATATATATTTTAAGCAATTACCAAACGTGTGCGATGCCTTTAAGTTGAATAATATTGTTAACATTATGCACGATACGCTGGAATAACTCTATGGTGCGTGTTTGTATGTACAGACAGGTCACACCATGAGCGCGCCACAGGATCGGGAGATTAATGTTTATCATAAAAAAACCCAATTAAATTATGGCCTTTAAAGTGTAACAAAGATGAAACAAAGGTAATAAAAAAAGACTTCATGCATCAGTTGCTTTCCCTTTGTCGCCTGATCTATTGTGAATGATTGTTTTATGACTGTCCATTGTGTGTTGGATCTAGGCAGTCCATCATGCATCATCATGCTTGCCGACGTAATACTTCAAAGTTATACGAGAGCCCTAGGCAGTGGCATAACCCCTCTTGCCACCCAAATGAAATTAAAAAACGTTCATGTATGGTTAGATACATGAAATAGCACCCCTATTACGTCCTAGCCCCCCCCCCCATGAACTAGTTACGCCAAGTAGGCTATAGGTCATAAAGCAAGCGCATTGCTCAAAACAGTAATTGGTCACCAGCCAAAACTAACGTGTATTTTTCTCCCCAATGGCGTAACCGGGGGTGGGGGTGGGGGTGGGGCAGGCGGCAACAGCATCACCTCTTGCCCCCAATGAGATCGAGAACACACATGACTGATTCGATACATTCTATAGAAAATTATGTCTTCTGCTTTCCTCCACCCCCCCCCCCAAAAAAAATAAAAATAAAAATAAAAATAAATAAATTAATAAAAAAAAATAAATTAAAAAAAATAAATAAAATAAATAAATAACTAAAAAAATAAAACAAATCAAGATGTTTGTTGTATGAAATGTGCTCGATGATCGTTACTATAGTAACTCGCTGTAAAACTGAAACGCGGAGAAACACCAGGGTTGCGTTTTTGCGACTGTAACCAATACAGTGATCGTACACGTTTGGTAATGACTCAAAACAAATATTAGCATAAAAACGTACTTGGTAACAAGCAACGGAGAGCTGTTGATAGTATAAAACATTGTAGGAAACGACTCCTTCTGAAGTAACGTAGTTTTTGAGAAAGAGGTAATTTCTCACTAAAATAATAACAACTTCTTGCAAGACGTTTTTATTCCTATCTGAAAGCACACAAATTATTTTGTACAACAAGGGTGTTTTTTCTTTCATCATTTTCTTGCAACTTCGATGACCAATTGAGCCCAAATTTTCACAGGCTTGTTATTTTATGCATATGTTGGGATACACCAAGTGAGAAAACTGGTCTTTGACAATTTCCAAACACCAATGGCCAAGTCAACCGAAACACTTTAATTGGTTATCGACCGCGAAAACGCACTCCAGAGATAATTGAAAGATTGATGGAAAGTAGTAAGTTTGGAGGTGTGGTCTAAACGAATCAATGTCAGGTTGGGTGTGTGTGTGGGTGGGGGGGGGTTGTGAAATTGAGAAACATCTTTCATCAATCAAAAGCCAAAGCAATCCCCGGAGCGTGCTGCTTGCACTTGAAAGATGTGACGTCATCACCAACGTCACCGTGCATGTGCGCATTCAAATCTGGTCTCCTGTCGTCATTACATTGCATGGAAGTAACACTTTTCCGAAGTATCAGCCTATAATTGCAACCTCGTATTAAAATTCGAACCCCTCATGTCTTTGTAGTGGAACAGCAACACACTTCTGGATCAAATTGGGAAGTGAGATTTCACAACCATCATGTGCATGTGTTTTGATTGTGGTATGGCGTTTGGCCTTGGTTTCAACCTGTGGTGAAATATCAATCATGTTGCGATTTGAGTTTGTTTGTTAATACTAGATGCACCGTGGATTCTTGTTTCATTCTACATTTTGTTATTTTGGTTGAAGGTAAGTGAAATTCCCGTACTGTGTGACTGTCACTTATAGTTTTAATTTTGTCAGTGTCATTTTTGTCAATACAAATTACAATTATAATATAGCACTAGCAGGTGCTGCATGCTTAAATTAAACGCTGTGCCACAGTGCCAGCGCTCACACGACACTGATCAGTAGCAATATCTAGCAGTAACACTTAATTTTTCCCAAAACGATCTGGAGGTTTCTTGTGAGATTTACATAATTAGATTTTGTAGTTTATGATTCTTTATTTTTAACTTTAAGGTTTAAACTAGGCTAGCCCTAGTTTTGTTATATATATTTTTTAAATTAAAAGTTAGTTTGTACTCTACTTGTTTTGTATTTGTAGTTTGGGAGAGGAGTGAAACATGGGCCACTAGACTACTACAATTTAGTAGTGGCAGTTTTCACCTTGGCTAGGTTAAACATTGAGCATCGCAAAAAGTAAGTAAAGTAGCCCCAGTTAGTTTTACTTCATTCAGCCAATCCACTGCACAGCACACTGCACTTCTTGTTTCTGCAAAAAAGAAGAAAACAAAAAAGAAGTTTAGACTTACACTTAGTACTTACTATAAACTGTCTATAGGGGAAGTCCAGTGGACAGGTAAGTAGTGGATTGATTCTAACAAGTAACTACGTTCTACTGAGGTTTTTATGTTATGCTATAGTGTAGTCTAGTCCAAGGCATAAATACCTCTTTGTTCTTGGAGTAGCTTCTTAATACTAGTGTTATCATCGATCATTCATTTTATCAACCATTTTTAAAGGGGGTCTGCCATCATGATCACACGCGCACACTGGAAGTCACTTCGTAATATGACGCGGTGCCCTTTGTGATGAGGCCAGCTTATGAGCATTCAGTAGCTGGGTTAAGGCCATGTCAAACGAGGCAATTTACAGGCAACCAGTTCCAGGCAATCGCTAATAAGAAAAACCATTCACATTTCAGTTTTCGCGTTATTTTCTTGGGGATAGTGAGTTACAGCTAGAAGAATGTCTCTTGTGCTGCCGAAGTGTTCCTTTGGCGTACAGTGCCAGTGGTTGCCTCCAAGTTGCATGAAAAAAATTGCCTCATGTGACAAGGCCTTTAGAGTTCATACATGATAATAATCATGATGACACTTCGGCACTCCCCCTTTAAAGACCTGTTTAACTTTGATTTAATAAGAAAGTGCGTGTCTTTGTTCTTGGTTTGGGTATCGGTTTGTAAGGAAACATCTTGTTTGAATTTTTTCATTTTTAGTTTCAAGTCCACGATTCAAGGCCCAGAACTTTAACACCTATTTTTCATGCTTCCTCAACTCCAGGTTAATTGCAAAAATATCATCACTCAGCACACAGCAGAAGGAAGACATCCCATACCAAGGAATGGCTCAACGAGGAGAACATGACCAAGATGGGGGAGGAAGATATTCAGCATCATCATCATCTGCAGATCAGGCTGTACCATCAGGGCAGTTTGATGATGCAGATGTGGTGGATGAAGTCGCCAGCATTCTCAAGATGTAAGGAATGATCGATGTTGCTGTTTTTTTTTGAGAATTCAATATGTTGTGTAGTCTTGGTTCCAAGCCCTCTAGTTGTGTTATCACGAATACATGTTCATGTAGTCACAAAAAAATATTGTCACCGCTAGAGGGTGCTATTATTCGTGTAACCGCTA
Source organism: Plazaster borealis (assembly GCA_021014325.1). Lineage (NCBI taxonomy): Eukaryota > Metazoa > Echinodermata > Asteroidea > Forcipulatida > Labidiasteridae > Plazaster > Plazaster borealis. Next base: position 15,313,681 of record CM037464.1, on the reverse strand, counting down.
TCACCTCACATACACAAATGATAGCGCCCTCTGGCAGCAAGTGGTTCGAGGGGCGATATCGGTTTAGATAGCGGTAAGGTTTTCATGACTACATTTGTTTGTGACTACACAGCTGCAAAGCATCTTGGAACCAAGACTTTATGTTGTGTTGTAATTAGACTGTCTAATGTTTGTAGTCTTTTGATGGCAACTATGAAGTTTGGGATGCGTTTTGACAACCTGACCCGAGACATGTTTGAGCTTCGGTCATTGGTTGGTTGCGAGCATTATTACTAGTTCGGTTCAACCATGGAGACCAACCATGTAGCTGTTCCGAACAAACTGTAACTGGGATGTTGGTTCTGTTATGCTTGGTTTATCTGTTTTCTCTTTGATTGATATTCTTTAACAGCAAAAAGTTGCTGAGACTTTAATCATAGACCAAGTGGGACTTTGATTGCTTGTATCTTAGACTAAGAGAAAGGACTGTCCTTTCTCTATGCTAGTATGAAGGCTTCAAAACCAGGATATCTCATAGTTTAGTGGAAAAGTACACTTTCCTGTCATGTTCAAGACTATCAAAATAGTAACCAAAATTTTACATCCCAGGCATGTTATTTCTTTATAAGCTACTATCATTTTTGTGTTTGGATCACAAATAAACATGTGAGAGTTGTACATCCTTGTAAAAAGCACAATCACTTTCACGTTGAGAAACGTTTCCTGTTTTACTCAATTTTACAACATGTGACTCAAATTTCAGAAGTGTGAGGACCTTATTGATATAGATCACGGTTCTCCCCCATGCACAAGCTAGAGTATCAGGCCGATACGCGCACATTTCGGCCGATATGCAAACAAAAAATATATTTATTATTATTACTATTATTATTTGTTTTTTATAATTTCACAACAAACATCCAGAGAAAACCAAATAGAATGCTCCAGATTGCACAGTAGGGCTTTTAAAACCAAGTAGAAAACATTTCGAAGACCTTATTTCAATTCAGCGTGCTTCGGCCAAACACCCAAAATTTTGGGTCCAGAATGCCCACAGTTTTGTAAAATCCTGGGGAGAAACCCTGTAGATGAAGACTGAAAAAGGTATACGATGCAACTTGGTAAGACACATGGCTTTTTTATTGTGTTACTATTACCTACGACAAGATACTTCTTTAGCCCATGTTAGTCTAGCTTTGTTGAAGCAGACAAAAAGTTAAACCCAAGGCTAGTAATTTTTATGTTTTTAGTAATTTCATTTTTTTCTTTTTTTGCCCAAAGGGAGTCTTCAAAGAATAAGACCAGTGTACTTAGTCCACAGGAAATCGAGACGGGCAGAACCATTGAAGATAAAAGTAAGTTTAAAGGAAATCTTGACAGCAAAGTTCTAGAAATTGATATTAATGATCCCGGAGTCTTATATAGCGCACGTATCAACCAATAAGGTACTGCTTGAACAAAGAGAACAATTTTACAAGATATGTTTTTGAAATTTTTGAATATGAGACCGAGCTATGTTTCACCTATAAGGGTTTACAAGGTGCTGTGGCACATTCAGCAGCCACTGCCAAAAACATGGGGCAGCGATAAGTGTAACTGGGTTATTTTACGTGCATTACACACTAAATGCAGGGACCTACAACTCTGAAGGGCGAAGCAATAATGGTTTCTTGCTTAAAGACCAAAGTGCCATGACCAGGACTCGAACCCACGCTCTGCTGATCAGAAACCCCAGAGCTTGAGCCCAGGTGTGCTTGGCCCTTGGCCAGGACACACCATTTACATGTAGGGGGCCTATTCATTCGCCCACCCCGCCATAACCTTAAGTCCCTGAAGTAAAGTGATCTTCAAAACTAGCACTTAACACAAAGCAGAAAATTCAATGTGAAATCATTCAGAATTATTGTCCTGTAGCACTGGGAGGGCTCCAATTAACCACTGGACCAATAGCTAGAGTCTAGTAATTTCACAATCGATCTAGTGTTTTTCTATACTTACATGTATAGTTTTTATAATTTACTTTTGTATAGGCCCACTCTAACTTTGGATGTCCAAACCTCCTCTAACAACGACCGCACATACCCTCTGTAAATTGTCAAAAGGTCAGCTGTGGAGAGCTTGAATTTCTTTAACATCTTCAACATGTACTGTTTACCGTAGGCTTTATGAACTAATTCTGATACATGATTATTCCATTTCAGATCATGACTTTGAACTCCTAATATTTTAACACAATCAACCATTTGCAATTGCTGTGAACATATCTCCAGATAGGTTACGAAAAACTGTGCAACGTACCTGTTTATAATGCTAATATTTCTTCTTTTTCAGATGTGAATAGTACATTTTTTTAAATTTGAGAAGAGAAAAAGAGATTTTCTTGAATGTCAAACCCTATTTGGTTTTCAGTTGCACAGATGATGATGGAGAAAGATGAAGATGAGTTTGACGAAGACAGTGACGATGAGCTGTGGGCCTGGGATGAGCAAACAACAGGTTGGGATCAAAATATGGAAAAACTTCCATCCAAGATTCCTGCTATTTTTACTAGAATATAAGATGTTACAAATTACTTACATTAAAAAAATAGTTAATGGCCTGACCTTTTGACCCTAGAAGAGTCTTTCTCGAAGGTTAAATGACAACACAACACACATTAATCAGTTATACAGGTGTAAAAGAAGCAGTCAAGGTTTGTCACTCAAGATACATTGTTGAATTCTGATAATGATGATTATGTAAATCAGTTTACTAGCAGATTTTACTCCAACATAATCAAACAAAACATTGCAGTTGGAATTTGAAGGTTTGAACCTGGTTGGGGTTAAGAGAATACAAAATGGACTACTTGTGTATACTTTTCTCCTTACCATTATTGAAATGAAAGATGAAATGAAGGATTTGTTAAACCGTCAACAAAGTTAATCAAAAGAGGTTGTTGTACATTTTTGTCTAAAAACACAAATTTTTATTTGCTTTTACAGATTTCACAAAAAGATTTAACGCATCTCGTTCAAACTCATCACAGGTGAGATTTTGTTTGGTACACTTTCCTAAGATTTTAGTCTTATTAAAGGGTCTGTATATGTTTGGTAATGACTCTGAAAATTAATGGCAATAAAAACTTACTTGGTAAGAAGTACATCAGCTTTGGATAGTATAATGCATTTTGAGAAACTTTTCACTTCAAAGTACTGTGGAAAAATATATCACTTTTTATCCCCAAAAATTAGAATCTGAGAAGCGTCACTGCAGTAACGTTTCTCAGATAGTGTATTCCAATTGCAGATTATTCTTCCTGCGTGGACATAACCGCTCCAGATTTTCGGCAATATCTCAAAAACGCTACTACCTTTTGAAATGAAATTTTCACAGGTTAGTTTTATGGTATATATCTACAACTATGTAGGATTGAAACAACAGTGGGTTCCAATTACCAAACGTATACAATCCCTTTAAACTCTGTTCCACTTTGCTGCCATGTTTACCACCTTAATTCTCTCACCATCTTCACCTTATGCTTTGCCTTCGCCATTCATTGTCATAAAGTTCTAGCTATCCCCTTCTGAGGTGTTAGGAGACTTATTTGTTTCGTTTCTGTTCAACTATTTTGTTCAACAGCCAAATGCATCCCAAGCAAACAGTCAGAAGGGAAAAAAACAATCGCACTACCAGGTATGTAAACTTTTCAACATTCTCAAAAATTTTCAAACATTTTTAACTACATTATGTCAATAAAAACAAAACACAAATGACGTTGCTTCTCTTTCAATCACATTTATCGCTCTACAATTTTTAACGCTAGCCCCAAGAGAAGTCTTTGACGAAATTTGCCAACAAGATAACAATTGAGAAATACGAGGGTCCTCAAAGGCTACCCGACAGTGCTACAAATCAGATGCTCCGCACCAATAAGAAATCAGAGTCTGACAGGTAATGAATATTCATAAGGACACAGACCAATCACAGCAGTGATTTGGGTCAGGAAAACTATCCAACAGAAAACCAATGGTGGAGGTTTAATAAGTGAGATTTTTAGATTTCCTACTTTAAACTGATTTTCAATTTGTTTGACCTCAGAAATTTAGTTATTCCAGGAATGCGATTTCACAGAATATTTTCTGATTTCAGGATTTTCTCAAAATCTCCCAGAGCCTTCAAATTTTCTTGAAAGAAGTAAAGCAATCACCAAAGGGAGAAAGAAACAGTCCACATTGTGTCCAAACCTGTAGTGTTGTAGTTCTAGTGATGCTCAGAGTCTGTAAACCTCCTGAGTTGTAACATCTGGGAGGTTTCAGATCTAGAATAAGGGGAAACCCTGGCCAAAAGCCATTTTCAAGGATTAGTTATTTTTAATGGCCTAAAACAATTCTATAAAAGCATCCTTTTAGGTCCCTTGTACTCAATGAAATGTCCTACTTTTTTCCAAGGGCCATAAATCATGTCTGGATTTACCAAGAATAAATTAGTGTTATAACAAATTCTGTGACGTTGGTGACTTTTGAAGTAATTGTACAAGGTCGTCTACCCACACATTTTATGTTTGTTTGTTTTTTCCTAATGTAGAGTTCGTGTGAAGGATAAGGCAGATAGAGCTACGATGGAACAAGTAAGTTCTGATATAAAAATAAGTGTAACTCTGTCTAAATTTTCTCTGATATAAGTTGAACATGAGTGCAATTTGTTAAAAAGACTGGAAAGCTGTTCTTTTGTGAATTGCTGGATACTTAATGAACTGTTTAAACAGCCCGTCTTATAACTATTGTTTTTTTAAGTTAATGCATGTATTAGGCATGTAACTTTTCACCTCATTTTTTTTTCTCAGCAAAGCTACTGAAAATTGAAAAACGCTACAAATTCTTGCTGTACCTGGCACTTTCCTCTCCTTATTTTTGGCCAAACCACAGTTGCATGCTTGATGTATTCTCCATGATTTAATGAAAGCAAGAGGGTTTGTACAAATGTTCACATCCGCAAATCATTGAAGAACTGTCCTTGAAATTATGGTCCATAGTTCGAATCCAACCTCTACCCCTGCCAAGCATCTGGATTGGGTCTTCCTCCCACATGGAAACCCATTTTTTCTTTGTCTCTTCTTAGTTACTCTCAGACTTACTGTTTACTGTGCTAATTAAATTTTTAGGATTCTATGGTTTCATTACCAGAAATACGGAACTAAAGAAATCAATTAAATTACTTGTTTCTCTAGGTATTAGATCCGCGGACGAGGATGATTATTTTCAAGCTCTTGAGTCGTAATTTCATCAGTGAAATAAACGGATGTATTAGCACAGGAAAGGAAGCCAACGTCTACCATGCCACCACCAAAACAGGTCTCCATCGAGCGATCAAGGTACTGAAGTCATGATTCTACGTTCCCGTAGAGAAACGAATAATGTATAAAATGGCCATAAACATTTACAAACGCGTTTCTGGTATTTTTCCCAAGTACATTTCCAAATCATTAGAAACCAGGGCAAAGAAGAGCAAGGTAACTTTTACATTCCCCAAACCGATTGAAAATCAGGTGACGGAGCATTTATCCATGTTTATCTATGTTAAAATTTTGTTCACAATTTCAAATTTATTAAAACTTCTATTTCAATTATAGATTTACAAGACTTCAATCTTGACATTCAAAGACAGAGACAAATATGTTGCCGGAGAATTTCGGTAAGTAATAAAAACAAAAGATGTCAGTCACTGATTTTGTGTAATGTTATGCCGCCAAGATTTGTATCTGTGTGCCAATTTATTCATTAATATTTGTGTATCTGTTATAGATTTCGTCACGGCTACTGCAAGCGAAATCCCCGAAAGATGGTGAGAACATGGGCTGAGAAAGAAATGAGAAATCTTATAAGGTAAAGAAATACTTTTATATCTTATAAGTCTTGAGCTGCCAGTAATAATTCAACATTTAAGCTTGACTTGCTGAAAATGCAAGAGGGTGAGGTTTTAGCAATTGTAGCGTAGATTTGCTCTGAAGAGTTTGTTGTATCAACTCTGTATCTCAACCTCATTCGGTAGAAATGCGAACCATATTCACCTGACATCATTTCCCACGATAAATCTTGATTCTGCCTTGTTGGGAGTAAAATATCCTGTGTGTGTGTTATTGTGCAGTGTGCATTTTAGGCAATGCGTGGTGAGACGAAAACCATATCTTTACATACAATTTGACTTCCAAAATGGTATGCCATAAGGAGACTTGAACCGCGTTTGATGTCGGTGCAAGGAGTGTATAGAAAAATTTGTACAAATTAAATTTTTTCCTGCATAAGTTAGATGGTAAAAAATGAAATTAATGTACATTTACGGATATTTGTTCGATAACCAGAATCCATTCTGCTGGGATATTGTGCCCCGAGCCACACTTGCTGCGAGGGCATGTTCTTGTTATGGACTTCATAGGAACAGATGGATGGTAAGTATCCAAGAAGTGCCTTATTCAGTTTAAAGGCCCTGCACACTATTGGTAAGATCGAAAAACACAAATGTTCACAGATTCACACACAACTTACATGATTTAAGGTAGTTCCTTAAAATATTTCTGCCTAAAATGCTATATCGTTTCTGAGAAAATGAGTAAAACAATAGTTTTTATCACGCGCGATATTTTGAAAAAACAGAAAACATATAAGGTCTCTTTTCACTATTTTCTCGTGATCTCGATGACCAATTGAGCTCAAACTTTCACAGGTTTGTTTGTTCATGCATATCTTGAATCACACAAAATGTGGACACTGATTTTGAGCTGTTACCAAAAGTGTACAATACCTTTAAATGGAGGATGCATCTCTAGTAACCGCCTATTGTCAAATTTAGACAATAAATATGTAAGAGTTTACTTTTTGGTTGGCATGATTTATTATTGACTGTAGTCAGCACTTGGATAAGACACCATTCCTTGTACGTGTATTGACATTGTTTGGATGGCAAGACTGATGCATGTTAGCACCGTTGACAATGGTCAATATTTGGATGGGTGACCACTTCCTTGTATTGGCATGGTGGGGTTGGCTAGTCTAGGGTAGTTGTTTAAGTACCATTGACTGTGGTCAGTACTTGGATGGGAGACCATTCCTTTTATTGACATGGTTTGGGTGGCTAGTCTAGGGTATGTTAGTTAAGTACCATTGACTGTGGTTAGTACTTGGATGGGAGACCATTCCTTATATTGACATGGTTTGGGTGTTTCGTCTGGGGTATGTTAGTTAAGCCTTATTGACTGTGGTCAGTATTTAGATGGCAGATTATTCCATGTATTGGCATGGTTGGAATGGCCAGTCTGTGCCATTTTTTGGTCTTAAACTACAAAATATACATGAAAAGAATGTGGTGAAACCAAACACAGTTAGCCCAAGTCCAATTTAAATCAAAGATAAGGAACATTGACCTTTCACTAGTGAAAAGAAAAACAAAACTAAAATCTGAAGTTTGTTTGATTCCCCCTGATTTCTTCACGCCTCTTTCTATATTTAGGCCGGCACCGTTGCTGAAGGATGTGACGATATCAGAGAGCAAAGCCAGAGAGCTTTACTTGGATTGCATTCAGATTGTTCGACAGATGTATCAAGATGCTCGCCTCGTCCACGCAGATCTCAGCGAGTTTAACATGCTGTGAGTAAATATAGAGCGAGTTTTTACATGCCCCTGCTACTATCTGACTATTCGACATTGATGCATTTCACCACCTGCAATATGATGTCATGTGGTAAACACCTCTGAATTAATTACCTTTTTAATACCATGTCTTTAACAGTTCAAACATATTTCTGCCTGCAGTTTCTCTGATGGTAAATTATTTGTGATTGATGTGTCTCAGTCCGTTGAACATGACCATCCTCATGCCCTGGAGTTTCTGCGAAAAGACTGCACAAATATTACAGGTAACACAAAAATTTCAATCGTCTTAATATTTCATTTTAATTCAGGTTATACCATCATTTTCCATTTGGGATAACATTTTTTAAATAATGCAAACTGTATATAATAATTTTTATACAAGGTAGGATCTTATTTTAGTTGTACCCTTTGTAAAATTTTCATGGATTTGGACATGAACATTTTCACATCCATTTTTGTTTGTTGGATCCCTGCCGCCACAAACCCTGCCGTGTTTCTTAGTTAATGGGAAACTTGCTTTTAGAACCAAATTTACTAAATCAATGTTTAAGAACAATTTCATAGCAAGATATTTGTAGCATCGTTTGTTTATTGCAGAATATTTCCGGAAGAAAGAAGTGTGTACCATGACTGTACGAGAGCTGTTTGATTTTGTAACAGACCCCAACATCACCCATGAAAATATCGATGATTACCTCGAGAGGGTAAGTTCTTCTTGTTTGTTTTTTCTTCTCTAAAGATCATTTTCAAATCAATTCTTACAATTAATCGACAAAGTGTGAGCATGAATTTTTTTTTTGCACTGAGCATCCTGGGATCAAAAGGCAAAGATAGATCATAGATTCAAGTAACCCTCACTTTGACTGTAAGGGAGGATTGCAAAATTAAACAGGCGGTAACTCGAGGTTAGCTTAAAGGTTTGTTGAGGTTTTCCGGGGTTATCCGGGGTTCAACATAGAGTTGCCTTGAGTTGTCGCTTGTTTAATTCTGCATTTCTCCCTAACTCTACAATGCAAAATTAGTTTTTTCTACAGTTTTGTAATATTGTTGAATTATTTTATTAAATATAGGCAATGAACAAAGCTTCGGAGAGATCTGAACAGGAGCAAACAGAGCAAGAGAAGGTCGATGAGGAGGTAAAAAACTGACATCCCCAACTGTATCCATGTACTTAAATTTTCATGGTGGTTTATAGTACGGACTTGTCAAATAAGAAAAGTTTTACATCATCGGGCACATTTTTTCCCAAGAAATGTTCTCATGAGGATGCAGGGTTTCCATTAATGTCTGATGCCTCTTTTTCATTGACAGGTGTTTAAAGCAGTCTTTATCCCTCGTAACCTTGATGATGTAGATGATTATGAGAAAGACATCCTGAAGGTTCAAGAAGGACAGACAGATGAGGTGAGACACATAGAAAACAGATAAGAAAATTGAAGATACCCTCAGTCTGTGGGTCAGTTTATTTCCTCCTCGGGGGAGGGTCTAACAATCTGCTGTTTTTATCTTCCCTCTCAAAAAAGATTGCTGGAGTAATGTTTAAAATAAAAGGTTCTTACAGGGTGTGTGGAAAAGAGCCCCTCCAAGTCTGATTTATTTTATGTTGTTTTTCATAAAGGGGCAACTGTAAGAGGTTTAGATTTGATGAATGCGACTTTTACTTCCTGGAATAGGTTTTCTTGGTTCTTTTATGTACATTACTTACTCTAGCTTGCATGAGCCATGGCTGACGATGTCCCATGCAAAGGAAAATGTAATGGAGATTAAGCGACGCTGGTCTAGATTTGGACTTGCCCACAACACCATAATTTCAGTCAAGTGCACATCTAACAGGATAAAGGGGCAATTGTAAGAGGTTGGGTTAGTTTTTACGCATGCGACCCTTAACCTCCCAGGATAGGTTTTCTTGGTTCGTTGTTGTGCATTACTTAATCTAGCTTGCATGACCCGTTGCTTGCGATGTCCAATGCAATTCAATGGGAGACTTTGGATTGCTAGGTGGTAGCAGACTTACCAGGTAAATTTCCATTGTTTACGTAGCTCTGAGCATGCGCACATTACCAAGAACAATGGTTTTACTTGGTAAGTCTGCGGCCACCTAGCGTCCCAAAAGTCCCCCATTACATTGTAGGATTAAGCGTCACATGCCAAGATTGGGACTTGCCATCACCACCAGAATTTCAGTCAAGTGCACAAGACTGCCACTAAGAAACATGGCAAATGTTTGATCTGTAAACTATTTTTAAAAAGATGTGTGCAAGAAGATCTAAATGTATGTCAACATCATCTTCCTTTATTCACTTTTGTTTTGCCAGATTTATTACCAAAAACTGACTGGAATGGAGAACCAAGGTGATACAACAAAAGTAAGTTTATTTTGTTCTGTTCATCGCACTTTCCCAAATTCTGTGCTCCGAATATTGAACATCCATTAATATTAATCATCTACTGAAAGCTTTTAAAAGATTGAACTGACAGTCTGAAGATACTGTACAGCAGTGGAATATCCTAAGCTAAAAAGTTCATTTTGATGCAACAAATTGTAAAAGTACTGGTGATTTTGGAATAGATTTGGCATGAGGCTAGAGTGAGAGGAATTGAAAACGGGGCAAAATTTTATAACGCTGTTAAGCAGACAATACCGCTTCACACATTTCTTTGCAAAAAATGAGTGGTGAACCAGTCACATTAATGTAAACTTTATGGCTTATTGTCTGGTACCCTGTTTCTGCTAAGCTAGATTTTTTTTGGTGCTTAGCAAAAGTTTGTGCTTCATACAGGCTTTATGAAATGGAGCCATGAACATACTTAATTAGAAGTTTTTTTGTGAGAGAAGTTTGTCAAAAATGCTTGTTTCTTTTCAACTTCATAGTTACAATGTACTCGTTGAAAAGCAGTTCCATAAACACATGCAATATCCTGTTTAAACAAAGTTGGAAAATCTTCATTTGATAGAGTTTATTAGATGACCGTCTGGACTCGGAAGGGGAAGAAGATGACAGGATAGAGAAAGATGAAGAATCTGTGGAGGATGAGAGCTCCACCAATGTTCACCACAGACCACGGGACGAATCACCCAACTCTAAAAAGGTAGAATGCATTACATGATATCATCTCATACCAGTTAGAGGTAGAGTCACAGATTGGTAATTATTCCAAACATGAGTTCCCAAAAAACCATCTTGGTAAGAAGCACTGCTGCTGTTGAAAGTTTAAATTATTGAGAGAAAGGATTCTCTTCGAAGTAATATGGTTTGGATAATTTTTCACCCTAAAACATTTGAATCTGAGAAGTGATTCAAGCATGAATTGTTGTATTTTGTTACATGTATTTTGTGCATTGTCTGTGGCGTATGCAGAAGTTTTTGTATGTTTTTCATTTTGAAACGGCATCAAGTGTCAAAATTAATTCAAAGGAAATTTCTTTGAAAAAAACATTTCAGAGAAAATCGGGCCATTCAACTTTGGAAAAAAGAAGCACTATCATCCTGATCAATTTAAGCCTGTGGCTGTACATGGAATTATTAACTCTCACCGATTTACTGCACGCAGGGCGCCTCCCTCCTATGAAGGGCTCCTGTGTAGTAACTGCGTGAGAGTTCATAATTCCAGCTACAACAACAAAATCATGACGACACAGCCCCTTTAATGGCATTCTTGATGATTATTTTTGTCTTCTTCTGTCATTGCAGGAAAGGAAGAAAGCTGTGAAGGAAGAGAAGAGAGAAAACAGACAGAACAAGACACCAAAACACATCAAGAAACGTAAAGAGAAAATAGCACTGATGCGTAGAGGAGTTCATAAATAGTCAATGATCTTCTAAGATTAACTATTAATTTTGGTTTTAGTGTACAAACATTTTCTTTTTAAAGGTAGAGTATTTACTTATAAATGAGGGTAGATGAACTTGAAAGACAGTGTACAGTCGACTCTCATTATAACAAAGTCACTGGGAATGGCCTACTTTTTATAACTCTTTATAACAGGAGAGGGCAGCCAAACAAGAAACACAAATTAGAAAATGAGATTTTGGACTCTTTATATTTAGCAAAACCTCTTTGGGTTGACTGTATAAGAAAATTGTCAGGAGGCAATGTATCTCAATCTGCTTTAAAGGGATTGTATACGTTTGGTAATTGGTCATATTTTTGAACGCATGAGGGCGCTTTCTTCAGGGAATGTCTTGCATCACAATTACAGTTTCATCTTGTTTTAAATGCCTGTTTGTAGTTTTCTTGCATCAATGACGAAATACATAAACATAATAAGAACAAAAATGAAAAAACTCCGTTTGTTTACTTGTTTTTCATCACGTACAAATTGGTCCACAAACGCCCTCACGCGGTCAAAAATGCGGCGAATTGGAACCCACTGTTTGTTTCAATCTTATATAGTTGTAGATGTATACCATAAAACCAACCTACGAAAATTTCATTTCAAAAGGTGGTAGCGTTTTTGGAGTTGCTGCCGAAAATCTGTAGCGGTTATGTCCACGCAGGAAGAATAATCTGCGATTGGAATACACAATCTGAGAAATAATACTGTCGGAACGCTTCTCAGATTCAAATTTTTGGGGATAAAAAGTGATATATTTTTCCATAACCACAGTACTTCGAAGTGAAAAGTTTCTCAAAATGCATAATACTATCCAAAGCTGCTGTACTTCTTACCAAGTAAGTTTTTATTGCCATTAATTTTCAGAGTCATTACCAAACGTATACAGACCCTTTAAACAAGCAGAAAATATTGATTAAAAAAACCTATGCTGAGTGAAAATAAGCAGTGAACCATGACTAACTGTGCAAAAGACATGATATTTTGGTTGGTAACAGGTTTCCTGTATGCAAAATTGTTTTGTGCTGCATACATTTTTGTGCATAAGCAGCCCTATGATATAGTGTTCGCCCGATAAGGAAAATGTTACCATCAAAACCAATTCTACATTGTAGTCATGTTGATTAGATATCATTAAATTGAATTTCCTTTGATCAACTATATGCAGAGTTAAATGAAATTTGAAAGAAATGTACTGGTAATAAATAATAGAAAATATTTGGTTATCAACCACAGAGTATAGCTTGGTGTAGCTTTTGTTTGTTGGGGCTATAGATCGTTTTGAAACTTAAAATGAGTGGACTTTCTTAAGAAACCTTGAAGTGTCACTAGTAATTATTGTATTTTTATACGGGAGGCCTAATAGCTAGAGAGAGGAGTGACCCTTTTCTTCACCTGTATCGCCAGGTATGACTGTAGCACCCCCCCCCCCCGCATTGCAGTGGTGTAACCAGAAAGGGTGGGGTGGTTAGGTGCAGGGGTATTTCCCCCCTCGGAGGGGGGGGGGGCGCTCCTCTTCAAATAAGTTCGAAAGCAATCACGAAGGTCACATGTTTTGAACCCCCCTCCCCCACCCACGTAATTGGTTTGTTTTTTTCCTTCACCCCCCCACCACCAACACCAATAAAAAGTCTTGATACGCCAGGCCGACTTCAAGTTATGCTACACGGCCCACGAATTCAAAACCACATCCCTCCCTCTTTTTCATGACAAAATTTACAACAGAAATTAAATTCCAACAAATGGAAGAATTCGGAAAATACATGTACCATAAAAGTAGTATAGCGCCCTCAAGTGAACGCACGTGCAATAAACAAAACGGCGTAATGTGCCGCTAAAAGTTTTGCACGGGTCCGGTTCCCAAGCGACACCCACGCTTGTTGATTAATGAAGTGGCAGAGAGTTCGACTATGGTTGCACAGACAAGTTTTTGACACTTTTGCATGTTTTGGTCAGTATCGTCTGCTCACCACGGAACCAACAAGTTTGTGTCTGAACTCAACTGGGACAACTTTGTGAATGCAATATTTCTAAGGACTTCTAAGGACTTATTTGGACTGGAAAATGTTTCATTGCTGTGGAGAAGACTCGAGTTTACGTTTTTCAAGTAGGCTACGCGAAAGGAGGAGTACATTTTTGGTCATTTAAATTGAAGTTGCAAAAACGGCGTAGGCCTACTGCTGGGAGTGCTGGTGCTGAAAAACGGAGGGAACCTAGAAAAGACCAAAATGCAAAAGGTAACGTCATAGACCTCGAAATTGAATTGAACCTTGAGTTTTTCCTTCTTTCTTTGATGGACATGAGCTTTCGTATACTGTTTATAACCCCTTAAATAAACCATAGAGAAATTGGGTCCTTTCTCTATGAATAAACCAAGAAGTCCACCGTAAAATTAATGTCAAAATAGAAATTTATAGCAAATGGAGCCGCTTAACAAAGTTCAGAGAATGCCGTAATCGGTCAAAATAGTTGTACATTTCTACAACTGGTGCAATTAAAACTACCCAATACAAAAAATGTAGTTATCATACAAGAAATATGTCTTTATTATCTACATCAGTTAATCTCTATCCACTACATTCTCTTCCGTTCTAAATTTATTAAATAAAAACAAAATTTGATTTTAAATTTTTCATATAGGCCTAAAACAGATTTACATAGACAATTGCCTTAAAACACGACTTACATGTACATTGTTCTCAATGGCTGATCAAAATTGACAAGAACCCGTGGCTCGATTTCACAAAGAGCTAAGATTATCTCGAGTGCGATTCAATATTAATAATTATTGTCAAGTAACAAACCACAAGGGAAACTGACTCGGAAAATTATAGAATTTTGGGTCGAACAAAAACAAAATTTTCAGCAGGAACTTGAACCTGCGACCTGCAGATTAACGTGCTGGCGCTCTACCAACTCTACCTTAATGTTTGCGGTCTCCCTAAAGCTTAAAGCAAAGTGTAATGTCACAATTATCACTATGGTAATACTGACAATTTATCTTAAGACAAATCTTTGTGCTTTATGAAATCAAGCCCAGGTCCTTCATGTAAATTAATCAATCTCTTTTAGGTAAGAGTAAACCAATCCATTAAACTCTCCCTTGAAACACGCCCACAAATCTGACGCATTAAAATGTCATTACAAAATGTAAACACGCTGCCACTAATAGGATTGCTGTGATGTTTGTGATACAGAGTGCTGGCTTGAGGGTAGAGAAGGACATGTATATATCCAAAGATTTATATTACTTTTACTAGGGGGTTTCTACGGTCAGCCAGGCTTTATGGAACGGTCTATTGTCTAGACTCATCTAAGGCAAATATCTTATCCACTCAACAACAGAATGGATAACATGCAGTATTTAATATACTCTTGAAACTCCTCTATACAAAAATTGTCGACGGAAATAAATCCCTCTATACACAAATTATGGACGGAAATACATCAAATCGTTTAAAAATTATAAAGGTCCTAATCGTTAAATAGCTATCTTGTTCCAAAATTTACAAAAAGTGCACATTATAAAAATTATTTTGTAAAATTGTTTTGGATGATTAAAATTTGAGCTGTTCCACTATGTCAACAAAATAAATGTATACTGCATTTCTCTTAATTTTCTAAGATACAATAACTCTAAATGAAGAAAACATAGAGCACTGGTAACACAACCTTTGTTAGTTATAACTGAAGTAAAAGCGTAGTTGGTATTGGAAGAGTGTGTGTTTCTATGATACTATTCCATTGCTTTTCATATTTGCTTTTGAAAAACAGATGTCTTAATTTCAAAGTCCAACCCAACTATATTGTAACTGTAAGCTTCCCAGACTGCAGTTCATGCGTGAGTGTCCTTGGACCTCCTTTATGGGTCGTTGGCTCAATTCCCTCCTCCTTCTGTCTCGCTATATCTTCAACCTCATCAATGGTAGCAGAAGACTGAATGAAAACGATTAAAGTTATAAAAAGACATGTCAATACCTTGAGTTTTACCCCCAAAATAAACCTCCTTCTGCATGACCATTTAATATCACCCAATGTGGTTTTGAATAATACTACATGTATGTGCCTGCAATATGATATCATGTGATGAATACATACTATTGCTACATGGTTCACACATGTAAACCACAAGTGCCACCATACGCAAGCCAAACCATGCAGATGAATGGTTTCAAATGGTTTGTCAACTTGCTGTAATGCTTCCTATTAAGGTTAAGAAACCAGAGACACTTTAGTCTGACCTTTTGAAACACTCAACATGATGTTGTGCCATTAGCCTTGGATCCATCAACACCGGGACAAATTCCATTATGCCTTTTCTTTATTATCCATTTTGCTTAGAACTGTTGAATATCTATTGGTGATACTTCCTAACATCTGTTAGTATGTAGAACGATAAAAAAATTGGCCTTGACCAATAATTGATGAAGCACATACTCACTTCTTTCCCAAGTCCTGCAGGGAAAACAAAACAACCCCACACCATAAAACAGCACATTGAGCAAACTTAAAGGTGCACTTACCCAAGCATAAAAAACTGCAGCACCTGCACTGACACCCCTGACTTGCTCAAGATCAAACTCTTTCAGGAGTTCTTTTGCTCGACTGGCTGTTGCCAGAGGAATCGTGGTGGGATCACACTGTAAGACGTGTCGTTTAAGCCCTTCCTTGCCAGTTTTGCCCACAAGAGCCTGCATTCCTTTCCAGTCCTGACAACAACAGAAAAACGATTACATTATAACAATGCTTGCAGACTTTGACTAACAGTTTTTTATAAAAAAAGATGTCGTGTAATGCCCTAACTTCTGCTTTCAAAATCTCCTTTGTCATCACTAACTGCAAAACAAATAAAAAATGGGTATTATTGCAGCTACTTTCACTAAAACCACAGTAAGTACGTACAAAATTGAATTAAACAAAAATTCACACAAGCTTTACATAAACCAAACCTTCCCTTCTTACCCCTGAAAAATACAGTTCCATGGTAGCTACTTCATGCTTTTCTGATAAAAACTTAGAATTTGTAAAAGAAGCTGTGCTGCTAAACAACATTTTTTTTACCATGAGGCAAATTTATTTTAGCTTAGTTCTGTAGTTATTTTTTAAGCAAACAAAGAAAAGATGATGCAGTTGTAGGTCTGCTTTCAATGATGACGCCACAATAAGAGTAGACATTCCTCACTGAATGAAGCTATCTCTTTCATAAACATATTTGCATAATTAAGAAACATTTATTATCAAATTGTTTTGATTGTTAATATTGGATTAATTGTTAGAAAATGTAAGACTATCTCATTCAATTCAATATAAAACACAGAAAGCAAAACACACTTACCTTTCACGATAACTCATTCATACAAACCATTTTTTTTTTTAACCCTGAAGTGGAGAATTTAGTTTGGAACTTATTTAAGAACTAGGCATCCAAGAGATGACATAACACAGGATGCATACAAACTGTAGTCCACAGATCTGTCTCATACTAATGTCTTTGTTTGTTTTTAAATAAATCAATGTAGTACCATAAAAAACAAACAAAGAATCATAGCAGGAGAACATCTTGGGATATTAAGATCTTGTGTTATGTCCTCAGTTGTTGTTAACTTACTTGACTGCATGTCATATGAACATGGGATGCAACCTCTGGGTATAGCTACTTGAAGATGGTAATGACCAATGTAAGAAACGCTACACAAACAAGTTCATGCATTTAAGTTAAAGAGGATTGTCAACCTTTCTGGAGGAAAACTCTTCGAATTGATACTTCTTTTCTTAAAGTTTAATTTTAAAACACTGTCAGTGCCAGATTCAAAGTCTTGAAGAATATGTACTTTCTTTCATTTTGTTTGCAGATAACTCTGAATCCTAAATCAATTTCTGAACTTCCTCAATCTTCATGGTTTTATAAATTATTTACATTACGAGTTATTGAAGGTAAATTTGATTAAGTTGCTGATGTGCACCATATGAACATTTTTGCACTGATTCAAAGTTTTGACAAAGTTGGCCCTTTTTAAGGGCTTTTCTTAAACATTTTGATAATCTTTCCTTTAATTTAATGCATATTGAACTAATGACAATGACATCTACACATGGTCTTACGATCAGTAACAGATTTAAAGCACAACAAATTAATAAGGGACATGTTTTCTTAATTTGAATTTCAACAGATGTCTATCCATAATCAAAACAATGTTTGCAAACAATCTGTTTCTTTTTAAATATGTTTTTCACAAAGAAAACATTTTTACTAAATGCCAGCAAAAGTAATTTTCAAATAATCATTATTCATTGATAGTACACAATGAAGTGAAGATGAATCTAACACTTGGAAGTCATAACTTCCTTTCAACTTTTGTTGTCATACATGTAAGCGATTTCCACGATTAAAGTTTAATCGTGGAAATCATTTACATGTATGACACAAAAAATTAAACCAAAGCATAATTTCAGAAAAGGTTGGGCAAGAGAGAGAAAATATCTGTCACTGATCATGGATAGTTAAACTCACCTTACACCAGCTTGTTGTATCAGGCTAGTTTTCACATGGATGTTATTATATACCACACACACAGATCCTTGTCATTTGATTGGTGGAACATGCCTCACGTTTCATCCAATATTTTGACATGTAATTACTGCTGTGATGCTCCAAACTTTAATATTGGACAGGCAATATGATAATTGTTTCCAAAACAATAATTCTCTGCCTATTTTAAACAAAGCAAGGTCGTGTCATGGTGGACAAGGTTGGTGTCTATATGGAGTCACCCCCATTATTTAGAATGGGTTTTTAGAACTATTAGAGTATGAGGTGGATAGGCTTCCATGCCTATTTTGTGTTTATTGTGGAAACAACTGCAAACGACAAGGACCTATGTGTGAGTTATATAAAACAAATATTGAATGCATTTCTTTCATGCATTGTTACAGAATATTATCACTCGGAAAACTGGCTTTTTATTTCATTCGGCTTCACCTTGTGAAATGGAATAGTCCAGAGTTCACCTTGTGAATATATTCCGAGATAATGCACTCATATGCATCCAATATTTGTATTTATGTACTTGTCAATTGTTGGCTGCGCTTGAACGACCCCACCCTAAACCGACTACCTGACCAAGGTCCAATTTCATGTCGCTGCAAAAAAAAACCTGATGCTCATGGTAGAAGAAAATTCAACACTTGCGTAAGCAATTTTTTACAGTTCATGTGCCATAGGAGTATTTCATGAGCTTCATTTAAATGTGACAATTCCCTGTCAGATTTTTAATTTAGCATTGGGTGGGGGTTGGGGCAACAATTGACACCTGTTACATAAATGTTAGTTCATGTAATTAAATGGCTTCTACATAAAATGTTAGACACTGAACCATTTGTAGACTCTCAATGTCAAACACTGTTTGACATGAATGTCATGGTTAATGGTTGGGGGTATTTGGAAAAATGTTTTTTGAACTTTACTCTAAACTCAACACTACTGGTCACAATGTTAATGACTGTATGAACGACATGCAATTCCACTGTTGGGCCAAGGAATAAAGAATTGTCACAGGGGATATGATAAGTTGATCATGAAAATTTGACCAGCTAAAGGTATCTTGCAGCTAGCAAAATAACTTTGATATGGAAAACTAGTACTACTGTATCCTGTTTGGAATAAAACCATGCGCGACCAAACATATAAGTGATCAAAATAATAACTATGCTTAAAAATATACAGAGAAGAAAATAGAAAAGTTCAGTAAGGGAAAAATAGTGGTATTTGAAGGTTAAACTGAGACACATTTTTCTTGAATGGCAGTTCTGACTGCCCAGAGTAAAATTGTAGAAATGTAGGAAAAGAAGAAATGGTTGACAAATATCTTTTATAAAAGAGGGAATAAAAAAATAAATCACTAAATAATTTGGAAGTATATGACAGTGCCATAAAATGGAAAATTAAGTGCAAAGACATGAGATTGTTTTGATAATACCGGGTACACAAGATGGTTTTTGATAATCCAATGTATGACAGATTCACACTCTTTTGTTTGAACTATCGCAGAATGGTACTGAAATCTATTGTCTTCACTTGAGAAACTAGGTGCAGAAAACAAAGAAAAAAGGGTGCAAAGGGAAGCGAAGGTTCTGAATTTGATATATTGACTAAATGCCTACTGCATGTTTGACGCCAATATGGATTTCAATTGTAACTACATTTGACAACCCTCAGTGACAATTCCTCATTCCTTGACCATGGACCCTACACCACAGTTCCTTCTAGGGGAAGGGAAACTATGGCCTTCTTGCTACCTTCAGCGTCTTTTCCTTGTTGCCTAGCAACAAATAAGTGCCAATCATGACCATGTGGACAGCCCTTGGGGGTTTGTTGTAGCTGCGAATCTCAGCCACTGTGCTCTGCTTCAGGTTAAGGATCTCATCTTTTAGACGCTTGAGACGTTTGAGATTCAGGAGAAGCTTGTTGGCTCTAATCATCTCCTGGGGCATGTGGGCCTCCATGGAGTGCTTCTTGACAACGTTGATGGCTTTTTCAAGCTCTTCCAGGTTGCGAAGTTCCATGGCTTTGATGAGATCTGCATTTGGATTTAGGAAACAAATTTGTTGGAAAGTAGATTCAACCAGATAAGTTAAAGATTGATATTGGATACTGAACAATTTTTTCAACCAGCATACTGCCATCATAACTGAGTTTTGCGAGTAAAATAAAATGCGCTAAAGTAAACAAACTTACTTTCTTTTGCCTTCATCTGGGTCAGTATTCTCTCTGCCTTGTGTAGGTCACCTTCTGTGTCAGCAAGCTTGGCCTTCTTGAAGTCTGACACTGACTTGTTGAGCAGGGTACGGTCTTTCTTCTTTATTGCCACTTTGAGATCCTTGCGGATACGGTCATTTCGTTCACCTAAAACAAGAAAATATTGTAATAGCAAAATTACAAATAAATAACCGAACAGTCTCGCTCACCTAAAACAAGAAAATATTATAATAGCAAAATCACAAATAAATAACTGAACAGACCAAGTATAAAACGCTTAAAAATGAATCCCTTGTTTGAAATGTCTCTTAATTCATTTCATAACAAATGTTAGGAGAGAGTCCTATTATCTCTGATATCAAGGATTAATTTTGATGAAACTTTCCCCCGTTTGTTTTATGAATCTTGACAACATCTCTGCACACCTTAAGTTTGACTTAAAGACTTTCAAGGTTTTCTAGAAGATACAATCTTAAGGAAATCAATTTCTTACGCTTTGCTTTCTCTTTGGCTACTTTCTCTGCCTCTTCTGCAGCCTTCTTAGAAGCTGCATCTGTAGCATTCTTGATGGCCTCCTTGGCTCGCTTAGCCTCCTCCTCAGCCTCTAACTCCTTGGCAGCTGCAAGCTACAAAACAAGTATATGATTTGTTGTGGGGACTGCTAACCAGGTGCTTCAAAAAGAAATATTAAAACCGATGACAAGAATCGGAGTGAGGTGTTATCTAATACTAAACAAGACTTGAAGAAACCTTACTTCAGCTTCTTCCTCCACATTCTTAGCCATGTCTTGCTCCCTCTTCTCTTGTTCTTCAAGCTCCCTAGCCTTCCTCTCAAGCTCCTTCTGTGCCTCAAGGGCTTGCTGAACCTCAATGATCTCCAGCTCTCGCTGCCTTTCTCGCTCCAATTCCTCTTCCAGCTTAAGTCTTCGTTGTTTATCTTCCTCCTCTTTCTCGCGATCATCTGATTCTTTCTTACCCCGCGCTGGGTTTTTACAAAAAAGGAAGAATAGAAAAAGTAAAAAAAGCAAAAATAAACCCCAAATGTAACAATGGTTATGCATTGTGAAGATTAGGCAGATTTTACAGGTTCACCAATTAATTTATCTCCTTTGAAGTAATGTAACATCAGGAAACAGAACTAGTCAAACAGGCTCTTTTCAGAGTCATCCCCTCATCAAAAAGAGATTATAAAACACAATAAGATTGAACTAATACAAAATATAAATTGTAGAGATTTTTACCATCTTCTTGTTTTCTCCGTTGGTCTTCTTCCCTCTCCTTCATCAATTCTTCCTCATCTTCCTTCTTTTTGGCTTTCTTCTTTCTGTCTTCTTCCTCCTTCGCAAGCCGCTCTGCCTCCATCTTGGCGAGTCTTTCTCGTCGAGCCTTGTCCTCTGCTTGTTTCTTCTTCTCATTTTGTTTGGCCCTTTCTGCATCATACATAACAAAAACAGTTCTTTCAGGTCTGGAATTACATCTTCAATAGGCACACCCATTTTCATTTTTCATTCGGCACTTTCATTGGCTATAGGTATAAATACTACATGTATTTGCTTTTTAGGCAAAACATGGAACTTCTTTTGAATTGCCCCGTTTATTTGCATAAGTGTGGGCTTACCTTCTTTCTGCCTCTTTTCTTCATTCTCTGTATTTGCTAAATCCTCTTTGCTAGGAATGTTACAAAGATCAACCTCGATCTCTGTGAAGCTCACACCGCTGCCAGGTACCAGGCGATTTTTGACAAATTTCTCCCAGCGGTACTTTGAGAATAATTTTCCATGAACAGCTTCCAGCATAAACCTGTATGAAAACACTTTGTCATTAATTGTAACCGACCCATGAAAAACACTCAACATGCTTAGTATCAAGCATTGACGTCATCATCCCACTGCCATCTTAGAGGTGAAACAATTTAACAAAAATAATACTGAAAAAATATTGAAACACACAGCTATGTCTGTACAGGAAAAAGCCAATGAGAGGGCGTCCTAGTCCAGTGACAGCATAATGCAAAGGTGTATACTACAATAACCACATTGCAACTGTTTGGGTTTTTAGGTACCATGGGTCTTTATAAGAGTGAGGACAGTTCCTAAAGAATAAAACTATGTTGTAAAAACTTTTCGCAGCCTCTTGATTTCTTTGTATATTGTTATACCTGGCCTGATCCTCTGTGATGAAATCTTGCTGGCTCCGATCTAAGAGAGAAAACTCCCAGCGGAAATCCTTGAGTAGGAAATAGCGTCTATCCATCTCCTGCAGCATGCTAAACAATTCACTGGGTTCACAAACATCAGTAATGCAGCAATAATCCATAGCTGCTTTTATCTGGGAAAAACAGAAGAAGACTGTCTTGACCTAAGCATTTTCCTTTTTTCAATACGATAACTTTGTAGTGTTTTTAATAGCCAACATTTTATCACAGATGCTTTGATGGCTGCGTCTTTGTAGCCCAAGAAAATTTGTATTTACAAATATCTTTCTTTTTTTAAGGGCAGATAATTTTCACCTTTTCTGTTTCATCATTTGAAGTTTCCAACTGTGTTGTTGTATATTAGCAAGATGCTTTGGTAAATTTTAAATCAAGTAAAACATATAAAATATCACACATAACTTATCAGAATATATTTCACCCCCCCCCAATAATACTTTGTTCATAAAACATCCTTGGCATTGAATGTTGTTTTATTTCTTTTTGTCAATTATTTTTCTCTTTTAACTTCACAATTTCCCATCTGTTTATCTCTCCTGAATAATCAGCTTGGGTAAAATTCCGGAGGCGGCTGCCACTTTAATCCCCCCGAATTAAGAAAATTTTGGGTCTTACCTGTCCGGAAGGAGTGGAGAAAAATATCCTAAGTATGAATAGGCCGCTGGAAAAATTGGAAAGGCGTGAAAAAAGGGTCCAAAACCGGCCTGCGCGACATGAAAAAAATCGCCCTACGCCATTTTGTATCGTTTCTTTACTGTGTGTGTGTTCGCGTGTTATGCAATTTCTCCAATCAGTCGGTCATCGTTACATATTCATTATGACCTTTAGTGACCCATGTAATGGGAGATTGAATTACAACCAACGAACACTTCTTGGTATCAAAGCCTCATAGCCGAGCGGTGTAGGCTACATGCTATGTATAATAATTTGTTCTCTCCCTCTCTTGATACAGGTTCGAATCCCGGTAAGTTCATTGCTTGATTTGATGGATTAATAATGTTTCCCCCTTTCCCCACAGCAATATACAGATAGGTACAGACATGGAGAGTAGGTGAGAGAGGAGACAGGACGGTGGAGAGGAGAAACAGAGTGGGAAAGCGCCATTTTTTTCCCCGGATTTTCGAGAAAATATATATATATATATATATATTTTTTTTTAAACCGTCCCCCTATGAAATCCATTTATCGTAGAATTTTGCTCCCTACCCCAGTCGATTGGAAACATCCTCATGAATAAAATAAAAAAATAAAAAAAAAGCTTCAGAAAGTGGCAGCCGCCATCATAAACTTTAACAGTTTGAGATTTGTTAGGTAATTTCATGCAAAATACACATAGCTTCAGACAGCCTGTACGTATGCTTATTTTTTGACCATATAGAGCAAGGAGTTTATGATTTGACTAGCTTGCTGGGCTACCATAGAGGTAAATTTGAGAAGCCCATAGTCTTTTTGGCTTGTGTTTATACACCCTGCTACCTATTGACTAATCAAGCTCTACTGACAGTCATGAGTAAATAACCTGCGCTAGACTTATCCCTCCATGTCGTAAGTTGGCATGCACACTCTGGAGCTGAATTGGAGTAAGCTCCCCAACCCCTTCGGTATCATACTGTTTGAACAGCGCATGCGTCACTATCTTTCTCCTCTCAAGTACTTCTTGCTCTGTCATGCTTCTTTGTTATGTTTTACCTGGACTCTGGAGAACAATTCAGTTCAATTCAATTAGGTAATTTAATTTCAACATTACAATCATTTCAAATAAATGAATCCCTCGATTCAGATCAAAGTCTTATTTATGTCCACAAACCAAACAATAAGCACACCGACTAACGCACGGTCGTTAGTGTCACTACTCTTTTTTATTGGCATGAGCATGAGTTTTATAATTAAATAATAAGTTACACGAAATAACTGGGTGACTTTACACGCAACACGAACACGAACATAGCCAATCACTTCAAAGTCATTGTCAGATTGTCAGGAGTTGTGTCATTATTCATGTAATCATGTGAGAACTTTTAAAAACGTTAAACAATACCTTCTGTGATTTCATGGATGGGACTTACCAGTTTCATTTGGAAGATTTGATCATATCTGGTCATACCCACACTCAGTTAACATGGTAAAAGACTCAACTCGGAGAGCAAAAGCTGCAAATTACAATAAAAGTTCTGCCGATCATCGGCCACTCCATCACTCACTCACCAGCAGCAGTCCGGACTCGGGAAATTTGGTGTTGCTACGTCACGGGTACGCTTAGTCTGGTATCTCACAATAATACATTTCTTTACGTTAACATATTTAATTGGCACCAGACTAAGCTGGATCTTAGAATCACTCCTTTTCACAAATTAATTATGTTTTTCGAAACCGAAGCTTAATTAGCATTCTGTAACTTAAGTAAAAATATTTTTTTCTCTTAGATGAGAGGAAAAACCAAAACAGACCGCGTTGAAACTCGACGTATACGTACACAGGCACTGAATACAGTACAGTAATCGCTCCGGCCTATGATAAGCTAGACTACGGAAAATAGACTGGTTCCGCAGTGCGGAGTAAGGTACATGGACTTAAAAAAACCTGCTACGAGTATACACAGTACATCATCAGGAGCGATACCTACATGCACTGGTCTGCCTTTTTACATCACGATTCACGGCTGGTGAAAACAGAGGTAAACTTTGCTTTATTTTCTATTTCAAACATAGTTTGTTGTATTATAGTGGCTATGGACTATATACATACCTTATTTGGACAGTTATTTTTATTGAAAATATATATTTTGTATGTGTTATTTACTTGTGAATTTAGCCAAAAGTTTTGAACTGTTGAAAATGTATTGACCAGTGTCGGTATTGCAAGGGGACGAGTTGCGGTTAGCTTGTGCAGTCGGGCGCCTATCCTATGTTATGTTTTTTTTTTTTTTGCTTTTAATCCTTGACCATATCAGAAAGTGAAAAGGGCAAAAGATCATCTCATCGATCATGTTGCATAGTGATGAATTTAAGTTAATGTAACTGTAACTTAAAGTCAGTGTACTGTAACTGTAGCAACTGAACTTACTGGTATTTTTTATTTCTTGAACTTTTGTATCATTGTTTTGTTAACTTGCTAATTTCTGTTGATATAGTGATGTTAAATGCTTTTTTGACTTCTTCATTTTGTGGAACATAGGAGCAGCAATGCCGTTCCTTCACTTGCATGATCTGGACAAGCCGTACATCGGTCTACAGTATCCAGAGGTACCCATCTTGGAGAAGCCTAGGTGTGCTAATCTTGAGCTGGACTGGCTTCGATGCGCCAATGGCCTAGGATGGAATCGTGCAAAGAGGGAATGTAAATTGGAATTAGAGGATTTTCTGGAGTGCTGCCAGGGCACAAAGAAGGTGCGTTTCCTGGTTTGTTATAATTTACTTAGGCCTTAGCTTGCCAAATTTGCAACATACATAATACAAGCAGTGAACAATCATTAAAGTTATTATATTTAAACTTGAGGAACTTTTGTTCAATGTCTATTACAGTTCAGATGAAATGTTTAAATTAATTTATAGTTTCTTTTTAATATATTTTGTCCACCAGATGACAAGAGTCAAGACAATTATGGCGCAAAGAGACAAACTGATGTCTGAAGGGAAATACACGCCACCTCCTGAGCATCGGTAGCTAGGAAGTCTTTAGAAAAAATGTATATCAGTAATAGTTTTCCCTAAAACAATCTTGCAGGTCAAAGTTCAAGATTCTCGAACTCCAATGGTTGGGATGCTTTATTAACATAGAGATTTACATGTGTTGATTCATGTAATGACACGTAAAAGGTTCATTTTCAGCTACTCTTTATTTAGACTGAATGAGTGGAACTTTTAAAAGCCGATGTCAGCTCATTTGAGTTTTAATGTTGTGGAAATTGCGAGACATCAAAGTAACGCCATGTTTCTTAAACTTTAATTATTACAAATGAGATTTACAAGTAAGAACAAATTCTAGGTTTTTGAAATCTCAAATTCATGTTGCTATGAAAGAAAATGGTTACAGTTCAAGAGAGATGTTTTTACAGAGATTAATAGTTTGGAAAGAGTTGTGATTCCATGTAGCCATCCTTTGCATAGATTAGGGGACAAGGGAGGGGGCATCAGATGAATGTCTCTCGACTAATATACCGGTTTAATGATATTGCATAGAAAATCTCTGTTTGGATGTTGGGGTACCAAACACAACTTCTCCACCACACCACAATAATATTTACAAAAGTTATGAAGTATTTTAAAGGCATGAAATTAAACACTAAGTGCCCCTCCTCCTTCCCCAGTCGTCGCAGTTAATATTGATGTCAATGTGTGATTCTTATATAAAATGTTTTATAACAGAACTAAAATGGATGAGCTTAATGATGTTTTTGTAACCAATAAGAGCATTTCATTAAACGACCGTTTAATTCAAAACATAAACTGTGTACTTTGTATTTCTGTTGAATAATAGACAAATTGTATCCTTCAGACATGAACAAAACTTCAAGACTGAAGGCTTTACATACCTTCATCGTTTGGCAATTAAAGTGTCGACCCAAACTGTTCACTCTTTTCAGTGTCCCTTTGTAATGTCAGTTGTGTTCAGTTTGAAATAAATCAGGCGATCATAATAGTCTCCCATCAGTGCTGGTAGTTTTCAGACAGTTTCGCTCAAAGTTTGGTCTAGAGTGCGAAGTATCGTGGGTTAAAATCCGCTCGATGTGCAAAATTAAATGAAGCAAATGGAAAGTTTAAGAAAAGCAACAACAAATGATAAGTACTTTAATGAACTCGTCAACATAAAGAAATCCCAACCATTCAGTAGGATTATTTATTCTAAGATTACAGGTTCACTTATTGTTTTGTTCTTCGGCTACTACCAGGCACATTATTATTATACGTTCATCATAATATTTTACAAATAATAACTGAGACAAAGTTAACTTTAACGTCTATCTGTTTATTTAGCCATTGTTACGTCAAACGGCCAATAAAAAGGTTATAGTTTGCAGTTTAATTAAACGACAGTTATTTGAAACTACGGGATAAAAATGCATGGAATGTTTATGCAGTCAATTAAGAAAACACAAAATGATGAATTTGTGTAAACACAAGCGCTATCTTACAAGTGAGACCACTAATTACATTGCATTATCATTGACCCTGAGCAATATTTCCTTCTATGAACCAGCACAAAAATTACCTAACAATTGTTAACTAGAAATGCTATGCCTACCCCGTTTTCACTAAAACATTGCCACCGCGAATTATTTCTTTTACCTGTTGGTTGTGTTGAAAATAAAAAAAGTAATGATGTATACCATTAAAATAAAAAGTGTTGTGTCTTCAGTTTGTATGCGTGTATATAAAAATCCCATCAAGGGTTTTATCTCGGCAAATTCAAACTTATTTATTTGTATATTATTTTGATATAACACAGGCCTCAGTTTCGCTCCACGGAGACCAGAGCTGTGTATTGATGTCGCCCTCTCGCGACGAAAGTGACTTATTCAGCATTGGAAAAGAGTCAGTCACCATGGAGATGATAGAATCGTTTTTATGCCATTCAAAAGGGGTGAGTTTGTTTGTTGATGTCTCATTTATTAGTTGATGAAACGTTCTTCTTAATTTGTTTGATCTTCAAAAAAATAATGGATTTTTACAGAGCTGCCTTCGGTAGACAAATAAGCTTTATAAGCTAGTTTGCATAGACTATAATATATGAGAATTAGTTACAAATACATCATCATTACGACTGGCACGATGAATGGTATCGATGTTCTACTTAGCAGCTTATCTCTTTTTCACCAAAATGTTTAACCCAGGAGCTCTAAGAATATTCTATCTTTGAATTGATTTACACCAATCAATTTATTCCCCTCTTTTTCCAAACACAAAAACATACTGTTTAAGCTTTTTCACTACCACTTATCAGCCATTGCTGTGCATGTGTCACAATTGACGTTAATAAAGAAAATTTATATGCGTTAAGTTTGTGTGTTTTTTGTTTCTCTTTATTTTGTTTTTATGTTTCTATTTTATTTTAATTCTAGCGTAAAACATTGTCCTTAACTCTTGTGTCTGTTGCTTTATCTCTTAAATTTGCTTTATTTTATTTATTTATATATATATTTTTAAACATAAGCTCACATGAGATCGGTTGTCCCTGGACGTGCTTTTCCTCCCCCACATTGCAAAAAATAGTCCTTACGGCTCAAATAATGTTACCATTAATCACAATATAATTAACTAGCACTCATCCATCACCCAAAAATAGATACAACGGCAAGCTGGAACAATGTATCTGTGGGGCCTTTGGTTGAGCATGATCTAGTGGGGCCTTCGGTGTTATATTTTATCTAAAATCTGACAGTCTCTCCACCGCCCACACATGACTTAAAACGTAAATTATTTGTTGCTTCATTTGAACTCAAAGATAATCTTTTTGTAATCTGGATCACACACTACTTGAGAGTTTCGGATAACTCCTCGGTCCACATTTTAAAACAATGCTTTGTAATTCCAACATGTTCCCCGGTGATTTGCTGAGAAAGGTAACTCTCTTTTAATGGTTCCCCACTGTACTGTCTTATATACGCGGCAGCAATTCCTACGGTGCTCGTTTATATTCTTAACGAGAAATTCATTAAACAGAACCGATTTAATATTTTGCTTGGGTTGGGCGTGTCTGAGCGGTTAAAACACTTGACACAAGGGGAGGTGGGGCAACCTATGGAGTCGCTGAGCGGAAAAGCTTGATAATTTTAGTATTGTCCTGTTTTCCATGTTTTTGAGATGTCAATTTAATTTTTTTTTCGTTTGTTTGTTTGTGAATGTATGTATAATGTATTAAATTTGTATAAAGTGCCTGTACTTAAAAAAAGGAAAACAAAAGAAAGAGTTTTTCGATAGTCGGAAATTACAACGATGTAGTTGAGTCGTTGGCATATTTAACCTGAATTTTAACATGTTAATGTTTGTACAATATTCAGTGAAATTTGCCCCAGGTCTTTCGGCAAGCGGACTTTCATTTAAATCTACGCTTAAGATCCCATCCATTAAAGCGTCAGATTTATTCAGTACTTCGTCCTTTTGATTATCACTGTCAAATGAAAAATTGTAAGGCGGGGTCAAGCCTTGTAGGTTTGTCCGTAAGTGGACACATTAAATTTTATTTTATATCATTAAAAGGGGAGATTGTCCAGCCTCGTTAAAAATGCATTGAAATGTCATTATAGAGTCGCTCTCTTGTTTGCTTATCACCTTTTTTGTAATTAAATAATTTTGGATTGATTATAATTTCAGAAGTTTTGTTTAATGTTCCATCTTAAAATAAGGATGATTTAAGTTAATATTTGAAGGGGATTTTGTTATCAATTTACGCAACTATACTTTCATATAATCCTTGTTTGTTTGTTTGTTTGTTTTTTTTTTTTTTGGGGGGGGGGGTTTTCTTGACGAGATCATTGCTTGGGTCTTGGGGATGGAAAGGTAAGTGATGTTGTTTAAAACTGTTTACCTTCCCTGCACGGCCTCTGCATGATTGAATAGTTATTACAATCCGGAAAATAACTTTACCGATTTGGCAATACAGTGGTTCTCGTATAATTTCAATCTTAAATTATTTTTTTCTCAGAATTACGTTGTAGGGTAAGATGAACAAGCATACAAATCGTAAAAATATAGAATAAACAAAACACCAACAACAAAAATAGAAACACCGACAACGACCACGATTACATCAACACGAATTCAACATCAACATCAACAACTCCATCAACAACAACAGCATCCTTTTTTCCAAACATGATAAGAAATACGAATAAACATGAGCAAGAAAAGTATCACAAACAAAAGAATAATTATTGTAATTAAGATGTAAGACATGTTTATCATAATCATTGTCCATGTTGTGACTTATTTGATATTCTGGTCGCAGAGGGTGAAATTTCTTAGTGAATCTTGCATTTAAAACGAGATATTGAACAATATAATTTTTATTTATTGCGGTATTTATAATAAGCTGTTATCATGGGTTAGTTAGGGTAAGGGGGATCTCGAAAAACATGAGTTATATCCGCGAAATCTTTAGATAATCTCCCTTTTTGCGAGGTAAGCCCCCTTTCTAGTAAATCTCCCCCTTCTCATGACAATCACCAGCTTTTATAGTTAGCTACATTGCTGAGTATTTCATTCGGATCACATTGAAGAATTTCATTTTCGTAGCTACTGTACTAAAAATAAATGCATCTGCCGCTTCACCACATCCAAACTAACATACATTATTTGGAAACGGCAGACAACTGAGGTTTTCTGAACGAAATGCAAAATAAAATGACTGCTGAAGATAATTTTATATTCAAGTTAAAGGCACTGGACACTAATGGTAATTACTCAAAATAATTATTAGCATAAAACCTTACTTGGTAACGAGTAATGGGGAGCTGTTGATAGTATAAAACATTGTGAGAAACGGCTCCCTCTGAAGTAACGTAGTTTTCGAGAAAGAAGTAAGTTTCCACGAATTGGATTTCGAGACCTCAGAATTAGATTTTGATGTCTCGAAATCAAGCATCTGAAAGCACACAACTTCGTGTGACAAGGGTGTTTTTTCTTTCATTATTATCTCGCAGCTTCGACGACCAATTGAGCTCAAATTTTCACAGGTTTGTTATTTATGCATATGTTGAGATACACCAAGTGAGAAGACTGGTCTTTGACAATTACCAACAGTGTCCAGTGTCTTTAAAGCCAAGTTTATTTTATTAAATTTGTTTTTACCGAATTTGTATTTTAAGGAATGTTCCATCAAAAGTGCTGATGGGGATGTCCATGCAAAAACTGTCAAACAAGTTTTACAATTATGCCTGCCGTTCTAGGTTGACTGTTATTAACATTTTGAGTGAGTTATAATTAACCGCTCATGCAGTGACTTTAATTTTAGATGAAAAACTAACTTGTGATAGATCGCTTGTGTCAGGTTGCTATATCATTATAAGGAGGAAAGATTTCGCCTCGTGATGGATTATATAAACGATATTAAACCCGGCGCCTGTGGATGTAGTCTATGACTGAATGTTTTCTGTGTATATAAACTCTTGATGGTTAAAGGTATGGTAGCCTACTCGATTGGCAATAATCAAAAGGGATTTTTTGTCCGAAAGCTCTTTTTATCAATTTTACCTGAAAATGGGTCATTCTGACCCGAATAAATCTGGAGAACCTGGGACCCGGATCGGGTCAATTCTAACATGTCAAAGTAATGAAAGTGTAGCTAGCATCACACTTCTATAGAGTCTGGTCCTTCACTGGTACAACAAAACCTGAATTAAAGATTGTCGATGTGATATTCGCTTCTCATCAAAATACTTCAAAAGATTTCTAAACGATTACGTTTTTTGGCGGTCTTTCTTTTAGCAAAACAAGAA
This sequence comes from Plazaster borealis, assembly GCA_021014325.1. Lineage (NCBI taxonomy): Eukaryota > Metazoa > Echinodermata > Asteroidea > Forcipulatida > Labidiasteridae > Plazaster > Plazaster borealis. The sequence continues at coordinate 15,281,838 of CM037464.1, read as the reverse complement.
AGAGGAAAGCGGGAAAGGACCGTCTCCCACACTCTCCCATTGTGAGTGATTTGACAGGTTATCTCTTTTTCCTCCAGCAAAGAGGCTCCTTTTCTCTTTACTAAGTTAAGCTACATGCAGTAATGCCTTCTCGGGTTTTTAAACCAATGCCTCTCGATTTCCTAAACTAAATTATGTTGACAGAATGCATATATACACAACCTCTTCAAAATAAAAACCCTTCGGGTAGATTGCGGCTTTTAAAAACTTAAACACACACAAAATCTCTTCCGGTGATGACTGTCGGACGTGTGGGACGACATGTTTACAAAGGAACCACCATCTGCTTCAGACAGGGGGGATTTGTTTTAAATTGTTTGCTTCAGACAGCCGCATCATCAGAGACCGATAACAAAATCCGTCATTGCAAATTTGCGACTGTGGGTAATCGTGAAATAAGGAAATCATAATTACCGGGTAAACCGATCGTTTCTTGTTTTTTAAATTTACTGTGGACTCAAGACGGTAAGGTATATTTGGACTTACCATTGATACACTTTCTCCTGAGACGCCAAGTCTTAATGATTAATAACTCGAGTATTACTACATTAGAATGTGTATAGACTGAACTCGACGAGAGGAGCCACATCGTCTCATGATATTATAGCAATGTTACATTCAATCATCGCAACAGATTTTGTCCAATCACAAGATTGAAACATTCATCAACAACGAATGTTTTAATCATTGAATGAGGAGAATGACGATACTTGGGATGCCAGGGTCAAGTGTGTGTGGTTATAATCGGACTTTATGCTCTGAGTTGAATGAGGGGTCGATGTAGCTTGGAACGCTTTACTGTTCACGCAGTAAAAACCCGAGACTTTTATCAACGTGTGAACCGGTTGCTTTATTTTAAAGGCACTGAACACGTTTGGTAATTGTCAAAGACCAGTGTTCTCATTTGGTGTATCCCAACATATGCATAAAATAACAAGCCTGTGAAAATTTGGGCTCAATTGGTCATCGAAGTTACAATAAAATGATGAAAGAAAAACACCCTTGTTGTACAAATTTGTGTGCTTTCAGGTAGGAATAAAAGGCTTCTTGCAAGAAGTCTTTTATTATTTTAGTGAGAAATTACCTCTTTCTCAAAAACTACGTTACTTCAGAGGGAGTCGTTTCTCACAATGTTTTATACTATCAACACCTCTCTGTTGCTCGTTACCAAGTTAGTTTTTATGCTAATATATATTTTGAGTAATTACCAAACGTGTACAGTGCCTTTAAAGTTCAATTTATAAAAAGTCAGGTTGTATGTCTGCAGAATGATTTTGATAGATACAAAATGTGCTCTGAAATATGGAAGAGCAGTTTAAATTGTTCTTTTATTACCAAATGTATGCTTAAAGATATTAAATAATAAAACAGTAGAATGAGCTTTTTCAAACTGTTTAACCAAAATGACCTATGGTACAAATGCAAACAATTTGTATCCTCTGATCGTATCCTCTGACTTCCAAGAACCAAGGTGCATCGTACCTTTAACCTATTCTCTATTTATTGAATTACAACCAAATACCTGGATATTGGCGATGATTTAACTCCTCAGGTAGGAGCTGCTGAACAAGTATCAATAAACAAAACCGAAGGATGGATGCTCTTTGGTTTATTTTGAATACACAATTAACATTCCTGAAACTGTCCAAGATGAAACAAACTCCACAGGGAGGTGTTAATTATCACTGTTTGTTTGATGCAACGAAATTCCACAAGTAAATATGAACTCTAAACTTGTATTTCATTATTTTGTTTAGATCTTTGCGCGTGAAGATTTGACTTCAGACATTTTTATTGAAGAGGTGATGGAAGTTATTTTTAAAAATCCACCGGTACTTTAAATTGCATAAAAACCATAGTCTTCTTTAAGTTAGAATTGAGGATTTTTCGTGTTATTTTTGTTTCGCAAAACAACACGACGAAATCTGAGCATTGGAAAATAGACTCGTACCGACCAAAGTATTGTTTTCCTGACTTGCAAGCAAAACGCGAACACAAGACCAAACCATTATGGAATATTTGTTTGTCTAAACAACGTTGTATTGACACATTACAATTATCAAGAATTTAAATCTATATCAGAAACATTTTGTGTAAAATCTCCACAATATGGACGAGCATTTAACTGTATTATAAAATAATTAAATTCCGTTGCCATTTTAATCAATTATGCTTATGAAAAAATTATGAAATTTGAAAATATTTATTTGTATTATTTGTATTTTGAAATTTATTATATCTGGGGTCGATTTCACAAAACTCTTCCTAACTTAGGACTAGTCCTAGGCAATGCTAAGAGATAGGACTAGTCTTAAGTTAGGACCAGTACTTAAGACTAGTCCTATCTCTTAGCATTGCCTAGGACTAGTCCTAAGTTAGGAAGAGTTTTGTGAAATCGACCCCTGTACTCACGATGGAAATTATCGACGTAGCATATTTTTAAAAAGTTATTGACTTGATATGAAACCTCGTACTGATACAAAGGGTCAAGCCACTGTTATCTTTGGCGGGGTTCCCTGTATCTGCAATTGAAGATGCTTTCACATTAAAAGGGATCAGACTATTTTCGAAAGTGACTTGCCAAAAATAACAAAACAAACACGACCATGAAAGACTATAGACTCTTCTGGAAAATTGCTAGTTTTGTTGCGGTCTATATAGACAGTACAGACATTCCGTGAAAAAACGTTAAATTTAAAAGAGAACCGTAAAGCACAGCGTTAATACATGAAAACTCGTCACGCATTTTAAACCCATTAAAGCCTGTTTTGTACAATTAAGCTCCATATGGATGAGCATATTATTTCTGCATTTTAAACTCATTAGAGATTTAACTGGAACCACTTTTTTGTTGTAATGCAATACCAATTTATCGTCATGTAGGCCTATCGTATGCCAATCAATTATTGAGCTTTGGCATTCATTCTCTTCGTTCATGATGGACATTCTGGAAATATGCATAAATTAAAAAGTATTGAAGTGAAATGAAAAAAAAATAAAAATAAAATAAAAGAATACAAAATAGGTCAAGCCGCGTTTATTTGTACCTGGTTTTCCAAAACTGATCAGACTAATTTCACATAATCCCTCTCTTCGTTTTTTGTTTTGTTTTCGTTGAAAAGAGACATAACGTGGCTGCACATTTTATGACAAGGTAAATATTTCCTCTGGTAACATCTTGCACTAGGCGATTCACCTTTGTTTTAACGGTCGGAACTAAGATCTAAGTTTCTTACATTCTACGATAAACCATTTTCACAATGAGCCACATCAAATGTAATATCCACTTTAATGTTAACCCACGTTTATCTGTGATGACACATGTCATTTAAACGTACTTAATGTTTTGTACAATTGCTTCTTGGTGAAACGTCTTATCAGCCAGTTTGGTCATCAACGAAAGTACTTCACCATTAATTATTCATTTCAGGTTTATGGGAACCTCAGATTATTACGGGGTATACCTGCTTTAATACACCTCCTTTGGGAGGCTCCTTTGGGAGATATGAGCAAGCCTCCCTGCTGGAAACCATTATTTTAATGGGAATGGAATCTGAGTATATAATTGGATGTCATTACCGTGCTCAATCCACCCTCCTACACAATGTCAGAGGAGACGAACCGTATACATGAATACTAAAATTGCGTACACTGGTTTTGAAATGAATTACATTTTTGTTCAAACGTGTAAAATCGTTTCAAATAACAGTATCATTCTCAAGTATAAAATTCAATCCGTTGCACCAACCTTTCCATAAGCTGCTATCTTTGTAATGTTCTTACTCAAAAGCAATTCTTATCACAATATTGGTAAATCAATCAGTCGAAGTAAAATTGTTTTTTTTATACGTGCACTCGAAATTCAAAGACTGTCTAAAACCTTGGGTACAGTAGTGCAAAATCTTGATAATTTTATGATAATTTACCAAAGTCTTTCGGTTTACGTTTGTCTAGAAAGTTTTTGTTCTTGGGTTTTGAGATTGGGCTATTGTCTACCTTGTAATGTGTGAAGAGTCAACATCTAGAAGATTTGTTCATAAAGTTTGTTCCCATAAAAGTTGTTTTTGTGTCATGGATGAAAAGCTACCAGCCAAAAAGCCGTACTCACTTTTCATTCAAGCTCGAGTATGATTCAATGGCACTTACAATGAAGACGACACTTAAACTTGTAAAAACATTACTGACACTTCAAGACGAGATCGAGACGTTCGTAATGTTTATTGGAGTAATTCCGAACCAAGTCATCGGTCTATTTATTTATGTACACGGTTTATCGGTTCGATGACGAATTTATGTCCAATTAGTCCAAAGGAGAACTGCTGGGTATAAGTGGAGCATGAAAACAATTTTTATAAAATGTATTTGAAGAACACGAATAGTTTGCTATTAATACCAATAATTTTTCCTATGGGCCTTAATAGTACGAAATTTCAAGGTTATTTTTCCAAGGTTATTTTTACAGAATGTAAATAAAGTTTAACATGGAGACATTGTAGGCGAGAAAATAAACCAGCAAATATTGTCATAACTCATTGTGAACATCAGATGTAAGTTAGTTTGGAACCTTGCGTAACGAAATAATTAGTGTACACGTCTGCTTCATAATTATGACGGTGTAAGACGTTTATTTCTAAGCAATTCTTCATTACAAAGATCTCTTAAGAGAGAAAGATTTTAAACTCAACGGAGTTTTAAACAAAAGGAGACAAAGTCACTCATTATTGGGTATAATATGTGTTTTTAATATACTTTTTGAACAAAGATATGGGTCTGAGAAGAACTGTTTGTAGCAGTCTTCATACCTTTCGCATTCTTTCTTCATCTGTTATTGTGTCATTGGAAAATAAACAACATCTTGTTTGAGCCTTTGATGATAGAAGCATGGAATTTGGCAAACAGTCAGAGTATGTCATTATATGAGAATGGTATTTGGCTATTGGGCCATCGTAGATTTCTCTTAAAAAATACAGGTAGATTGGCAAGCAATTTTCAAAAATGTCAAAAATGGCTGCCATTGCTTGTTATTCTACAATGTTCTATATTTTCTTATTCTCTACTTTGTTCAAAGGACAAATCTGCGATGATCTTTCTGTTGACATACTCTGACTGTGTGCTAAATTCCATGCTCTTACATTTGAAGGCACAATTCCAGCACCTTATACCGGCCATACTATAATAAACATGTTTTCACAAGTATATGTTTTTTTATGCAATTAAGTTTCCTGAACTGTAATCTGTAAAAAAAATGAAGAAGTATGAGCCTAACATGGTTTGAGATCTAACGCCTGGTAATCTATTCCATGATTTTTAGCAAATCTTAGAACTTGTTTGTAGCACTGTACACTACGATTTATTACAGCAGTCCAGTTGCAAGTCTTTCGAACTGTACACATCAACTTCAAGTATCAGTAGGACCTGTCCAAAGATGCAGAAATCTGGTCGAGTGAGAGAGGGGAGAAAGACTTTTAAATAATTAAATTTCCCCGTGAAAATGTCAATGAGGTGATATGTCAAACTGACAACGTTCCCCTTTGGTCTGTTTACTTTTTCGATTAGTCTGGACCCGGACTAAACGATAACATTTCTTTCACTAGTATAGACAAGCCTCTCCCTCCCCTCTCTCCCTCTCTTGGGGTAATTAATAAAAATAGTTTCTCGGGAAAGTCAATGGAGTTGGACTAGTCCACCGCCCCCTAACTTGACCGTTGTAATTAGATTAAAGGTGTGTGCATTCAATGTTGACTGATTGGATATTTGCACATTTAGCCCTGGACCAAACACGCCACTACTGACAGCAGTTCAACCAAAATTCTGCCGTGTTGAAAAAAGGGCGGGGACTTTAAATTTTCAAGTGGACCACTCGAGAATTCAGTCTCTGCATGCGTGTTATTCCCTGTATGCCGTTACATAAATTATACTGATTCTCACGGTACCAAAGGAGACAGACTATTGTTCCTACCAGCCTTGTTTTGGTTACATGGAATTGATCAAGAAGGACACTTTAGTCTAAAAAAACTCCATCAGAATACCGTCCAATCTCGTCCCAACGGGCAGCGCTGTCGTGGCCTCTCGCACGATCGAGCAACCTGTGCTGAGATATAAGTAGCGCAGCGAAATCGTCTACCAATGAGAATTACCGGCAGGCAATATAATCCTCAAACTATCTCGATGAAATCAGAAAAGCGCATGCGTTGCACTTGATCAGAGATTGGATTTTGATGATGTTGCCTAGGAAAAAAGAAGAAGAGAAAAAGCCCCATTGAATTTGTAATTAGGAAGATGATACCCAAAATAATTGCATTGTCAAAAGTTTGATTGATTAGCGCAGGCTGCGGTTTTCAGTTTGCGGTTCATTCATTTTTTCTTAATGGATCTTTAAAAAAACTGTACAAGTTTGAATAACGAACTGATATTGATTTAAATGGCAAATTGTAACACACAACCTTTTTTTGTCCCACGCAAAACAGTGTTTCCATTATTGGAGGAAGCCTCTGGACTTGACATTACAAAATCTACTCACCAGTAGACTGTGCATGTCTCGCGCGTATTCGAACTTCCGGGACCATTGTGGCCCCAACCATATGGAGTTTTACGTGATGGGCGAAATCTTGTTTCGTCAATTATTTTAGTTTAACGTAGTTAATGACCGTGAAAATTATAGATGATGTTGGGAATATAATACTTAGTGATACAAAATATGAAGATAAAATCAATTCAACAATATTACGAAGAAAACCAGGGAATTAAACTTGACCTCAGCTTCCGGTTACTGCACAAAATTAAGAATTTGAGCCCACCTCCGATCACAAAACTTATGTAAACGCTTGTTTTTGATGCGTGATAAGCCTTTTCTTTGCAGTCTATGGTCGTTGAGGCGTCAGTGTCCTATATAAACTGCGCCACACGTTAGTTTTACGCCCGTGCTTTTAGTAATTGCACCTTATTCGGGCGTGGAGTTACAAAAGTGGTTTCTAAAAAGTTAAGATCAAATAAGCATCCTTGTCCCAGAGTTTAAATTTTATTTAAATAATAATTAACAAATTATGTGTATTAATTATAAAAACTAAAAGTGATTTTATAAAAATTTGAATGATTTTTTTTTGTTCAGATTGTTTTTTGATATAATTTAAAAGAAAGATTTGATTTTAGAAAAAAAACGTGTTCTTCGTTAACGTGTTTTCTCGTTCCGATACGCGCGAGACTTGCACAGAAAGCCGAATTTTGGCATTCTTCTCCAAATTGAGAGAAGGAATCTTACTATATAGTTCTTTAAGTTTAGCAAAATGTCGTATATCTATACATTATTCGTGACATTGTCAACATATTGCCAGTGGTTTTCAAATCCTCTCTGTAGAATGCTTAGTATTAGTCAACTTACATTAGGCGTGGTGATTTTACTAGTTTTAGTTTGTTTTATAGTGAAAATGTTATTATATTTGTATTAATAAATATTGAATTATAAAAACTATATTTTCAATTACAACATATTATGATACCTTTTTGGTAGAATTTCAGTGGACATTTCACAACAATTTCGCATTTAACATATTTTTATTTCTAGATTAGAAACAAATGATGAAGAAGAGTAAAAGCATAGTGCATTTAATGAACTGTTGAATGTATCACAGCACATATAGTTTTTCCTGTCGGTAATCTAGTTCAATGTATGCACGAAAGAATCATATTTTGTCATCCACGTTACATCACCCACAAGCACTTTACGCAAGGCGGGATATCATAAGGCATCTTCCATAGATAGCTATTAAGAATGAGTGGTGTGTTTTTATAGTTGACACCTATAGGAGAACATTTTTCTTACCTGAGGGAAACACGAGTAAATCAAGCAATAAAGGAAGGTTTTAGTTCCATTGCTTCATAAACCCTTCTCATAATACGAAAGGTGATAAATCTTTGCTCACAAAGCAAAATAAATCTGCCATCGTTTCCCCTTGGTGCTTTTGATAACCCCGCTAGTAATACATCACTTTGAATTAATAAGGCTGGAGTGCATGTCAATTGAAAACGATTTGCTCATCCGGGCAGTTTGTACCGGAATCTCACTGCTGGAATGAATGTAGTATTAAAGGGAAATGGGTGCGTTGATCTAGATTGTTTCAACCTGAGTTCACATTTATAATGATTTCCCCTGGGTGTGGTCTACTTATGTCCTTACCCTTATAGCCGTCTACACTGAGCAGTTGCGTGCGAGTTTGCATTAAAACAAAAACGAATAAAGAAATAAAAATGGAAGAATCTTGAGGGGTCTTGGTTGGGGAGGGGTGTCAGTTCATTTTATTCAGTCGAAGTCTGATGCTTATTTTAAATCTTAGGACACACACATTTGTGGGGCCGTACAGGGAAGAGCAAAAGTGCAAAAAAAAAGTCATAAGAGAGATGTGCTTACCTAGGCTACTCTTCTGAGCATCAAAATGAGAGTCTATTTTAACAGTGCTCTATCTATTAATTCATCTATTTTAAACTGATTTTTAGTGGGTTTGGGGAGTACAGGTTGTTATGCTGCTGTTCTTTTTATGCCCATTTCCTATCATATTTTCCGATTTGTTATTCCTTTCTTTAGAACTATTGTTTTTCTCTTCGTTTATTACAAAATTCTTTGTGAGAAATATTGCAGTCTGGCTATTAGCCCTTAATTATTGTTTTCTCCTGTTGCGTTTTGTTCTACCTGTAAACCTACTTTTCTTAGTCTGTGAGTTTTTATTCAGTGTTTTTATATATAATAGACCGGAATTTAATTGATTTGAACTGAATAAACATAACTAGGGACAGTCAAAACGATAATAGACCCTGCATTGACGTCATCCAGTCGCCATCTTAGAGGTAAAACAATGACGAAACAGTCCACGCGCACAGATTTGTACGCGCGGCGCACGGGTTGGCCAATGAACAACCTCCTTTTGACCTCTAGGCGAGGGCGCCCTACTGAAATGGCATCATGCTTAAGGTCATACTCTACCTCGAGGTTTTAGCTTTTACGTATATCGAGAAATTAAACTTATCATACCTAATCATATCAAATGTTGCAAGTCTAACTTTAAAAGCTCACCAAATCATTTATTACAAATTGAATTGTTGAGGTGTATATGGCACAGGCTCCAGTGCCTGTTACGGACATAATTTAGATGGTAATATTGAATGGTCGTCTTTGCTGTCTGTCAATTTGTTAAGTTTTCTCTGCACGAGTTCTCCTTACCCCGTTCCTGTTGTGTGTAATAAAACAAAAATTATTCTTAGAAAATTGGGGATATCGGGAAAAAGTAGATCGATGCTCTTTAAAGGCACTGAACACGTTTGGAAATTGACCAGTGATCTCACTTGGTGTATCCCAACATATGCTTAAAATAACAAGCCTGTGAAAATTTGGGCTCAATTGGTCATCGAAGTTGCGAGATAATAATGAAAGAAAAAACACCCTTGTCACACGAAGTTGTGTGCTTTCAGATGGGAATAAAAACTTCTTGCAAGAAGTTTTTATTATTTTAGTGAGAAATTACCTCTTTCTCAAAAACTACGTTACTTCAGAGGGAGTCGTTTCCTACAGAGTTTTCTACTATTAACAGCTCTCCGTTGCTTATTACCAAGTAAGTTTTTATGCTAATATTTGTTTCGAGCCATTACCAAACGTGTACGATACCTTTAAAGAAAAGGCCCTTTTTTAACGGAAAGTTGGGGTTATCGGGACAAAATAGATTGATGATCTGAACAAGAAAAAGCTTCCTTTTTTAATGGAAAGTAAATACAGGTAATGTTGCCCCGTGAAGTAATTTTAAAATTAGACTTACTCAGACCAATAATGTTATTGCCTTTCGATGGTAAAAGACACTTAGGTCTAAGCCAAAAATGTGTCAACAGTATGAAGTCTCTTGCGTCGAATGTTGAAAACAGCTTAAGTGTCTGCTGTTGTCAACGTTTAAATCACGTGCGTGAGGATGTTGGTATAAAATGCTGTTTAATACCTTTGGCATTTCGAACTGTTCGGTTGTATTAATCCTATAAATGATACAATAAAAATAGCCTGTGAAAATTTCATTTCAAAAGTGATAGAGATATGCCGAAGATGTCTACTCAGGGGAAGGATAATTCGAAATTGGAATACACAATCTGAGAAACGTTCCATGCAGAAACCTTTCTCAGATTTAAATGCTTTTGAATACCTTTCTCTAAAACCACCCTCTTTTGGGACAGCTGCAGTACTTCCTTACCAAGTAAGTTTTTATGGTTATTAATTTTGGAGTAATTACCAAAGGTATACCGTTCCTTTAAACACCATTATCTTGGAATCTTAAGACATTAAAGGCAATATGTACCTCAATTTAGTTTTCGGATGTGGCTGCAGGGGAAAACAACAGTCATCCTCTTTTATATTGTATCAAAGAAAATCAGTAGTCATGATTTGGATGTTGTTTAGTGCCCGGCGAAGCGAGACCGTATAGTCGACCGGCAGTCGACCGTTTCTACCAGGCGTGAGTTAAGGCCAAGATTAGGCGACTCCTCGTGCCGCTTCATGAGGCTATACCTGATTTATGACCTGAGACGTTTCAGCTTCAAGTATGAGTCAAGCCAAATTGTGGACATAAATCCCGAGAATTGACTCCCAAGAATTATGGCCTGAGGTCGAAGGAGGATTGCAATTATTAAGGAGAGCCAATTATTAGGTGACAAACCGAGCAATATATTCGGGCAGTATTATGAGGGGATATGGTTTTAAAGCCGTCCTGAGGTCATGCAGCTATAAGATTGATCAATGATGATGGGGGTTTACTAAACTACCGAAAATCAAAGCCAAGCACGTCTACTGTACAAATTAAACGCTGGTTGCATAATATGGTATAAATCCGAATTATATAATCAAATGATAACTTGTATACTGCATTGATGACAGCCAGGGTTGCTGCAAGTGTAAACATTGAACGTGCCTTTAACTATTATATTTTGTTATCAGTGGGGTTCATTAGTAGGTTTTGTTTTTACCTTTGTCTCGACCAATTTCAAGAAACTCTTTTGATTGTTGTTGTTGTTGTTGTTGTTGTTGTTGTTTTTAGTAAAACAATAAAATAAAACATAAATAAAAAGTTAATGGCCTGACGTTTTGACCCAAGCAGAGCTAATTCTATTTTCACAACAAAAATACAACGAAAGCAATAATTAATCTTACACTACGAAGGACACTATCAACGTAGTCTGTACGACGTTCCCGCATTGGTCACATTAATCTGTTGTCAACTGAAGATTAGAAACTTGTCGTAGGACGAATCGTAGAAATTGCCACTCAAAAGTGCCCGACGTTTGTATAAAACAAACGGCCACTTTTCTAGGTTTATCTGTCAGAGGTGCGCAAGGAATGTTTATTGCTAGTAGCACCGTACTTGAGAACAAGTGGAACAACAAAGTCACGTATAGTGACGCAGATTCACGGCTAGTCCAATTCCATTGAAACTCGTTTAGCGTCTTCAAGTTGTCATCAACTACGGTTTGTAAAGCCAGTTTTCAGATGACATTCCTGATGGCTGATTGGATTTTACCCGCGTTCCTGATTGTTTGTGTGAAAATAACAATCCCGTAAATGAAAATGTTAAGAATGGGTCTAACCTTTGGATTGGGAAGCTTGTGGAGAGGAAGTGAACATTGTAACGCTGATTTACTTTTGCGTGAGCAATATATACAATTGTATCTTACGATTGCAATATAATACAACCGTACACTTTAGCGAGCAATAATTTATAACAAACTTTGTCATCTGAAAGGGACTGATTGGGATATTTATGCAATTGTAAAACTCTAGCAAAAGTAGGTTTTCATTCGTAATTTGATGAGGGTTTTTCCCCCGGTGATTTACTGCCAAAACTTTACGACTAAAACCATTCAAATCGCTTACGATGAGAGAATGTAACAACGGAAGTTAGATTAAGTTGTTTTAAATTTATTCTTGTTATGTTTTTAGCTCAAAATTTTTATCAAAATTTGAATAGTTTACGAAGAAGTGTTTTATATTCTGAAAAAGAAATCACCTTTTTAAAAACTTGTATATGATATATAAATAACACAAGTACTCAGCGATTGTTTTTTCTTCCCGGCTAATAAATAAGTTTAGGCTATAAATTGGAATCAATGGCCTTGAGCTGTTATGACCAATGCATCATATGTAGTTTAAAATCCAACAAAATTTATTTACAAGCCAATTTGTTTACACAAGGTTAAATTTATTTCCAATCTCTTAAGACTACCAAACAAATTCAATTTATTTTGAATTTGTGAACAATGTGTATTTTTTGTAGTTAGATTATTTTGGATTTTGAAGAGTTTCATTTACCCCGTGAGTAGCTTCGATTCTGAAGCTTTAAACACAAGATCCATGGCATTTATATCCACATTTTATCATTTTCAAACAGCTTTAAAAGCTCAGTAAGAGTAAGATTTCCAATTAATTGGTTTTTACCCGTTTAGATCTGCCCATAGTTTGATACAAAAGATGAAAGGAGCACACAATCTCCAAAATACATGTGGATATTTCTATCGTTTTTTCTTTGTGATGGAAGGGACTGAAGGGTTGGTTTTACAGAAGGGAGTTACAAGATGATTGTATAGCATTATATTTTACGACAAGAGTGAACAATAATTCAACGTCTTACAAAGTGGTCTTTGAAAGCAGGTATACCAATATATACCCGAAAGAAAAATGCTTTGTCTGCAAATATAAAAAAGAAGAAGATTTAATCTATTATTAAAAACTACATTGTATGCAAAAGCCCAAACGTTTTAAAAATATTATTATAGAATCAAAACAAACATACGCATCATTATCATCATCGTTGACGTGTCATTGTTTTCGTGGTCGTAATTGTTGTCGTTGTTTTTGTCGTTGCATGTTAGATTTGGCATTATTCTCCGATCGTTTTCTGTATATATCATTATCATCTCTTCATTAATACGTCAAAGGGTGTTTGTTTAGTTCATTATGACAGACGTCATGAATCATTATGTTAGGCATTACTAAATGTTCTCCCCCATCTCAATTTATCAATGAATAACATCTGCATTCTCGTCTTCTTGCAAAATTTATTGAAGACACCCGAGTGCAGAAAATGAATGAACTCTGTACTATATTTTTAAGATACTGTATACGTGATATTCTTGCCGAATGAATTTCAGGTAAAAAAACCCAAGAATATCAAAAGTGGATTGAACTTACAAGAGGCTTACTTTCATCAATTCTTCTAAAAGATGACCTTTTCAAAATTGAGGTCTTATTTTTGTAAGCATTAATATAAACTACTATAGGCCAATACCGCATTTAAGATCAATCTGAGCACTTGTGCTTATCCACTTCCAGCTCACCAATTTAAAGACGAGCATTGTTCGAAAGTCAAGACCACACCGGCTCTTTTCAGAGCCATGCACTCCTATGAATTACAGTATTAATTATTTTTGTTTTATCCTCTCTTTTTAGGGTGAATATCAAAACACAGACACACGTGATATATCGTGGGATGGCGGGACACTATCACCAGTCATGTAATAAGAGAGAGATGCAGCACGTGGAAAAAAATAACTTTTTGTGTTGCATAAACGAGGGTGAGTACACCCCCATTGATCTTTAAAGTTTCATCGAATTCAAACCCCCCAAAAACCACGAATACTATTTTGTTTTTTTGTTTGTCTGTGTGGTTTCTCCTTTTCAAATGCATGCGTAGGCATATATGCACTAGAACGGTTGTATTTATCAAGTGGACCATTGCCAGTTGATGCATCCGCGTTCACAGTTCAGGAACGATGGCGTTAAATTCCGCCTACGATGAAATTGGTCTTTAAGATAATCGAAAATAAAATTGGAATTGACAACAAATAAATACACCTGTCTATATATAGCTTACCGGTACCTTAGTTGCAATATGAATTTTGATTATTTTTGATCCGTTATCAACTAATTGGCGGTATTCAAGCGTGAGAGAAAATATTGTCCTAACTTGTTGTTAGAGAATAGGCTTTCTATGACGTACAGTACACTGCGTTAGGTCTATAGTGACGTTATATCGAACACTAAGTCGTTATAAGCAGTAATTTCCAAAAGGCAATTAAACATGAATGTCATCAATGGAAACTGCAGTGTTTGTAGAATGGAAACAGAGCACTTTTAATGTTTTGGGAATACAAACTTCCATTAAGACGATGTATTGGAACAACGAGTATGTTTAAAGGACTTGCTGACTTCTTTTGTGAAGTAAGTTAGGCAAAGTCAAATTTTAATTGGCGTATAGGAACATAATATATTTTATGTTAACTCCCAATGGTCCTATAGTCATAAACGACAGAAATAGAAATTAACAGAGGATACACAAATACACTGCTCTTCGCAGCAATATGCAACGCGTCGCACATCCGAAGATTATTACACGAACGGGTTGTTTAAACCTTTTAGCCACTGGACCGCCCAGCTGCCCAAAGTAATACACTTTAATGTGCGGTAGGAGGAAACGCTCAACAGCTTGTGTATTGCGAGTAAAAGAAAGTCACATCAAAATAAAACTATATAGTCAGTGGTACGGTACGTATTGGTCAAGTCAATGGCAATCGTTTATATAAAATAAAATAAAAATTCCCCCCTTCACAGATGACTTGTAAAAATTGTAACGCTAATGATGATGACATTTTGTAGCTTTCACCAATTCCACGCTCATTTGTAACCAACAAATGCAACTTTATTTCATCATGATGCTACTATCAAAAACTGATGATTTAGCAATTAATCAGTATGAGCATTTGATGCCAGGTAAAAGGCTTCAAAATCTGTTGTGTTCATTTTGAGTCCTTATGCAAAAATAATGGCCATAAAAATTACCGGTAGCCGTTAAAGAGATACACTTATTGTTCCCTAGGGACTTATCACTTTCGACCTTGAAATAATTATGTTATTCAATGACAATATTTACGAAAAAGACGAAAACCGTACATAGGGCCTAAATAATTAACCTTGGATATCTTTTGAAATTTGAACCACGAGTCTAGTACTTTACTGCAAGAGTCTTGAAAACTAAGCATCGTTTCAGCAAACTCGGGCGGTGCAGGGACTAGAGGGTTAACTCATCATCATACCTGTGCACACGAATTTACGAGAAAAAATATAACCAGCGAGAACTCTTATTTGAACAACTGTTAGACCAAGCTTTTTTCTCGAAGACGATCAGAACATGCCGATCGATACGTCGATCTGTTATACCGTCGGCTCTTTTCATAACCACCATCACTCACCAGAGAGATAATAACCTCAGTTTCAAGACAGCTTTATTGCCCATGGGATAAGGTTTGAAACCTCGAGCCAAGATTGTGAGATATCCCTGTGCACTTGGAACTCCCTATACCTGTATTTTGCTTTATACCAACTAACAATCTGCCACAGTTCAAGACAAATAATGAACAGACGTTTCCTATCTCGTCAAAATTGTCCTTATTACCTCGTATAGGCCTTGCCTTGAGCCTTTGGCCTTATGTTGGAAGTATTGTCATTAATTTGTTGTTAATGTAATGTAATCATTTACCGTAGAGTAACGGGAAAAATGCAGATCACGTTCTGGCCTCATTAAAAGAAGAAACCTTCCCGTTAGTATATGGTCTATTCCAATATTTGTTCTTACATTGATTATCTGATTAACACTTGATGCACCCAGCCTTGAAAAACATCAAGTCGTACAAATTCACCATCAAAGGACGTCAAAATTAGTGGCGGGAAAAACATATGGTCCGTGAATACATTTAACATGTCAACTTCGTTATATAGATGTTCTTTAAATTACAGCATCGTACACTTAATAGGATAAAGTGAGTTGCTCTATCCCACTTTCTACTGATGCCTGCCAACCAACTCGCTTCTTCAATTAGAATGTAATGACTTGAAGCGTGGCGCATTAGTGGGTGATCGAATTAGGATGGATCATGATTTCCTGTCTGTTTTTGACCGTTTTGACTGTAAAAACCCCGAAGTATCCATCTCCCAGGTTCTTCTTGCCAAAGCCGTTGCAAAAGCCCCTGGCTTGGTTCACCCAAATAACGGCTTTGCACTCCATGCATTCTAACGTCCCATTATGAAGAGAAAAAACTCTTAATAATTTTCTAGCCACCCACCCCGTTGCTGTTGCTCTACCCGCTTCACTGCTCGACCGCTCGGGATAGAATGCCGACAAAAATATCACTCCAAGTTAAAAGTGTCTTGCAATACAATTATTCGCTTTTTGGGTCTCCTGTCACACTGTCTCAAGGGAAAGACCAAACAATGTTGAAACAAGTTTCAGTGTAAACAAGGACAACATTGTTTATACTTTTTGCACGTTCATAATGGCTTATTTTGATCGCAGAAATCGAAATAAGCGTTTTTGTGGTTGTCAAATGTTACTTCCATGACTTTTACAATATTTCGGATGGGATTATTTATCAGTGGAGGATTGACACTGATGTGCACTTTACAATTATTGAGATTGAAGCTCATTACCAGTCCTTTACTTGGTCTATATTTACGACAAGAAACATAAACTAGAGTAAAGACTATAAAATCAAGTCGGAATGGCAGATAACTGCCATTCCGACGTGATTTTATAGTCTCTACTACTAGTTTATAGTGATAGTTTCTCGTTGCAAATATAGACCAAGTAAAGGAATGGTAATGAGATTCAATCTCAATAAACCAATAACGGTATCATTGGACATTCTTTCGATAAAAGAAAAAAATGCCCACAGATAAAATTTCGATGCCTTATCGCACACTCCAAAGACGTCTTAACTAGAATATTTAAAAACTGGCTATAGAAGAATTCGAAATGAAGCGTAACACTCACATAAAATATACAGAAATAAAAAATTGAAGCGTTTCTAAAATTAATGATAAACTCCTAATATGCACCCATCTTGATTAGTTTATGTCTGCATTATACACTGTTTTACAGGAGAATTACACGTGTAAGCCCACAGAAAAACTACCGCAAACTTAACATCAATGGAAAGGTTCAATAACCCCTTTTCAGTGACTGTCTGAAACATTTTGACAGCACAGGCGTGCATGTGACATACTTCAACGTTTCAAGTGTTCTTTCCATAGATTTCATGCCATATGAAGAAAAGAAAAAAGGACTCTATAATAAATTGTTCTTAAATTTAATCATAACAAGTTATATAAATCTTTGGTCTAAAAGTGCAGCCACCAGAATACAAATAAATACAACTTCGTGGACCCTTTACTGGGTGGAGTACTGCGTTATTAGTTATAATCTCCACGGACTCGAGTCGCACATCACCGAGTCATCACAAGAAATCCACGGGGTGTGCTCCAACCCAGAGCACACCCGTATAGTAATGAGAAATTCTTGCTCCCTCGTCGTAGATCGTCTCAGTGTCACCACTTAATAACATCAGCGGTGACCGGGAACAAGGAGAAAAGAAACGCACCTGATTATTCACCGGAGAGGCCCCCTTCTCGATTTTGGAAGCAATTTGAAGTGTATGATTACCCTGGACGGGGCACGGACCGCGCGGTACCCGACTCGGCATCCGAGGGAAGGAGTAAACGGGGACAACTGAAACAAATAAGATACACCTGTTCAAGTGGGTACTTTACCAACACCAGAACAGGGTTCAAATCTCTGTGTCCCCAGCGCATACTAATAGAGGAAGGCAAAATACTCTTAGCTATTTCATGAATGAATATTCTTCCCGTAAAAAAAGCACGAAAACGCAATCGGCTGATCAGGCAGTTATGCACTTGATTTGAGTCAAACTTTTACCAACGTTTTCTGCAGTATTCTTTATCTGATGTTATGAAGTCAGTTGACATACTTTTTTTCTGTAAACCCCTCTTTGTGCGACACAAAACGTGCGCTTTTCCCAAAGGATTCACGCTAACGCCTTTAATGTTATCATCACCTGCATAATGTAAAGGGCTTTCCGTAAAACTGTACCGCGAACTTATAAGAAAGTACCGGGGTATGTATCAAGCAGCTAAGATGCCAGGGGCTCAGACATACTCCGAATGGTACATGACAGTTTACATTAAAGGTTCACTTTCGACAGAGTCGCGGTTAAGGTTTGAACAAATTACACTCGATGTTTTGGACAAAGATCAGTGTATGCGAGCACCGCGATCTCAGTTGAGGCCATTTTCGTCCAATAAGTAATGTACAACATTCAAATTGATCTGTACTTCCATACAATTCCTCCTCTTTTCAAGTAGCTTATATAAAGTGTTGCATGTGCATAAATAAATAAATAAATAAATAAATAAATGTGAGAACATTGTATCAACACTGTAAAAAATTCCCGAATTTGTGGTGATTAAATCTGGCAGCTTTGGCGTGCCAAACAGAACCGTAAAATTTACGTATTGACGGCTAGACATTTTAAACGAAGGAAACTGAATAATAAACAAACAAACAAACAAACAAATACAGCACATTATTAGTTGTAAAATAATTTCTTTAAAGACTCTGTGGGATGTTTTCTAAATATAACGCCGACAAAAAATAATGATATGAAAAGTAGAAGAGAAAATCCCGGTTGATTATTTTTTCTTAGAATCATGATAGATCCGTATAAAATGTAAGAAACAGGTGGTGATTGGTTACGTTTAAAGGCACTGAACACGTTTTGAAAAAATTGTCAAAGACCAGTGTTCTCACTTGGTGTATCCCAACATATGCATACAATAACAAGCCTGTGAAAATTTGGGCTCAATTGGTCATGGAAGATGCAAGAAAATGATGAAAGAAAAAACACCCTTGCTGTACCCGGTACAAATTTGTGTGCTTTCAGATAGGAATAAAAACTTCTTGCAAGAAGTTTTTATTATTTTAGTGAGAAATTACCTCTTTCTCAAAAACTACGTTACTTCAGAGGGAGTCGTTTCTCACAATGTTTTATATTATCAACAGCTCTCTGTTGCTCGGTACCAAGTCCGTTTTTATGCTAATGTATATTTTGAGTAATTACCAAACGTGTACAGTGCCTTTAACTCATGCGTGATACGAATTTCTTTTTGCTAAGTATGGGTACAACCTAGTGGTCACTTATAATTGTGGTTCAAACATCACACTTTTTGTATCGAGAAGCCAATGCCACATGTAAAAACAAATCTTAGCTGAAAACTACTCTTGAATACAAATGTTGTTTTCTGAGGGGTAAATAACCTCAACGAATATTGTCACAGCAACGTTTACTTGTTTTACAATGGGAGACTTTGGATCGCTAGGTGACAGCAGACTTACCAGGTAAATTGTCATTGTTTACGTAGTTGTGAGCTTGCGCACATTACCAAGAACAATTAAATTTACCTGGTAAGTCTGCTGCCACCTAGCATCTCAAAAAGTCCCCCATTAATGAAAAACGTTTAGGAGGATTTTAGAACAGAAAAAAAGATATAAGTGAGGTTTGCGGAGACACCGTGAATATAAAACTCTATAAGTTGTGGAGGTTCCTGAAAAGAACAGGTGGTGTAACAACCGTCGTTTCGATCAGTCCACGCTCTGCTCAGCAAGTTTCTCACCCGAGACGCATCATAAAAAAGCCGTCTGTTTTTATTTCTCTCTTCAAACCAAACATTTGCCGACGGCTGCCGCGTGAGATGGATTCAGGACGTACTCCGTATGTTTATAGTGGGAGGAGGAGGTCCAGGCGGACGTGCGCGAGTAGAGTAACCACATACAGGATACCAAAGCCGTCGCACGGAGCACTTAGTGGCATTCGACAGTGAACCTCGGTCAGGGAAGGTCCAGTCTTCAATGACGAAAGAGTTGGAGGAATTCAGTCACCAACAACGTGTTCATCACCATTTGAATTATTTGAAGTTGAACAGCAGCTGGATGCCCCGTGCTCTTGTATTTGCCCTAGGAACTGATGGACGTCTTGGAGCAATGTAAGTTATCGTATTCCGTTTTAATGACCTGCCCATAACTGATCATGAACAATTAAAGTCTTAAAGGAATATGTGGGTCATACA
Organism: Plazaster borealis; assembly: GCA_021014325.1. Lineage (NCBI taxonomy): Eukaryota > Metazoa > Echinodermata > Asteroidea > Forcipulatida > Labidiasteridae > Plazaster > Plazaster borealis. Next base: position 15,261,809 of record CM037464.1, on the reverse strand, counting down.
GCGAGTAAACGCCCAATCCTATTCTCAAGGTTCTAAAACTCACATCTTGAGTTACCTGTGAATTGTTGTTCTCTCAAAATTAACTATATCGTTATTGGGTTATAGTGTTGATTACCATACTTTGTAAACTGCGCTTTTTATGCAATGAGGGACTATTTGGGATTGTTAGACACAGTTGGGTTCCAAACTTTCTGTGTAGACTGAGGTGATGAAATGAATTTAATTTCACGAGCATTCATGTTGATACTTCATCTCTTAGCCAGTTTTGTCCATCGCTGGAACTATTAGTGGTGCTTGTTCGAAATTGTACAGTTTGTGTCTTCCGTTGTGACTTTCAAAGACAGTGTCTTTTTTTTTTTTTAAACTGCCTAAATCCAAGTGAAACAGAGAACCCATTAGTATTGCGGAATAGTCTTTTAATACATTTTACCTTGCATGAATTTAAAAAGGTAAAATTGTGAAAGGGTAAATTTGACTTTTTGGTGAAATTGAGAACACTGCAATTTACTGATGTTGACTTGTGATTGATTGCCACTTTACTATTCTGATATCACACACTATTAAACAAAGTAATGTTTACCCACACAAATGCTGTGAAGGGAATCGTAAGAAAAGTTATGTTATTAGGGCCTATAAATAAACTAAAAAGACAACCTTTGTCTTAAAATGTATCCACACAGTTTTCAGTTGTTATCGATGGAGAAAACGACTGCACAAACCATTTCCCCTGTTTGACCTCTTTTCCCACCTCATGCGTCTCATCATTTTCATCATCACAACGCTGTCTTGTCCTAAATCCCAATAGCCATTAATGCGACACAGAGATTTGTCTGGACTGTCTAAAAGTAGACGGATTGCAAAGGTGAAAGTTGTACCGTTTAATTCTGTGTCTCTCCATAACAGTACACTGTCATGCATTGGCGGTCAGTACTTATGAATAACTTTAAAAGCTAATTTCTGCGAGGAGGCGGAACACTTAAATTGCTTGTAGGATCCCTGAGATACATGCACACCACAATATCATTCGGAAAAGTAACAGTTTTTATGCTGGCGGATGGCATAATTTACATAGAGGAGATATCAACGACAATCTGAACCAAAGCCCGGTGGCTTGTTTGGGCTCTTTCTGTATACATCGTGACCCGCTTTTGCATAGAGGGTTTGCATAATTGGCGCGTTGGAAAGTGTGTTATAGACCTGTATCATTCTGCCACCATCTTGGTCATGTTCCCTGTATCCTACATCAGCAATAGATGCAAATATTCATTGTACAAAAAGGAACCAGACTATTTGCCCTTCCAGCCTCGGTTTGGTTACATTAATTTGAATGTGAGAGAATCAAGATGGATGCTTCATGATAGAGGTCTGTTGAATACCTTGGGGATAAGAACCTAATACCGGGTTTTTTAAAGCAGTTCACCCCGGTCAGGGAGAGGCGCAATTTTATACGTAGGTGGCTTTACAAAACTGGGCCTATCTGCTTGTTAATTACTCAAGATAAAGGATGGCGCGTCTATGGATAACACAACTTGTGAAATCACATGTTTACAAAAAATGCACACTGCACTCGGATTTGGGTCCCCTGGGGCCTGACCTATTTCTGGGTCAAACCACTGCGACCCGGAAGTTTTCAGAGTGTGTGCTAAAGATCAACATGCAATTTCACTAAGAGCCTCGGGAAATATAATATGCTGTTTTTTGTGTGATGCCGGTGTAACATTATAAATTTGAAGTAACAAGTTATATTTCCCATCGTATGTAAAACTCTCATTTGACAAATGTTTTCCACAATTTATACAATGCGATTCTGTTGTTGCAAAAGGCTCGATATTGATTGAAATTTCTAGACTTACTCTAACAAATAATACTTGAAAGTCATTTGAGACACCCTGAACAAAAATGGTTCTCACCGTCGACGTACCTAACTTTAACTTTTCATTTAAACACAAACTACTTTATGGTGGTCAACATGCTCAGGATTTACACATCATTTTCACCCATGTTACTACTGTCAGTTGATCTTAAAAAATGTGTTCCCGGTTCAAACCAGCGGATCAATTTGTAACGCACTTGTATACGGTCACTTCCGGAAAACCATTACTCAGTTACTGCGTCGCGATATATGAATAGACACGTTCCAATAATACACAGTTTTAAAGAGAGGTAGGGATATAGCATGAGTGTACCAGGGCGAAAGGCCAAGGCCATTTTCACAGAAAACAGGTGAGATCGGAAAAGATGTAAGCGATATACAGAAAGAAAAATACAGGGAGGCAAAATATAGACGGCCCGCGAAACAACACTCCATGGGTTAAAATTTAACTGAATTCTGGGTTCCGTTGGGCCTGACCCATTTATGGGTCAGTGTTACCCGGAATCTGTGTCAATTGACCCATAAATGGGTTGGACTGACGCAGAGTCCGGGATAAATTTCGATTGTTAACACAGCCTAACCTTTGAGTTTTTAGAGTGATCAATTTTCAAAAGTACCGTATACCCTCGTGTTTCATTTCATTGTTTTAATCGCCAGCAAACATTTAAATTTTGTTAATTAATATAAGGAAATTTAAAGTAATTTAACTTTTAAGTTGCCGGAAAATTATGTATAGTTGATTGCTGTATTTGCTGCCTTAAACAAGTTGGGTGTCTTGGTGCTTCTTATTTGATTTGGAACTGTGGTCACGTGATTGCTAATGGGAGTTTTGTTGGTTTGTTTGTCTGTTTGCTTGTTTCATGCTTTTCGATTATTTTTCACTGTTTGATTGTTTCAATTGCTTACTTCTGGACTGTTTGGGCATGGTTTTAACACTTATGATCTGTTTTCCGTTGGGGAGTTCGTTTTGGTATTAGGGTGTTGGTTAATTGTTGGTTGGTTGGTTGGTTGGTTGATAGCTTCATGCCTTTCGATTGTTTTACGCAACTAAAATGTTGATACCATGTAAGATTGCTAAACAGTTTCTTATAGACGTGCTATACCCGGCCTGTCCAGTTATGTGTTGTTGCTTGTTTGTTTGCTTGTAGTTCAAGACTTCATCGTGTGCGTGTATTAAAGACCATTAAACAGTACACAAATCTCAACCAATTAATCAAGAAGTGGAGGGTTGTCGTACATCGGTCCCCACTTAACCCCTTTAAAACAAACAATAACGGATCAATCGCTTTTTAAAGTCTTTTGTCCGATTGTTTAGTCATTTGCAATATCATTTCCAAGCAGGTGTTTAATAATTAAATCGTATGTTATATATGCCGCTGGAGTAGATGCATGAAAATGTGTCAGAATTAATTAGATTCCTCCGTTGTTATGCCTGTAAGTGTTCAATATGATTTTTCTTTTCGAAATTGTCCCCCACTTTATGCATGTGACAAGTGCAAATATAACATACTTTTTTGCAACCATTTTTGTATAAATTGTTTGTGTTGGCAAATTCAAACAACATCACTCGTTTGGAACTTGATGACGCAATTAAACGAGGGCTAGGCCTATATCGTGACCGAAGGTTATTTTTCCATCGTAATTTTAATCTACTCCTTGTCAATCATTATTCTAGATTAAACACTTTATAGATTTGTATATTATATAGCATTTACTTATTCTACACCGCGGCACGGAAATATTGTTTTGAAAACGCGAGTTTCATTCGCGAGCTGTCAATGGCTTACATTGGTGTCATACATACTATGGCTTATAGGTTCTTTACGAAACCGCTGTTTTGGCTTCGGCTTCGGCTACGTCATCAGGCACCGTTTGCGTCAGGCCCGAACCGGAAGCACACGATTCAAAAATTGCCGACAGAGCCAATGCCAGAGCCGATGTCAAGAAGTTTGATCAAAGACTCAAGTGCCATCCTGTTTTTTCCTTACTTATTGATGTTTTTTGTTTCGTTTCAAAGACATCTTGGGAATGTCATATACTACTTGGTATCTCCCTATGATGCCATACTGCCATCGGGGAATTTAAAGTAAAGAAATACCTATTGTTTGATTATTTTACAAAGTGAAGTTCAAGCGCTTTATAATCTTTTCAAGGATTTTTCATTTACAATCCTAGCCACATTTCAAAAGATTGAGAGCGCTGTTGCGTCATTGTTTTGTGGTGCTCCTTTTTCCGTCAAAGTGAAACGTATCCTTTGGGGAAAAATATAAATCGAGAGAAAAATGCAGTCACAGAATCGATGAGACTGAGCCTCTCTGGGTTGTTTTGAGAGGGGACCTCTCGGGACGACAGAGAGTGGTCTTTGTGGAGTGGTGCGGCTTATCCACTCGGATGAGACCGTGTTGAAATGCACAGCACACCCTCAGTTAAGGGGGGTTGTGAGTGGTCCTTTATTAGATACTGTTTATAAATACACAGACGGGCAAACGCACATTGTCTAAGGTCTTTCAGTTTCGTTTCTCTCTCTACAAACGTCAAAAATATTTGTTCTTGTAATTTTATAACGATATTTAAACTTAAGGTTTTAAAGGTAGGGTCATAGATTGGTAATTGCTCCGAAAATTAATGACCATAAAAACTGCAGCTGTTCTAGTATATAAATTATTTTGAAAAAAGGATTCCCTTTCATGCATGAATCGTTTCTCAGATTTCTGAGCGTTGGTGTCCGTTCGCGAATGCTGCTGCCAAAGACGCGGTTGGTACCCGGTGTCACCTCGCTAAACGTGGGAGAAATTCGACGTTCTTGTGAAAATACCGTGACGTTTGTTACTGTTTTCTCAGCAAGTAGACACTGTATTCAGCTGAAACGTTCACATGTGATTGTTATTGTATCTTTCATCACATAATGTTGCTTGTAAATCAGCATTACGTTGACAACAACCTTTACCCTACCTTTAAGTGTGTTTTGTTTGCAGCGAAAATGATGACACTACACACGTACTCTGGATTTATTCCATTTATTAAGCCTCTTTGTTTGAAGAGTTAAGTTAATCAACTCCTCCAGTCTTGAAAACATCAAATTACCTGTTAATATATTACAAAATGGGAGACGTTTGGGTAATTCCATTCATGGAAATGAGCGCATGCTCAGAACTACGTAAACAGCTGAAAACTACTGCTGGTATGTCTGCTGCCACCTAGCGTTCCCAAATTCCCATATTATTCTTGAGGCAAAACCAACACTAGGCCCTAACAGACGCAAAACATATACCGTTTGCAATTTAGTACGGCAGCAGTAACAATTATCGAAGGTGTAATATCCCTATATGTAGATACTTGTCCCAACCATTTTGGTTATTCAATCCCCTCACGTATAATTTGACATGCTTAGAAGAACTAATTCGGGAATTATTATGAATCGTGGATGACAGCTTGTAACTTTTGAACGACTCTTTCCATCTTTTTGTATTCAGTATGGAATCTATTTTGTGGAACTTTAGAAAGCTCCATTCGCTTATAAGTGTTGCATCGTGACGTAAATCGGCCATCTTTACGTGCAACTTAGAACACACAGTCTTGCGTTTCTCAAGAGAACGGCGTGCAGCACTTGCACATTTCACAAAACTCATTGTACGATTGGTTAGTGAACAACGCGATTGCGTTAATAATTTGAGCGCTTGACGCGCCTGCAAGCCAAAATGCAATTTGCCCGTAAAGATGGCGTCTATGGGAACTTTCTAAAATGTAATATTTAAAATGTAATCTTCGGTTCTGCACCATACTAGGAGATGTAGTGAAAGTGTAAACCAACCTGTATATATTATAAGAAAATGTTACTTGTAGGCCTATATTGATCAAAAATATGTATTATTTCGGCTTTAATTTTCGATAAAAGAGCAATAATAACATGATTTTTTGTACAATAAAAACCCCCCAATATAACCGAATTAAAACAAATAAATTTATGGAAAAGCATCAATCAAATGAAGCTTTTGGTTGACCCCTCCCGGATATGGACCAGCAGGTAAACACTGAATAAAAAAAACATGAATGTGTTACGGTAAAATTTGTTTAGTAAAGGAGGAATACTATGTGCTGTATAATGATAAAGTTCCTTTCTTCAAGAGATATATAATATTTCATTCACACAAAGCATTAAGTGATTGAAAATGAGAAATTAGTGAAGAAATTCCACACATCAAGATGCAGTCTTTTGCCTACCATTAAACACACCATGTCACTCTCATTATAATAAACGTAATTGGTTGACTTATTTAACTGCATCCATACCTACGTTGAACTCCATAATTCACATCGAACAATGTGATGGGTAACTTTTGTAAAGATTACTTGTTAAACAATGAGAAGACGGTAGGGGCCTATCGTGATGCAATAAAAGACAATCACAACATCTAGAAGGAGGAAGAAGAAAGGAGGCCAAGGCCTAAGTTCATGCATTGAGAATTATCAAATCCTCGTGTCTTCATTCTTATCCTCAGGGGTTCAAGTTATAACATGAAGCCATTAATGCCTCTACCCATATTGGTGACATGTCAGGTGCTCTCAAGTTTCCCTCAAAACATACTTGAGTAGGCCTATAACGGCTTCATGTTTTTGGTATAATTGGACCTCACGGCACATTGTTGGCAAACACTTTCAACAAACATTCAATTTAAACTGAAAACAGCAAAATTGAAGACTGAATCACAAAAATTTCCTTTTGGGTGAATGGTTACAGCTAAAGTATGTCTATGTTGACAGACGTAAACCATTCGAAATGTGATTTGTATGAAGTTCGTAAAAACATGAAAATCAAACTCTCCATCTTGATTAATTCAGTTTCACACAAGTCAGAATGTTTATTCTCTGTTTTCAGTATGGAGTCTGAGTATAACTGGTTATTATCTAGAAAACTTGTGTTCTCGTTCTGCCCAACAAGAACTGATTGCAGGTTACCCAATATTGTAAGGCAAATAGTAATGGAGATCCACATTCAGTCTACTGGCCGAATAACTACCTCCCAGTTTCTTATACAAAGTAAAAGGAAAAGGGTCATACAGGTTTGTTTAATTACTGGACCGGATGTCAATTTGTAATCTATTTGCTATGTTGAATATAATCGCTGGGCCATTGTTAAGGATACCATACCGTATGGCCCATTATCAGTATAGCGAAGAAAAAGATATGGTCAAAATTAGACTGAACAAAAGAAGAAAATACAACAAACAAATTCGTGAAATATTTTCATGCCTATAGTAAAGTAGAAAGGGGTATCATTTTTTATGAAGTCCTGCTGTACAATATAAAAGAGAACAACAGACAATTTGGCTGTTTTTATTTTCTTTAAGGATCTGATTCTGATATTTTCATAGATTTCGAACTTTATCATGAGGTAACTTGTTTGTCATCTCTATATCGATGACGTCTTTGCAACGTTCAGGAAAACCTTTAAAATCAATGTCGAATGTGAGAGCTTGTTTGATTAGTGATATGTAAACTGTCCAGTCATCGGTTTTTCATTAAGGTGTGCACATCATGTTAGTATTGTCTTTACGAGTTTAATTCTCCGTTCCTTACAAGCGGCACTGGCTGCAAAAGTGCTCTCACCTATCTGTGACGACACGGCTATTGAACACAGTTTGTTGATATTGCAAACGACATCCGATTTGTCAAATGCTGAAAGTGCATTGTGCACGTCAGTTGGAAAGGGTTATTTGCGATAGTGGTATGAGGAGGTCTAGTGTTTATTGCGTTATATGCGATCGGGAGAGATGAACCAATGAATTAAAATTTCACATTCATTGTACGGTTTTGAATTATGTGACTTAGCAACAACAAAAAATTGTTATTCCTACACAATATATAAGAGAAAGGTGATTTTTTTTGGCTTCATAAAATGGCATTATGAACGATCCAATTCAAATGAAAAGTGCACTTTTTGGTGTTTAAAACAGCATATTGACATCTTTATTTGACGCGAATGGAAAACAAACTATAAAAGACGAAAGACACTTGTATTGCAAGCCTTGTTAGAAAATTTGGCTCCGAACGATTATGGCGATTCATTTCAATCTCAGCATTTTGATTGTACAATTTTTTTTAAGTAAAGCGCTGGAACTAGTTTTATAAGTCTTCTTTTGGCAAGGGTGGTGAAGCATCTTCTATTGTATGCATGAGCTACTTCTGTCGAGACCCGTTTAACGGCTCGAGGACCCCGCTTGGAAAGTATCGGCGCCATGGCAATCGGTAGCGGAACGATAGGAACTTGTCGGAACGGTTACGGGACGATCATCATTGCTGATGCTAAAGGAATCCTTTTGCCACATGTTGTCACGGCAGGCACTTAAAACACTCAAGTCTCTACTTTAAATGCGCGTATGTGTTTCGAGAGTTCGAAGTCGAAAATGGATTTCTATAATATTCTTGTTGCGAAGTCTCAAGGGTATTTTCTTTATTATACTTTCAATCATCTGTGACCTAGTTTTCAGTAGCTGCCATAGGGTCCCACCGCTTAACATCAGCTGACAATACTATATCAAAGCCGCACCAATACTATATATCAAAGCCGCACCATACTTTTATTAAAAGGTATTTTTTCTTAGCAAGGAAGCCGGGAAGTCCCTCAGCTTCCTGTCTTCCTTAAAATATAAGCTGTTAGAATGGAAGCAACGTGATCGAGTTGGGTAAAATATTTTGGGGGAGTTGTGCCTTTGATGATACAAGCATGGAATTTTCCACACCGTGACAAAGATATTTTTGGCTAAAGGGCCATCGCATATTTGTCCTTTGAAAAAATACAGGTAGAATAGCAAGCAATGGGGTCAAATGGGGGTCATTCTGGGTCTGGCCATTAGTGTTTGTGTACTGAAAAAATAACACAATAAAACAAATCACTAGAAAAATAAATAAATAAACAACCCGTGTAAGTGCAACCACTGTAAGAGGGTCATATTGCAAACACACACTCTAAAAACTTCCGGGTCAGAATTGGCCCGGATTCTGGGTCCCGGGGGGGGCTGACCCAGTTTTGGGTCAGGCTGACCCGGAAAGCAGTTAAGAAATTGGTCTTCAACTCGGATTCTGCGTCATTTTGACCCTTTTCTGGGTCATTTTTACACAGATTCAGGATCATACTGACCCAGAAATGGGTCAGGCCCCACGAAACCCGGAACCGGGTCAATCCTGACTCGGAAGTTTTTAAGAGTGGACTCTACGATCCAATCAGTGAAGAATGTTTTTTTCCCGGATATATTGATACCCATCTCGTGAAACTGCAAGACCCCTCCCTGCTTTCACCGCAAAATAGAAATAACAAATTGCTGATACAAGTCGTGTAAAAAACTAATGTTTACCTGCAACTGATATTAAAGTAAAACAATCACGTTGAGTGATTACAAATAAATATTAACATTCAAGTTTAAGTTTAGGTTTAGTATGCAATCATGCTCTGTACCATTTTCCATGGTTCATGTGTTTTTGGAACCACCTCCATCTCCATTCCTCTTTAACCTACTGTGTAACCTTCCCAGCCTACAACCGTGCATGCCTACCCTTTCCCAATCAACCACCCCCTCCTCCCTTCACACCCCTGGCAGCCGTTTAGCCTCGTACCTTACATTCCACCCACCACACTTCACGCTAACCTGATGGCGGGGGACCGAAAGCGCCGAGGAAGATACACGAGATTCAGATCAGGAAATTAGAGAGATAGGGCAATCCATTTAAAATCAACAGTGTAGACGGCTGTGTAGTTTACTCAACCAGTTACACCTCTTCATCAACACAAGCCGAAGTGTAATAAACTGCCGTTGGGTATAAAGTGCTTCGAATTTGCAGAGGCGGGCGCCTGACGTGTGCGCGAATACTTCGAACCCGAATTATGGCGGGTATATAAACGGTGATGCATAAAGAGGAGACGTGAATACGAGAAGTGCAGTAAGTTTGTGATGGAAAGAATCAATTTGTAACTGTGTTTATACAGCATTTGTTAATGCCAGAGGTTTTTAAGGGATGTGTTTAAAATGGCGAATGATCTGTGGCCACGAGCCAGACCGTCAAATGTTATCAACCTTGTTATAGATTTATTAGACATTTCAGTGTATAAGTTCAATATCCGCAGACTATATATTTTTTATATTGACTGGTATCATGGTGCAGACATGTCATTTTGTTTCCCCTTTTCAAATAGCAAAAGACCACAAGCTGACTTGATTTTAAATGCAAAAATGACTAAGGCGGGATTTGAACCTGCGACTTCCGGATTAATGTGTCTGCACTATACAAACAGAGTTATTTAGCCCTTATGTTGGCGGTCTCCCTATATTGTCAATATATTTGTTCGGGGTGCCAGTCAGAAGCCGTTCAACTTGTACTGCTGTAGCCAGGGATCACACCCAAGTTTTCACATTGATTATACCACACGTCCACACTGGAAGAGATATTTCGTATCCCTCTTTGTACAATGAATATCAGTATTCCTACATTGTTGTTGAATGCATTCAGGGCACAAGACACTGGAGGTCTATTAAAAACAACCTTGGATGGCAATGAACAGTATCGTCCCCATAGGTCCAATTAAAAAGTGCCGTATTTCGCCAGTTTCAAATTTGACAATTCCAAGGGCTGTGATCAAGCAAGGCATTGAGAGCCCCACACACCCATGGGTCTGAGGTTAGTTTAACGGTGTCATATTGTTAGGTTGCGCACTCTAGCTGTAAAAATAGCTTGAATCCCCATGATCCCAACCTCGTTCCCAGTGGTGTACGATCTCGCCGCGCCATTTTGTTTTCCTTTCCCATAATGCCCTGCTCGATTGTAACGAGAGAGGTATCGATACGGCGCACTGCCCATGGTAGCGAGGCTGCCATGATACTTAAGCTTGACTCAGCCTAGGTCAGAATCTGATCAGATGGTCAGATGGTCGCTGACTGAGAAATTAGTTGGCATCACAGATCCGGTTTTGGGTCAAATCAAACCAAGTCGTTTCTTCTTTTTATTGACATAAACAATACATTATTGTTTATGTCAACAACAAGAAAAAACTAGAATTCAAGTTTACCTCATGCCTTCTTTGACTTTGATCAGACAAAAACTGGAACGATTTCCATTTGCCTCCTTTACCAATCAAATTTGTCATACAAAAGTGCTCAGCAAAGTTTGTTACCAGCCAAATGCCATGCATATCTATTGCACAAATCTGGCCCCTGCAAAAATCTGCTTGGAGTGCATATAGCACCGTTTTCTGCTTTAGTTAAACAAATAAAACCTCTACGAAATTGAGCCCTAGTTTAGCAACTTTAAAGCGAAAAAAACCATCTGGAACTCAATTAATTACACATTTAATGACTGGACATGACATCGGTAAATTAACTTTTGGATTAATTTTCTTTGTGGTGCGAATAGCAATTCAATGATGTTTAATTCGAAAGAGTTATCATCAATCATAATTCAAATTGCACATTAAATTAATTTCTGATACAGTCGTGTAAAATTTGTTCACTCGCAGAATAAATTAATGTACCGGTAATTCAATTCAAGAACAAGGTATTGGAAGGACGTACTCCGGAAAAAGAATTACCCGGATTCTGGGTTCTGTGGGGGTAGGCCCATTTCTGGGTCAATATGACCTAGAATCTGTGTCAAAAAAGAACCAGAAATGGGTCAAACTGACGCAGAATCCGAGTTAAAATCCCTTTAAAAAAACACAGTTACCGGGTCAGCCTGACCCATTTCTGGGTCAGACCACCTTGGGTTCAGAATCCGGGTCAATTCTGACCAGTGACTTTTTACACTTCCTATAACAGGATGACTTTAATCAATATAATTACTACCTATTGCTATGATTAATCCCAAGTTATTTATTTCCATTCCTATCATCGATTTTAAATTTCACAGAATGACTCTGAGAACCAATCCAACTGTCCAACTCGGTTTTAATCGAATCAAAGCTTTTCACAAGAATTGATTACATCCTTCTGCCGGGCACTAAAGATGAAATGAAGATAATCAAACAAATTACACGTTTTTCTTTTGAAACGAGGTTAAAATTATATTCCTAAATCATTATTTGATATCAAAATGACCAACGGTGATGATATCAAAAGCTTGCCAGAGCCGTCGTTATTCGATTGCAATATGGTTACACTCCACAAAAGCCGTAATTCATTAAGGAGGTACTTTATCATCAATCTCTTTACGGTCAACGCTTACAGTTAATACGGAGTCGGTAATTAAACCAAAATTCGCAAACCGACTTCTCATTTGAAAGCAATAGGAGCTGACGTTTGTCCATATGGGAAAGTCGTTTTCTTTTATAAATCACACGCCCTTTTGATCCGCCGGGCAAAGTGAGTAGAGAAACGTTTCCACTGGAATTTTCGGAATAATCGTGTTTTATTGCCTCCAACCATCAGGTTTACGGATTGTATATTAAATATCTAAAAATATTTCTGTAGTTTTTATATCAGCTGTGAAGCCAGTGGTGTGGCTTGAAGGATGAACTCGCCACACGCCGCGGCAGAGGAGAGAAACACTTTGAAAAAGAACTTTCACAAGAACTCAATATATCCGGTTTTGTTAGAATGAACTTTTGCCTTGCCTGTACTCTTTCATGTTTTGGTGATCCTTTCAAAATAGTTTAATAATGATCGAGAGGGCGCCCTTCTGAGGAGGATAACTTGAAAACTTTATGGTCAACGAAATTGCAATATTTCTTCTTCTATTCAAAATGCCTCCTCCATTGACATTTTTAAATGTTTATACAAGAAACCTCTACTTTAAGTAGTTGAAATTTTTATTCATATGTTTTCTAGTCTGTTGTTGATGTTTGCCATTTATGTAAAACAGGACATTGATGTAAAACAGCTTTTGCTGAACTTTTTATCCTGTATAAGGATGTTGCAATAAATAAATAAATAAATAAACAAATAAATGAAACTAATAATGCTTTGGCAATCAGGGGCATGATCCACAAACTTAAGCAGTTTAAAAGGCCCAAATTATAGAACTCGGCAAAATCATATCCATATTTTAAAAATAAGCCCCTACACAGTCCCCCTTTGAGTGACACCATTTCGGAACCACCTCTTTCCTAATCGCGATATCGTAAAGTAACACTACCTGAAGGCCCTATATCAAAGTTAAAAAGCTGTATATCATTTATTAAACAAACATATATTTAGGTGGAATTAATATTATAAAATAGAAAAATCTAGATAATTTAGCTGGATTTAACATTTTGGTGCTACTTCTATATACGAGATGCGTTGTCACAGACCGAAACCATGTAAGTGTTGTATTCCAACGCTTCATTTTTAAGTGTACTATTCACTATGTATACATCTGATTGAGATTTCTGGATAAAGAACTATATGGTTCCAATCAAGGAACACCAACTATGTGTTCTGTTTTAAATGTAACCGACGTATGGTGACAATGGTATAAGATTTTGTATGAAGTTCACCTGACTGTTGAGGAATTCTGTTTTTAAATGTCACTATTTTGAGCTGAAATAATCACAGGTCACCAAATCCATCGTTGCTTATAGTGAGCCTCAGTATAATCAGAGGGTCCCTGAATTATATTTTGGGAATCCAAAGGAATTGTCCCCACAGAGGATACATAGGCCGAAGTTATTCAAGAGCGGGGAAGCTCGTCCAGCACCGGGAAGAATGAAGTGTTCTCACGCCGTTTAAAATGCGTCGTGGACGGCGGCACGTGCGTACGAGTCGGTCCTCTTGCCCGGCGAACTATTCCACTCGTTTTGTTATTGAGCCGTGGAAATACGTTCACAACCATCAATGTGCTTTATATACAAACTCAAGTGTAAGAAAGATTGAGTGTTCCTTAAAGTCAAGTTGCCGAAATGACTTGCGCATTAAGTTGGTTCATCGTAAGTACATTAAACATTTCGGCTTCACTATTCTTTAAGGCTAGAGAGACCAAAAGTGTATATTGTCTTGGCAAATTTTATTTTACAGTGCGCTTTGAATCCTTTCCTTAAAGGCCCTGTACACTATTGGTAAGATCGAAAAACACAAATGTTCACAGATTCACACACAACTTACATGATTTAAAAAAGTAATGGTTGAAAGGGTTCCTTAAAATATTTCTGCCTAAAATGCTATCGTTTCTGAGAAATGAGTAAAACAATAGTTTCTATCACGCGCGATATTTTGAAAAGACACCCAGAAAACACATAAGGTCTCTTTTCACTATTTTCTCGTGATCTCGATGACCAATTGAACTCAAACTTCCACAGGTTTGTTTGTTCATGCATATGTTGAATCACACAAAATGTGGACACTGATTTTGGGCTGTTACCAAAAGTGTATACAATACCTTTAAAATGAAGCTACAGCCTTAAGTATGCAATATTTGATCCTGAGGTTCTCTACGTCAACACCCTGGGGGAAAAAAACTTGACACAAGTTGTTGTTTTAACACTCCAATTTTAACAAGTCTTTCACTCCATCTCGTCGCGTGTATTGACTGCCCAAGCATCTAGCTACTCTTCGACTTACTAACACAGGTTATGGAATATTTTATATTCAAACAACGTGTACACAGCTCTTTTAGATTTGACCGTTCACTTCTCAGACACTTTGACTTAATAACTATCGACCTTTCAAACCGAATCGTTTAAAACAAATAAACCCGTAAAGATAACATACTTCGTGTCGATCCAATTGGGGACAAGATAGAGCACTTTTTGTCAAAAGAATCATGTCCAAGCAGACGTTTTGGCAAAGAAGCATCCTAGCACTCAGACCGGAAATGGAAAACATACGTGCTCTGCCTTCCAACAGAAATTGCGAAACCTCTGGTTTCCTGCCAGTTGTCAGAAGAAATATTATTCGGTTGGCCAAGATATTACCAAATATCTGCCCATGGTGAGGTATAGGATGCCAAGCGTCATATAGGGACACGAATTACACGAGGATCCGGAACAAAGTTCCAGAATGCTTTCACCGAATAGAATCCGGGTGTTTTATACTAATTAACCCAGGACGTTCTCATTTTTTTTTGTGCAAAACCAAATCGAAACAAAATAAGTCATCGATTCGACAAAACAGGTGGATGGATGTGGGCGAGGTTAATCTTTTACTTCATGTTATTATTATTATTAAACAACTCATGTCATTACCACTTCTTGGAATGTTCTCCAAACTTGCGAATACAGGTTTATTATATATTACATTTTCTACAATTTCCATATTTTAACTTAGGCTGGCACAAAATCTATTTATGGCTGGTAGTGACAACTTCATAATCAGAGAGCAGCCGAACTCGTTGGAACGCCAACCGAAAGGCCAACTTGTCCCGTAATGGGAAGCTCACGAACTTCCAAATAATGCGAATGATGTAACCAAAAAACCCTTAATGGATGACGGACAATAAAGCCAAAATTATTTAATAAGCTTTAAATGGTTACAAATTAAGTTAAATTCTTGTAAAGTACGATTAAAATCGAAGCTTTCGTTCTATCAGCAGTATAAATTGTCGTAATTGGGTACTTTGGTCATTTTTGTTACGGTTCATTTCACGGAGCCCTTGATCGTTTTCGCTTTATCCTTATCTGTCTGAGTGAGATAATGACGTCAACGGTTCAGGAGTTTAAAATCTGTGGATTTGTTGGACCTTTGGGATTAGCAATGACTGAGGTCGGGCATCAATCATAAGCGGTCATGTCAGTCAGTGGCTTTATTGCCACTGACCCAAACGTCACACGCAGCAACTGTATGCCACGCTCGCCATTTTGGGGGTCAAATTACACATACAAAATAATGGTAAGCGTGTAAAAGCCGCGTCATTTAAAAACTGACACACGCTCGCCATTTTGGGGGTCAAATTACACATACAAATGGTAAGCGTGTACAAAAGCCGCGTCATTTAAAAACTAACTGGACAAACGGGGACATGGGGTGACTTGAGTCTATAGCTTTATTGAACAATGGTTTATGTGATCGAGATGATTTATTTGCATTTTGTAATCTTTACATGTAAGTGTGTGTATGTTGGTGTAACTTATCTTCATTTGTGAGGAAAGTTAACAAAATCAGTACTCTGTGATGAAGATCATCTGATCGAAACGTCGAGTGTAACACTGGTGACTCTTTTGAGAACAGAATTCACAAAACGTAAGCAGTCGGCAACTTCCCAAGTGCTTCCGCAAACACCATAACATCTTGTAGGCTATATGCTCGTCTCATTCAGAATTGGCTCATTTTCCTTATCTTCTTTCCCTTGTACAACTTGAATCCCTGACACTAATTGAAGCCTTGGAACTCCCCGACTAACCTGCGGGGAACACCCGTTCACTCTTAACTCCAATCTACGTTTTAAACAACTCACATGCACATTTCCAACGGCCAGTGTCTGATAGTGCTATTTGCTAACTCGCGAAGCCCTATTGTAAAAGGCGAGAATTTTTATTGAAATTCATACGCGGTCCATTGCTTTCGAAATATAATGAGGAATATTGGAACATCTCATTATAATGTTGTTCATATAGGTTTGCCGTTTGAGTACACATACGTTCGTTTGTACGCTATTCCTCCGTATGGTTCACATTGTCTTGGCAATAAAAAGAAAATATCCCAATGCGGTTTGGTTGACAATAGCAGCTAACAATGGAGTTATTATAATACTTCGTAATTTATAAACATCTGTATATGCTCTATTTAGCTGTAATGGACTCCAATCTTCATTCATAGCGTTCGGTACCGTATAACTCCCTCACGTATAATGTTTATAGCGTCCTTTTTCTAATATATTTTCAACATTGTTTTTGTCTTTGTTTGCAATAGATAGAACAAGAATTCAAGATAGAACATCATTTAAACCAGCAAAGGGAAAACTGCATCTATATTAAGGTAAGCTTTTTGGTTAAAATAAAAGGGAAACAAATAACATCAAAACATAGACCTATGTTACAGAATCTTAGCCTTATATATTTATTTATTTATTTGCCAGAGTGATGCATACACTTGATCAAAGAGAATCAAAATAATCCATGAATCTTCCATTTTCAAATCCTACTAAATAAGTTATTATTTAGCTAGTAGAGAGCATGAATGATCTTAAAAGTGGGTCGGTAAGCGACGGCAAGAACCCAAAGCTGGGTCAAAGAGAGTTGGGCTTCCTTGGCGGTTGGTTTAGAGGGAATATGGATGAGCTCGCTCGCGGAGAATGTGGAACATCCAGAATCTTGATGAGATATACATCAACAAACCTGAGAAATGATTTTGAAATGAGTCGAAAACAGACTGAGAAAGCTAGATCGCGGGAGCTATCATTTAAGATGTAACTGAAGAAACTGAGGAGGGGAACCGAACCAATGTAACTGAGACAGAATCGTCTGATGTTGGGAAATGGTCAGGATAACTGTGGCATGAGGCGATTTAGTGCGTGATGATATTAAATTAATGGTAGACGAGGTGGCAGCAAGGGATGAATTCACATCTCAATTTGAGAAACCTACACTGCAAAAAATCCGGTGTTAAATGGATTCTCTGTGTAACGATAATTTGACAATAACCGACACGGTGTTAATTTCACAAATGATATGGTAATGGTGATAACTAACACCATGGCGGTGTTGACACATCGGATACCAGAAAGAATTAATTTAACACCCGAGTTTTTGCAGTGTACCTCTATCACCGTACAACATCTAGTTTTCCCGATTTAAAACAGCGTTACCAAAGCGAGGCTGGGATGACAAACAAATCTGAGCCCTTGTCATTACACTTCAGAAATCGAGGTGTTAAAATTGACACCAAGGGTGTTGTCACAAATAGATACCGAAGAGAAAATAAAAATGTACACCAGAGGGTGTTATCATAACACTAATATCTGCCAAAACAATAACATTGGTGTTATTTTAACACCCTATGATACCCTCTTCGGTATCTCTATGTGAGAACACCCATGGTGTCAATTTTAACACCCCAGTTTTTACAGTGTATGGAATCACTACTCAGTTTTGTTATTACATACGGGAACGTGTCAGAGGATGGTGATCGTTTAATTGGCACCAGACTGATTGTAACGACGTTTTTTCTTAATCACATTTTTTGACACTTCTCTTGACAGCTCAATTATTACTAAGTAATTTACCTTCTGGAGCGTATTCCAATCATGTCAGGGAAATGACATATTATTTTAGTTGAAAGATCAATCACTCGAAAATAACACAGCAACTTTAAAAGCTTATTAAACGATAACATATAATTTAATCTTGAGACACTTTGCAATTTAAAGAAAAAGACCAATTCATTTACCAGGCAGAAATATTTTGCTTTGTTTCATAAAATATCCGAATAAATTTAAATTATGTGTAATTTATTTTACATAAAAGAAGTACTTTGTTATATGGAAAATACAAAGGTTACCTTTTGAAGGAATATTGGACGAAAATTGTAATTTCCCTAAAAATTGCATTAGCGCTTTGAATGATGGGAGGAGGGGGTTGCCGGCCTAAACCCCTCCCCTAGCTATTTCCCCGATTACAGATATTTTGGGAATGCAAAAGTGAATCAAAAAGTGGAGTACGAACGACATGCCTTTTACCATAAATGTCGTGCACGGGTTGATATTATAGCCCAACAATCTACAGTCCCACCCACCCACACAAGTGTGTAAACACCTGCAATCGGGGACCTCCTATTGCCCCTCTTTCGTTTGTACCTCAACTTTCTGGAAACAGCTCCCATAGTCTTTGCACATACTTCCCAACTGGGAATCTTCACCCAACCTGTGACCATATTATCCCTTTTGTTATAGGTCCCTGGTTTGAATGTGTATACATATCCACCCCAAGCACTCGCCCTCCCCTCCCTTTCTCCACCTCCCCCCTTCTCCACCTCACCCCATCCTCATCAATTTGAAAACTCACAAAAAACATCATCATCCTTCTAATGAGGAATCTTGACTGTGAATGACTGAGAACAAAGATCAGTTTACCAATTACGAAGAGTCCCCTCTGGTTTCACACGATACATCGTGTGGTTGTGTCTTCCTGTTACCTTTCAAGGTTTACCATTTTAACCGAACCATTGTTTATTTATGCAAAATCACAGTTTTCAATATCACACCATGTGTTCATTTGTTAAAGGGTCTGTATACGTTCGGTAATGACTCTGAAAATTAATGGCAATAAAAACTTACTTGGTAAGAAGTACAGCAGCTTTGGATATACAGTATAATGCATTTTGAAACACCTTTCACGTAGAATTATTGCGGTTATGGAAAAAGATATCGCTTTTTATCCCCCACAATTTGAATCTGAGAAGCGTTACTGACAGTAACGTTTCTCAGACTTGTTGTGTATTCCAATTGCAGATTGTTCTTCCTGCGTGGACATAACCGCTCCAGATTTTTGGCAATACCTCGAAAACGCTATACCACCTTTTGAAATGAAATTTTCACAGGTTAGTGTTATGGTGTATCTACAACTATATAGGATTGAAACATACAGTGGGTTCCAAACGTATACAATCCTTTCAAATCGTAACTTATGTATATCAAATCATTTCAATGTACAGCGACATAGTGATAAATTTGCCATTCAGTGATATTCGTAATGCCACGGACACATTATAGGGCACGCTTGCTTTCCAGCGATTTCTCATCTCGACCTTGTCTCGCAAAATCTCAAACTCTGCAAACATTCCGAAAGATAGAAAAAACAAAACTAAAAATGCACTCTTTTTTTCTTCAAAAAACCCTATACGGTCTGTTTGCCACACGATGCAATGAAATGTGTTAGGTACGGTACCTCAGATAAGCTACTATTTCAGATTAGGTTTAAAACAAAGGAATTGTTTAGCATGCTAATCGACTTTTACCACGGTGTCAAATGCAGCCCTAAATATGCGATAGGAATGGTGCACCAGGTTGCAGTTTGAATACAGTTGTGAATTGTGTTTAAAAGATGTCCATTGCATCAACTCTTTTGGAAACATTAAGGGGTCATTAGAGAAAACCTTCCGTTGAATTATTGTTAAACCTAGAGATATCTTTGGTGTGAATGCGACAACGCGTCTGGCCTATAGAATAAGTAAATAAAACTGATGCAAAATGCCAGCAAACGGCAAAAGTCAAAGATGTTATTTAAAAACAGAAAAAAGGTAGAATGAAAAACAGGTAGCATTAAATTGATATCAAATTAAAATAAAATTTAAAAAGTCATCAAATTTTCCTTGCTGTAGACCGTGATAAAAGTGACTTTCGTGGGTGAACCAAAAGCTCAGAAATTGTTTCTCAAGATAATTACCATATCTTACAACAATTGGAATTCCCCTCCCGGATTTATTCGCATTATTTAGATATCATTAATCACCTATCATACTTACAGTTGCTTCTGTTGCCGACCCTTTTTCTCATTCTTGTTTTCTCCTTCTCGAAACATATCTCTAAACATGAAAAGGGCTGCGCAAGGAAACTTTTAAAAGGACATTTTTTTAGTTTGTTTTTAAAGTTGGGGAGGTGTTTGTATGATAGAAGTTATGTTTCTCGAAGACTGCTGGAGGAACGGGGACGCTTGTACTCCTCACAACCTTTGATGTCGCCTAAACGTTGTGAAATGCTGCATTAGACAAATCCATTTAATCGGCTTACTGACTATTCAGAACGATCGCCGTTAATTTGATAACCCATTTATGTTGTTATGCATGGGTCTGGATTACCATGGTTACCTGCGAATGCCTTGTTATTGAAACAGTTGTCAAAATATGAATTCGGATAATTTCTCTCTCTTTCTCACTCTGCTGGTAATATTCATCGACCGATGAACACTTGCACTGTGTTTAAAGGTTACTCCAACAAT
The DNA here is from genome assembly GCA_021014325.1 of Plazaster borealis. Lineage (NCBI taxonomy): Eukaryota > Metazoa > Echinodermata > Asteroidea > Forcipulatida > Labidiasteridae > Plazaster > Plazaster borealis. The sequence goes on along the minus strand of CM037464.1, from coordinate 15,241,107 downwards.
CGTCAGAGAAATAGTTGAATGATTGTCACTCTCAAAATAAGTTTTAATGCCGTATTTTGTAACAGGAATACCAAAATAAACCAAATAAAATGTTAAAACGTTGCAACGGCGTAAATTTTGAAATGTTCTTGCCCCACCTAATCTCATTTCATCTTACTCTAATTTAGTTTCTACGAATCTGCTAAATACTTGCCCTATAAAAAATTTCAAAACCTCGCTCTTATACATTTTATACTAACCCGCGTTTTTGTTTTTATCACATCCCTTCCCTTTTTGATTTTATAAAATATGAACATTTATGAACGTGTAAATCCGAAGATATTTAGCTGTTTAGTCTCATTTTCAAATTGAATAACTTACTACTAAATGTTTTCATAAAATTCTCAAATTTTGAACAATGTAAAATGTCATCTCTATGGTTAAAAAGCCTTTTTTCACCGATCGATATGTCTGAAATACAACCTTATCGTTTTTGTGTCTTAAATTATGTAAGTCCCGCCTGGGACTAGAATTGTTTCATGGCAATCAATGGTTACCCATTTAGCTACTTGTTAATTTCATTTGCAGCATTTATGGGAATATTAATGACAATGGTGCGTTTGGAAAAAGTGCACACACTTTAATAATTTCTCATTCGAATGGCCTTGGAAGTCATACAAATAAACGTAAAACAATAAACGGGGTACAACAAGGACATAAATTGAAAGGGAATTATTCCGGTTGACCATCCAGGTCACAAATCATTTGTTCGACAACAATGAAAACAAAAACAAAAATCTACAATACTTTCATTTTATTAACAAAAAAGAGCAGTTAACGATGATTTGTATAAACTGAATGGAATGACAAATTGGTTCCGCATAATGACGCAGTCGCATAGTATGTATGTATTTATCTGGTGTAGCCACAGTTCTAACATTAAAAGTCAGAAATTGACCCGGAGAGAATCCGTAAGGGCCAGACCCATTTCAGGTCAACTTGACTCGTTTTATTGAAGAGTCAAATTGACCCTTTTCCAATCCACTGCTTCGGCTTAGGCTCCGTCAGTAATTGATACAATGTATTTATCTGGTACAGCCAGTTCTAAAGTCAGATATTGACCCGGAGAGAGTCCGTAAGGGCCAGACTCATTTCCGGTCAACTTGACTCGTTTTATGGAAGAGTCAAATTGACCCTTTTCCAATCCACTGCTTCGGCTTAGGCTCCGTCAGTAATTTCGAAAACGTACGCTTTCGATGCGGGATTTCAAACAGGTGGACGGTGCCTGAAGCCGGAGGGGGATACCGAGCCGTGGTTTCGAAAATGTCTAAAAAAAAACATAGGTAAATAGACGCTGCAAGCCTTGCGCATATTATTTGAACTTCCGGGACCATTGTGGTCCCAACCATATAGAGTTTCATGTGGACGCGATTTTGTTTTGTCAATTATTTTAGTTTAACGTAGTTTATGGCTATGGAAATTATATATGTTGTTGGGAAGGTATGATACTAAGTGATTAACAATATGAAAGTAAAATCAATTCAACAAAATAACGAAGAAAACCTGAGAATAAGACTTGACCTGCGTTTCGGTTACTAGTAAAAAAAATAAGAATGCTGCCCAACTGACGGTCATGTTGTCATTAAACCTGCGATATAGACGCACACATTCGGGCGTGATTGGCAAATGGGAATTCGTACAATAAGCATCCTCATCCCAAGTTTTAATTTGGTTTCATTGTTAATTTGAACAAATTATATTTGTTTTATACAAAAATTTAAAATTTATTTATAACAACTTGCTATGGGTATTTTTATTTTCAAGAATTTAGTATAAATGTAATTTAAAAAGAAGATTTGATTTCATAGAAAAATGTAGTCTTCGTTCGAGTTTTTTTCTCGTGTTCGATATGCGCGAGACTTGCAAAGACTTTATAGTGTACCAACCGATGCTGAAAATAGTTGGACACTCCTATCGGTATGTTGAAATTAGTATAGGTTAAACTGTTGCTCACTTAGGGAACAAGACAGCATGGCTGAATGTATGACCTGATGAATGCCATTTTGACCTTCGACGCAAATAGGCCTATAACACGAGTTGTACAAAAAAATACTTAAAAGGCACGAAAATGTACAACACGAGCTATTATAATCTTTAGGCATGTGCTTTTAAGTCAATTTAAACAACATAGACTCATCAACTCTTATTATTTATATTTTCTAATTATCTTTTGAAAATCATAACAAACTCGAATAAGTTAAAGAGGACAGGTTTGTCACTGTAACTGATATTTATTAATTTTAAAAACGAACCCTTAGTGCATGTCAAATCTTTTATTCTGAAATTCGTAGGGTACCGGTATTTATCTGACAAACTCTTCCCTTAATGTAAATTCCACGTCTGGGTGTTCTATCCATTAGAAACAAGATTGTAAATCAATTTAAGCAAATTGGACTTATCACTTCTTGTTATCTCTTGTATGCAAAAAAAAAAAAGCACAAACCTACTTCAAATTGTAATAATATAACTAATGGTTTAGATTATATGCACTTAAAGTATGTGTGTTGCCTGTGGGTGCATTCGAGTATCACACGCGAGGGCTTGATTTCCCCCAATGTTGACCATGCGATACAAGACCGTCATTTCGAAACTCATTAAAAGCGCGGGAAAACCTTTCTGACGCCGCCGCTTCTTCTTGTTTTCTCTCTCTCTCTTTCTGCGCGGATTATTATCTTGCACTAGAGAAAAGAAGAAAGAAGGGAAAAGGCAAGAAGTGGAGAAGTTAATTTTATTAGCGTTGCTCACGTCCCCGGGGGAAAAATAGCATCGTGCAAAAAAAAAAAAACCTAGACAATTTTGTTTTAAACTGACGTTCATCATGTGATATCTTTGAGGGGGAATTGTGCACGCATTTTTCTCTTCTCATAGGCAGGGAAAATATTGACTTGGGGTAAAATAGCTCTCTTTTTTTAAGATGAGAGACAAAAGGAGAGAAAAATACTCCCCGTCGTTATTGAGCTTTTTTATTTGTTTTGCTTGGATGTAGACGGTGATTAAATGCCGCAGCGTATCGTGACGTGCTGATAAATAATTGCTAACAAAGGACACTTGACAGAAGACAAAAACGTAATTTTCTGTTTTTTCTAAAGCCCAGGATTTTGATGTGGGTATCGGACAACAAAGACGTGCTGTGTGCTGTGCGCGGTACCGGTAACTATGGTGGTGTAGTCTTACAGTATGATAAATAGACGATAAACGCTCAATAAATATTGTACAGTGAAAGGATATCTGCTTAAAGGCACTGGACACGTTTGGTAATTGTCAAAGACCAGTATTCTCACTTGGTGTATCCCAATATATGCATAAAATAATAAACCTGTGAAAATTTGGGCTCAATTGGTCATCGAAGTTGCAAGAAAATGCTGAAAGAAAAAACACCCTTGTTGCACAAATTTGTGTGCTTTCAAATGCGTGAAAAAGGCTTCAGGCCTGAAGTCTTTTCAGATTCAAATTATTTAGTGAGAAATTACCTCTAACTCAAAAACTACGCTACTTCAGAGGGAGTCGTTTCTCACAATGTTTTATTTTATCAACAGCTCTCCGTTGATCGTTACCAAGTAAGTTTTTATGCCAATATATATTTTGAGTAATTACCAAACGTGTCCAGTGCCTTTAAGACATGAGCAATTTGCGATATAACTGCTGCATAGTGAAAAATATAAATAACGCCGTAATATTAAGCTGAGAAATGTTCAGCTGAAATTATTCAACTTTTTACGATGACAGTAACTATCGAAATTCTACGTTCATCTAAGGAATAGCCCCATTTAGGGGATAATATATCATTGGTTTTTAGTAGAGTCGACATATTCACATCCTCTGGTGAGTCAATAAAAACTTTATCCAATCGATCAGTAAAAGCTTCAACATATAGGGGATCCGTTTTAAGACGAATGTTTTGTCGGTGATTTTGTACTGTTTCATTCCCGTGCTTTTATCGAATGCTGCATTGGAATATTTAGCAATGGCGATTTGTGGTCTTTAAATGATAGATTATCAACTTGACAGTGTTTCAGACTGACATTTCTCTGGGCGGTTGGTACTGGTATGAGCTTAATATTCAGTAAGACAGTGATTGTTATTTTGTAGAATTACCATTCCTTTAAATTGTCTTAATAATTGAAAGTGATGGAATGTTTTTAAGTTTAATTCCACCGTTGCAAACTAATTTATACTAAACTTGAACTTTATAAGAACCCTTTATTATTGTATTCTCATGTAAAGTACCGGGGTATACTGTTAATACTCTCAACAATAAATTCAACCAACGACTTTAAAGGTATCGTACACGTTTGGTAATGACTCAAAACAAATATTAGCATAAAAACTTACTTGGTAACAAGCAACAGAGAGCTGTTGATAGTATAAAACATTGTAGGAAACGACTCCCTTTGAAGTAACGTATAGTTTTTGAGAAAGAGGTAATTTCTAACTAAAATAATAAAAACTTCTTGCAAGACCAACTTCGATTACCAATTGAGCCCAAATTTTCACAGGCTTGTTATTTTATGCATATTGTTGGGATAAACCAAGTGAGAACACTGGTCTTTGACAATTTCCAAACGTGTTCAGTGCCTTTAAATGACTGTGAAAGGTTATAAATGGTAAACCTATAACCTGAACACCATACACGGTCATCTTTTTACCCATAAAGAGCCTATTCAGTTTCAAACTATTTCAATCATTCTGCACCTATACTCATCATCAGTAAACCCTGCCATAAACCTAAGCTGTGTCTCACTCCACGACGTTTGCTTGTTTTCCCTCTCGGAAACTATTTGGTTTCAGCTAGCCGGACGCAATCGTCCTATGATAACGGTGTAGCAATCGTAATTCGATAGTTTCCGTATAGACGTCTCTCAAGACTTCAAACACGGACCCTCCCCGGAGTGATGTTTACTCTGCCCACCTTGTCTATCAGACACCGCCACCCTGTAGCCATAAAACAAAATCTTACTCTTCTCTTGTTTCCGTTAGAGGGAAACCAACCTCTTTTACAAAAAGACATCAAATTTCTTTCATTCTCTCGTTGCTGACTTGATGACACGACTATGGTTAATGACACCGATTTCAAACGGTGACTGTCCCCCGTAGCCTGGGAGGATATTACAGGGAGGTAAAGACGCAGCAGGACACCCGTCCTATCCGATGACCTCCGGGCTCTGATCGCCGATGATGAAGTCGTCCCTCCCCTCTTACTTTATTTCTCTGCTTCGATCTGTCGAGGAGCCTCATGGCTATACGTTCTTTGCTCCTCTAAAAAGTATCAATGAGCTACTGACTTTTTTATGAGCTCAGACGCATTACGGACGAGCAACTAATCGCTATTGCGCTTTGATATGTTATTGAACCTGTTACGATCGGTGTCTACATTTTCCTTGATGGATAGTGGAATGACCGGGGGATATGAGAAGGTGTACGGGCATAATTATATACTCTTATCGTCAATCATAGTCTATAAGTCAACGTGTTACCCTTTAAACTACATTTGCACTTTTTCTTTAAAGTGTGACTCAAAATGGTTGTTGTTTTTTGGTCGATGTTTGCCAGATTGTTCCTGATGGATAAAGTAACCTTGGGCCAAACATCGCTTAACAGAATCAGGTTACCAGCCAAAATAATATTGTGTCATTTATAGTTTGTGTGACTGCTCTCAGTTATAGTTTACTTAATAGATATTTGTTGAGCAATACCGTGTGTCATCTATAGGCCTAAGAAGATTTTGGATATGGTCTTAAAAATGTACGATTGATGCATAAGCCTTTAAGTTAAAATTGATGGGTTTAGTAGCCGAAGGGTGTGGACGATTATGTGTGTTATTGTGTTATCTTACCATATTGACCTCAAATGATCGATCGTTTGCTGGAGGCCGCCATGTTGTTTACGTCCATTTTCCAATCTGCACTTAGTCCTACCTTTGGCAATTGGAATCAATGTGAGGGCTGATTAAATGTAATACATTTTTCGAAAATTAGAACTTTAAATCAAGAGCCTTACGTTTGTATTACTTCAAGTGCAACTTAAAGGTTTTAGAGCGTCTAAACATTAAAATTATAAAGTTGTATTTGAACTTCTACTGTTCAATAACATAATATCAAAAAATGATAAATAAATTATAATACATTAATGAAACAAATATGTATGTATATTAAAACAATGTTTTTCCTAGACCCATACAGCTTATGATTTAAGTTCGCCGTGCCAAAAGCATTAGTAAGTTGATATTAATCCCAATTTTATCTTACCAACAGGGATGTTAAGACCCTATCTCAACAGGCAGAGTTTCAGTTTATGAAATTTCAAGTGGAAGTTAACTTTATCCACCAGAGGGATTTGACGGACCTTATCTTTTTGACACCCATAACATTTATGGCAGAATTATACTGTCCATTGCATCATGATCCAAACATGCTGATCAGTGTGGGGAAATCCACCAAATGGAGAGCAGATTAAGGATTGATTCATATAGGGATACTATAGATACCACATGATATGCAAATTACCGGGTTCCTCACTCTGAAATAGTTATTTGTTTATTGTACGTATATACAGGCCAACCCATTGTGTTTTGGAAGAGTAAAGTAATTTCCACCATCCTACAAACCTCTGTGTAAGTGTCATCAAATTATAATAGGTGAACCCATTTAGGTGAAAACACTGAAAGATAGTTTATGGTTTACAGGGGATTTTGTGCATGTTCATATCGGGCTTATTTATATTGCAGCAATCGAAACAAGCACTAATGATTTAAGGGGGCTTCAATTAAAAGCTATTTTCAAAACTTGATAATACTACAGTCTGGAAAAAGCTCCCTTTGTGTTAGTTCCGTTTCCTCGTAACAATAATATCCTTCATGTCAATTTAACACTTTCACTTCTGTGAGAGTGGTCCGCACTTGTCCTATTTCTGAAATTGTCTTTACCTGTAAGTTTATTGTCCGGTATGTTGTAAATGTAACTTGTGTATTTTGTTGGAGTTTTATTCTTCCTGTTTTGAATATTCTTTCGCTAAATGTTGTAAATGTTTTTGCACAGGGCCTAAATAGGGTCTATATTATGTTCCAATCAACAGTACTATTTTTTCCATGTTCATGGATAACACATACCACTTGCATCGCAGCCTTACCCTTACTCTTTTATATCTTTAAAAACTGAACACTTATTAATCGACTTCTCTTCCTTCTGACATACAGGGCCCCCAGGCTATTCTTGCACATTCATTGGTTTCCACTTCTAGCCAGAAATAGTACAGTACCTACAAATGAATTGGTAATATGTTTTAAAGTAGGTCCATTAAGTCAGATGTCTTCAAGGACTTGACTTACGACATGCTTTAGATTTTTTGTTTTCAGTTTGGGTTGGTGACCTAATAGTCAGTGATTGATACCTTGACGTCTGTAATAGTTTGTTTTTCCCGAGGTACAGCCATCTTGCAGGACTTCTTTCAAGTCACTAACCAAAACGAGGCTGGATGGATAAATAAGAAGATTTCGACTTTTCTAAAGGCCAAAATCAAATTAGTAGTCGTCACTTTATAACTTTGTAAGAACGGAAAACCTTTGCAATCAAGTCTCGTGAGTATTCGATTATGTGAGGGGGAACACCTGCGTGTTCCTGAGATACATTGCTTTGACGTGTGAAGAAAACAAAATCGCGCACTTTGACGTTCGAGAGTTACGCAGATAGAGGGCCATTAAATATTTTAAGTTGCCCCACACTTCAAACTGCTCTACAAATGACATGCATTCCTGTATTCTGTTATTTCGTAGCATACCAGCGATATGATAAGGGATTGATATCCCCTACCATTAAACAGGTAATTGACGATAATATATCTATACTCGAAGGCGAAACATGTAAAATGCCTCCCAAATTAACTTCGTTACGACTTGACACAAGGCTAAAGCTGGCAATGACGGGACGACCGGTATCGTGTTGATGTTCAACCATATCCCATGGCATATCGCCTGTGCTTTTTATGCGTGTATGATTATTACTATTAGACTCCATTCTAGTCCCCAGGGCTTCCTACCCCTGGTTAAGGTGCTCGTTATTGCTCTATAGTACTCTACGTCCGTCGAAGAACTTGTCGTTTAGTCTCACGACAGATAAAGGGCAGACAAAATTAGAAACCGTGAAACGACGCTCGTTATTCGAATACACCTTTTCACAAATCATCGTCGCTTGCCATTATCGAAATAACCACGTATATGAACGTGCACAAAATCCTAACAACACAAGAACACTTTTTCGTTGCTTACTTACTGAGTGACGAACGAATTGGGCGATTTTGTTGCAGACCCTTTAAAGGGATTGTGTTAATTTTAGTTGTCACGTAATGTGAGATGTTAATCATTCGTAAATTTCAACTAGTTGGGTGCTACCTAAAACAACCTTTTAAATGCCTGTTCCGTTAAAATTAATGAGCTCAAAAAATTGCGCCGAAATTCATCTTTTTCTTGAAATCATGTTATGTTATTGGTCACCATGTTATTGTTCTCAAATATTGTGGTGCGACATTTTAAGTGGGAATATTGACAAGGTGATTGGTACTTATGCCAACTTCAAATTAACTGAGCTGTACAAAATTGAGCTATTGTACCATCACTGCACATCACTGTAAGTGATCGCTTGATAACAAAATTATATACTAACTATTATAAAGAGCACGTTTACTCTGTACACAAAGTGTGTATTTGGGCACTTTGGAGCTGTATTTGTACACGTAGTTCATAAGCAGCGTATCATCACCAGAGGGTGGAATGTTTCAAGTGTTTCGATTCACCTTACCCCCAAAAAGTTCACACTCAGATCGCAAAAAGGTCAGGGACCCATATTTACACTTTCAAGAGGGTCAGTGACCGGGTAAATATCACGCATAGCAACGGCACACTGATTCTAGGTGTGTTTATTTTCCATTTCATTCCGAAACATTTATTCTTATGCTTTAAGGCGTTCTGCAATGTTGAGGGTTTGGATATAGGATGTCATAGAATGTAATTTTCACACAGCCTGAATTAAACATTTGTAGTCAGCCAAAGGAGTACGGAACCAGACGGCAGTCGTCGGAGGCACGACCAGGGGGGTAACGTTGACACACGTAGAGAAGTCTTTCACAGAAGTGGGACGTCATTCACGACCTATTCTGTCAAATTCCATTTTTAGATCAGGTTTAATTAAACAGAATTTATCTACATCTTTGAAGGTAGATGTGAACATTCAAGTTTACAGTTTGACGGAATCCCTGACGGGGGAATCTGGCTGTTGCGGAGGGAGGTTGTCATTTTGAACGCTGGTGGCCTCATACCAAATTCCCGAAGACAAAGACATAGAATCAATACGAGCCCTGAATATAAATGTATTTATGAACTCAAGTTAAAATGTGATAGTCCAATTGCTTTTGCAGCTGTCATTCGTGCACGGGGGCATAACGAGGGTAATAACGACGGTATTATTCGCCCCGGGGTCGAGGGAAGAACACGTGCAGTTTACTGTTGACCGAGTTGATGAAGAAAGGTATCATTCTTGGCGTGTTCAACTAAGTTGTTCAGTAAATGGTGAGGTTGCCAACTGTAACTTAAAGGAACCGGCCACATTGGCGGTAATTACCTCGTTTCAACAATCTGTGAACCTCCTGAATCTCGTGCGTGCGATTGTGTTGGTTCATCCATGGTTCGTCATCTTGTCATTCACACTGTTTTGGGTTCATTCTTTACCAAAATAATTATGATTATTACTATACACACGTCTTTTTGATTGGTTCTGTGTTTCAAGAGTAGGCCTACCCTCTAAAACCTCCCGGGTCAAAATGGACCCGGCCCCAGTGGGCCTGACTCATTTCTTGGTCAGGCTGACCCGCAAAGTGGTTTAAAAATGGGATTTTAAGTCAGATTCTTTGTCATTTGCCCCCTTTCTGGGTCATTTTGTCACAGAGTCCAGGTCCAGATTCCATACTAACCCAGAAATGGGCCAGGCCCAACAGGGTCCGAATCCGGCTCAATCCTGACTCGGACGGTTTTAGAGTGTAACTGTATTGTCTACGGACATTTTATTATAGCTTGGGGTTGAATATGTCAATAATGTTAAATTGGCAGTCATTCTTACAGGAGTTAGTCACCCTTTAGTACTTAGAAGGCGACCGACTTCTGTTGAACATGTGGGTTCTATCAACCATTGTTCGTCTCTAGAAACTCGACCTTAAATTCCAAGATAAAGCTAGCTCCCTTATGGTTTTTATAGAAAATGTGTCTGACGTACACCAGGTTCACCATACGACGTCGCGCACACCGCCATTTTTTTTTTTCGTCAACGCAATATTCACTGATGCATAAGAAGATGGAAAAATAGTCAAGCTTCTTTAAAGTACTGCTTTAATCTTTGTTCGGGGAATTAAAAAAGTAATTATGGTCAAAGAATGATGCTGAAGTAAATAACCAGGTTAGTTTTGTGACGGACAGTGTGTTGCTCATGTAATATTACAGTTTAGAGTATGGTGCCAGTTCTTGAGAGGATATAAGCTCGGTGACACAGAACTGAATGATTTGTTTTCGTTCACACTGTAAAATCAAAAAGTTGTATTTGCTTCACAGTTCGACCAATAGCAGAGTTTTTCTCGATCACGTTTCGACCAATAGCAGAGTCTTTTTCGACGGCTGAATTACCTTTTTTAAATATTGTAATTTGAGTTGAAAGACACAATTTTAATATTCAATGGACACTCGGCGAATATTAGAAAGATGTCTTAAGAAACGCGTGGGATGTACACAACAATAGATTGCCTAAACATCTTGTTATTTTGGAAATGCTGAAGTTTTGAGAAAATGTTACAAGAAAACTTAAGACATTTTGTTGCTGATATTTGTGATGCTGTTGTAATTCAAAGACAGTTCAACATGTCATTCGGGAGCTCATTGGGGTTCAGTAAATGCATGTTCCGTTGCTTTTTTAGGGGTAATTGTAAAATACAATTTTCCTCGAGAGTACAGCGACCCATGTACTCAGCTGGAAATTACGTCTGTCGGCGTTCATACAAATTATTCAAATACGTTCACTCCGTATTTCACAATTTGTGTGAACATTTTACGGGTGTGGTAAAAAATAACAAATATATGCACCTTTCTCAATCACAAATTGATACATTGACCTATAAATTTTTACTTTATTTTCAATTTTAATAAATTTAGCTTATTGCACAGATACAAGAAACCAATATTATGCCTATGAAATTTACTGCTCTTCGCCTACCTGGCTTTATTTATTTATTTATCTTCTTCGTTTTATTTAACGACAGGGTAGCCCCGTCAGCAAGGGGCCTAAATATAGCCCGATACCTAAATAGCCTGAGAACTAAAGCGAGCACGGGGCCTAAATGTAGCCAAAGACCCAAGGCAGCGCAAATGTAACCTGAAACAAAAAGGGAGAACGGGTCTAAATAAAACCTGAGACCTAAAGGGAGCACGGGGCCCAATCCTGTATCTGAATGAAGCCCGGGTTGCGTTTAAAAAGGGTTACCCGGTACATGTTGAATGAATGTTCACTGCTAGCAGACATACCAGTTAAATATCTGAGCATGCACGCATTAACAAAAACAATGGATTTACCAGGTAAATCTGCTGCCACCTAAGTTTTTCCCCAAAACTCTTCCATTTTTCTTCAGAACTAAAATGAAAACTGTTTAAAGTATACCGTAGTTCAAATCAGAATAACCTTCCATGGTTATGATTACAGCTCATTACAGCATTGTTTTTGAAGTGTTGCTTGAAAGAACGAGTATTCGAAGGGTTGCGCACCAAAGCACCTTATCTCTAAAGTTAAAATTTATAAGTAGAGCTTCGATTAAACCAATTCGTCTGATAACATTAACAATACAACAACTTTAGTAACGTATTGTTGGTACAGCAACCCTTGGGGTGAAACTGAGGTTATAACACTGCAGTGATTGGAGGGCCCCTGATGCATCAGGCACAATCTAGGCAGATGTCGAGTTCGCTTGAAATGCATTTTTCAAAAGTTGATGACATGAACCGCACAGAAGGGGACTGAGAAGACGTAGACGAGCACAATTTAATTTGAGTTGTGTTCTATGTGTTTGGGACATGTATTATTACTCTGCTTTAGGGCTTGATGCAAGGGGGGGGGGTCAAAAATGACGCATGGTTATTTTTGATACTAGTTCAAGTTGTGAAGCTTTAAAGGGAATAACTGCATTCACTTTTGGTGGTTACAAATGAAAGTTTTGTAGTCAGTAAGATAACACAACACTGCTCCGGGACTAATAATATTGTCAGTTGGAGATGATTATGTTAGCTTAGATAAGTGACATATTTATTTAAGCCATCTTTTTCGACGCACAATTAGTAAAACAAAAAACTATAAAAACACTAACATGTGTAAAATAACAACAATAATTATGTGCATACCGTGTTTGAGTAACACTTTGGGTTGCATAAATTCATCATGATATTTCCTAATTTTTCTTGCAACAATTATTAAATAACTCTTCCACGCCTTTTTGTGGCAGATGAGCCATCAGACAATTTTTTTCTAAAGTGTCGACTTTATATAAGGCAGAATGTTGCGTTGAATCGAAGCCTTCAAACTCCCTATCCTGAAACTGTGAAACTTTCAAATCCACTTGGCATATTCAAGAACAGTTTAAAAGAAGCATTTTGTTAACTCTATTTTCTACTTATGTTATGCTACTTTATTTTTTGTTGTTGGTTGTTTTTGCAGAGCAGCGCCATGAGCGCCGCTTGCGGTGGATACCGGCGCTCTAAAAGTGTCCGTTATTATTATTAGACTGCCAAGAGTTGAAATCACAGCTTATTAGTTATGTCCCAAAATGCAAAATTGACTGAGGTATGGTTTTGGGAAGACAGCGTCTTTAAGAAGACAATGTCAAGGACGATTAATACCATCGTGATTGTCACACTGAATAAATGTCACATTAACATTTAAAGAAGTCCCACTAACTGTGCATATTATATGTCATTTGGATATTGTCGACTTATACCCTCACGGAATATCGCCGAGACAGTTCAGTCCAAGCTGTAGGTGGCATCATCTAAAGCAAAGCCAATAAATTTTTCTTAGAGGCTTTCATCTTTTGAAAATTTACCATTCGGAAATACCCTTACAGATTTTTAAAAAAGTGCAAGTGATTTTCCTTTGGCTATAGATGAAAATTAAACGATCCTCGTTTTTGAAGTGAACAGTTTGAGACAGGTTGATTTTGATGTCATGTTTGTCATGGAACACCAGATGATTGCACCCCGACAATTGAAACTCTCGATCCACCTCTTAATACGCCAAGCCAAACTAGTCCCCTCCTCCGATTTCAGTTTGGGATCCACGTCAAGATGTGGCCGCTTTTACTGACAAAACTCCTGCGATATCTGTTGTTTATCTCAGCATTATTCTCTTCTTAGTACCTACACTATGTACCTACAAACGTGAATAAAGGTATATTCGGTATCAATTTCGCTGTTAACAGTGTGTGCTTTATTATGACAATAATCTTTTAGAAATGGCTCCCTCAGTTTGTTTTAATTTGTTTTTTATTCAAATTTTATACAGGAAATTAAAGGAACCTTTCTGAGGATTGTGAGGTTCTGTAATGTAGGAAGTCACATGCATTGAATGCTGTAGGCCACTTTGATAATTATTTTGTTAAAAAGGGAGTGAATTCGATAAATTTGTTGCGGTGATCATCTCTTGTACTGACTTTATAATTATCATGAATGCAAATTTGGTAATTTCAAGTGATTAATTCTCACTTTAAAACCTTATTTTGTAATCTTTACTGAAGTGTCATAAGAATGTACTATTACATTTAATCCCAATACCCTGCAGTTATAACATCACACGTCTGGGTTCTAGACAACCACATCCCTATCTTCCATCCCATCTACAGAGGGAGCACCATAATATTTCCACAAGTGCATGGCTTCGCGACTTATCAAGATCCTGGCCAAATACCAATACATGCCACTGGCAAAAATGAATTTAAAGATAAACTATTTCCCCAGGGCATAATCCTATAACAAACCATGGATTTTACTTCCCGTAGAGATAATAAGAACATTCATCGACTGTATTAGATACCGGGCACGCCTGTACATGAAGTACCACCGCTGGGCATGGAGGAAGACTCCCGCAGTATACAACCCTAATGGAACACACGAGAAGCAATCCCATGAAAATGGTTCAGTGACAACAAACGAAACATTTAGCCTCTTTTTTTCCACTCCCCTCACCCTCTCCTATCTTACTGGTTTCTCATATACAAGAGCCCGGAGTAAATTGACTTTTCCTCTGTTTATACACGCCTGTTTCGACGACTTGTAAGACAAGCCTTTTGCTTTGCGGGAGCGGTCGATGCGATTGCTCTTTACATCCTACAGTGTTCGGCCACGAGGAGTCCCCACGGCAAAGCGGTAATTAGTTTAGTGGGACTATTAAAGAGATTGCCCATCGATCGGGCTTGTTTCATCTTAGGATTCTATTTGTTTGCAATCCCAACTTGTAGACCACCGGGCATAGACATTAAGCAGATTACTTTCCATGAAGATGCTATCATTGAATTACTACCTTTTTTCTCATCTTTTGCAGAACAGATCTGTACCTTAGTTTTATCTTCATTCATCAGGCATAGAGATCTTTTAACGCATTAAAATGCACTCTTAACAGAATATGTTCCAAAATTAAGACACTACGATTCACTGGAATGTTTGTTTCTGTAGAAAAGGGTCTTTTGAACCACGTGTTGAATCTAAAAATGAAAAGGAAGGTAAACACCCGTGGAATCAAAGAAGAGAATATGTTTTTTGTTTGATGAATATTTTAAACATTATTTACTTTGTATCAACCTCGGTACAGAAGTGTCCCACTTAAGATGTCAATTATGTTTTGCTTATACCCTCAGCAGTTCAATTACACCGGTGACTTCTTGGCGCCCGCTCTGAGTTCGCTGGCAAAGCAGCCAATAGCCGCTGTGATTTCAACAGTATACTCATCCTCTGATTAGTCACCTCGAGCGATCAGCTGACACTGGGAGACTTTTGATTGGTGGAAAGCGATCGCTAAAAACAAAGAGAAGAGACTCTGTGACGTGGAATTAGAAGCGGCGAGGATTCGAAGGTGAAGAGTAGGCGGTCAAGCTGTTGATGAAGCAAAGACAATTCTGGCAAAACTCCTGCGATATGTGTTGTTTGTCTCAGCATTATTCTCTTCTTAGTACCCACAAATAAATCAGTCAATTGTTTTGTCAATAGGCCTATACAGAAAGGTTGAAGAGCACTACTTGATCAAAATACATGTTCGTCAAATCTTCGAATGCCGTCGACGGGAAAAGCTTTCGTGTTGCAAGTTCACTGGGGAATAGCTGTTCTATGATACATTTTAAAAGAACAGTTGTAGATTCGGCGAGGGAATACGAAGATAGAATGATCGCTTATGTTTAGGTAAACAGAAAAGCCATCCTCACAATGTTGCTGACAGTTTTGATAAGTCGCGTCACCTTGAAAAATTGAAACCTGCTCAACTCATCACTTTATGATGCACATCATCTGCTGAAGACTGAATGTAAGTCTATGTATTCTTCTCATATGTTCGTATATAGTATGACTTTAAAGGGTCCGTATACGTTTGGTGATGACTCTGAAAATTAATGGCAATAAAATCTTACTTGGTAAGAAGTACAGCAGCTTTCGATAGTATAATGCATTTTGAGAAAAATATTTCACTTCGAAGTACTGCGGTTATGGAAAAAAGATATCACTTTTTATCCCCCAAAATTTGAATATGAGAAGCGTTAACGGTACTGACGTTTCTCAGATTGTGTATTCCACTTGCAGATTATTCTTCCTGTGTGGACATAACCGCTCCAGATTGTCGGCAATATCTCAAAAACGATACCACCTTTTGAAATGAAATTTTCACAGGTATAGTTATATGGTATATATCTAGAACTATATGATTGAAATAAACAGTGGGTTCCAATTACCAAACGTATACAATCCCTCTAAGACTGTTCTTAAATTACATGTGTAATGACACACAACCGTTATGCACTTGCATATTTCATAATGATAAGAAGATTGATTATAACATGAAGCTATAGCGTGAGGGATTTCATTTGTCAATTTTCTCGTTATTCTCGTCTGTGTCTGAATTAGAAACTTCATATTAGAAACAATTCCCTAGAGAAGCAAAAAAATATAAATCATAGGAAGACGCACATCGGAGGAGGTGGGTACTTGAGACCAAGTTCCAACCTCCTATAGCAGAATCTTCTGAGCCACCTCTTGCTGAACTAAAATGCCCCCTTCACCCACACACACCCCACTCCATTCCCACCATACTTTCCCATGCACAATATTCTCTGGACCCATGATGCTTATAAAGTAAAGATAAACAAAAGAAGCCCATACACCACCAGGATAGCCCTGGATCTTCGACTAGTATACCCGATTGTTATTGCCGACTGCTGTTACCTTGAATGAAATTTCAAATGTTCATCAATACACATTTCTGTCGGGGAGTCATATTTCAAGGCAAACGTGAAAGGAAACCGAGCGCAACAACACCAATGGGTCTGTTTAGAAGGGGTGGAGAATTGGGATGGGGGGGAATTTGTACTCCATATTTTTAGTAATCTCTTCGTTCAAGCGCCTTGAGCACCTTATTGATGGATACGTGCGCTATATAAGACTCCAGTAATAATAATAGTATTATTATTATTAATATATCTGCCACTTTCGTAGGAGATAAATCAGACGTGCAGTCTAATCTACGACTTGCCATAATCGTAACCCATGATTTTTCCGACCCAGTCATTTGTTAAGTTTTGGCAAAAGTGTTTAACCTATTTTCAACTTTTTAAATGTATCCGATTGGGTAAAATATAAAATGGATTTTATTTTAAAAACCTCTCCATCGTAGTATTTGAAATTGAAACATCGATAAAAAACTTTCCCAGGTTGGGCTTCGTACATCTCCATAGATTCGGCCAAATTAGTTCACACACATTTCGTACGCCTCGTCATGTATTACTTACTAGGGTTGAAAAAGGTGTTTCGGTTTTCATAAGAATGTCTCTTTAACAACGAAACAAGGAAAAGTGATCATCGCTATTGGGGAGTATATCAATTCCCATCACCTAAAGGTTGCAATATGTCATCAAACCAACCTGCGAAAAGTTCATCAAGCTCGGTTGTCACGTTTTCGATTAATAAAACAAACAAACACAAAACATTGTGTGTTTTGTCATAGTTTGTATATCGGAATAAACCTCATTTTGGAGGACAATTTTTTCGTAGGCCTACAAAACAGCGTTCCCGTGCTGGTATATAAAAAATGATACAAGCTTTCTCATTAAAAAATCGTCAATTAATGTTTCAATCATTTACCGATCATGTATCATACCCAAAGTAGTTCCATGGTCCCGATGGACCCAGTAAAGTAATCAGTGTGCAATGAATAATTGATGAAACCAGCTATGATTTCACGTCGGTGTCTTTTGATTGAAGTGCATTGATTGTCATAATATCACAACTTTAACATTATTATAGAAGGGGGTAAAAATTGAGGTATTCTGACGTCCCGACTAGACTCTTAGGAGTGGGCCTATACGTTGTTTTTAAAGGTTGGCCGAAGTGTGCCCTTGTTAGAGATAACAACCAGTCAAATTGAGGGGATCATCTGTATGTCCAGTTTTTGTTGAATTCCTGAGAGCTACTTTATAAAAAAGAGGATATCCAACGACAACCGTGCTCCCTTATGGAGCTTACCAATTTTTCTGTCTATACAAAACACTCCTTCTAAACACTCCTTGGTCAGAACTGCCCCGGTTCCTGGTCACAAGGCGCCAGACCCATTTCTGGATCAGTTTGACCCAGAATCTCTTACAAAATGACGCTCAAAAATGGTTCAAACTGACAAGCTAATACCTATGTTTTAACCATATCCCAGGTCAGCCTGACCCAGATATGGGTCAAGCCTCCTAGGACGCTGAACCCGGGTAAGTTCTGCCCTGGGAGTTTTCACAGTGTAGACACGCCCAAAACCCGCACGAGTCCACAGTTAGGTAGCCATGCTCCCACCTTAGTGCTTACAAATATCCTGCTTCGGCGGGGTGTTTTATTACCACATTGGGGTGTTTAATATTAACTGTGTATAGCGTCCTTAGGAAATGGGACGTGCAGCCGTTAGGTACCCTCTACTGGGCTAATGGGCTATGTAGTTCCAAATGAGAATTGAAGACACTTTGGCCTACATAGTCAAGGGTTTGGATTCACCCTTGGTGCTTTTAGTACCTTTGACAAGTACCCCTGTTTGCTCTTTTAAGGTAAAATGTCTCGAGCTTTTTCCCCTTCTTCTTCTGTTTAACGTCATGATTTGTTTGTATTTTTGTTTGTTGATAAACTGCCATTGACAGGATAGAATTAAACACATTAATCAGGAAAGCGCGGGTGGTAACATTCATTTTGATTTACAACCGTGGAACAATATTTTACGAACAATGTTGTGTTTGTTTACAGAACCTCTGCACTGCGGTGTCAAACTTCACTTGCAACAACCGTACATTTCCACCGCCTGCGAGGCGACGAAGACTCCCCCTTTTGGATGCAGCGATTACGACCTTTGACTCTGAGCTAAGAGCTGAATTTAAAATCCAAGATGGAAAGCCCTGCTTTCAACTCGTCCGCTTACACCAATATGCACTCATCAGTAGACTACGAGCAGTTAATCTATGACCTTTTGAAACCCAAAGTCTTCCCTCAACCTTATGAATACCTTATAATTGCCATCTATGGGTTGGTGTTCCTGCTAGCGATCATCGGTAACACGCTAGTATGTATAGCCGTACTGCGTAACGAACACATGCGTACTGTTACCAATTATTACATTGTGAATCTAGCCCTGGCGGACATCTTGGTATCTTTAGTTTGTCTTCCCATTACTGTGGTAGTAGACGTCTCAGAGACCTGGTTCTTCGGAGGTGTTTTGTGTTTGATCATTCCCTACATACAGGTAAGCGTGTGAACTTCCATTACAAGCATTCAAAATGGCCTCGGAAAAAACAAACTAAGAAACAAAAAAGGGGGTCACAGAAAACTGTGCGCAAAAAATCCAATGAAGAGCACTAGAATAAACTTGAAACTATCCTGAAGTATCAGGAGATGTTTCTGGGAAATAGTGTTGTATTGTTGTTTTAATGGGACAACAAATATTGTGCTGTTAAATCTGCGCTGTGGTGCCATCACTTTCAAGAAGACTTGACACACGCCCGTCGCGGGCCAACCTCGTTTCCAAGAGTGTGTTACCTATCCGCAATATTAATGGCGCACTATCGTTGTGGTTATAAGACTACTCTTTATAACAATGTTTGCCATTTTTATTTAAATCCTTATTTACTCCTAAAATTTGCATTGGTACGCAGGCCTGATTAGTCTGATGATTGTTAATTTATAATTAACTCAATGAAGGTGGTGATAATAATGCGGCGGACATCCACCTGGTATCGTCCTTAAGATTAGACGGGGCAGAGGCGTAATTCCCAAGGGCGGCGATCTGGCATTTGACGCAGTGCGTAAAGTGTCCATTATAGGCCTTGTAATGTGTATGAAGGACCGTGGGGATTGTTACATGACGGTCGTGCTGAGCCGCGCTGAAGCATGCCTCGAAAGGGGCAGCATTTCTCGGCAGACCCGGAACGATGAGCTCTCGGAATACTCCACAAAATCTTCGTGGGAAACAAAGTTCAGTCAATAGTGACAGTCGATATTAGAGATTGAAGAAGAAACGTAAGGTGGCAGCAGACTTTTAGGTTAACAAAAATATTTGTGGATGCTTGCATGCACAGAGTTATAACGTAAACAGGATCGAAGGACAAACAGAGTTGCTGAATATGCAGAAAAATGCGCGTAAATGGCTTGCAACTATTTTGAATCGCATGACTTATATTTTAATGGTTATCTTCATTAGGGTAAGGGGTATGAACAAATTGATACTAGTTTTCGTTAGGAAAAAATCCACTCTACACTCCACAGAATCTTGGTCGATAGAATCATAGTTCGATAGTGATTTCTGGTGGTCTTCTATTGAGAAGCTTCAGGGTGTTGCCAAAGAGGGCTTGAAATTACCCAAGTTAACATTGCGGACACGTACTTCTGGAAACTTGGCGATACTACTACGCACAATTAAAGCGTGATCACTGCAATATTGAATACCAAAAAAGGTTTGCTGTCCTTGTTCGGAGGAAAACAAAATTCTAAAAGGTACACTTATTATTTTGTTCATGAATAATTCATATACATGTAAATTTATAGTATCGATCTCCCTCACTGGAGCTGAGTGAGCTTCCTCGGTGAAAAGCGGTCCAATTTGTCAAGCTTGACTTGACTGTTCGTGTAAATAATTACAAGGGAATGGTACACATTGATTCGTAGAAGAGTCCATTTATTCCAATTATCCTGGGTTAAGAAAACATGCCATTGAAACTGTTCGTTCAGTGAAACCAAATTTAAGAGGATACAAAATATTGTTTTGGTTTGAGATAACATCCTTTGAAATTCCCCCTAAAAAGACACTGTGATGTTTTTATTGTGCTCACATTTATTATTATACAGTTCTCCCACAGGGAAACTGTTCTGATTTGGCTTGCCCTGCGTTCACTTCCTCAGTGGTAGACCGTTGTTTTTAGACAGAATTTGTTTTAGGGGAAATTCCGTGGTAAACATTACTTGGATAACATGTAAACGAAATGTGGTTTTCTGAATGATCTTGTTGAGTTGCTTTAATTTAATAAGCTTTTTTAAACAAATGCCAACATATCAAGTGAAAGAAAACCACTCAGTGATGTTTTTTTAAAACAAATGCCAACATATCAAGCGAATGAAAACCACTCAGCTGATACCCTATGCATGGTCGACGGGAATACATAGTAATTTTTACACCACTAAAGGCAACAGATTAATTTCTTTTAAACAGCATCGTTATTCTTTGATAAACTTAAGCAAGAATCATACTATTTGGTATAGATTTTTAACTTTATTTTCATGGTTTTAAGTGGGTTTGGGTTTTTTTATGTGTTTTTTTTTTCTCTCAATACGCCATTTTTGATTGTCTTCAAGACAATAATAAACACGGTAGTCTTTATAATAGAAACACTGCAGTATTGAGATTTATGCTCTTATATGATCCTCTTTATAATAAGATTTGATATAATGTCTTTCTGTTTCAGAACGTCTCGGTTTGCGTGTCTGTTTTCACGCTGACAATGATCGCAGTGGACAGGTTCCTGGCAATCTGTCACCCTCTGAAGTTCCAGAGCTCAGCAAGACGGACCGTCATCTCGGTCATCGTCATCTGGTTCTTGTCCCTTGTTATCACGTTGGCCAATCCGCTCACCGTGGAAGTCACCAGTCCACCATGGATAAAAGGCAAGATTAACCCCGTGTGGCTTTCAAAATGTCAAGAAGTAAGTGAAAACTCTATCAATCAATCAATCAATCAATCAGTCATCGGACATTTTTATAGAGCGCCATCATTCTAGTTTCCTATAGACTGTGCAAGTCTCGTGCGTATTCGAACATTGGGACCCGTTAAAGCGCGTGAGTTTGTTTCCTTCACGCGTTAAAGCATCGTGCGTGGGACCAAAGTGGTCCCAAAAATCGTGCGTGTGACCAAAGTGGTCCCAAAAATGTTCGAACACGCGCGAGACTTGCACGGTCTATTCCGAGGCTCTTATAGCAATGTGAAATAAACGTTAAGACAAAATATTTCACAACATTTCATAAAGGAGAAGACAAATGCAATGGAGTAATTGTCAATATATTTTAAAAGATTTTTGTTATAGCATTTGGAGATAATATGATAAGACGATATAGCTTGATATCTGCTTTGAGCTGGAAAATTTCGTTAGCCTCCTTTACGTACACACTTAGATCTTCCGGGTCAGAATTGACCCCGATCTAAGTCCCGGTGGGCCTGCCTAATTTCTGGGTCAGTATGACCCAGGATTTGTGTAAAAATTACCAAGAAATGACGCATAATCCGAGTTAAAATTTAATTTTGTTTTACCACTTTCCAGGTCAGCCTGACCCGGAAATGGGTCAGGCTGACCTGGGACCCCGCGGAATCCGGGTCGATTCTGACACGGGAGTTTTTAGAGTGTATGTATCATGCATTCAAAGACTTTCTTTAAAGTACTATTAATTTGTTTCTCTTTTAGAAAAAATGGGAGAACACCGACGGGAAGAAAGCGTACTATGTTGTAATGCTGGTGTTTACGTACATCATTCCTCTGTATATAATCGGACTTGCGTACATGATGGTAAGTACACCGCCCTCTGTTGAGCGTATTCTTATTAAGAGGTGATGAAGTCAAATGAATATATATACAACCATTTCCTTTGATTTATTTAAAAAGCTGTTGTTATACTCTTTATGGTACAATGTAACTGTATTTTGCCGGTTGTTTTCTTTACTGTTTATTGGTCCCAAAATAACGTCCTCATCTGATTAATAAGTAACGTCTTGAACCCAGAATACGTTACAGGCCAACACTTTACCCCAACCCTTTCTAATGATTGTGCCCCCGGGTCTGGTGCCGTTGTTCCATTGTGCAGATTTGTGTACGACTTTGGTCGGGTATCCCAAGTGACGAGACAAGCTGCAAAGGAAAGGCTGGCAACAACAACTCCGGGAATGCCAAGGGCAAAAGAGTAATGAACAAGAGCACAGAAGCCCAACTGCAGTCACGCCGTAAGGTAGCTCGCATGTTGATTGTGGTTGTGGTCATCTTCGCAGTATGCTATCTACCGATTCGTGTGCTGAATGTTTTAAGGTTAGTAAAACGAAAGGAACGTCAATTCTTCTATAAATAGTTTATGGTTCAAATTGAGGCGATCATAAAAATGACTGGAGCCAAAGCCGTGTACGAATTGGCGTGTACAGCTTCGGCTACGGGATAGATTTACGGCTCATAATGCCTTGAAGTATAGTATAGCAACAGTCGTGCTGTAGCTGTAGCCGCCAATTCGGATACGGCCTAAAAGATAGACACTCCAGTTCATGACTTCAAAACATTGCAATTGGTGCCCATCGGATCGTTTAGGGTGTACGGCTGGGCAGTTATCTTTTGCACTTTCATTACTCAAGCCTAAAACGTTTACCTTGCATCACGATGACCAAGTCCTCAACAACTATAAACAAATCAATACTAATTGGGAATCCGTAAATGGGCACCATTTAAAACAGATCCAGTTTAAAAAATAATAATGAATAAAAAAAACCGTCAGGCACTATTTAAAGTTCTGGATTATGGTCGCCCCCGATCCAAATAACCAATTTCATAACGTCTAAATAATGCTGCATAGATTGTTAAGTGTTCTGTACAAACGTCCTGCTCATTTGAAATAACATAACACTCTAGATTTGTGAAACGTTTACTGGAAATGTGTTTAATAATGTATATAATTTGACTTTTTTTTTACTCATTTGTTTTTGCATCAAGTGCTTTCGGTGCGTTCTCCCAGATGAACATTGACATGATGGCTCATAGTGATAACCTTGGCATTGCTTATCTCATTGCCCACATGATGGCGTTTATCAACAGCGCCATCAATCCGGTCATATACAACTTCATGAGTGGTAAGTTTTCATACGCAGTGCAGCAGTGGCAGGAGATTCTTTCCCTCGGAGATTCTGTCCCCCCATACGGCGAACTGTGTACAAACCTTTTCTGAATCATCCTCCTTCAGCCCATGTTAATTTCCCATGGGGGACAGAATCTTCGGCGGACAGATTTCCCTATGACACCGCCATCATGATGCAGCCATTTTGGTTTTCCTCAAATCAATGTAATGAACTATAGAGGGCGATTTAGTCAGCAGCTCCTTTAGGTATGACGGGAATTATAATGTATCGCACACAGGGAGCGTGACCAAACAGTGGTTGTACAGTAAACCGACCCTTTTTTCGATCTTTATTGTGCCGTAGTCGTCATCTGTGTGAAAGTTTTCCTAAGTTCTTGTACGGAGCTCTAGAACTGCCATAAAACTTGTTTAGATCCTGATATAGTTTACTGCAGGATGATGAAATCATGAACGTAAGATGACGACATCTCGAAATAATTTTCCTCGGGATGACGACATCTTGAGAGTAGAATGTCATCCAGATAAATTTAATCTTGGGATGACGACATCCTGAGTGTAAGATATTGTCTTACCAAGATAATTTATCCGGACTCCCTTGCATCAAATTATCTCAGGATCTCAACATGTAGGATATCACTTCCAGAGCTCCATACTATATCGAGTAAAACATTGACACATAAAGAAGGCCCAAGTTTATGTATGGGTATTCTCAGGGAGGGGGGCACCAGAGAGCTATAGCAATCTGTAGAAAAAGAATTCTCTCCTTTCTATCTGTCTTGGTCACCAAATTGCATTTTTGGTGGATTACGGCAAGTTACCAACATCACACGGGAGATCAACACGATTATTTTTTCCTTCAAACTTTTGTGCGTGGCATTTTCTGTCTCCGCATACAATAAAATGTACACGATTTGCTACTCATTGTGGGCAAAGTTCAATGAACTTCAAGATCATTAGGTTGTTTAAAGGCACTGTACACTATTGGTAATTACTCAAAATAATTGTTAGCATAAAAACTTACTTGGTAACGATCAATGGAGAGCTGTTGATAGTATAAAACATTGTGAGAAACGGCTCCCTCTGAACGCTCTATGCTCTGAAGTAACGTCGTTTTTGAGAAAAAAGTAATTTCTCAGTAAAATATTTGAAATCAAGCATCTGAAAGCACACAACTTCGTGTGACAAGGGTGTTTTTTCTTCCATTATTATCTTGCAACTTCGATGACCAATTGAGTTAAAATGTTCACAGGTTTGTTATTTTGTGCATATGTTGGGATACACCAAGTGAGAAGACTGGTCTTTGACAATACCAAACGTGTCCAGTGTCTTTAAATTGAGGGAGCATCTTCTTTACTGGGGGTGGGGTGCACGGGAGCATTGCTTTTCAATGTGGGGGTGCAGGGGCCATGTTTTATAGTGGTAGGGTCGAATATCGTACACATTTTTTTGTTTTTAGAAGGTGGCACTTCAGGGGCACGATCGTCTTATGTATCTGGATTTTTCCTGAGTAGAGGG
Source organism: Plazaster borealis (assembly GCA_021014325.1). Classification (NCBI taxonomy): domain Eukaryota; kingdom Metazoa; phylum Echinodermata; class Asteroidea; order Forcipulatida; family Labidiasteridae; genus Plazaster; species Plazaster borealis. Next base: position 15,215,894 of record CM037464.1, on the reverse strand, counting down.
GCGCCAGGTGTGGTGGCCCTCCCCCGGCTATGCCGCTGCCTTCTTATTACTGCTTAGCTTGGAACAGCAAAGAAATAACCATTTATACAAGGTCCGATATGTGGCATGCAGAGGGTGTCGTCCCCCCCCCCCCCAGATCCTATACACCAATCCTTCACCGATCTTGAACTCTTGGTGGCAGCAGACAAACTGCGGTGGAACTGCGGTGGTACGACCTTGCCTCTTATGTAACTATTATTTATAAACAACCATTATTTACATATAACCATTATAAATTAACTAGTGTAGCCCAGCCCTTAAGCCCATCGATAGGCAGCGCAGTACCACCCAGGTACCACCGCAGTAATTGAGGCGTTTCTGCTGCCACCAAGAGTTCAAGATCGGTGAAGGATTGGTGTATACTTTAACGCACTCTTTTCCTCTTGGTACCACCTCCCCAAAAATCATCTTAAGAATTCCTGAGATGCCCAGAACATAATAATTACACAGTAGGAGGGTGGGGGGGGGGTACACCATGCCACATATCCAGCACCAAATGTAACTATTTGATTCGGCTACTCTCTCTCTATGCTTGACATGTATCTAATATTTTCACTAGTTCTGAAATTATTCTCATAAAACCATGACAATGAATCATTAAATCTAGTCTGTCTACAAGAGGTTTCTTGTTACGGTTTGAGAGAAAAATATGTTGTTTGTGAATTAACTTTAAGATTTAATGTTGAACACCCACTTTTGTTTCAATTAGTTTCTAACATTTCATACCCTTTAATATTGGTAAGTGTCCAAACTGCATGGTTTACATTTTGTAATGTAAGTAATAATTAACCGATTCCGTGGGTAGTTGTTTTAATTGACGGATGAGAAGCTGTTAAAACTTGGGATGGTTTGTCTATGTAGGGGAAACCTCGACGGGGAGGGGGGTGGTGGTGGGGTTAGACACAGGTTCGACCTAACCCCAACTGCCGACATTTTATACAATATGTAAACCCATCCCAGCACATCAACGCAGAGTTTTCCTGTCATCCCCCTTCAAAACTTAACCCAAGTTGCGCCACTGCATGCATTTACATCATCATTTTGTTCAGGCGTGCCCATTTTATGTTTATGCATTTCGTCACAGTTGTCTTGCGATAACGCAAATTGCTTCGAAATTTGAGTTGAAATTTTAACAGGTGCATGAAAACTGCGAAAGTTCATAATATGTTGCCATCATTGTGCTCACCTGAACTCATAACTTGTGTATGTCGCGATTCCAATATCTCAAATTCATCCACCCTTAGAAAAATTCCGGAGAGAATTTCGAAGTCTTTTGCGCTGTCAGGGAGGTACCGGTACATTACGTCATCATAACGTCACTGCTCCCGAAAGAAGGATTCCAACATATCGGAATCGTAGCACTGTGATTTAGGGAAAGTTGTCGTACTATGTTATTAGAGTAAGTGTCATAAGGGTGTACTTTAAAACAATGATTCAGAATTTGGAATCTGTGGGGATCGAGTTTGATTTTTTTATTGCAAACTAAAAGTTTTGAATATTTTATGTCTTCGCTTCACCTCTGAGAACGGATTAAAAAAAATAGGAACCACAGGTGAAGCTATTGGAAAGCAGAGCCTTTTAATAGCAAACCCTTGCTCATGGTGGAAACTAGTTGTTGTGTGACACCTACTTTATGATAATCATTTATGGGCAAGAAGTGGTGCCTTTGAGACGAACGAGATGTGTATAAATTTTTGGTTTTTACCCATACACCGATGTGTGTTAGCACTGTATACTCAGTACTTTCCCGAGTCCTGTGAAAAAATATCACAGGCTTATTACTCGGGTGGGATTCGAACCCACGACCCTTGCAATTCTAGAGCAGTGTCTTACCAACTAGACTACCGAGATTGCCCGGTAGCTAGAGGCAGTTCGAATCCTGTGTTTTGGCAGCGGGTACCGCAACGATTATAATAGATGTTAAATTTGCATCGGGGATAAAGTATATAAATTTTGGTTTTTACCCATACACCGATGTGTGTTAGCACTGTATACTCAGTACTTTCCCGAGTCCTGTGAAAAAATATCACAGGCTTATTACTCGGGTGGGATTCGAACGAGATGTGAGCAAAGATTCGACATTTTTGCTACTCTGCGTGTATTAAAACGTCGATAATTATCTCACCACTTCTTCCTAGAAAGTACAACTATTTACTTGAACATCTTATTGTAACATTCCTCAAGATGTAGACCCAGTGAGCAAAACTTTAAATTCTTCTTCGTTCTTTTCTTTGCAGCAAAGTTTCGTCAAGCATTCAAGATGACGTTCAACTGTTGTCGTCCAGCCTCCAAGCAGCACTCGCGTTACGCCCAGCGGTACGGGTACAACAAATGCCAGTCCTTCATGCATAGCTCCGCAATATCAGATAGCCGTGCAAACACCAATACGGAGTGCTACTCTATGACCAACCGACCAAATTCTGTTGTACATACAACTGAGGCTTAGATATGAAGATTGTGTTTGTGTGTGTCTGCAGCATTTTGGAGTTTTTCCCCTGCGCACTTCATTACTTCTTTGATAGACTTTTGTTAGATTGAAGAAGCTGTCTTGGTCGTGTGCTTATAGACAAAATGTATGAGACAAAACTGTGGTCGGAATCAAATTATAGTATTGCCCCGGTTTTTGTACCTGACATAGGGCCTCTGTGTGAGCAAAATCTGCATTTTTTATTTGGAAATCTTACCAACTTCATGGGCCCTGCAACAGACAAAGCATGTAAATTTAATTATTTCATGGAAGACAAGTAAAATTGGAAATTAGTCACTTTCAGAAACTCTAATAAACTACCGGGTACTGCTTAGGTTATATTACACTCAAGTGATCGGGGATTCACAACTCTAGGGAGGGATTTTAATTTCAAGATGGTGACCATTTTACATCTTGCAGTTCATGCACTTCACTTTTGTTTTACTTTTTTTTGTTTAATTTCACATTTCGCTTCAGTATCTCATTTCTGTCCAGTACAGTCATTGTCCTTATTACTAAGTGACCAAAGCACACTTTCAACATCTGTTTATAATAATGTTCGATTTGTTATCGTCTTTTCTTACGTAGATAAGGTTTTGTGATAAAAGTTTACTTATAATGACCCGAATAAGTGTTTACGGATACATATTTCCCTTTTTTTACAAAGTGTACAGCAATGTATGTAGAACTTATTGATTAATATGTCTATAATACCCACTTAGTTTACATTCTTACTAAGTGTGTGAGCCATACCCATAAACTGAACACGGAGAATGCCGAATGCATTGTATCTCAAGTCCGCCCCATTGAAGAAAATGTGTGCTGCCATTTTGGATGTATGACAACTTGCAACTTTCCCATTGGTCGACCCAGTTACAGTTTACCAATGGTGTAGATATTTGTAGTCCATTGCTAACACAGCAAAACACAGATGAAGATCAAGCACAGCGTTCCCCTGGTTGTATTTCTATGGCCATACCATAGAGTCCGTGGCTAGACTATACAATAAGACGATGGCTCTGTGAATAGAGTAGCGTCAAGCCGTTAATATACTCGGAGGCAAAATTCAAATCCATTTTCTGTCCACGTGGTCGTTTAGATCAACTTAGCAGACTATGACAACAGTGTAATATTTTTGCTGTTAAGCTGGTTCTGCTAAGGAAGACTATCCCGTGCTTAGAGCAAATCAACTTGCTGTAGCAGCTCCAAGAAATTTGCTCTACACCTTCATGTATTGACACTTAGGCAATACAAATTTGACTGACAGAACTTCATAAAACATAGGCTCAAAGAAAATGCAGATTACCAGCCGAAATACCAGCTCTTGATTGGTTTCCTGCTTTACGAGCTGAGAAATATTTCCTGCTTCTTTAAAGGGTTTAAATTTTGATGTATTGGGGACGCTAGTTGGCAGCAGACTCACTTGGTAAATCCACTAGTAGGGGGGATACCCAACCTCGTCCCCAAGGTGTGTTGAGCAGTACGAGGTTGACCGCTCTCTCACCCTGGTACCGGTATTGGATCATTTGCATATCCAACATTTTTGGATACGTATGCAAATTAGAATAGTCTGGCTGTGAACATGGTGAATACTGAATGAGTACAACTTAACATGTTTACGTTAGACTTTTGTACACCAGTCGTTGTCCAATCGGGGTCCAAGTAAGGAATTTCCCTCCCAGGGTTTACTATTGTAAACATGGTTGGAAAGAAAGTAAACCATGGGGACGAGGTTGGGGGATACCCGCTACCAAGTCATCAGTAAAACTAAATACATTATTCTCGAAAATGTGGACATGCTCAGATCTACGATCTACGATGACAAATTGCACGCTAAAAACTCTTGTATTAGAATTGACCTGGATTTTCGGGCAGGCTGTACCGGAAAGTGATTAAAAATTGGATTTTAACTTGGATTCTGCGTCAGTTTGACCCATTTCTGGGGCATCTTGACACAGATGGAAATGGGCCAGGCCCTACGGAACCCAGATCCGGGTACATTTTTACCCGGAATTTTTAAAAGTTTACCTGTATGTCTAATGCCATTTGTATAGCGTCCCAAAGTCTCCAGTTGGCCAAATGAAAAATTGTACAGTTCAAATAAATATTTTGTGTTAGAGTACTGTAATTTCTATCTCTAAATGATAATTTACTTTAAAAGTTCAACTGATTGCACCCAAATTTATCATATACCCAACCTGAAGAAAAAACTCTCAATAGAGATTGTATTTTTAGAAAAACTTTGTTTAAAGAAATACCGTTGAATGTAATGTAGTTCAGAAGGAACGCACTTAAATATTAAGAGCACTAAATGAACTCGATACAATATTTAAACCACTTTTGTGACTTTTGTCATTTGTTACGTCACCTCAGTGAAATGCATTATACACGTCTGTCGTTACATCGAGGCTGGGAATAATTAACTCTTCCACAAAAAATAAGAAGATTTTTGTTAAAAAGTAGGCCTAACTTTGGTCAGCTTGGTCGTGCAATTATTTATTAAATTATTAAAACGCCAAATTGTCTTCTTTTTTTAGCTACACCCACACAAATCTGGTTGGAAAATATCCCTTATTTGAGATTTGACCTAGTTGGATCATACCAATGTTCAATTTCAGCTACAAAATACCATAGACCTCATTTGAAAGTTTTCGAAAACCTACATGTAATTCTAAAACAAATATCAAAGTATTTTTATGTTTTTTGTTTGTCAGCACTTCTGATCGCTTTAAGTCTTCATATGGTTAAAAAAATGTAATTCGTGACGTCCAGTGACGTCACTGGACGTCATGACAGTTTTGATGAGTCTCCTGACTATAGACTCGTTTCATACTCATAAAAACGTTTGATTTTCTTTTTATGATGTAATTTCAAAAGTTTGTCTTCGTTTAATTAAGGGTACATGACTCGTAATGACTGGGGGAAACAACATGTTGATTTTTCTCCTGAACATTTGTTTTTTCTTGATTTTTCTGAGAAATATTATCTTCCATCAAAACACTGAAGTTTTATCCATTTAGAGAGCTTATAATTCCCTTTCGTGTCACAAAAGCGCGACTGCCTATAATCTTTGAGTACACACACTAGAAGAAAAAAAGACTGATAATAACTTAGAAACACCACTGTGATTTGATAGTGAATACATGTATTGTTTATTTAGAAATGATATTTATAAAAAATAATAATATAGTGTTTATAAATACTGCATGGTTTACATAACTTCATGATGAAGATGGAACTTGCCAAAATGTATTCTTTAAAAATGTACACAGCTTATTAAACCGATATTCAATCTTATCGTCTTTTTTTCTGTCTTTAGTTTTTTAACCATTGTTGTAAAATTGTTCAAGTAACGTTTTTCTAAAATTCATTGAGCTCGTTGAAACCGCAAACCTTACCGCCACATGTGTTTAGATTGATACCGTTTGTACAATTACACCACCATTTTGTTTATTTGAACCTATCCATACCGAGGCCGGGAGGGACAGTGGACCATTTTACTGTGCATTGCGGTCTGTTTAAAGTGCAATTTATGAGAAATCGCATGGCGGCATATTAAGACAATGGATATTTTGAAACCCTGCCTCTTGACGAAAGTCTTTTACAAATTAAACCAAATTAAAAACTCGTCAAAAGAGGGCGCTTCACATAAACGGCAGATTTCAAAATGGAGACCGCGCGACCGAGATTATCGGTGTGAGAGTACACTGTGTTCCAAAAGGCGGGAAAGTGAGTTGGTTGCTAGACACTTGCGATTAAAATTACACGTGATTTCTATTATTCTATACAAGCGTCTGTTGCTACGCTTTGCAGCTGCAGATGTGGTGTTATGAAGTATTCTTCCTCGTGGCTACAACTCCAACCCGTGGGTACTGATAATATACTGAAGGTTCGGCATTGCATTGGACTAATGGCATGGGTAAGTACATTGAGTTCCTACGTTGACAACATTGCGTCTTTCTGGTATAACCAGAACAAAGCGTGCTGAAACATTTCATGTAACCCTCGTTCTGCACTATAAACTTACTGAATATAGAAGTGCTGCCAAGTGTTGTCGCGTCCGAACCAAGGGAATTTGGGCTGCAGCCGTTGCCGTTGGCTGCTTGCACCGAAAGTGTGGGAGTCGGCCTTCATTATGGATCCGGACGAAGCTGTCATATCGGTGGCGATTGTTTAACTGCACTTACGGTGATCTAAACTTTTAACTTAAATAAAGAGGCAAGGTGACTGGAAGTATATCACAAACTCTATACTGAAACAGTAGGGACGAGGTTGTATTTTTTGCACTGATTTCGGAGTTATTATGTTCAAATCTGAAAGGGAAAAATACTTAGTGTTAAGATTGATAACAATGTTTCAACTGTAACGAATCGAGGTCAAATAAAATGTACATTGTGAATTTGTACAGTAATTTGCATAATAATTAATTGGACATACAATGTTCGCTAGTCTTTTGACAAGCCAAAACTTGATTGTCTTACTTGTTTTATTATTGTCTCTTACACCAGACTTTTAACACGTCTCCCAGATTGTGTCTTGTCCGTTGTGGTACACAAGGCGAAGCTTTTGTTCAGCACTCGTCAGTGTGACTTGAGCATTCACACGATGTTCAACTGAAAGCGAAAATTACTTTAACAAAGTTATCCTTCGAAATTAGGAGTTTGGAAAGATTCCAACTCGAATAATTGAATTTGCCGCACCTTGCTTCTGAGTAACACAAAGCTGGCCTTTAGTAGAGCTACAATTTTTTATTTTTTTTGACTAGACATAGAGCTGTTACGGTGAGGATTTTTTCTATAAATAAATAGTAACTGGCATGTTAATGGCTGTCTCAGATTACTTCTAAAAATGAAAGTGAAAATTTCAATTAATAACAGTTTTGTGCGTTGAATTGGTGCGTATTTTTTCTGCACTGTCGGCAATCCATGAATACATCCTTTGCTCTTACCGTTATTGCGTTCTTTCTCATTTTGTGATTCAGAAGTCAAATGCATGGAATCTTGTCCGTTAAAATAACTCCATTTAATTGTCTCGTCTGTAGGAAAATAAAATAAGAGGAACATTTAATTGACCGAAACCTGATCGTCCACCTAGACGAGATTTTTTGTTTATAAAATGGATACAATGATCTTTTGGACATAATCTAAATATTTTGTGTCAACAATTTTATGGGGCGAACACACTGTAACCGATCACATTAATATCCTAAGTGAAGTGTGCGATAAAACCATTCAAAACTCTTTAGAAAGGTGCATGCTCCAAGAAGAGCAGGTTCTATATCATGCTAATTATACGAAATACTCATTTTATCAGCTTATAAATCCATAAACTTAGCTCACCAATTTCGTTAGCGTCTTCATCTGCAGGCTGGTTTGGCTGGTCCCCTCCTTCACTCCGGAACCAGCCATTGTAGCAATTAACGTAGTAAATGAACAGCCAAAGTAATACAGTGAAAATAAATTTCATAAGAACTTCCGGTAGTGGGTCACCAGAGGTCAGTAGGTTATGGGTCACATAAGCTAAAGAGGTACTGAAGAGACTTCCCATTGCCATGAATGTTGAACTCGGTACGGGTAACCTTTGCACTCTTGTTGAAGTTGGCTGGAAGCTCGACCTGTAGAGATTTTCGATTACGGTCTGGTAGAGATGGATGCCTCGTGTGTCCCACAGGAGCAGCATAAACACAACCAGGATCCAAGGAATTGATTGAGGTATAAAGATGATTGTCAGAATCTGAACAAAGAACGCGGTACGTGATGGGAACATTATTTGGATGGTGACGCTGCAAAGGGTCCATATCAGCGAATTGTTGGTCTCGGGACACTGGTGACGTTCCACAGGTGGTGGATGTCTCACTTCTGGGGTATCCATATCGGTGTCATCACCACATATGTCTACTAGGGTGAGGAGAAGCAGCAGACTGGTAGCTATTCCCATGAAACTTATCCCGGCTGAAGGATCAGTCATCATATCGTCCAGATTTTCTTCTTTTTGTTCGTAACAGAAGATAATACTTACTGACGCACCATTTAAATCTGACATATTATCACCCTGATACTTCCCTGGTAGGCAAAACATTCCCGAAATATCAACATCAGTTTTTAAAAGTTTTTTGGGAATCACTGCGGAGTTTTTGCAAGATTCTCTGGAATATTTTTCAGACTTTGGGTTTGGAGTCGATACCTCAAAAAATGTCTGCAATGTTGAGCTTCGGTCATCTCCAACAGTAAAAGTAGTTTCCCACGCGGGATCATTGATGCTGGTCAAGGGCAAGACCTCCTCCACGAACTTGTCAAGATCTTGCGGGTAGATTTCCCGTGCCCTAAGGCTCTCGAAAGAGGGGATGAAAGTGATGTCGGGAAGATCAAGTGAAGGTTCTGTTTGGTTTTGCTGGACAACTTGCTGTTGGTAACTATCGACATGCCCTGGTTCATGCATGGGATGCTGTCTGCCATCTAACTCGGAGAATTGACCAACAATCGTATCCCGCTTGGTAGGCATGAGACCAAAATTCGAACTCGGCACGTATCTGGTCAAGGAATGTCCAACTCCGAAATTAATCGACGCAGATTTGGTTGGGAATTCTTTGAGTCCACAAGTAGGTATGGTGCTTGTGCCGCAAGGGTCCACAAACTGGTCAAGATCTTGCGGGTAGATTCCATCCAAGGACAAGAGAAGATTCGGGTACTTTTCACTAGACGGCATCATCAGAATCATGGATCTCGATGTCTCAATATTCACTTGAGGGGACGTTGTTGAAAGATATTCCGAATGAGGTGCTGTAATCGGGTAACTCTCTTGGTGTTCCATAGTGTTCAAGAACCTTGGATGGAGCTTCATGATCAGGCACGTTGTTTGAGGTGTCATCATAACCGGGGACCTCGCAGAAGCAGACGGTCGGGTGTATGGCGACGATTCTGACGGCAGGCGGGGCTGGTACATCTGAGCCCCGTTAAAAAGTGCGCAATCGACGGCGTACTCCAGTGTAAACATCCCGCTGAGTTGTTGGGAAGGAGAAGACGACGGACCGTCTACATTGATGTTGAGCAGTCCCGACATAAAGCCAGCAATGAATACGATAACATTCAAGACTGCAAGTTGATCAAACGGTGACATTGTTTCAATTAGCCTAAAATTTCCCAAGTGTCCCAAAAATTCATGGCGTTCACCAAAGCATTCTTAACTAGCTTCAACGTGGTCCAAGTGTCTATTATTTTTGTTTGTTTTGGAAAGATCGAGCGCAAATAAAGTTTTATAAACACCGCTCACGACTGTTGCATTAAGTAACGAAACTTTTAAGTGTGACGTCAACAGTCTTTTAAAAACGTGACGCGCGCGTCACACTCCTCGCTCTGGCACATTAACACGTCACGTAACAATGTGAACAAAGTTGTAAGTAGAGGAAAAGTTCAAGTTTTTACAAAAATATATAGACCCATTGCACAACGCGCAGCGTGCTCACATGCGCGTATCCTGGGTGTCATTTTATGGTGTCAAAATCGTATACAAACATGCACAAAGGAGAGTTTTGACACCCAAAATGACGCACATTGTTCGGAGGCGCGTTCCGGGGTCTATAGAAATCAATAGATCCCCCTTGCATAACGCGAAACGCTACAGATACGCGGAGGTCACGCGCACGTTTTTACGCACAGAGAACAGCTATCGTCCAATGATCTGCCTCCTTTTGAGAGTGTGACGTCATATGCAACGGGTCTATAGGCCTATGAACGTCAGAGGTTGACCTGTGGTTTCTGGTTCTGGTTCAGGTTCTAGCTCTGGTGAAACACTGCATAATCTCCACATCAGGATGTAAATTCATGATTTTTTTCAATTCAAACTCACAATTTTATGCAGGTGACTGAGCAGAATTAGGGCCTAGATAAAGTGCCCCCCCCCCCGATGATGTGTCCCATGTCCATTACTTGAAGTTTTTCCTTAACAATAGCTATTGTTTTTCCTAAAAATAGTTTTTTTTCACTTTGTGGGCCCGGTTCGAATCATAACCCGAAAATGAACCTTAGCAAGTTGCTTAATTAATTGGCTTGGGTTTCCAGTCATGATCAGAGCTGTGTATACGGCTCTGGTCATGATTTGTTAAGAGCGCCCTCAAGAGAGGGAGAAAACGTATCGTCTGGTTTCAAGGCGCAAACGTGGACGTCCGTCCGTAACGAACGGAATGACATTGACCTGGATATCCATGATGTAGCCAGTGTTTACAGCGTGAAGTTATAATTGTTGAGGGCCCGAGCAAATAGGACTGAATAAGGTTAGTATTATCTACAGAACTTTTTCATGGAATCAGCGAGATTCGAAACTAGTGTATGATAACAATGCAATGTTGCCTGTTGGATTATTATAGTGTTAACTAAGAAATGTTTTTCAAGCTTTAGTTTAGAAAATTATAGTTTTGACTGTTGTTATTCATTGTTCGTAGTGTTTTAGTTGTGGCATTCACTAGATTGCTCAGTCACAGTGGTTTCTTCCCTGCCTTCACCTCCCTGTCTGACTCGAGGCTTTGTCTCATCATGGTCGACCGTGGTTCAATATCCGGACTAGAGCCTTGCATGTGGACTGGACCTTCACTATTTTAGTCCCTACCTACCTGACTGCCTGGGTTTTTCTATGTATGGGGTTTTCCTTCCATGTCTAACTAACAACTGAAATTTCTTCATTATTGTCTGAACTTTAAATTTAAAAAAAGTTAGTGTAATGTCAGACACCGTGACAGTAGAGTTGCCGCTGTAAGTAATAAGAGACTAGTTGCGATAATCGTAACCCTCCTCCCGACGGTCGGAACGACCGGAGGGTTACGAGTTAGATAATGGCAATATGGTGCGAAATGTGAAATGTGAAAAAAAAATCGAGACTTGTGACCAGATTTGCCCAATTTTTACCACTTTCAAAAATCATGACCCACATTCCAAGGACACGGATTTGATCTTGAATGTGTAATGAATCCATTCATAACACTCAAAACATCATTGAAAAAATATTTAGAAGAAAAAAAAAGACAAAAACTTACCGGAGACTGAGTGAACATGGTGAAGTGCCAAGCGTAGACGAGACGAATACCAGACCACTCTGGAGCAGACTGGATGAACATTTAAACCATGCACTTTTCGACCAATCAGCGTAAACCTGGGAAAAACAGACTTGGGTGGAGCTTCGGCTGTAACCCGCTAACCGGCTATTCCCACTTCCGGACTCACTGCACTGGTGTGCTTGTTGTATTATTGTCTTGTACATGTACATACATGTAAAACAACGTACTTGTTACTGTACACTGTACATGTACATCGAACGTGTACGGTGTGTACTGTGTGCACGTGTGTGCATACAATGTATCGGGGCGAATTAGCCACGCATTGTAATATCCGTACATTATGAGTAGGCATATGGATATGTGTGTTGTTTATTAGGCCTGCAGGGGGGGGGGGAGGAGGCGTCAACCCCCCGCCCCTCTTGTTACGGGCCCGTGTGATCAAGTAATCTAAATAAGAACCGTTTGTATATTTTTTTTAAATGTGTGCCACTAGAAGAAATGTAAATATCCATACCAATTCAAGCGTGTTTGCCAATTCCTTGTTTTTGCAAATGGATAAGTTGCACATCTGGCTGCAATTAAAATGGCTTGAGAGGCAATCATCTCAAGAACCTAACTGTGAATTTGTACACTTGCATCGTATGTTAGGTAGAAATAGTTGTCACTGGCCGGCAATTTATTAGTTCAAACGATATTTTTGGGGGATGCTTTATCGGTCACACTAAAACATCTTGTACATCTTTTGAAAGTTTCACCCCATTGGACTACTTTTTAAAATGGTGTGGAGGACCATCGTCAGTCTTTGACATTTGTTTACCCGTTGTATGAATTGTTTATTTATTTTATCCATTAAAGGCATCGTACACGTTTGGAAATTGTCAAAGACCAGTGTTCTCACTTGGTGTATCCCAACATAATAATAATAATATAACGTATTTGTATAGCGCCTACTGCAGGCCAGCCTCTAAGCGCTTTAAGAAGAAGGTTGTACAAGTACATAGAGTCTATGTTTGAGCTATGACTGGTAGTGTTCTTGGAAGAGAAACGATTTAAGGTTTAATTTGAAGGAGTCAACAGAAGGAGAGCTTTTAATCCGGTTTGGGAGAGCGTTCCAGAGAGAAGGACCGATGAAGGAGAAGCTGCGCTCACCATATGCATAAAATAACAAGTCTGTGAAAATTAGGGCTCAATTGGTCATCGAAGTTGCAAGAAAACGATGAAAGAATAAAGCCCTTGTTGTACAAATTTGTGTGCTTTCAGATAGAATGATAAAAACTTCTTGCAAGAAGTTTTTATTATTTTAGTGAGAAATTACCTCTTTCTCAAAAACTACGTTACTTCAGAGGGAGTCGTTTCACACAATGTTTTATACTATCAACAGCTCTCTGTTGCTCGTTACCAAGTCAGTTTTTATGCTAATATATATTTTGAGTAATTACCAAACGTGTACGATGCCTTTAAATAAAAATCTCCCACTTACTTATTCGTGTAAAGTAAATATCGCAAAGACACCTTATACATGTAGTCTTATTGTTGTTATGTTTTTCTGGTCAACATATTCATAGTCACTGGTTCTCTTCCCAGGTTTCCAATGACAACCAACCCTTTCCATTGATGAATTGAAAGTGTGTGTAAACTTTTTTTAAAATTAAATCACTTAATAGTTCGTGTGTGTTTTACCGTTTTTGAATTAAATGAGCTAGTCACATTTTCCAACTTAACGTTGTGTTCCAGAATCTTATCTGTTGTTTTCAGACCTTAACATTATCGCCCTTACATTTCGTATACTACATAAATACATGACTGATAAGTGGATCGAGTCTTGAACAATTACAGACTCTTTACATCCCAGAGCAGAAGCATTTGAAAATTATAATGAAAATAAATTTCTTCAACTCATATGAGGGCCATCCAAAGTTTTAATCAGTTCAACGGTCCAGCATGCATAGAATGACGGGGAGGGGGATCGGAGATCACTTTTAACGACTTTATGACAACAATGTTTATATTTAAATGATGTGTTTAATTTTTGAAAGAGAAATGTTGATAAATACTATACTATTTCGGGGATTGAACTCCTCAAAAGACTAGGACTCTCTTTACAACCAGAAAAAAAGTGTTGACAACTTTCGACGGCCCCTCACACGAGAGGGAACGGGGAACTTATGAGCATTTTGTCAAGGCCTCCCCGGCTTGGACACAGAGTAAACAGCGGAGCGACTGCATGGAACGCGCGCGAGTTCAGTGGCGCCACTAGCGTGCGTGGTCTCACCTTCGTGTCGCTTGGGATCGCGGCTCTACGGAGCTGTCCAAGCCACGAAGGCCTTGAAAAAAGCCTAGGAACTACTGTACAACGGGTTATTTTGTTTACTGTAGGCCTACCATTCTGGCAGCATGTGTACTTCATCAAAGGCTATGACAACCAGTTTAGCCCGATAGCCTTCGGTATTGATGACATTAATCCATGATGGGAGCCCTTCCGGTGTCATCAGAACTACCTGGGCATTTCCTGACTTCACACCTGTACACAAGACACAAGTGTTAGTTTTTATACAACAATGAAATAACAACAATGACAAAACAACTAAACGTCTTTATTATTAAAAACAGTGCAAAAATTCAAGTATTCCAATTTATTAAGATGGGTGAACAAATATTGTACAGATAGCACATTCATACATAGCTTTGAGATGCATTTATTTTATTTGGTTTGTATAAATACAGTACATACTTTTCATCAAATTCTTAATTGTGATTTGTTCACGTCCGAATCGAAAGCCAAAGTCCGTGATCCCGCTATTAACTAGAATATAACAGATAGTGTAAATAACATTTAAAAGTAGGCCTATCACTGTGAGCTTGTTGAGCACATTATCTGAAACGTAATTCCAAACTTTTTATATAAAAAGTCCATTACGTCATGTAGGCCTATGATGTATTGACCAAAACGGCAAAAAGAGTTATGTTTCCCGGACCGACCCTTATTTTGACGCCGCGACACCTGTTGGCTTAAAGAAAAAAACGACAAAAAATAAATCAAAACAAAAGACAATTGCACCAGGGAGACTACTTTCGCCAATTTAACATGTTTAAAACAAAATTGACTGAAATACAAACCAGACTTAAAGATTTTGATAAAACTAAATGAGAAACTTAAAATCAACTTACTTTTTACATCATCGGAATTGTTTTCCTCCATGAGGGCGACGGCTGAAATGCCCATTTTTCTCAGAGACTGCACTTGGTCGGCCATTAAAGCCCTCAAGGGGGAGATGACAAGTGCAACCCCACCATCTTTCAAAAGGGGTGGTATTGCAAACGTCAACGTTTTCCCGAATCCAGTTGGCAGAACTCCAAGAACGTGTGTTTTTTATCTATTATGTGTTGAATAATTTTCTCCTGTTTGTATTTTAATTTAGCCGGTAATAATGGGTATTGTTTTCTAAGATTGTCATATGCTGCATCCATTCTTTTTTCTGCTACCAAGTGACGGGAACACTATAGTTGTGAGTCGTTTGCTCAGTGTACTATAGACCTGCATGCATAAACCTTGCATGTAAATTGAGTTGCTTATCAAGGCATCAATTTGAATCTTAGTGGCTCCAAAGTGAATAAATCAAGCTCAAGGCGGTAGACCTATTACTATTTTTATGAGTGCCCTGAATACACAGCTCTCCACAACTCACAAACGAAATAGCTCCCGCATAACAAGTGCCATTAAAGATCCTGCACAGACTTTTATAAATCTTGTGAAAACTATATAATTTTATAATACAAAATCAAGATTGTATTTCATTGTTGTAGATGGTCCTTGCTCTATGTTTAAAGTGGAGTCAGCAGGGACATCTATAGGGGGGCCTACGTGTCAATCGATACGAACTGATAATGCATAATTTGTAGCACATTAGAGTAAGTGAGCAATGAGACTTATCATTTATGGTATATTCTATTGTAGCAATCACATAGTGACACGAAAATAAAATTTCAAGAAAAGTTTTAATACAAAATTTGAACATCAATAAAACATCATTTGTAACTTTGTTTCTGTGCAACAGTGAGGGGATGATCAAACAACAACGTGCTACATAATTATGCCAAATTGGTTGAATCACCTTCACTAAAATATTAATTTAAAAATAATAATAATTTAAAAAGTCATCTATTGTGAGTCTATTGTCTATTGCCGATCACATCAGAGCAGAGTAAGTTACAAACTTACCGCCCCCCCCCCCTGCAAGCCTAATAAACAACACACACATCTACTCATAATGTACGGATATTACAATGCGTGGCTAATTCGCCCCGATACATTGTATGCACACACGTGCACACAGTACACATCGTACACGTTCGATGTACCTGTACAGTGTACAGTAACAAGTACGTTGTTTTACATGTATGTACATGTACAAGACAATAATACAACAAGCACACCAGTGCAGTGAGTCCGGAAGTGGGAATAGCCGGTTAGCGGGTTACAGCCGAAGCTCCACCCAAGTCTGTTTTTCCCAGGGTTACGCTGATTGGTCGAAAAGTGCATGGTTTAAATGTTCATCCAGTCTGCTCCAGAGTGGTCTGGTATTCGTCTCGTCTACGCTTGGCACTTCACCATGTTCACTCAGTCTCCGGTAAGTTTTTGTCTTTTTTTTCTTCTAAATATTTTTTCAATGATGTTTTGAGTGTTATGAATGGATTCATTACACATTCAAGATCAAATCCGTGTCCTTGGAATGTGGGTCATGATTTTTGAAAGTGGTAAAAATTGGGCAAATCTGGTCACAAGTCTCGATTTTTTTTTCACATTTCACATTTCACATTTCGCACCATATTGCCATTATCTAACTCGTAACCCTCCGGTCGTTCCGACCGTCGGGAGGAGGGTTACGATTATCGCAACTAATAAGAGACTTGACTAATGGACAGGAAGGACAGCCCTTGTACTCAATAAAGTTTCTTTTATCCAACATTTTTTAACAATGAGCCAAATCATGATCATGCCTGTAAAAGATCAATGTATGAGTTCAGATTTGTCTAAACTGATTAACTTTGGATATGATGTAATCAGTAGTCTATTTGAGTGGAGCAAACATTGTCTTATCATACACAATTGTCTTGGGTAAAAAAGTGGAGTGCAGTTCACAATGTGTGCACTGCATATGTTTCAGGAACTGAAAATGTTGTGAACTACAGAGAAAAAGAGAGTTTGGACGCTACGGGCAGGTGTACACTGTTTTTGAGTATCAGGATAGTTTTTTTGCTTCATTCAAAGTTTAGTTTTGGGGGTTTTTGGTTTTCATCACCATTCAATTTATTTCAAGGTTGCTTTGTTTGTTGGGGTGGTTTATGGGGTTTTTGGTTTTTGGTTTTTTTTCCGGGGGGGGTGGGGGGGGGAGTGATGATTTGTTCGCACCATTTAACACATTCAATGTCAATAATGAATAGGGAATGAATTGACAAAAGTTGTTATGATATGACTATATATGATTGATTGACCATGCCTGTAAATGCTTGAAGAGGATTTGTTTAGTGAGATTATACCATGGGAAATTGCCCTCAAGCTACTTATAAAGGTTACCGAATTGTGTACACAGTTTTAACCTTTGTTCAAATCAAAATGGTAAAAATAACAAGGTTGGTTAGAACAGCGGACATACTTCAACAGTCCCAGTGTAAAGGTACATGTACCTAACAATGTAGGGCCTATAGTCTTTGCACTTTGGTTTAAAAGTTGAACAAGTGCCTCAAATAACACAACACCTCATTGTGTGGGTAAGGACGATTTTAGCAGGTACATGTAAAGCGTTTTCTTATTTCAAGTGCTTTAGGTAAGTGTTCAATTTTTTCACTGTAAAGCTTTTCTGGTGACACATGAACATGAACAGGCCTTGCAATTTAGGATTTTGGTTTTTTTTTGTCTTCAAATAATTTTACATATAAAAATAGTAGACCAGAATACCAGATTCTATAAGTGAACGCCCATGATCATAGAACAAACAAAAAGAGTGAAAATCACAAAACTTTTTTTTCTGACACACATAAGCAACTTTTCAAACTAGACCTAGTTGGCCTACGTGTATGCTGTTTGTTTCCGTGTAATTTTGTTTTAATGAGAAAGACTTTATTAGTGAGGGGGTATGTTTTTGTTTTGTTTGCCAGCCTGTTCTGTTCTCAAGCATGTCCTTTACGAATAACTTGTAAAGTCTGCTAATCCTGTTGTTTGTTTTATAGGTATTTATGTTCAAGAAAGGTCTTTTGAGTACATGTACAGTAGGCCTATATATCACCAGTGTTTCATGTGTCAGTGTGTTTCTTTAAATTATTGATTTTTTTTCCTGTAAAAAACCATCCTAGCATTCAACCATGACTAGCTATAATTTATTATTGATTTAAAAAGACAACGTTATTTTCACTGCACTCCATACAAGGCTCGGGGTGTGTAGGCCTACTGTGCACAAATTGCATTGTACATCTTTGGCTTACATTACAACCAATTCTGATTATAAAGGAAAAGTTAGCCCAATCCGCTGATACAAGATGTGTTGGCCTGCTTTTGTGGATGAGTTTTGATGAGGTTTTTTTTTAATAGAAATTGTACGGTCTACGTTTATTCTCCAGCACACCAATGTAGCATTTTTTTCGTATGAAAATGTTTTCAGAGGGAAAATTAAGGGGACATTAAGCTTAATCAATTATTAAACTCTTTTTTTTCTCTCTTTTGAAATTATTCTCTTAACCCATCCACCTACCCTACCCAAAAATACGATATTTAAAGATTGACTGACTATCCTCTGAAGAACAAAGTGTTGCCTCAAATAAAGACTGACAATTTAGATCAAAACTCTCCAAGCGCTGGAGTTTTTCA